>CM023453.1:159609163-159941376 GCA_013339765.2 Haemaphysalis longicornis | reverse complement strand
AGAAGAAGGTATTCATTATGCGTAGGTTATTCCGTTCTGCAAACTCAACTAGTAGTCCCCCCCCCCTGCTATTCTACAGCAAAGACCATAGTTCCCAACTGCCTTGTCTCCAGCCTGATTCTTGCCTACTTTAGCATTGAAGTACCCCCATACTACAGTATACTGCGTTTTTACTTTTAGCCATTGCCGATTCCACATCTTCATAGAAGCGTTCCACTACTTGGTTCGTCGTGGCTGGATGTGGGCGCGTAGCCCTGCACCACCTTGAGCTTGTACCTCTTATGAGCCTAATTACAAGACCTGCTGGCCTTTCGTTAATGCTGTAGTATGCGTCTATGTTGCCAGCTATGCTTTTATTGGACTAAAATCCCACTCCCAGTTCTTATCTCTCCTCTAGACCCCGGTGACATAAGACGTGTCCATTTTTCAGCACGTAAAGGCTTCGCCTGCCTCCTAACCTCGCTAAGCCCCATTACATCCTATTAATGCCCCTAATTCCTCGAACAACACCTCGAGACTTGCTTCGCTAGATAAGGTTCGCACGTTAAACGTTGCCAGGTTCAGATTCCATTGGCGACCTGTCCGGATCCCGGGATTCTTAGCACCCTCTGCTGCGTCACAGGTCTGACCGCCGCCGTGGTCAGTTGCTTCGCAGCCGTGGGGACTGAGGGCCGAGGGGTTAGTTGGCGTATCCACCTAATACGTGCCACGTCAAGTCCGTGTCGCCTCCCTTTATGTCTCAGCCAGACTGAAACCGATTAAACTCCTCGGAGTCTACATTGATACCAGGAACAGCCCCACAATATGTCTTAGTCGTGTTAAGAAAAAATTGAACTTCGTGCAGCACACACTCCGACGGATCTCAAATAAACATGGGGGAGCCAAACAAAGCGCTATCACCACCCTCGGCAGAGCAGTAGCGGTTGGCATTCTTTCGTACTGAGGGACACCTGATGATGCAACTGCACCTAACGACACACGCTACAAGTTCTTCACAATTCCAGCCTGCGCACCATCACTGGCTTCCCACGTCATACGGAAATTGCAAGCCTACAACAACCATTTCATGATTGATTGTAGGGTTTAACGCGCCGACGCAGCGCTGTCGATGAGGCGCGCCATAGTGCAGAACTTCGCATTAATTTTGTCCACGTAGGGATCTTTAACGTGCGCAAAAATCTGTACACACGGGCGTTTTTGCTTTTTGCCTCCATCAGAAAAGTAACCGCCATGGCCGGGAATCGAACCCGTGACCTCGTGCTCAGCAGCCTCCAACGAGCAGCCACCCTCCCACCAATCGACCCCATTATTCAGGAAAAAAAACGATCAATACAATTTTTAAAGACAACTCACCCACGAAGCCGTACTCCTCACCACGTGGGATCAACGAAGTTATACTGCTCTACAAAATTTTCCAGTCCCAACTAACCCCTGGAAGCGGCCCCACTTCACTCAATCCGTAAACTCGCAACCCGTAGCGTGCGGGAAGCTTACGCTTCGACAGCAACGCTGCGGATACTTTGCCCCAACTAAATTCCCAGGTGAATTTGACGTGTACACATATGCTAGCCACATAAAACCACACGCCGGCACAGCATGGATTCCCCCGGAATATATATCCATCATGCGAACACAATATCACCGTATTCCCAATATTACTTCAACGGTCACGGAGGTCATCGCTATCCACAATTCTCCCGACTACTTCATGTACGATTACCATCTCCAACATTCCCCCCAACCTTCGCATTACAACGGACTCATGGCAGTCGTGCATGACGACTCATGGCATGACAACTGACAACCCCTCGAGTACCGGTGGAACCACCACCGGCGCGGTGGCGGTGCCCCCGTTAGCCTGGAAAATTCTGTGGTACTGATGACACCCACGTTGAAGAATGTATCAAACTGGATGAACGAGTAGGTGCCCTGAACCGCTGGGACCCAACTATCATGCTCGCAAATGCTCCTTTCTTTCTGAAAGAAGCAGCATTCGCATCGTATGAAACGAACAAAGCTGACCTTTTTTAGTGGGGACACCATCAAAGCAGGGCTTTGTGAGCTATTTGAAAAGAAAGTTGGCCGCCAGCTTGCTCGGAAACAAACAGCTCGCTACTCGTAGGATGTTCTGTGACTTTGCCACTGCGCAGACGAAAAAATATATAAGAAAGAAAAATTCGGCCACGTACTGAAAGGGATCACTCATGATGCCTTCAACCTGCTTGTTTTCAAAGAGTGCAAGACGGTCGACGCTCTAATCAAGGAATGCCGGCGCTTTGAGCAAGCCATGAGCCGTCGCTGACGACCCAGGTGGCACGGCTTCCGAATACCGCGGCTTCTTCAACCTACAATGCAGTGTTTTTACCATCGCCTACACCGCCGGCCACGTGCAGCATGGATACTGGGTCTTCTGAAGATGCGGTGACCAGGATTGTACGCCGCGATCTTGAAGCCATGGCTGCTGCGCCCGTTCCACCACGCATGACGGACAGCAACCTTTCAGCTATTCCCCTTGTTTAAGCGGTTGTTCTGGAGGAATTTGCAAACATGGGATTTTATCCAATCTGTTCAGTGAGCCACGAACCGGTGGGAAAAGCACACCAAGAGCCATTTTCCGCAGAGACTATGTTTCTTCCTGGTATCGCAATACAGCGAAGTGAATTGCGATACGATCGTCATTGGGATTGCGATACGAACGCAAGACGAACAGTCAATCTTGTCCAACTGCAGGCGGGTGAAGATATTGCTTGATACGGTTAGCGCCACTGGTTCCAGTTTCCTCGTGACAACTATTTCCCGGACCGCTTAGACAGTACGCCCCGCCGCTTTAAATCTACAAACCAGTAGCATCCATATGACTGCCCCGCCACTTCGACATACCGATTCACCCGCTCACCCTCACCGCAGCGACGTCAGTCTCGTTCGCCGCGGTCTTGGTGACCTTCATCTCCGGTCACCTCCACCGCTACTCGCCTGAAAACTAATGTATGCAGCTCCTGGAGGAGAAGCTGCCTTCTCGACTTGACACGCAAGTCCTATACTGACCATCTCTACCAGAAACAATTCAGTATAAATTGAATTTAACGGTATTCCTGTTGGAGCACTCTTTGACACTGGGACGACAATATCAGTGATAAGCTCAAATCTAGCTCTCGCCTTCATAAGGTCCTGGTGCCTGCCCTATCTGTTTCCGACGAGCTGATGGTGGAACGCCCATAATCACTGCAATGTTGACGGCTCGTGTTACGATTGCTGGCCATACATTACCAGTTTCCTTTGCCGCAGCAGGAGACTGCGCACATGCTGTGAGCTTATGCCTTGAGTTGATAGTGGACCATTCAGCGCTTATCGCCGGTTCCACAGCTTTTCTGAGCCTAGAGCTACCTAGTGTGCCGGGGGCACATGACACTCACTTTACCCACTTCTGGTCAACAACGCACATCCGTCTCCTGCCTCAGGCCATCACGTATGTTTCGTTGGCGGCCCCAGGTGCTCTTGCTGGCGGCGAGGACGTTATTTCTCCAATTACTGACGTTCTGCTGACACGAAATGTAACACTGCCTAACACATTCGCCTCAACAACTGACAGCACACTGTTTCGCCTACCCAAAACTTCGATTTTAATGCACAAGTAATACACAACCGAATCTCGCTAGAATCAGTGTGCCCCTTACGTGACTACAATAACTCAACTTCGGCCATCTCAACCCCTGACTGTGATTTTATTCTTACAGCTTCCCCTGCGTCCGCTGACATGGTAATGACTATGCTGTGCCCGGACCTTACACAAGAGTGAGACCGCGATCTTCGTCTCAATGCTGCTCTCTTACGGCGACATTTTTTTTTACTTCCCCGATCGTCCTTTGGGACGAATGATGGCTGTAAAGCACCGTGTCAACACTGGTGACTCTAGTATCATTCAACGATGACCTTACCGCGAGTCGCATGCCATTCGCACCGTCATATCAAGCGAACTCGATAAAGTGTTGAAAAAAACCGTCATTGGACCATCCTGCAGTCCATGGGCCTGAACAGTGGTGTAAGGAAAGACAAAAAACGGCACTTGGCGCTTGTGCATCGACTACTGCCAACTCAACAATTTCACAAGGGATATGTATTCCCTGCCCCGAAGCGGTGATGTCATTGACTGTCTACATGGTGCCCAATACTTTTTCCCATTACCCTTTGTCTGGTTTATGCCAGATTTCTGTAGACCGGCTGAACAAGTAGAACCGCTTTTTCTCCCCTGATGGTCTGTACAAGGTCAAGATAATACTTTTCGGGTTATGGAATGGGCCTGCAACATTAAAGCGTATGATGGACTCTCTTCTTCGGGGATTCGATTCGTCCACGTGTTTATGATACCTGGACGATGTTATATTGTTTTCGCCGTCATTTGCTTTCCATCTTACCCACTTGTCTCCAATCCTCGTGCTTTTCTGCCTAGACGTTCTTCAGGGTAACACTACCAAATGTCACTTCTTCCAGCACCGCATAACCATTGCCGGGAATTTGGTTGATGCGCAAGGTGTTCAGCCTGACCCTGATAAAGTGAAAGCCGTGAAGCAGTTTCCTGTTTCATGCTCTGCGGCCCACGTTCGCGGCTTTGTTGGCCTTTGTTACTACTTTCCTAGGTTTATAAAAGACAGTGCTCACATTGCCAAACCTCTAACTAATCTACTCAAGAACGACGCCATTCTTTTAGGGGGCCGTGAATAAGCTGAGGAATTTGATACATGAGTTTCGCGGCTGACATCTGCCCCTCTCTTAGCCCATTTCAACGTCTCCGGCCCTGCTCATGTTCGCACTGAACCCAGTGAGCATGCCATTGGAGCTATTCTCAGACAAAGACAAGCCGGACACGGTCGCGTCATTGCATATGCGAGTCTCTCTCTTTCGCCATCTGAACCCAATTACTGATAGAGAATGCACAGCTCTAGTTTGAACTGTTGCTAATTTTCGTCACTACTGGTACGGCCGCATCTTCTCGGTAATTACTGAACACCACGTTCTGTTCTGTTTGTTTTCCCTAAAAGACCCCAGGGTATGGTTCGGCCGCTGGGCTTTAAGGCTTCAGGGGTACTCCTATTCCGTCATCCTTAAATCTGGCCATTTGCTTCGGGTTACTGACTGCTTGTTGTAGGGGGGGGGGGGGGGGGCGTGTGTCAACGATGAATTAATGACAAAACAACTTTATTGCACATCGAAACAAAAGCCCTTTATTCCTACTTCATCATCGCCAGCTTGTCTACGCCCACTGCGGAGCAAACGACTCTCCCATTAATCTCTAATTACCCCTGCCCGTGCTAACTACGACGAATTTATCGCTGCAAACTTCATCTCATCTGCCCATCCTACTTTCTGCCACCCCCTGCATCGCATTCGTTCTCTAGGGATCCACTCTGTTAGCACTAATGACCAACGGTTACCTTGCCTTCGCATTAGAAGCCTCGCCCACGCTCATTTCTTCTTAATTTCTAATAATATGTCCTTAGCACGCGTTTGTTCCCTGGCCAACTCCGCTTTCTTTTTCTCCTTTATAGTTACACCTATCACCTTTCGCTCCATTGTCCGCTGAGTCTTTGTCAACTTAATTTCCACCCTTTTAGTGCGCCTCCACGTTTCTGCGCCGTAGTTGAGCACGGGTAATATCCAGCTGTCACACAGTTTCTTCTTCAGGGACGATGGTAGGCTGCTTATTATTACTTGAGAATGTCTGCTATATGCACTCCTCCCCATTCTTATCCTTCTAATTATTTCTTCCTCATGGCTGAGATCCGGGGTCACAACTTGGCCTAAGTGTATGTACCCTTACCACTTTCACTGCTCACCATCTATCTTAAACCGCTGTGCTGTCCCGAGGTTATTGATCATTACTTTGGTTTTCTGCATATCAATTTTCCGGCCCCTGTTCTACTCTGTTTGTCCAGGGCGGAAACCATGCTTTGAAATTCGTTCCCCGAGTTACTTATCAAGTCAACGTTATCAACAAATGTGAGGTTACTGAGGTGTTCTGCATTAACCCTTACTTCCACCTGTTTCATACCCAACGTTCTGAATACTTGTAATTACGATGTGAATAACATTGGAGAGATTGGGTCTCCTTGTCGGACGCCTTTCCTAATAGGTATTTTCTGCTCTCCTTATGGAGGATGATGGTAGCTGTGAACCCATTGTAGATATCCTCTAGTATTCTTACATAACGCTCACCTACCTACTGGTTCCGCAATGCCTGAATGACTGCTAACGTTTCGACCGAGTCAAATGCGTTCTCATAATCTATGAAGGCGATATATAGGGGTTCAGTATACTCAGCGCACTTCTCTGTAACCTGATTGATCGTGTGAATATGGTCCATTGTTGAATAACCTTTACGAAACCCTGCTTGTTCTTTAGGTTGACTGAAATGTAAGGTTGCAGAGATTCGGTTAGCGAATACCTTGGTAAATACCTTGTAGACGAGTGACAGTAAGCTGATCGGCCTGTAATTTTTCAAGTCCTTCATGTCGCCTTTCTTATGAATTAGGATGATGTTCGCGTTCTTCCAAGATTCCGGTACCATTGCGGTCATTAGGCATTGCGTATACAGGTTTGCCAATTTTTCAAGTACAATTTCTCCGCCATTTTTCAGGAGGTCTGCTGTTATCTGATCCTCACCAGGTGCTTTGCCCCCTTTCATTTTTTTTTAAAGCCTTCCTGGTGGGATGTCTACTGCCTCTGAACCACTTTCTCGTGGGCCATTCTCCAGGATGTCCCTGCTTCAGTACAGGTTCCTATGGAACTACTCCGCTACTGTGACTATTTTATCCCTATTTGTGATGACATTGCCTTGGTTGTCTTTAAGTACATACATCTGATTTTTCTCCACGCCAAGACGCCTCTTCGCTGCTTTCAGGCCACCTCCTTTCTTTACAGCGTATTCGATCCCCTCCATAATATACTTCCGTATGTCAGCTGTCCTAAACTTATTGAATAACATCGAAAGCTCCGCTAGTTCTGTTCTGTCACCTGGGGTGGAGATTGTCATGGTTTACCGTTTCTAATTAGATTTTTCGTCTCCTGGTAACGTTTACCAGTATACTGTCTAGCCATCGTGCCCCGAATACTGCACGCTCAGTGATAATGCCTATAAGGCTGTCGCTGGTTTCCTGTGTCGCAAACTCTGCTTCCTCGGTAAGAGCTGAATATCGGTTCTGCAGTGCGATTCTGAACTCTTTTACTTTACGTCTTGCTCTTAGTTCATTATTTGTCTTCTTTCATACTAGCTTCTTACGGTCCCTCCTCAAATATAGCCTAATTCGAGATCTTACCATGCAGTAATCACTACACCTTACCCATCCGAGCACTTCCACATTCTTTACGACGTCAGGGTTATCGCATAGTACGAAGTCTATTTCATTTTTATGCTGCCCATCCGGACTCCTCCTCGTCCACTTCTGGCTTTCCTGTTTGCAGAAGAAGGTATTCATTATGCGAAGGTCATTCCGTTATGCGAATTCGACTAGTAGGTGTCCCCTGCTATTTCTACAGCCCAGGCCATAGTCCCCAACGGCCTTGTCTCCAGCCTGATTCTTGCATACTTTAGCTTTGAAGTGCCCCATAACTACGCTATACTGTGTTTACTTTAGTCCTTTGCCATTCCACATCTTCATAGAAGAGTTCCACTACCTGGTCATCTTGGCTGGTTGTGGTCGAGTAGCCCTGTACCACCTTGAGATTGTACCTCTTATTGAGCCTAATTACAAGACCTAGCTGTCCTTTGTTAGTGCTATAGGGTTCTTCTATGTTGCCAGCTATGCTTTTATTGACTAAAAATCCCACTCCCAGTTCTTTTCTTTCCACTCGACCACAGTAGCATAGGACGTGTCCATTTTTCAGCACCGTAAAGGATTCACCTGTCCTCCTACCCTCACTAAGCCCTCTGACATCCCATTTAACGGCCTCTAATTACTGGAACAACACCTAGAGACTCATTTCGCTAGATGAGGTGCTCGTGTTAAACATTCCCAGCTCCAGATTCCAATGACGGCCTGTCCGGGCCAGGTATCCTTATCCTTAACACCCTCTACTGTGTCACAAGTCTGAACGCCGCCGTGGGCATTTTCTTCGCAGCCACTGGAGACTGAGGACCGGGTCTTAATTGGCGTATTCATGGGAGGTTGTGGCCGTTACTACACCAGGGTGGCCAATTCTGGTATGGTGATGGGGTGCATTACTGGCTATGGTCACCGGGGTAAGACCACACCCCAAGCCCCATTCTGCAATTCCATCAATAGGCGGATTTTTTTTAAACAGGTGGCAATTGTCCGGCACCGGGTTCAAACCATGGTCCTTCTGCACGCAAGGCGGATGCTCTATCTCTACGCCACCGCTGAATCACCACGCCACCGCTGCATCACCAACTTGCACATGCCTAAATACTTAAACAAGGCTGGCGCCACGAGTGGCAGTGATGGCGGAACCGAAACGAGGTATACGAATATACAACACGTTTTCTTCCTTAAAAACAGCTATATGAAATAGTAATGTTGTAGGCGAGTATTTCAGCACATGTAAAAAATACTGTAGAAAAATGCAAACTGTACAAGGACCATACCTATATACTAATAAAAGATCACTTCATTTACAAAATAAAATCCGCCAGACATAATATGTGTCAGTTCCATTCGCTTTAGCACAAGTTCTCGCACTTTACGTTGTATCTAGAGCGCTTTGGTGGTCGTCTCTTTCTTTGTGGTTGCACCCTCTATTGCTGGGTTACTGGTCTGGGAGACTTCACTGTGTAGCAGCACGCAAGTCTCCCTGCGCATCCGAAGGACACGTGGGCACCTGCGTAGCCGCCGGAGATATAGGTGCCAGCGCAGCGCAAGGGGCAGCTACTGAAGTGTTCTGGTTATGTCTGGAGTAGGGCCCATACCTGCATGTGGAGACCCTCCTCTACTAGCTGTACTGTTTCCTCCCCACGTGTAAAGGGCGGCATACGCTCGTCACACCTTTTCTAACTTCGATACACTCCATGTTTTACCGTCATCCAAGCGAAAATAAGATGCTCCCTTCGTGCTGATCACTTCTTTTTTATAGTTGAATTTCAGGTCACCTTTAAATCTGATTGTGGATTTCTTCACTCTGACGAAGTAACCAACGCTAACTCTGGTTTCTCTCGCAGCCCTCCAAGCGTCCATGTATTGTTTGCTGTTTTGTTGCTTTTGCTTCACCCGCTCACGTAAACGCCTGAGTTCCAACTGATGATCGTAAAAGAAGGTGCTCGACGGATTCCCGAGGACATCGAACCGCCCTCTTGGCAGGTACCTATGTAGCAGAAGAGCTGGAGCCCTTGCCGTTGTAGCATGCGGTGGCCATCGGTAAACACCCACGTACTCTGTTACCGCCTGGCGCAAAGGACGCTTCTCAAGAGCCGCGACTTCAATGAGGCTTTTTATTACTCTGTTAAAGCGCTCCACTTGGCCGTTTTCTTGTGGGAGTAAACCGAAGAGTGTTTTAACTGGATGCCCCAATCTTGCAGAAATGCTACAAACTCCCGACATGCAAACTGTGGACCATTGTCACAAATAACCTCTTCTGGGTAGCCTTCACGCGCGAACACTAACACTAAGAAGCGTATTACTGTGCTGGTTGTTGTTTCGCTACAGAGGTTCAATTCCGGCCATTCAGAGTACTAATCAACAAACAAGCGTGATTGATCCCTGCACTAGTAGGGCGCCCTCTCAAATGGGCCCACAATGTCCATGTACAGTTTGAGCCACAGCAGTTCTGGGACGGAGACCGGTTGAGAGGGTGTATCTCGCACCTTGACGCTCTTGTCGGCCTCCTGGCGTATGCTACACCTCAGGAGAGCTAGCTCGACTTGGCGGCCCATGCCTGGCCACCAATATTTTTCCTGCAGCCGCACTTTTCTCGATATTGTGGATTCATTGCGGCCAGGCAACCGCAGGGCGGCCAGGCATTGGCAGGGAGGGTGCGGTGGTGCCAGTCCGGAAACAGTCATTGCGCGGGGAACCGTTAAAAAAATAATAAAAATCACGCTTGCCCTCTAAACGAGCATCGTCGTCGACGGTGTAGTGCAGGCGCGTGCCATCGATGAATGAATGACTAAACAACGTGAGTGCACATCGGAACAAAAAGCCCTTTATTCAAACTTCCACAGGGTTATATCCTTAAACAACACTGGCGCCACCAGCGGCAGTGCTCGCGGAACCGAAATCAAATATAAAAATATACAACACTTACCACAGTATCCATCGATCAACCTGACCCAGCTCCTGGTTGTAAGCACGGCATAATTTATCTTTCGGCCGTAATCATGATCGGTGACCAACAGCAACGTGATAGTCGTCAGCGCTCCATTATCGAAAGCCTTATTTCTACCCCTGATGCGTCTTCAGTTCACCTGTTCGAACTAAAAGAAGAAATTTTGCATCGTGGGAACCTACGTCATGGGAACCCTGAATTACTATCGCTATTGAAAGTCCTGGATTGCTATTCCTGAGCACCTTTGCCTGGACGTTCTCCGACAACTTCATCACCTCACAGCTGCTGGTCACTTCGTTATTTTCCGCACCTACACACGCATCAGACGCCGCTTCTTCTGGCCCGGTCTTTACCGATCTGTCCTGCAGTATGTTAGCTTCTGCGACCTCTGCCAACGACGGAAACTCTCACTACTCCTCCAGCTGGGCTTCTGGACATACCACGCAAACCATTCTTCTGCATTAGGTTAAACTTGCTTGGTTCATTTCCCCTGTCCACATCCTGCAATAAATAGATAGCCGTCGCCTCCGACCATACTACGTGCTATACAAAAACACGGGCACTTTCTACGAGCTGCGCTACTGACGTCGCCGATTTTCTGCTTCGTGACGGTATCCTTCTTCACGGGGCCCCTCGACAACTACATACAGATTGTGGCCGCTCCATTCTATAGCAAGTTATTGCCGACATTCTTCGCTCCTGCCTACCATCCCTGCCGGCCTGCCTGCCTACCACTGCCTACCCTCCTCAAACTAATGGCCTTACGGAATGACAACCGCACAATCACCGACATGCTGTCCATGTGCGTCTCTGCAGACCACCGAAACTGGGACGTGTCTTTGCCCTACGTTACTATTGCCTACAATCCTTCGCGTCACGACACTTCTCGCTACTGTCCCTTCTATCAACTCTTCGGCACGAAACGGCATTGCCACAGGTCACAGTCTTGCCGTCCCCTCTGCATGCGTCCAACTATGCCCGCACAGCCATAGCTCGTGCTGATCACGCCCGTCAAGTGTCTCGGACCGCCTCTGCTCATCCGAACACTCCCAGACGGCACATTATGACAGCCGGCACCAAGATCGCCACTTTACACCTAGGTCACTTGTACTCGTTCATCGCCCTCACGCCGTGTCAGCCGTTGTGAAAAACTCTTGTCCCGGTATTCTGGGCCTTACCGCATAATCCTTGAGGTTGCGCGCGTAATATACGAAATAGCCCCCATTTACACCTGATGCGTCCCACCACATCCTTACGGATGTCGTGCAGGTCCCCTGTTTCAAGCCCTATCGCCAAAGTTCTGTACCCGGCTCGTGAGCACCATGACGGTGCTTCAATCGTTGGGGGTTATGTCACGGGATGGCTACGGACCCTCTGGAAGGAATAAAGACACCGAAGGATCAGCCACAGCACGGAGCTGCTGGTGTGGCGGACGGTTGGATGACGAGAAGGATAAGGACGAACGATCTCGCTCTCAGGCTGCAACTACTTGAGGGTGTGCGCTACTCCGTTGCCCACAGCGTGAAAATATTATTTACATGCAATATACCATTTTCCCCGTAACAATATAATCATTTCAAAGTTTTGCTGGTCTGGATTAAATTTTGTTCGTTTTTCTGAAACTGCTTTTTATATTGTAGCCATACGTAGATACGAAAGTTGTTTCTTGCACCGTAGATAAGGATTGAGAGATAATTCTAGTAACACCTAGTAATAAAGCGCAACATATATTTTTTTACTGCAGCACTATTACGGTGCACGATACTTTTACACGACTCGTCGCATGTGGTGTAATGATGCACTATTGTGTTTCAAGAGTATCAAAAGTGAACAAATGTATCTTTGGCGAGAAAAACAAATAACGTTTAGAGTTGTCGTGCAGCTCTTGACCCTACGGGGATGGCAAGATGCTGCGACCTGTAGAGATTTAATTTGCAGGCAATGTGTGCTGTTTGTGGGGCCTTATCCGGCGGATACCAACGACATTGGGCTGACCGAACCGAACCTGAGCTCGCTCCCTTCCCTGGTAGTCCAACGGCACCGGCGTCCACTTTTCTGCAACGCGCACAGGTAGACAAGTTTCATACAGGAGCAGGCTTCCTTAGTTCGCGTCCCATTTCCTGAGTGGATTACATCTATACTGGTCCGACATGACTGCCTAGAAAGAGCGAACCTGCATAGAACAGCTGCGAAACTAGACGCAGAAGAAACTGCTGCGAGATCACTGCAGCAGGAATTGTACCCCGGAGAGTCCTTGGACGCGCCAATACAGATATGGTGACCGCTACTCTAAAAATACTTATATACGCACCACAGGCTTCAGAGCCAAATGTTAGTGCGGGGACGCCCATGCAGTCTGCTTCACTCCACAGTCGCTGGCCCGGCGATCAGACAAGGATTATCAGAGAAGGAATGCATTATTTCTGTGCGGAAACGTCTTCTGCGCAGCATATAGTAGGTGTTAGGAACGACAACGCCGCTGAGTTTCTGTAACAATTGAAAAACGAGCGACGCGTCATCCACATTTGTCACTCGGAGGGAAAAAAAACATTTTAACAACTAAAGGACCTAAGACCTTTCAGAAACTCCACCTGCACGATTATGAATCCCGAAACACAAGTACTAAGCGTAAAGCGTTTCATTAATACTCTATTATGCGAGAAAAAAAGAATTTAATAATTCTCAAGTGCACAGTCACAAATTTTTTTATTAGTGGCTTTCAGAGACTTCTCTTGTGCACAGTTTATTAGGTTTTGATTTCCCAGAATGCAAATTTTATGATGTGCTCCACTCATCTACAAAATGCTTCTTACCTTGATGTGTAGTTTGTCTTTTTTTTTCAGGTCATTCATTTGGCTAGATCCCAGCACACCCGCTCCACTTGAATGCGGAAATGCAGTAAGTGCTACAAAAAAAACGGGTAGTTTCTTTTATAGCTATCAAAGATTTGCACTGATTTGACCCTTTTGCCGTGGTGGTGTCAATTGACGGCATCACATAAAAGTTCCTGTTGCGCATAGACAACAAACACTAACTGATAGTTTTCTAAGGAATTGTTCTTCAATGATGCAAATTGCTGCAGGCATCACTGTTGTGTCGTTTTAGCGGGGCTGTCCGCTAAGAAGAAAAATAAGTTCCGCTGAAGACGAAATTCCAACACTGAGGCCTAAAGAAACTGAGATTCTAGTTGTATTCCCTGGATTGTAATTCTAAATACGGTCACTTCGAAGATATTTTTTTCTTTTTTGCTCATGTGGTCATAAAGTTCAGAAAAACACGCTGAAATTTTGTTTCTGCCGAACAAAATTTTTAATTGCCAGATGTCCTGTTATTACTCGTTTTAATAATAATGAAGTTATTACATGCACTACCAGCTCTATGATTCGTTTATGGGCTAATCGGGCCACAAAGATTAGGAAAGCACCGAGAATACATTGTTTTCTTCAAGTAAAAAGGCAGGGCTGAAAGGGTTAATCGATATGGCTGTCCTTTTTGAGCACTCACGAACTTAAGTTGACGCTTCATTCTAGCTCTGAACTACGTATAAAAAACATCCGAAACATAGACCTTTACGTAAACATACTTTTTATCTTTTTGAATGGATCGTGTGCAGTTTCATAATACAGCCACAAAAAAAGCTATTACGAATATGTTTCCACACATAGCCTTTCACTCTCCGCTTTTTGTTTTCAGAAAAGAGCTGAAGCTGCATCCTGTTCTGTCTTGGTATGTGATGAACGACACGTCAGAACTCTTCTTGGGATAACTATGTTTCCACGGTGCATTCGACGAGCCTTCAAGCTACCGAAGTCAAATATTATATACGTGGCGACGAGAACCGTAATGCGTATGGACGTGGATGCGTTTTTTATGAATGCTCTTGGCCTTAAGTTGAGGTCTTTTTATGTCATCATGACTTAAAACTCACTTAGTGCTTTATACCCAGACAGCAGCGTCTACCACCCGCGGTCAGTTCACAAACCCTGCGACGCTTTCCATGACAACAGGATTTAGGTTCTAACGACCTAGCGGAAACCTTCAGCATGTCACAAACAAAGCTTGGCATTGCTTTCAACCTGGTGGCCTGTCGGAATGGCTCACCATCTTAAGGGTGTCTATGTGCACAGCAAAAAAATCTCTAACCACTTCCAGAAATTTCCAGCCTCTTGTCTGGTTATTCGAGTCCACGCCTCGACTTATAATCATCTCGGTTCATCCCAACATGACCTATTTCATCTTGTCCTTTTTTTCCATCCATGGATAACTGTCCTGTTAATAGAAGAGATCCGTATTGTACATTAGAGGCAAAACATTTCCTGCCAAAGCAGCGTATTTGCTTCATTTTAAGTTGAATATTATATACCCCAGTCTGCGGTTTAGTAAATGCTGCAGTTTTCTTACACATAATTGTTCACTTTCGACGTACTTTGACCCCATAGTGAAATTAGTTTTTCCTTAACGAAGCTGTGAGACCACTTGTTATTGCGTATTTCTTCCAGATGTACACATTGGTTTCAAACCAGCCTTTTGAAACTCTATGCAGCCTTACCCGTATGTCTTCTAACTGGATTGATAGGCAGGGATAACGTGCTAGGCATAAGCTTACCGATTTGTTTGTTAAACTTTCAGACCTATTCTTAGGTGCACCCTATCGCTTGAGGATTAGTATAGCTATTGACTTCCTGGCGTTTTTTTTTCTGTGCTTCGTGACGTTCCAACCAGAATTTGCGAAGCCAGTTATTTTA
The DNA here is from genome assembly GCA_013339765.2 of Haemaphysalis longicornis. Classification (NCBI taxonomy): domain Eukaryota; kingdom Metazoa; phylum Arthropoda; class Arachnida; order Ixodida; family Ixodidae; genus Haemaphysalis; species Haemaphysalis longicornis. Next base: position 159,926,362 of record CM023453.1, on the reverse strand, counting down.
CTTCTTACTGGACAGACGGAACAAAACAATGTGACTTGCAGTCCCCAGGCGGCTCGATTGTTCTCGATGGCAGCCCTAATTTTAGGCACGATAGTTGTTCATGGGCGGCTTGATGAGGGAAATATTGGTCTGTGGGTATATCTATTTGTCTGTCTGTGACCATGTCTCTCTGTCCTTGAGATCAGCCGCGCGGCCAAAGGCAAGGCAGATGTTGGACGAGACGTCTATGTTGGCAAAACTATTTCTCAGCATCTAATGGTGATGGTAATGCTTATATTTGCGGAGTATGTTGAACAAAAAGAATATATTTATTTGGCAGAACAATAACACATCAGTGAAACTGGCAGCGTTTATTAATTACAACTACATGGATATTAGATTTTCGCGATGAAAAATGAACTAATAACATGGTAGAATTGCGTACCACGGAGCGCACCACCGACGATATTGAGGCGTCATCTGGCAGTGGGCCGGGGAGAGCAAGCACTTGTGGTTCGCAGTGCCACTGTGAGCCGGAGCTACCAGTGTTGCCAGCAGTATTTTATTATGGGTCAATTCAATAGCTACCAAAATTTATGCGGGATCTCTTCGGTACGAGCATACACAGTGAAATCGAAGTGCCCACAACCCGGTTTGGAACGACTCTCGACCATGTTTTCTGACGCGGCTATATAACGTCGAGGTACTCAAGTACGCCTTGTACTTCTCTATACACAGACCAGTATTCTACTTGGTTGGCAATGCGTCGGAGGACAAGGTATGTGAAGATCACTCTGGGGGTCCCACTGGTGCCATAGCGACTCTAGAACGTCATCGTTCCTTACACCCTAGCGTAAACGGAGGTTGCCAGTCGAGCAATTGGGTGTGTCAGAATCATGCCCAAAACGAGTGACCATTCCACGGAATAAAATACATTCGTGTCTGAAAAATGTTTTTTCTGTTGAAAATGAGACTACCATAGTTCCACACATGAGCCAAACGTTACAATGTCCTTGAGGCAAAACCCCATGACACGTTAGCAGTGCGAGCGGGGTAAAAATGAAACCTTCTTAAAAAACCCTTCGTTGCAATAACCATGCTAGAAGGGAAATGGTAGGGGAAGGGCATCACAGGTGCGCAGGGGAGAAACGATGACTTATTTAGAGAATGCCGCAGGAGGCTATCGTTTTTTGCGACACATGGAGCAGAGCATGCGGGTACGCGCCCACGTTTTTCGGCTCTACCTGGCATAATACTACTTAATTAAGGTCTAAGTATTTTAACCATACTGTAACCTTTAAAGAAACCCCTTCTTCTTGAATATTGTTCTTTCTTTATAGAAGTATCATTCCCATCAATAATGGTAAATACCACAAAACGCCACGATTTTGAAGGCCCAAATTTGATCGTCCAGTATCAGAGTGATCAATGCACTCCAGGGCACTATGTCGTGCTGCTTGTGAATAGTATAAATTCTATGCATAAAATTTCTATATAGGGCATAATTTCATTATCTGACTAAAGCCATGAATGAGTTCGCAGTTCAAAGACCTCTCTTTAAACAGAACTGTTTTTAATGTGTAATAGTTTTGGCTCCTGCTCATGTACTTTACACTCAATTATAAGCAAAATCCAGAAAAATGAGGTAAACGGTATTGCCGCAATACATTGAATCGAACAAGAACTCCACCACCTACAATCAGTTGTGTAAGGTTGAGCTCCTAACTGGTAGGTCTTAGTTTACCCAAGTCCATACTTGCTGTGTTGAACGTGCGCATAGGAGCACATGTCTACTTAGGCGAACATTTCTTTCCTGGTAGTTCAATTAAACCAGCCCCACGACCACAGTACTCCAAACTCTTACACGCAGAAACACATACACGCACAGGTGTCTGGGCCAACGCTTTTCTTGGGATTTTTAAGGGTAAAGCTTTCTTAGTGGTACTTAGGGCGTCCTGTCAAAAAATGGGCTCGCTAAATGCACTCACAATCTGTAATTTAAATACCAGCCCGTTTGTCTGATGTAGGATGCGCCACAGGGAAATGAAATTTGGTCAACAACGTCAACTGCACAGTCGACAAATTTGTTGATTACGCCACAAAGTACCCTCCTTGTAAATTTTTGTATTGGTCAGGTCACCTTGCAGACCATTGCGCAAAGTGCGGACGCACCCCAAAACTAAACAAGCAAATGTGCTATCACGCCCAAGAGACCTCAGAGTTCTGGAAGTGATTGTGGCCTTCAGTATGCAGACCGTATGCTGGTGGAACCTGACAAATGTATCAGCATTCCCACAATAGCCTTCAAGAAAAAGAAGATAAAAATATAGAGGAAGGAAAGTCCAATTGCACATGAGTGCACGCGCCTGAAGATATATTTATTCTATGAATGTACACTCACCCCTGCATGCTTATAAATACCCATACCAACGATGCACCTTTCAACAAACCAGTAGCTAGTTTGTGCACGATCGTTCGCTTTTGTCTTTTCACTGTCCCTATCCCCCGTCACAATGTGCAGCGCACCTTATTGTCGAATTCAAAATCTTCCGTGAAGTGGCGAAAGCTCCGACATCCCATTTTTGGAACTGAGGTGTCTTCTCCTTGAACACTGTTTCAGGCGTGCAATGCCTTGCAAAAATTGATTTTACGTGCTTCATAACTTATTGCGGTGTCCTACACGTAAGAGGTACGATATCAAGATACCCCGAATAATAATAGGTCTCAGGCAACTAGTTCTTCCTTCCACAGTGAAACACATGCATGGCAAAGTTCTAGCAAGGTCGCGCGGGAAAATTACGCGTCATCGACGGCGCAAGTTTATATCCACGTTCTTGAACGCACTGTGTAGATCGGCGAACGAGCTCTTCAATTTCTGTCGATACACCAGCCTCTATACAGGTTCGCGGGCTCTTCGTCAACACTTTACAGTTCCTTGATGTATCTGGTGCATTTTTGCGACAATTTGTTGCGCATGGTCGAAAAAATGTAATGTTGGATCCTTTTACGAGATGGTCGTCTCCAACAGCTGTGGCTCACCTGTGCTGCCAATTATCTTATTTCAAAAGGAAGCGCTTCGCCGCCTGGACATCACTAGAGTGCTCCTCAGCTTGCTGTGAGTGGGACCGCTTGCTTTCGTCGAGGTTCTCCAACTCTCTTGTCGGGTGGCGGAAGATTGCCCATTATGCATCTAGCATAGCTTGAAACTTCTTCAAGCTCAGTGAGATTACCGGGAAGTAGCGGGCCTCGAAACAGAGCGTCACAAGCAGCTAATTGATCACCTGACACAGGTGTATTCTATACAAAAACACTCATTATATGCATTTCTTGCCTTTGTATCGTGGGCTTTATTCCGAGAAGGTGTTTTCATTATAAAACTGGAAGTCGCGACTTATTCTTGATTTCGATGACACATTTTAAGCCAGTGCTTTCTCACATGCCCAGGTCACCGTAAGGCTTTCTTTGCAATCTGAGCGCACCTCCTCTACCTCTCGTAGAGTCTGTGGGATTCTTATACTCCAGGTCATTTGGCCGCATCTATGAGGCCTCTACAGCTACTGTCATGATCTCTTGGTCAAATGCTGATTGTACCGGGCTTTCAAACAACTTTTTTCAGCAGTTGGAAGCTTTTCTTTTGAGCTGAGGTTCATAGGCAGTTCGCCATTACCAGAAATCTCCTCGGCTCCTGAGCGTGTGGCGGGGGTCTCATATAAAAACTAGCCTGCACTTTCCAGGGTCAGCTTGAATTCTGTGCTTGTCAGTGATGTGTGCCAAAACCTTTACCCTTTGTACATGAACTCGGACTTTTCATAGTTCAACGAGATGCCATCTTTCTGTCACTACTCCAGGGCCACTCTGTGACAGGCGCTCTGCTCTGCCCGCGTCCTGCCCTAGACCAGGATATCAATGCTAGGTTGTCCAGCTAATGTGACATCTTTCTTTACAAAAAATTCAGGCACTCAACGGGTTCCAAGTATAGTCTCTCAAATCTGTATCTGCACAATGGTGTTATAAAAGTTGTCAATATTCGAGACTTGCACAAGCATAAATTAACAAGACCAAAACTCCGGGCGGAATGCTCGTTCGTCTGGAAGGTGGGCTCGGGGGGGAAATGGGGGCTTCCCCTGGTCAGGCGGAGGGTGGCGCGGAGGAAGGCGACCAACTGGTCCTTCTTCTTCCGCGCCCTCGCACACACGTTCGCGGCGAGCCGGTTCGGCGCGCCGCATGGGGTCACGAAAAGGTCACACTCACGTGACGCGCCTGCTACCCAAAATGGTGGCTCCCAGCTCGCGAAAACATGTGCAGGCGAGGCGTAGGAAAACAAGGGTCCCCACAAAATGCAGAACAAAAGTAGGCTGAGGGGCAGCCCTGGCGCAAAGAGCGTAGTACGTTAATGAACGCTCCAAAAGCCTTGTTCACAACTAACCGCGAGGCTCAATTCTGTTACGCCAATGCTACCCCCTTTTTGATAACTCAACCGACGTTGATATAATCTTGCGAAAACAATACTTCGTGTAGTACACAATCAAAGTCCTTTCCTAGGTCTAGCTGAAGCGCAGCGACTCTTTTATGCATGGCATCGCAACAGTCCAGTACACACCTTGCCTTATGTATCTATTGGTGCAAATAGACCTTCCCCGTCTGCAACAAGTCTGATGAGAACCGAGTATTGTATGAATCACTCCCTTGTGCCTTCTTGCTAGTTATCTTCATCAATATTTTATAGTCAACACCGTGAGCCGGCCTAGTTGGAATCGATCCATGGCATCGATTGCGTAAAAAACAAACAATTACGAAGAAGGAAACGACAAGGACGAGCACTCGCCCTCATCATTTCTTCTTCATCCTTGTTTATTTTACGCGCAATTGGTGCCATTGATTTTATAGTCCACATTCATCAGTGAAATGGGCCTATATCAGGCAACCTGCTTAAGTTTTTAGACACAATCTATTTTGGGAATTAACACCGTAAGAACGTGGAAGTGATTAATAATAAATTGATTCATTGAAAACAGCCGCTAATACCGGCGACATTTCACACTTAAATTCTTTGTAGAACGCCCCACTGAAACCATCCTGGCGTGGCGATTTTCCTGGCTTTAAATTTTCAATGGCGTCTGCAAACTCTTTCGATGCTATTGGTTGTTGTAACCACTCCTTTGTTTCATTGTTAAGCTTGCCCATCTTTCTGTGGAATTCTCTCTTCAAGGCAGAGGGAGTGAGCGTCGATGAAGCTGACGAGGCTCTTGAGGGTATTCTAGAGGATATAGTACAGGTATCAGCAAAAAAGTTATGGAAGCGAGAGCGCAAACAAAGTGCGTACGAGCACTACGGGAGGATGTAGGGTCTGTGCACGTGGCGCGGAGCAGTCACTGAACGAGAACAGCGTGTCCAGTGTGATTGCGAATTGGCAGTTCTGGATGCAGAAATAGAACAGCTGACAGACAAGATCAACAGGAACAAAGTGTTTGCTAGATCCAGCGACGAGGTCTTTACAGCGAGGAGGACAATGCGAGTTTGGTGACGGAACCTACGCAGGAAAGCTTGTGATGTGCTGTTTTTGTTCCACTTCCAGACAAACCCGCTGAACTAGTTGAAGAAGGCAGCCAGCCGTGTTCTAGCGAATCCGTTTGCATAACCTTGATGAGCTCTAAGGCGTGGTTAGTCGCTGAGTTTATGGAGCTTGCGCTATTCGAAAATTTGTCCATGCAAGAGGCAGTAGGCCAAAAAGGTAAACCTGTAGCCACTAAGGAAAGTAGAGAGGCGACCGTCTCGGCAGCTCGCGAAGCGCGAGCTGAACCGGATGCCCCGCAGGTTACTAGCGAGCCGATTGGGTCGACAGATCTCGAAGCCCAAGCTTTACGCAGCCGCTCAGGATAGAAGCAGGCTGATCGTGTCGGCAGATCGCTCAGAGCGGACATAGCCTGAGCCAGTAGCCACTCATGGATGAAGCGACCCGATGCGTTGGCAGATCGCGAAGCGCCACCTACGTTCGTAGGCTCGCAGAGAAGTAGCGAGTCGACTGCGTCGGCGGATCGCAGAACGCGAGCCGATCTAGTAGCCGCGCAGATTGGCAGCGAGCGCGCTTTTGTCGGTATATCGGAATGTGCGAGACGAAAGCAGGAAGTCGGTTAACCGCCACGTGATGTGTCCGAACTGTGACAAAAGCCCAGTTTTGTAGCCCTCATTGGAAACTTCCCAGCAGCTTACGAAGTCTGAAAAGGGGACATTTGTCGTCAAACACAACACCTGTTTGACGCGAACCTCTGTCCACGAGAACGTCGAAGGCTCAGCTGCTTCAGACAGGGGCGGGAGAAAGGCGAAGGCGAGTGAAGCCGCAGATCTTCGGGCGCTGACGAAGCGACCTAGTTCACAACCCACTGGTTTGGGCAACAGCCAAGCTTTCAAGATAGTAGAAGCTGGAGATGACTCTAGTCACCAAGCGGGGCTATTCCAGGGCACGTTGTTTTCCACGGAGAAACGCGGCAAAGATGCCGACTATCGGGATCCGTACGGAAAAGAAAGTTTTGCGTGGGCACCGGCTCAGCACAGGAAACTAGGCTATGCCAGCTTAGGAGCATTCGTAGGCCCGGGTAGGCAGAGAAGAAGTGGTGGCTGCTTACCACAGAAATTTTATTGCAAGTTTCCTGGGATCGGTGCTGTGCCGCTCAAATGCGCCTTGATTCGCAAAAGAAATAAACGGAAGCAACCAAGAAACAATCAGAATGAAACGCCAAAGGAAGAAGGTGAGCCTTCTCACTTGGCAGCATTAAGGGCCAAGATGGCCAGAAGCGAGAGCAAAACGAAAACCGACGTCTGAGGGAAAGAAAGAGGCCGCGTTCAAGCCGTGACAAAGACCGACGGCCACTATGCCAGAAAGGGGAGAAGTGGGTGACTAAGTTCCACAGGAATTCTGGGAGAGCTAGAGGGAAGGTGTTTCAGGGAGAGAGTGTTCACCGCCGACTCGTTCGTTATGGTCGGACGTCCCATTCTTCTATTGGTTCACTTCACTTAAGTTCTCTTCGCACGCGATGCGCGTGTTTTCCCCTTCAATGTCAAAGACCTCCCCATACACCATGCGGTGTTTTCAACAGATGAGCAGCGCCGGTCGGTTTAAACGGCAGCAGCATTTCGGCAGGCTACACCCGGAAACGTTTGTTTTGAGGAGGGCTTAAGATGTTTCTACGGATTCAGACGAATGCTCGTGCGCTTGTACAATTGCGTAGTCTACTCATTCTATTTTTGTCCGTCAAGTGTTTACGTAGTTTTCGTAAGACGGAGTACGTTTAGCGTGTGTTTCTTTTGGTTAGCAGTCTGTCGATCGTTTTGATTTAAAACCACGTGAAGTAAGCGCATATTTTGTGTTTTGTTCGAGAAGTGGTTCAGTTGCGGGATCTTAACACCGCGTAGTTAGACCCTTGGTTAGGCGTTAGAGAAGTAGTTATTGTTCCTGATCTAAAACAGCGTGACGTAAGCGTAAATTTTGTGTTGTTCGTTGGAGAAGGGGTAATGTTCGGGATTTAACGCCGCGTAAGGTAGGCGGAATCTGCGTGTCAGTGTTCATTTCGTTTCACAATGATGAAACGTACGAGGTTTTTGTATGAACCCGCAAAGTGTCTGCGTCCAGTACTGCGTGTTTATGGTCAGTTTTGTATTTTTAGGCAATTGGTGAGCCAGTTTTGATTATTGTGCGCAATGGTAACCCCAACGAAATTCTATGGTTCCTTGTAAGAAACGGGAGCTACAGGTTATTGTTGATTGACGTATGCTAGCTCTGTGAGCTATCTTTCTGTAGGGGATCTTTCAGATAAGGGTTCAGATATCTGTGGTTTTCAAAGTTTCATTTTCGTAAATATGCGTGCTAAATGTTATGTTTTTCAAGGAGTCGTGTAAACTCATACTTTGTTTCGCTGTACCTTCGAATCGGTCTGTTAATTTTGCATTTGTGCTTTAGACGGTGCGAATGGCGTGTGTAGCCTCAATTGCCTTGTACGGCAGTTGCAGCTACGTAGCTTTGACAAGGGGTCATGGGCAAAGGGGGGGGGGGGGGATGTCCTTTGAGTTTTGTTGGCTGCCGCCCTCATTTGCGTCACCTGCCCCATAGAGCTCCTGTTGCCATTCAGAATTATTTTGCACTCGTGTAGTTATTGTTTTTAAGAACACCAGAATATGAGGCCTGATTTTGAACCCGTGCCACGAGATGGGCGCTTCGAATCGTTTTCAAGGGGTGTAATATTGTTGCGGAACAGGTGGACAATGCCCGTTATCCCATCTCCGACGATGACGAGGGAGCGGCTGGCGTGCAGCCTGTGCGAGATCAGTGATAGCCGCAATGTAAATATTTTAAAATATGTCGTCCGCATCTCATTGTTCACGCTCTGCGCTACATAAAACGTTTCTTGGAGTGTGTGGGTTTCTCCCTGTCCTCGCCCCGGCATCGCTCTGTTTCGGCACCGGCGCAAACCTCGAGGGTACGCAGGCCATGTCGGGCAGCCCCAGCCCCGCCACGATCAGCACATGACGATAGCCCTGCCCCGTGTCCCCACCCTGTGTGAACCGATCAAGAACCGAGCCCCGATGAGATGTGACAAGCCAAGACGTGTCGGCCATGCCGTGTCCCCAGCCTTTTCGTCCGCTGTGGTTCGCGGCACCCTCACCGGTTCGTTGTGGCTTTGTGGGCTTCGATGTTCGGGGACCAGTCGCCATCGGATACCGCTATCGTCATTCGCGGAAAGAATTTCACTGTTTATACACATCGCACCTCATCCTCACCACACGCGTTTACTCACGGTGACCGACGTCGACCGGTCCGTAGTCTTTGACCGGGGGGGGGGGGGGGGTAGGGGACGGCAGAGTAATGTTACGAAACAGGTCGACAATTTCCGGAATCCCACCTTCGACGACTACAAGGGAGTAGCTGACGTGCAGCCTGTGCGAGCTCAGTGATAGCCGCCATGTAAATATTGTAAACTATGTCGTCCGCATCTCATTGTTCATGTCTTGCACCAGGTAAAAATATTTTAGAAATCAGGGTCATTTTGTTTTGTTCTGTTTTCAAGATCTGGCAGCCCGAGGGGTGTTCAGAAGGAGCTTGACGCAACGAGTGTGGTTCGACAATGGTTGTCCCGTCCAGTTCGTCATTTCTGCGGGAGCCATGTGTTCGTGCCTTCTGTGGGTTTCTGGACGTGACTAGACAAAGGAAGCAGCACTTCGGAGAACTACGTCTCAAGCCATGGATGGACCTGCTGACCACCAGCCTCATTTCAGCCGATCTGCGATGAGCAGCTCGTCCTCCTGATGCATTGCCTGGCGGCAGGAGCGCTGTGGCGATGCTGTTACGCAACCCAGCTTCTGTGCTCTGGTAAACCACCAAAAACCTGCTGTCGCTCTTCACTAATCTACGTTCGAGGACGTGGCGTGTCCACAATGGTGAACTATGCTGTTACGAAACAATCGCCTTTCAGTGACCTCGTGGCCCCTTAAGCGCAAACCAGCCAGCGGTGGTGCGGACAATAGCATCGCTTGCCTCCTCGCTCTGCAAGATTGGGCGGCGCGCCTGCGCATCATTGCCATGCCCTTTTTGCGGCGTGTCTGACGACGCTTGAGATGTCTTCAACGATTCACTCGGCGAATATTACGACAGAGGGATGCAAGACGTCTTCCCGGTGGGGCAACGTTACCACGATAAACGGGACTCTAACTCCAGGCTGATCGCCACGGCGAAGCAACCTAAAGCTCACCTCCGCAGGAGAGGAGCGTGTCGCTCGTGTGTGTGTGTTTGTTCGTGGGGGCGCTACTACCAGCGCACGAATTTTGTGATTGGTGCATTCTTACGTCAGCCGAGAAAAACGGTGAAGGGAACGAACCCAACGTGCCTATTTTATCTTTCACACGCAGGAGCGCACTGCCTGTTCTCTGAGATTCAGATGTAAATACTTGCATATAAAGTTTTCTTCTCTTTCAACTTCGCAATCATGACTTCCCCGGCACGACACCGACCACGGTCCACTTTGACCACGCTACCCTAGTTCGCAACAATTTATACCTACTGTTGGCCAATTATTTGGTACTTGTTCCCGCTATTTTTTTGTGCAAATACTTATTAAAGTATCTTTCGAGAGCCCGTGCTCCACATGTTGGCGGCTCTGTAGCTGGAAGAGGAACAGTGCAAATTTCTCTGTGAACAGGTCTGCTTCTTTGTACTGGCTCTCACTCGGTTATCCTCGTGAGTACGTGTGAATGGGTAGGCCCTGTGGTAGCTGTGGGGCAGAATTTGATCCAATTTCAATGCCAGTGTTTAGGGCGTCAAAGTGCACTGATGTATCAATTGCTTCTTAGTGGCACCCAGACCTGTCGTTCGTTAACGAGCCAGCTGGACTCAGTGCGCTCACCCGTGCGGCATCCTGGCTCCCACGTGAGAGCATAGAACACAAGAAAGCAACATTGTCGGTTTGTTCATCCTGTTTTTTGTTGTGTCTGAAAAGATGGCGTCTGAAGGTTTTGTTATTCTTGAAAACCACACTGCACGAACTGATGTGACATAGTGTACCCCCAAACACACTGTGAAGCGCAAAACGTTCAAAGTAGGTGAGACACGCGGAAAACGTTCGCCTACAGCAGCTGCAGGTTTTCATCCTGCATCGCTATTAAGAAATGACAATAACACTAAAATGTTAAAAGCCACTGGCGGAATTATTCCATTGTCCTTTTTCCATACATCAGAAGTTGTCTATAGCGGAGAGAATTGTAGCATCGTAGTAACATCATTGATGCAATTGTACCCGTATGACCGCCAGAGTGCCGCATTTGTTAATACGAAAGTCATTTGTTGGGCTGATTTGTGATATTGCTTAAGTGAGCTTGTTAAAATGCAAACTGGCACCCAGCTGCACTCCCGCAAATAATTTAACATTATAACTTATGAAGCAAAAGAAAATACTCACCGCAGCCTCGTAACCTTGCTTGTCAAAGAACGTTCCCCTGCAATAAGAACTCAATACGTTTGCGGCGGCCGGACAGTTTTACCGGACTCAGAAAATGCCCCAGAAAACTACGCGGCACTATGGCCAGCGTAGGTTCGAAATAGACGCCTACTACAACCTACGACTGTTTATCACTGCCGCCCAACGTGAGCTCTCCCGTACCAGAAGCACTCAGCGACATGAGCCTGTGATACAGTAAAGCTTGACGAATTATGTCGGATTGCATTCACCGTGCTCGGCTACGCCACCGATTACTCTAGCACGCATGCGAAGTCCATGAATGTCGCTCCGGCACAAAAATGGCCCTCCACGTTCAGCCTCGAGGGGCAAGTCTTCAAACTTCAACGTCAGTTTCAGCGCGCCCCCTGACGCAGTACTTACAAAGAAGTAAGGAAGTGACGTTTAGCTGCTGTCACTCTACTTGTCGAACTGGGGATATCTACGAAGGTATAAAATCTACCACAAAATGGCCCAATGACGGCGCCGACACCTCTGTTGCCCAGTGCACACACCACGCCAAAAAGACAACAACAACCACAGTACACCTGTGCGCAATGGACTGATGTGGAGCCGTGAGCATTCAGAGGCTTACAGCGCAGCCAGCAATGAGATGCAGTCGCAAACGCCACCACCAGCCGCGTTCGAGTCATATTTTTGCAGCGCGTCGAAAACAATACTTTTAAGAGGTTCGCATCACAATTGCAGGGCCAGCAGCTGTGTTCTGCATTTTTCTATGTTCTGTGAGTTAATTATTGTTTTAGTGGATTTTTGGAGAATTACCCACAGTGCCAACGTTTTCGAAATTGCAAATAACTTATGCTTCTTTACGTAGGGCGCGTTCTGCGTAAAAAAATGATTTTTTTACACTTTGTGTTCGGACTCTGGTCCACTTTCAAGGCCGCAAGGCTGTGTAATAACAATACGAAGCCCTCAAGTATGAGCCGGGTGCCTTATAGCCCTCGTGCAGCGTTTGTTCACTGAACACGAAAAATTTGAAAAGATACAGTTTACTCAGGTCACCTTGTCGTAGCCTTATAAAAGCTGTGTACATGGCCGATCTAGCCAGCACGACCTCAAGTTGTCAAGAATAGAATTAGTTGCTGAATTTCTATAAATACTTCCCAGTGAAAAAAGTGCATGAATTTCTCGTATTAGCACCACAGGAACGAAAATGTTACAATTTCTCTGGTTTGTAGAAACGGAGCAGCACACTCAGGAGCTGAACAAAACGCGAATGATGAAGACTGGCCAGTTTATGCTATCCTTTCTTCTTGTGTCGCAATATTGCCAGATTAGGCAAATCTAGGACAAACCGTGTCATCTTTTGCGTATTTGGAAAGTGTTTTATTGTCGAGAACTAGCAAGAGCAAATCAGTAAACTACCACTACTATCCTCATCCTCAGTTGTTGGGTCGGGGTTATGCTCGCTTGAGCTATCGAATACCCTGGACTATACTCGTCGCAATCTTTTATTTCCTTACACACTATTCTCGTGAACCATGCATTGGGTTTGTTTATTTTTGGCTTCTTTTCACTCCCGGGCTCTGCCCGGCAGTATTATATGTGTCCCAAGCGAAGCGCATGTACCGTTCTTTATTTTGATGCCAAACGCGTTATCTCATTCGGAAAAGGATAGCGTGTCGCCCTAACGTCAACTGGCCTAAAATATTCTTCTTTGATCTTCAATATTTTGGATTTAAATAGACGGATCGAGAAACCCTCGCTCCGAAAGCATACAGAGCAGACGCCGCGGCATTCATTCGACATCCCAACACTCGCCTATGCACGTCACTTTGTTGACTGCTGCTTCGCCGCCCGTGTATATTTTGAGTTGTTAGGGAAGCACAAGTTCGCTTCAATAAACGTGTTTTCCTTCAAGACAATTCCGCCATCGCTGCCTTCGTGTAATCTGGTGGAGGTTCTGTGAACATGCACCTTTTATACTCCCTACTTCTTCTCAAACCCGAAAAGCCAGCCCAGGACCTGCAAGCCGCCGACTTCAAGGTTTACCGTCCGAGTTTACACTTCTACTGGAAAGAACACAGAGGGAGACGGCCGCATCCGTCAAAATGGTGCATGAAGCCACTCCCCCAATCATCTTGCAACAGCCCCGGGAACAACCATCGTTCCGCGGATGTCCTGGGGAAGACCCTGATAACTGGCAGGAGAAAATGGAGCGCGTCCGCATCTTTAACTGGTTGGAAGACGAAGAAACCTTTCGGCGTGGGTCCTTGTATTTGGAGGATGCAGGTAGAACTTGGTTCGAGAACAACAAAAGCTCCACGACTGACTGCACCCTCTTTAGAGCGAGTTCTTGAAAACATTCACCACCATCGTGCGAAAGGAGCCAGCCAAAATGTTGTTGGAAATGCGCACGCAACACCCCAACGAAGGGGTCATGATTTTCTTTGAGAAGTTGACGCAACGATTTTGCCGCGCGGACCCCGAAAGAACAAAACAAAAGAAGCTACGCTTCTTAATGCGCGGTGTGCAAGGAGAACTGTTGGCTGGAATCGCCCGCAATCTGCCCAAAACCATCGCCGAATTTGTGAACGAAACGAGCACAATTTAGAAGGTCCTAGAAATGCGTGCTAAGCAGTAATACCGCAACTTTGTTGGCGCAGCCAATGAGAAGTACGTCAACATCATACAGAATCCGGTTGATAGACTACGCGAGACCATCCGCGCAGTAGTGAGAGCGTAGCTGCGGAAAGTTCTCCCCGCAACGCCGCAGCCCTAAGTCAATTCTCTTACCGACGTGATTAGGGAAGAAGTGAAAGAAGCGCTGTGAACTTCTAGGGCGTCCGATGTACCCCGCGAGCCACGGTCTATGACGTTCTCCGTGGCTGTTCGTCGACCCCGCCCTGCCTCAATAGTCATCACGAGGCCCCGCCGTACCGCCGCGTACTGTCGTCTGCCCGACCTCCTATAGTCCGAAACCAGACGCCGAGACACACGGACGTAAGGCGAACTCCCAATAATCGTCCACAGTGCTACCACTGCGGAGAGACCGATCACATCTACCGTCGCTGCCCCTACAAGAGGCTCGGTATGTGAGGGTTCTCCGTCGACGCACCACGCCCCCGACACGGCCAGTGCCAAGGTGAGATAGAACAATAATTGTCAAACACCAGCCATGGACCAGCCCGTTTCAACCGTTCGCCGTCACCCTACCCGTACCAGTGGCCGAACCAGCATAGCAATGCTGACTTCGCGCGTGGAAGGTCCCGCAGCGCACGTGGGGGAAAGTAAAGACAGCAACCTCTGGAGGTGCGGTTGCACAACGGCGGAAAAACGAAAACCCTCCAATGACGCCACGATTCACCGAAGACAACAATCTACGACATACCCTGAGCCCAACGACCCGATCTAACACTGACGTGACATTCGAACACGCCGACAGCAACACGGAGCGACGTGTACCCTACATGACTAATCCCGCCACTGAGAAGACGACGACAAGACGACGCATAGTGCCATCGACGGCTTTTATTTAGTCGCCTTAATAGACACGGGAACCGACTACTCAGTGATGAGCGGATAACTCGCTTCTAAGCTGAAAAACGTTACGACCAGATGGAACAGTTCGCACATACGCAAAGCAGGAGGCCATCTCGTAACGCCAAATGTAACGTGTACATCACGCGTCACCATATACGGTACCACGTACCCAGCCGCTTTCATCATTTTGCCTCACTGCTCCCGCGACGAAACTATTGAAATGGACTTTTTGACGGACAATGGTGCAATAATTGATCTACAAACCAAGTCGATCACTTTTGCCTCCCATCACTCCTTGACACCGGAACCGTACCCCGAACACCGTGCCGCTGTAAGAATCGCCAATGATCATGTTATCCTGCCACCCCGCACAAGCTTGATGATCACCGTATACTGTGAGGATGGTGCTGCTGACGTCGACGATATTGTAGAGTGACAAAGGTTGCTTCTTAATCATGGTGTCTCTGTCGCAAGAGGCATTACGGGCTTTAAGCAATGCAAATCCTAAGTTTTGGTCACCAATTTCACCGAGGAATACCAGAATCTAAACAAGGGCTGTGCAATTGCGCTCTTCGAAGAAGCGCAAGAAGCAAGTGAAGTGGCCACGTTCGCCAGCTGTGAACGCACACGCGCAGACAGCTTCCATCCTTTCGACATGAACCCGTCGAAATAGGGACATGAAATAGGGACATATTACTGGATGTTCTGCGTCGCTACAACGAGTGGTTTTCGTCAAACTCAAAATTACTTCAGACACCCCTAACGGAGCACCGAATATTAACCGAAGGTGGAGCGCGACCTGTCCGACAGTCACCGTACCGCGTGTCTTCACACGAGGGGGATGCCCTCTGCACTCAAGTCGACGAAATGCTTAGCGACGACATTACACAGTCAACAAAAAGCCCCTGGGCGGCGCCGGTCATACTCGTAAAGAAACAAGACGGCACATTAAGGTTCTGTGTTGACTAGCGGCGACTGAACAAAATCACCAATCAGGACGTGCACCCCCGGCAAGCAATCGATAACGACCTCGACCACCTCTACCATCGATAGATCTGAAGACAGGCTAGTGGAAAATTGAAGTGCAAAAGGGAGACCGTGAGATGACTGAAATTACAACCCCTGACAGCCTATACCAGTTCAAGGCGATGCCTTTAGGGCAGTGCACGGCGCAACCAACGTTTCAAACAATCACGGACACTTTGCTAGCTGGCCTGAAGTGGCACATTTGCCTCGTATACCTCGCTGACGTTGCACAGTGGGAGTCTGTACTAGAGGCCATTCGTACGTCGGGGTTAACGCTGAAGCATGAAAGGTGCCTTTTGGCGTCCGAGTAACTCAAGTTCTTGGGCGACGTCGTCAACGCCGCGGGAGTCATACTTTACCGGTCAAAAAATTCAGCCCTTGCGAACTTTCCAAGGCCGAAACAAGAAGGGCGTGCGAATGTTTCTCGGACTGTGCGCATAGTACCGGCACTTCGTCGCAAAGATCGCATGCATTACAGAGCCACTTACACGCATGACAACATTGCCCCATCTCCCCGCGAGGGAACCATGGTGTGATGCGGCGCAAGCATACGCGAAATGACAGAGTACATGCATTTTAACGACCACCACCCAGCTCTTTATTAGATGCGGCACATCTCTTGCTCTGAGGCATGTCCCTCCTGCGTCGGCGTCGGCCGCGTCCGCACGCCACCTGCGCATGCGTGACTCTCCTCCGCTCTTCTCCCCGACAGCTGTGCGCAACACTCTCACTCCGTCTGATTATGATAAACAACAGCTGCGTGCGCGCGCTTCGCTCGCTTAGATCCGCTCCCGTCGCGCAAGTGCGCGGATGCGCTACTCTCCTCTTCTGTCTCCTCTCCTTCAGGCGCTGTGACTATACAGCGGGTAGCGCGGTGCGGCGGTTCAGTCAGTGCTGGCTATCGTTCGACTTCGCGTCACTTTGCTTGATGACTGCGTGCTTGACCAGATTCTTCCGATGAAGACGTGATGGAAGCGATGGTCCCTTCAGCAAGTGGTGTGACAAAATCCAACACCAGCGTGACTCCAAACGCTAAAGTAACATTACGCCGATCTTCCCGCGTATGAGAACACCCGCATGTGATGGATTGCGTCACACGCGTTCACAACACGTTTCACCGCATTTAGAGAATCAACCCAATGGAAACGCCAATTGAACCCCAGGATGCGTCGTATCACATCAGGGTTCCCTCGCGGGAAGATGGGCGTAATTTTTACATTTAAAAATGATTACTTTATGGTCAGTAAAGTGCACAGTGAGCGGTTGCCGCAGCAGTGGTCGAATCTTGGTTTCGTCATCGATGTTCGAGAAGAACGAGAGCGAGCGCTGACTGAACTGCGCGGAGCGATACCCGCTTTATATTCACAGCGCTTGAAGGAGAGGAGACCGTGGGAGAGAGTTGCGCATGCGCGCAAACGCGCACCGGAGCAGCTGTTAACGCAGCGTTAACGAAGCGAAGCGCGCGCCAATTAAGCGTGCCAGCTGCGTTATGCTAATGCGCCGGAGTGAGTGTTGCGCACATCTGTGGGAGAGACGAACGGAGGACAGTCGCGCATGTGCAGGGGGCGTGCGGACGGACGCCGACGACGTAGGAGGGACATGCTTTAAAGCAAGAGATTCGCCGCATCTAAAAGATAGCAACCCCTTTAAGCTGAGAAAACGAACAAGAAAAACAATCTGCGAGCTGGACAAACACCTGCAAAGCCCACCCGTGCTCACTCATTTCAACAAAAACGCCGAAACGGAAATGTACACGGACGCCAGTAATATAGGGTTGGTCGCCGTCCTCATCGACAAGCAAAGCGGTTTCGAAAAGGAAATCGCCTACGCCAGCCGTGGTCAGTCGAAGGAAGAGAGAACTACTCTGCCTCCGAGAAAGAGTGCCGGGCTATCATATGGGTCATTTCAAAATATCTCCCACACGTGTATGGTAGACCGTTCAAGGTTGTGACTGACCACAATGCTCAAGTTTGCTTGCCAATTTGAAGGACCGCTCTGGCCGTCTTGGGTTGTGTAGCTTGCGACTGCAAGAGTTCGTCGTTACAGTCGTCTTTAAATCCGGCAGGAAACACTCTAATGCCGACTGCCTGTCCCGCGTCCCCGTCTACCCACCACCACAAGACTCTGATGAAGGCAGCGCGTTATTCAGAATCGTCGCGTAGGGCGACCGGGACCTTGCCGCCCAGCAGCGTGCCGACCTCGAATTACGTGTCCTAATCGACTATCCAGAAGGATGCAACGTTCTCGTGCCTAGGGCCTTCAAACACAACCTACCCGCATTCAGCCTCAAAAACTACGTCCTCGTGAAGAAGAAATTAAGCCCCGGAACAACGTCGAATTATCTTCTTGTGATCTCCGCAGACCTTCGTGACGAGAGTTTGGAAGCGTGCCACGACGACCCGTCTTCCGGACATTTCGTAACAGCTCACACAATTAGAAAAATCAAGGCAAGGTACTACTGGCCCCACCCTACATCCGACGTCACCCAATACGTCCGGAGCTGCCGTGACTGCCCGCGACGAAAAACGTCACCTAAAAGACCCGCCGGACTTCTGCAACCAATCGCCGTCCCATCGAGGCCCTTCCTACACATTGAAATAAACCTCCTGGGCCCGTTCTCTACGTCCCGATCATAGAACAAGTGGAGAATCGTAGCGACAGACGTCATGACGCGATAGGCAGAGATCGCCGCTCTTCCTAGGGGCACTGCACAAGGCGGCAAAGATCTTCATGAACCAAGTTGTGCTGTGGAGCTCCGGAGGTCCAAATCACGGGCCACGGAACGGCCTCACTGCAGAGCCCATGCAAGGAATCTTACGCTACAGCAACACGGATGACCGAAGAATGACGGCGTACCACCCCCAAACGAACGGGCTAAAGGAACATCTAAACAAGACGATCGCGGGTATGCTGTCTATATACGGCGAATTTGAAAATACGTCTTGGGACGAAGTCCTTCCGTATGTCACGTTTGCCCACAATACAGCGACCCAGGAAACTACGCAGACGACACTGTTCGAGCTTGTCTGCGGAAGACGGCCGAATACGATGTTCGACGCCTTGCTTCCGCATTTAGAAGACGATGACCTCAACGCCGACGTCCAAGGATACCTTCAACGTGCGGATGAGGCCTGCCAGCTCGCTCGAGTTTGTACAACGGACCAGCAGCTCGTGGATGCCGGGCGCTACAACCTCCGACGCCGTGACACCGAGTACCACCCTGGGGATCGTGTGTGGGTTTGGACTCCCATTCGTCGACGCGGACTAAGTGAGAAGCTTCTGCGACGGTATTTCGGACCCTACCAGATTCTACGACGTGTCGGCATGCTTACCTAAGAGGTGATCCACGATGGTGATTCCGGCCCATCACGACGACGCACGCGGCCCCAAACCTGGTTCGCTTCGAACCTTACTGCGCAAGATGATGGACTTTTTTGTTATTGTTGTTTGTTCGGACGGTCATTTCATTTTAGCATCAGGTCGGTGAAATCTTAGAGGGGGTTATTCCGCGAGCCATGGATTGGGTTTGTTTATGGTTTGTTTTAAATGGGAATGCATTTCTTAGTCGAGCCATGTCAGGCGCCGTGCGGCGTCCACGCGCCCGCAGGTGTTATCTCTCCGCTCTCACCCCCTCTCCCATAGCAACAGCTGCGAGCTAACGCGCTCCTCCTCTCCCCTAGCAACCGGAGCAGTGTGTGCGGGCGGATCAGCCGCGAGTGAGTGGAGGGGAGGAGCGCGCTCGGGCGTGTGAGGGCGCTCGCATCGCGGGAGCTCGCCGGAGCTCCCGCGTGTGTGGGAGAGTGTAGGAGAGGGTAGGCGCGGTGCTTCGGTGCTTCTCCTCTCGACGCTCGCCCCAATCTCCCACGCCCGCATGCTTCTCAAAGACCCTTTGACTGCGCACTTTACCGACCACAAGGTAGTGATCGTGGCCGTCAAGTACAACGACAACATCAAACAGGTGTTAAATGGTTACGCTACAAATCACCGTCTCCTCATGAATTATAAATTTCGCGCACTCTCGCGCAAAAGAAATGCATTCGCATTTCCACACGATTCCCTTCGGGGAGGTGGGGTGAATTTTTTACTGCCTCGCTGCGCCCGGCTGTGATATCTGTGTCTCAAGCAAAGCGCATGTTGCATTTTTTTATTTTTATGCCGCATGGGTTATCTCATTTGGATAAGGGGAGCGCTTCGCCCTAACGTCAACTGGCCTTTAATAATCTTCTTTGATCTACAATGCTATGGGTGAAAACGGACACACCGAGAAACAGTCACGACGAAAGTTAAAAGACAGCAGAGCAGACGCCGCGGCATTCATTCGACTCCCCAGTGCTCGTCTACACACGTAATTTTTTTGACTGCTGCTTCACCGCCTGTGTACAGTTGGACTTGTTAGGGGAGCACAAGTTCGCTCAAATAAACCTGTTTTTCCTTGAAGACGAATGCGTCATATTTGGCTTCGTGACAATATCTTACTCAGAATATGTTTTCTTGGCTCAAGAAAGGGGAGCGGGAGGGGCCAACGCCTTCTACATGACGTTGCCTCTCATGTCAGCCCAAAATGGCGAAACGCACACTTCGTCATTCTCTCTCCTGCTCTTTCTCACAATAGCGCATTGCCGTTTGCTGCCGCTGCGGTCAGTAGTAATGCAAGAACTCTATTTTACAAAATGTAGCAATGGGGAGGGAGGGGCTTGAAAAGTTAGAGGAAATCTTGTGGGTGGCGCCCCATGTTATCTCCAGATTCAGCAGCTCCCTGCACGGATTCTTGCCCCGAGTTTACGTGGTCCTGTAAGGTTGACTTGGACAGAACTGCTTCCCTTGTCTCTAGCAGGGCAGTGAGGTTGGGGTTAGCCGTCTTGGACCTTGTGGTACGACACTCGAAGGTTACGTCGAAAACCGTGTAGTTTTTTTTTCACTGCTTACGGTGTTCTGGTATGCAATTTGGGTAGTCACCCGCTTGGCAGCGCTGCCTTGCTGGGTTTAGAAGAAGTTCTTGCTGTATTTGTCCTGCTTATGTGAGGCGGCAGTCCTCTGCGTCCAATATTTTCTTCAGGACTGTTGCCATTCTGCGCCTCTAGCTGGAGCAATCGCAAAAGGCGCGAAACCCGCTTCCTCGCACCATACTACCGATGAGTGGCTGAAATAGACATTCCTTTTTTTCCCCTCAAAACGTGGCTGACGTGACATGCAATGGTATACAGTCCGCCTTGGCCAATCGAACTATTTTAAACTTTGTTTAAAGGGGTTTAACGCCGCTTTCCAACCACCGGGGCACCCTCGCACAAAGTGGTCTCCTCAGTTAAAACATGCTTCCTGTGCTGACCGGCGAAATTAAAAAGCGTCCCAGCTCGCCCATGCGCATTCGAGTTATTGTGTCTGCTACTTCTAGAGTAGGCTGTGGTACTGTCCATACGAATGCCCGCTAGTGTAATTCATGACTTGAAGGAGCATTTGAGGCTATAATACTAGATCCCATTGAGTGAGCACAGCGAATTGTATTTACCTTTCATATTCTCATTACACTGTTTGCGTACTTTTGCATACTTTTTGTTGTCCACCAATGAAGAGGTTCTTCCCACTTGAAACATGGCCAGCTTCATCACGTCTAGAAGTCACGCACACCCCAGATGGGTTGAATAAGCTGGAGCTTAGTGTCTGCAACAAAAATAATACATTGCAATTAAAATATGCTCCACGTTGCCTTTGTAAGGCGGTTCTGGTAGCAGCAGCTACTCAAATTTCGATTTGTGTAATAATGACTGGTGGTATTGTTATTTATAACGTTTTTTTGAATATACATGCTGCACTATTGGTATGCTCAAGAAAAGAAAACCTCAGGTAGACTTAATCTTTCCCGAACGGTTGCTTTGCTACACTGAGTTTTCGTTGTGACTTACAGAATCATATTCGTTCAGTGCTTAGTGTATTGCCTTTAGATTTTCTAGCCTTGTGTGGGTGAATATGTGGCGATCGTAGAGTTAAACATGTTGTAATATCTGCAGATGGTTTAATAGTTTGATCTTGGGATTACACATGATCTTCTTTGTGCGTACACTTGTTTTTCAGTGTGACTATACAGAGGAGAAAGGAGACGAAGACCCATGTCCTACAAGTTGCCCTTGCAGACATAACGGCCGTGGACGACAAAAAGTGTGCGTCAATGCAACTGATTTTATTAGTAAGCCAAGAATGCTTCTCTGAAGAGAGCGTAAAATTAGGCGCATGATATTTGCTACTAAATATTGCACCAAAAATAAACGCAATGAATGATATTCATAACAATGATTGTTGGCCGTGCAATGTATTCTGGGCGTTGGGAATAGCGCTATAAATCCTGCTTTAGGCGGAAGTATTAAAGAAGGAATGCTTGGAAAGCCTCTGTCCTGCATCCGGCTTTCACTGTCAGCGTATGTAGTAGCAAAACACCTATTAATAATTGCCACCCATGCGATTAGCAAAAAATAGCCCCCCACCCTCCGAGAGTATTGCAAGGCTATACCGCAATTTCTAATTAAGTTAAGATGACATTCCTAGGTGCTAAGAACGCTGTGAGGTGCCAGCTACTTCGCGTATCTTGAGCATTGCTTGACATGTTGATATCATCAACAACGCAAACACCCCCAACTGTATTTTCGCAACATTACCCCTCATTTTTATTATCACACAAGTCCCAATAGACACAAAGTGTTCCTTACTCACAAAAAAAATATACCCGGCTTTCTACGCGGCGAATAAAGCACGAGGGAGATAGGCCACTGAGGTACTGGTTCAATTGCCAAAAAGACTATTTGTGCTGACTGCGATTTTTTTGCATTCCACCGTGTGCTCCAGGCTGGACATGGTGGAAGTATTATGCTACACTTTCGTATGTCTCGAGCTGTTGCCCGAGGTTGTCGCCTTAAGGGATACCAGGTCAACAATTTGTGTCTGATACTTTCACGAAATGGGAACAAGCTAGCACGCTTGCTGCCGCCAGAGTATTTCAGGTGAAGGGCTATCGGTGTCTCGCCATGTGTACAGGCCGCCCAGTTTATCCGAGTAATGCTCCACGTAGTGCTCCGCAATATCCACTATGACGAAGTTGTAAATGGCCTTGCGCACTTTTGCACGGTGACAGAAGTCACGCGGGACCAGTGGCGTGTCCTGCGATACTTCGCGCAGCTTTTTTCAATGCGAAAGTCACCAAAATACTTACTTCTGGCGCCACTTTAAATGAAAATTCTCCCCTGTTACGCGTCTCCAGCCAGCAAGCCCTGATGGCGGTGCCCGGGCACCCACCCCGCTGCTTACTCTGCCACCGAAGCGGACACCTCGACGCGACTGTTGCGTCCCAAGCTTTGCGCTCTTTCGTCGCGTAGGTCACAATGAACTCCAGTACTTGCATACCTACGCGGGCGACGCCTTTCCGGTAGGATCCAAGACTACGGCGGCCGTCACGAACACCAAAGAAGGAGAGAGGGCCGCAAAGGGCAACGAAGAGCGGACATAAGAGACGACGGCACCCGAGCCATTACCCTCCGCCCTCGCCCCAGTTCTACCAGACAGCAGGCCGCCTGTTGAGCCAGCCAAATGTGGGAAACGCCAAAAGAGCACGTATTAGAGACAGATGATGCTTCTGTCGGTGCGCCATACACAGCTGACGTCAATTTTGACGTTTATAACGAAGATTGGAGATCTCGCGCAATCGCTTTTGCATAGAAGCGCTAGGGAAAACATGAATATTGAAAAAAAAAACGCCGAAGCGGACAGCTTTGGGAAATCACTGACGAAGGCTACAACGCAGCCGCGACGCACTTTAGTGAAAGTAACGTTGAACATACCACCAGACTGACCGAAGGAGACGTTACGGGACCCTTGACAAGGGTTGTGATGGAAATACGGGGTTTCGAGTCTTAAAGTTGAACTTTCAATAGGGAGATCTGTGAGCCAGGACCAACGTCGGCTCACTTCACGGAGCATCGAACCACCAGGCTGCTTCGCCGCTTCACCCTCATGGGTTGGTTTTCTCTTTTTTGTTGTAGCACTGTTTTGTTGCGTCTTTACTTGTATCTTGAACTTACTGTTCATGGTGATATCTAACTGTACATCTTGGGCAGTGTAAAAGGACGGGGCACGAGTATCTAATCAACACCACTAACGCTGTCTATTGAATAAATTTTATTCGAAAGAAAAAAAACGTTCATGCGTTTTACCACCGGCCCCTTTCCAGGGGCGATTTCTTGTGCAATCCGGGTGAACTTCCCAAGCCTTGCAGTCCCACACAAGGACCGAGCGCCAGGCCGAGGGGTCGCTTGTACCCATTTTACCGGTAGGTGCCCGGCGCCACCAAGGCACACATGGTGCCTTCCACAGCCGCGGAGGACGCTCAACTCGCAACCTCCTGTGGCAGGACATGCCGCTACACTCTTTCACCCCCAGCAATTGCGCAACGTAGCATTACGGTCGGGGGCTCCACCAGATGAACCAGTGTCAGGGGCCCCTCGCAAGGGCAAAGGCACTTTCGAGGCGTGGGTTCCCCTTTCAAGCGTCCGCACTATATCAGGGACGCCTGTACTTATTAAAGAAGCCGGTGGGTTCCCAGTGGTAGCAGGATTCGGACCCAGAATTTCCCGCATACGAAGCGAGTGCTGTAGCTCTGCGCCATCGCTGCGTTTAAAAGTTAGTACTCCTTCCATTAGGGCATTTCCCGACGAAGTCGTGTAACTTTCCAAGCACTGGATGCCTTGTTCAAGGGGTGCTTCCTCCAATCTTTTATGCTGGTTGGTGCCCAGCGGTAGCGAAGGACTTACAACTTTCTTGTAACCAATGGTACGGTCCGGCGTGGCATTACGGTGTTCAGGAACGCCGCAAGGTCGGCGCCTGTTCCAACTTTCAAATTAGTGGGTGCCCAGCGGCTGAAGTCGGGGAGCAGCATCCTTCCACCTATGCCGCAATGGTATGTTTTTTCTTTCTCGCCGTTTTGGCACAACAAAACAAGTACTATACAATGAGCTCTCAGGGCTGAGAAAGGGAGGGAACATACAAAGGAACCACCGACCTATTAGCTGGAGGTTACGTTTTTGTGAACTTTTAATACAGCAAGTTCGTTCATAGCAGTGATCATATGATAATAGTACTCCAGCTTAACAAAAACTTCGCGCAATTTACACACGTGCTCTACAAAGTGGTTGCCCACCGAATTGGCATTAACGTCTGCATTTCTCACATCCATTCTGCTTCTCCAAATACGATGGAAATGCAAAAGAAACAAAAAATGGTATGGTAACACATCAGTTTTCACATCGAGGAAGCCGATTCCCCGTGCCGTGATTGGAAGGTATATTTTTAAGGTAAGTTGCAAGACATCCCAAACGAAAACGGCGTCCCAACAGTCGATGAATGCGTGTTTAACACTTTCTGGTTTTTTACACAATGAACATTCAGCACCCCATGGCAAAAATAAACCCTTCTCTAACATCCATGTTTTAACGGGGAGTCTATTATTATGCAGCTTAAAAAGAACGTTTTCACACCACAAGGCAACGGCATTTTATTTACTCTCCGTAGTACATCATGTCCGGAGCCAACTTTATACAATGATCTATAAATCGGCTAAGGAAACAGACAATCGATAAGGTCACTGGACAGTTTTTACCGTTCGCAGTTGACAAAAATTTAATAGAAAAAAGCGTCATTAAAACATGGCAAGAGGAAGCAACTTCTCTCAAAAAGAGACAACTGACTAACGAGTCACATTCGCTGACGACACTATGAAGTTGGGTAAAGCACTTGTGAGCGTGTGCAGCAAGGAGGTGCGTATAAACGGACCCCCGTGATTCCTGAACAACAAGAAACGGCAAACAAGTTGTCTAAAAAATAGACGTGGGAGTGACAGCCCTCCCCATGCAACTTTCCTAAACAAGTTGCTCCTACTCGTCCTGTCATAAGTTGATTGCCAGACAAAGACCGCAAAAAATGCGGTGAAACCTTTGAACATTTAATCGAGCGCAAGAGAGGGCCTGGATAATATGTACGAAAGTTGTGAGACCAGGAAGACATTACAAACTGTTGCGCGAGCAAAGACAGAAAGGCTGCGGCCCTCTCACTTTGCTGTTTGCGCGCGCGTTGTCTGAGCTGTTTCAGCCCAGTACCCGTTACTATATAATTAACTAAGGGCTCTCCGAGATAAATGGCCTGTTCTGTGGACAATGAGATGCTGTTAAAGGTACGCGGGGTTTCGATCCACTCACCGTGCCAAAGCCCAACACCCTTTTTAAGGTTGACTGTGATATTTCATTGCATTTTTAACACTCTCTTGGTTGTTACAAAAAGAGCCCACATCATCGGTGTAAGCCATTACTTTAACCTCAGAGGATTCAAGGCAAAAACCTTGCACGAGAGGAATTTGAATGATTTTTACACACAAAGATTCAAGGTAAAGCACAAACAGTAGTGACGACAAAGCACAGCCCTGACGCACCGAGGCATGCACATCGACAGGGGTAGTGAGGTTCCCGTTAATAACGAATTTGATAGTGCACTGCTGACAGGCCAGTTTTACCCCGTCTAGAATTGTTTTGCCTATTCCTACATGTTCCAGTATTTTGAAAAGGACGTCGTGACACACCTTGTTGAACGCCTTTTCAAAGTATACCTGCAACATGGCTACCTTTCTGAAATCCATATCACAGGTTTCTAAGATACTGCGTGCTATGTGGATGTTAGTAAAGATGCTCCTTCCCCTAAAACCGTGTATATAATGCGGGCCCACTATATTCTTGATGACTGCATAGAACCTCTTAGCTAAAACCTTCATGAAGATCTTGCAGTCAGTGTTAGTTAAGGTAATTGGTCTGTACCCCGTGACTCTAGCAAGTAGTTCATCATCGTCACTCTTGTGTATGAGAATCGTGTGTGCTTTCGAGAAAGAAGGGGGAAGGGCTCCTCTTTGGAAAGATACTCTGGAAACATTGTGCAATACAGGTGCCAAGACAGCTTTAAACATTTTATAAAAGGACGAACCTAGGCCACCGGGCCCGTGAGATCTCCCATTATTTAAGCTATCTATTGCTTCATCAACTTCCTTTGCGCTTACGTTGCTTTCTAATTGCTTTCGTTATGTCCTTATCGAGACGGTGTAAGAAATTTAGGAAGGACCGTTCGAATCCCTCCCTTGGGGGATTGTAGGCAAATATGCTCTCGTAGTGCTGTACAAAATCCTTTTCAATAACAGACTGTTCCTGCATTTCAACGTCATCATAGATAATTTGGCAATTTTGTTTCTTTTTAGCATGGCGCTTTTCATCCGCCCATGACCGTTTCGTAGGCGCCTCACCAGCTAACAATCTTTCTGCACGGGCCCTTATTGCAGCGCCTTTATACTTTTCCACCTCTATGTTTTCCAGCTTCAATATGACATCACGAATAGCATCAGAAAACAATCCTAGCGCCTTCTCTTCCTCAGCCGTGAGCAACATTAACAAATTATGAAGTTCCTTTTTGTCCTTCCTTTCTTTGAGTTTGATTTCAGTTGATCGCTTCATGGCTATCATTTTTACATATTGTTTAAAACGCTCCCAACGCTCGATACAGTCGCTGTCTTCGGCCTTATCTAAATCGCCATTTATCGTTGCTACCAAGTCACGAAACTTGTTATCATTCAGAAGTTTATCGTTCAGCTTCCATAGTTCCCAGTTGAATTTAACACGGCACTCTTCTTTTTCCCCCAACCACACAGATACCAGGCAGTGGTCAGAGTAGGAAACAGGTTCTACCACGTAATTGTTACAAACCGGAGCTAGCTGCGACGACACATAAATTCTATCAAGGAGAGCATGGCTTTTCCCTTGAAAGTGGGTGAATTTGCTGCTACTCGAAGTGGCAACAAGAGACGCAGCATCTTCCAAACACAAGCTACTCAAGGCATCATTTAAAAAGAGTGCACTGGGTTCAAAAGGAGCGTTTTTATTAGATAGGTCATCCTGGCTACAGACACAATTGAAGTCTCCCATGAAGAAAATCGGCCGGTCACATTCGAGCGTCTCTATGACACTTTCAAGAAAAAACTACGCCTGTGGCAGTAGGCGCGTACACACAAACCGCTCTGTACGGCTGCTCCCCATAACGAAAATCGCAGCAAACAAAACGCCCCCCTAATCATTATGCGACACTTTCTACGGAACATGTAGGTTCTTTTTTTACAAATATAACACAACCGCAAGCTGTTCCAACCGCATGACTTCCGAATACGTAATACCCTCCAAGAAACCAAAAAATAGTTGCACCATGGTGCTTGTATGTTTCTCTCGCTCAATCTTTGTCGCTTTGACTGCCAGAACGTTAATATGCATTTGCTCCAGTAGATGTCGCAGCTGCATTTGTCGCTTCTTCGAGCGTAAACCTCTGACGTTAACAATTGCTACATGGAGGGGTGTAGAAACGAACATTGATGAGCGATAGAAAGAAGGTTAATATTCCCACCACCGCGCTTACATTCGCGAAGCCGTTCTTTTCGCTGGGTACGAGACGCTGACACAGACCGGTTTTCGCTGGTCAAAAACTTGCCTTTCTTGCTGGCTGCTTTCGCCCATTCCCGCTCCAGCTGCGTCAGTCGCTGCTCGTCGCGCAGGCCAGTTTCTCTTCGACGTTTCGTCAGCGTGGTTTCCAACCTGTTTGTAGGCAGGTTCGTAATTTCATCTGCTGTTCTGTAGCCTTCACTATTCTGTGTCAGCATTGAGTTCCCAGAGTGTTGGCTTCCGCTGTCGTTATCCTTTTCTTCATCTGGTTGGTCATTGGCAGCGGTCTCATCCTCGTCCCGAGCAGGAGCGCTCGTCGAGGGAGTGTCGCCGTCGATAGTCTTCGACGTGCCTTCAGATTCCTTATTGGCGCTGCCGCTTCCGCCTTCCGCGTTTTCGGGGGGTGGATCCGCGGTTTTCGTGACGCCATTCACCTCAGCGTCGTGAAGTTCAGTTACCACTGCCGCAGACGCTGCCGCTGCCTCCGCCTCTTCTTTATCCATGAGGTGAGGGCTGACGTCAGTTTCACCGGCCCTACCGGTGACTTTTGCATAGGTCGGTACACACTCCTGCCCCAAGTGCCCGAATGCTTTGCACTTGAAACACCGCGGGGTACGACAGTCTCTACGAATGTGCCCCCTCTGGCGAGCAGGCATTGTGGCGCTCGCCCATGCACGACGACCAAAACTGAACCACCGTAAAACTTCAACAGGTGCGGCAAGTCGTCCGGGGTGAGGCCGTCACGCAGTCATACGATCGAGTCGCGTCGTCGATTCTGCGGTCTCGAAACCTGACACCCCCCAAGAGTCCTGTCGCAGATCTTTCACGTCACCGTTGTCCTCATACATTCAGCTAATGTCCGAGCCCGCGACGTGAAAGGGCACCCAACGAAGCCTGACAATTACATCTTGCTTTATGAGGTCAATAACGACGCAAAAACGCCCCTTGACTTGAAGTCCGGTGGTGTCCAGAAGCCGCTGCCGCGGCTTGGGAGTCCGAAGCTTGATAAGCCATACGTGGCCTATTTTATACGGGCCGATACCGGCGATATCCTAATGCACGCCCAACTGACGGAACGGCGTGCGGAAGTCGTCTATCCGGTATGGTCTTCCACCGAGGTCGCAGTGCAGTACAAGGCAATTCTTCATTGATTCCCCCGAAGGAATAGTTGGAAGTAGCTACCTGTATCCCGAGGGCACACCGGTCATCCGGTCACCGCGGCCGAACATAGCTGCTGAAGCGCCTGGCTCGGAGCCAGCCATGGCACAACCGCTCCGCCCGGAAGCGCAGAAATGCACATGGTGCCTTCCACAGCCGCGGTGGACGCTCAACTCGCAACCGCCTGTGGCAGGGCATGCCGTCACACCCTTTCACCCCCAGCAATGGCGCAACGCGGCATTACGGCCGGGGGCTCCACCAGATGAACCAGGGTCAGGGGCCCCTCGCAAGGGCAAAGGCAGCCTTCCGGGCGTGGATTCCCCTTTCAAGGGTGCGCACTATATCAGGGACGCCTGTACCCATTAAAGAAGCCGGTGCATTCCAGGTGTTACCAGGAATCGAACCCAGAACTTCCCGCATACCAGGTGAGTGCTGTACCTCTCAGCCATCGCTGCGTTTAAAAGTTAGTACCCCTTTCACTGGGGCATTTCCCGACGAGGTCGGGTAACTTTCCAACCACTGGATTCCCTGTTCAGGGGGTGCTTGCTCCAATTTTGTATGCTGGTTGGTTTCCAGCGCTAGTGAAGTACGTACCACTTTCTTGTAACCAATGATACGGTCCGACGTGGCATTACGTTTTCAGGAACCCCGCAAGGTCGGCGCCTGTTCGAACTTTCAAACTAGTGGGTGCCCAGCGGCTGAAGTAGGGGAGCAGCATCATTCGACCTATGCCGCCGTGGTAGAACGGGTTCAAGCCCTTTATCCCCTGAGAAGGCAGTACAGGAGGCACTTGCACCCTTTTGACTGGTGGATGCCCAGCGGTCCCTGACCGCATCCGAAGGGGTTCTAAGGACCTCCCACATAGCCTTCCACGGCTGCTTGTGGTCAAGGTTTAAGCGTTTACTCCCATGTCCAAGATGTACGGAGGCTCAGGGGACGCTTACACCATTTAATGAAACTGGTGGTTATCTGGGGGCCAAGATTCAAAACCTGGTACCTCCCCCTTACAATACGAGTGTTTTACCACTCGACTATTGCCCTCAGGTAAAAGTTACGACACCTTCCAATGGGGCATTTCCAGACGAAATCGGGTAACTTCACATGCTTTGGATCCCCTGTTCAGGCGGTGCTTGTACCAATTTTTTTATACCGGTTGATTCCAGCGGTACCGAAGTACCTGCCACTTTCATGTAAAATGATATGGTGCGGCTTGGTATTACGATTTCTGGGAACCCTGCAATGTAGGCGCCTGTTCCCACTTTCAAACTGTTGGGAGGCCAGCGGCCGAAGTCGAGGAGCAGCAGCCTCCCACGTATGCCGCCGTGGTATAGCGGGTCCCAGTACTTTATCCATGGCCGAGGCAGTACAAGGGGCTCTTGTACTCTTTTGACTGGGCGTGAGAAAGTTAGATGGGCAGATAGGATGAAGAAGTTTGCGGGGATAAGCTGGTCTCAGTTAGCACAGGACCGGGATAATTAGAAAATAATAGGAGAAGCCTTTGCCCTTCAGTGGGCGTAGATAGGCTGGTGCTGATGATGGTGATGAATGGACCGCATATGGTATAGCGAAACCCTTTTACAACACATCCCATGGCACTCGACTCGAAGTATTATGCTCTGTGAGTCAAGGGTACACCATCTGAGAATTGGTGTCCAGTACACAACGCCACAATGATTGGGCAGGCTATCTTCTATAAACACTTTCAATGATCTGATGTCATCTGTTCAGCAAGAGAGAAAATCGTGCATGCTGGGTCCATTTTGCATTCGCATCTATGGCCACGATGAAAATGCCGTCCACAATACCACACACCCTGCTTTAAAGAACGTGGGTGTGGGTGGCCAAATGCATGTCTGGATATGGAATTCGATTACTTGCCGCAGAATATTCGTGTACACGGCTGTTGGCTAGCCGGGCACCATGCGAGTAACCCCAGTGGGGTACTTATGGTCCCGTGGACGAAATGCCTGAGGTCATCAAAGTCATTACAAACATACAATGTATGCACCAGATTTAGGTGTAATGCCACTGCAGTTGCGAGCCGTAAACAGCCAGCTGCAGAAACTTCTCCATCCGAGTTACGTAAAGATGACAGTTCAGCTCAAGCGAATTGTGTCGCAGTAACATTCACAAGAAATTTCATCATCCAATGCCCCATCACAAATCGTGCAATAAAATACGTAGCCTCGACAACACAGCTGTTTCCGGTGACCATAAACTACGGATTATTGTGGAAGAAGGGCATCACCACAATAAAGACTGATCCTTAAATCCTTGTGCTCTGTCTTGGCTTCATGACGGGAATACTATGGGGCAAACCTGGAGCGCGCTTTTCCAGTTATAGCGGACAGCCTTTTCGGAAAATTTTCGTAACAGCCTGTCAGCCACTTCTGTATTTATGACGTCTTACCGACGCAGCTCGGAGAATTCACGTCGAGGTTTTGTGTGAGTATGATCGCGACTCCCACGATGTTTTATTGAATGACGCAATTCATTCATGCGAACACCTTCGGGGCAACCTCAGATGTCTTACACAGCCGGCACACCATTCGTTATGGCTGATTGGTTGGTAAAAACTTTATTGCACAATTCATTATGGTCTCTTACGACATCGTGTTCAAGAAGTAGTTCTGCGGAGGTCATTCCAAGTTTTCTACGAATTGCAATGGTGGCTTCACCTCAATGGAGGCCACACATTATACTCAATTAAACTTGTCCAAACAATCAATCCGAGTAGGAGCAGGAGGAGAAGAAAGTAAGACAGACAGGCCGGGAGGTTAACCAGGAGTAAAGCCCGGTTTGCAACCCATAGCCTTTCCATAATGGGAATTAGTAAAAACATATGCGCCGTTACTGGAACCAAACCATTGACACAAGTAGAGACCCATACAGACATCCAGCAGCTTAGGAATGAATGAATGAATATTCTTTCTTATAAAGAAGGCACGAAGCTGTTTGGGAAATCAAGTAAGTAGGGGGTGGATGAAGAGGGATACCAGCCAAGGTGATTGTGGGGTCGTGGGTCTTTCGTGAGGTCTTCGTTCTTGGGTGCCGCCTAAAAACACGGCCAGGGACGCTCTATACGGCGTTATAGAGACCACTCTAGTGTTTAGTGGCCTATTTCTCGGATTAAGGATGCGTTATTCTGGACTATCTGTAAGTAAACAAGAGCGTCAGATGGCAATGGCCATTTATGAAGCCGGGTGGCTGTGCCTTCGTAAAATGTCGGATAGTGCCAGAATAAAAGGCACAGGTTTGGCCTTTAAGCCCACCTACAAAAGGCGCACGTGGGTGCGGGTGTGAGGGAAGTGGCACCATTATACTATTTTCGTGTTACGTCTGGGGTATACGCCACGTTTGCGTAGGAGTTGTTAATAAAAATTTCTTCTTGCTCTCTGAGGGGGAGTTCAGAGGCAGGAAGCCCTGACAAGTAAGGTTTTGGAGTCGTTTACGGCTTTCTTGTTGCAAGCGTTGGTTCTGAAAATATCAGGTCACCAGAGTAGGCGCAGGCAAAGGGCTGGAAATCAGGGGAGGACAGGTTAGGTGGCACTCCCTTGAAGCGCCCATTGAACCACTTGCTTCGCATAACTCTCCGTCAGATAAACGCTACCTATTGCCCACTGCTCGCCATAACAGGGACTCCGTTTTCTAAAAGGGTGAGTACCAATTCGGTTGTGTTTTAAGTGGTATTAAAACCCCGAAAAGAGCAACTGATTTTTATAAATTGCAAGGATAAAAGATCCCTCAGCTTTCTCGCTATTTTGAATGTTACTAATCTAACGAGTGTAAATCGGTGTAAATGGGAATCACTAAGCCGACAGTCCCAATTATTTCGGTGCCTGTTCTTGTGGCCCGCGGTGATGTAGCCCCTAGCTGGCACATCAGTATGGCTAGGTTCCGCAGCCTCACCCATCGAAAAACACTCCTATCCGTTTTCTTTCATGCGGCGAACGACCGTGCTACAGCGGCGGCATGCGCCGCTCTAGCCCGGCCGTGGCCGACGCTGCTGCGTCCAGACGTCCGCCTCCCACAAGTTCCAGGTAACCAATGGCAGAATCTCTGGTTTCATTCTTCCTAGAGCCGCGTCCATGAATTCAAGTGTCGTGGCATGGGAAATTGTTGTGAATGTCACTTGAAGTTTGCTTTTCAAGCACCTTCAGAGCGAGGATTGGAGGCATTTTTTTTGTTACCACGACATTAGATTATATAACTGTTTTAAAATATTGTTGCTAACGTTGAGTGATTTTGAAAATAAACCGGGCCCGTCTGAGTGCACTGAGATTTAATTTGGAACAAGTAGGACCAAGCATATGGTAGAAAAAAACGTAACGGAGAAACACTACACTACCCAGACGCTGAAGCTACTAACAAAAACCTAATGAATGTGTAGACAACTTTTGCTAACACCCAAGAAAGAACTCGCGCGACTCAGAGTGATATGGGCCTGTGACAAAGTGTGCATAACTACATCCGGAATGCGAAAAAACCGGTTAGTTGTGCCAGAATCGGAATCCTAATCACAAAAAGTGTTTATTTTTTCCTGGATAATGTGTACATGAGTGACCATAAAGCAGGAGGTCCCAGAGAAGGGGAACTTTCTGTAAGTAAGCGCAGAGTCAATGATGCATGAAATATTGGCAGTATAATAAATAAATCAACAAAATTAACACGTAATCAAGGGTAACAGAAGACAGGCATTTGCAAATGAACAATAAAAAGTGCAATGTGGTTATGACCGCAGATGCAATTCACGGAGACCTGTTTTAAATACATGTAACGATTAAGAGAGTTCAACGTTAGTTTCAGAGATTTCCAAAGAGCAAGAGTGGCAAAGTGGGCAGATTGTTCTCCGTAATTATTGTGGGTGATAGGTAAGAGCAAGTTATAATTAGAGGCAAACCTAGTGGAATTTAGGTTAATAAGATTTGACCATGTGAAAACATTCAATGGAACCATTTTATGTACTCACTTCAGCAACGAGATTGTTAGCCTATATTTGAAAATTTCACTGATACATAATATACTCAACTGCCGAAGCAGTGAAGGAGCATGGAGTGGAATGAACTATAAGTAATTATGCAAATGGCCTGATTTTGGATGCATTGTAATGGATAAAATAATTGGGGTGCGTGTTACCCAATGAAGATAAGCAGTACGTAAAGCGGCTATAAATAAAAGCATAGTAAAGGGAAAGAAAGGTAGATAGACTGAAAAAAATGGCGTGCTTTTACTAAATCCTAATGCAATGAGCAGCGTTTGTCCTTAAATGTGTAGTGTGCTGAGTATATTTTAAATCACTATAAAGACCAACTCCCAGAAACTTGCATAGGTTGACTACTTGGGTAGTGTGATTTTTAATACTTATTATTGGTTTATGTGTAAGGTGCTGCTGACTGGAATGGAAGATGATGAACATTGTTTGAATGCGTTGCCATGCAAACAGTTTTGACAACACCAGAGGAAAATGTTAATGTCAGAGGTGAGTTTTCCGTCAGTGAATTAAGGCATTTGTCAGTAGCTAATATTGTAGTATCGTCGGCGTACAAGAAGGGTTCGGAATTACAAACATTATTAAGCAGGTCGTTGATGTATATCAAGAACAGGAGAGCACTAATTATTGATCCCTGGGGCACACTTTTGTTTGTGGTTTTAAAGTTTGAAAAATTTTGTGAGACAAAGATTGCTTTTTTTCTATCAGATAAGTAGTATTGAATAAGACACTGAGCAGGTTTACGAAAAAGAATACTGTGACTTATCGAATCGAAAGCTTTTGTTAGATCAATGAAGATGACTCTAGCATAAGTTCCTGTATCAATTGCATATTTAATTTTGTCAATGAAAGAGAGCGAAGCAAGATTGGCGAACTGACCGGCGCCGAAGCCGAACTGGTGATCCGATAAGGTGCTGAACATGGATAAATATTTGCTTAAACGCCAATCAATGCATTTTTTGAATATTTTGTTTAAAATCGGAAGAATTGAAATAGGTCCATAATTGTAGATTAAAGTTTGGTCTGATTTTAAATACCGGTGTGAATTTAGCTCTTTCCAGTTCGGCCGGAAATACACCTGTTTTGAAAACAAGATTAATAATGTGAGCAAGTGGTTCAGCTATGTGGTGAACTATTTATTTTTTATTGCAAGGGTTAATTTGATGGGGGCCTGCGCTTGTAGCTGTAGTCTCTTTTTATTGTGTTGATCACTTCACCCGGGCTAGGAAGCAGGTTCAAGACATGGTGGAAAAAATAGGCGACTTCAAGTACCGGAGTCCGAGGAATTATCTTGTCATTTACGGAGTAACTGAGGAAACAAGGAAGGGTATTACTCTTTGGAAAAAAAACAGTGAGGAAAATTTAGAGGATATTTGAGTACTGATAAATTCTCAAAAAGAAAGAATTCATGGAGTCGCTTACCCCCAAAAGCGCGCGCCAGCTACTTGTTGCGGTGATGCTTTATAAACTTTGCAAAAAAAAGAACCCTCCTAACTGTTTTAACACGCTCAAATCTACCAACATCTCAAGTTCTGAAGATTTTTCTGAAACTTTTTCTGAAGATCCCCTGCCGACGGAACAGTAAATGCAGCAAAGCAATTGCTTCTTTATGACAAAATAAAAATTGATGGCAAGGTATATTGGTTGGTTTTAGTGTCGCATTGAGCGGATGAAAGCCCGCGTGGCTGCACAAAAACGAATAGGAACAGCTGAAAGCAAAGGACAGCAAAGCATAGATGCTCTCATATTTATCAGCCGTAACGCGCGTAGCGTAGTAAATAAATTAGGTATTCTTGCAAGTATAATTTTAACCCAGGAGCCACATTTTATTGTTAATATGAAGGCTTGCTGGCACGCCGCGGCACAGGACACTGATGGAGTTCCTCCGTAGTGTAAGCTGCTGCGTAGTGACTGAGGCTAACTGGGAGTTGGGGGACTGCTGGCATAAAAGGCAACGTTGAATGTTCTCGCATATCTTCCATCATTATTCAGCAAAGTGTGTTATTATGGGGTTTACTTTGCAAAACAACACAGGCTATGAGATGCGGTTTAGTGGAGGGCTTCGGATATTTTGATTGATTGATTGATTGATTGTGGGGTTTAACGCGCCGACGCAACGCAGGCGATGAGGCGCGCCTCGCATAATTTTGACAACCTGGAGATCTCTAGCATGTGTTATCAGAAAAGTGGCAGCCCCGGCCGGGACACGAAACCGCGTCCCTGTACCCAAACGTACAGCACCTTAGAGGCCAAGCCATTGAGGAGGGTCATAAAAGTGTGTGGTTCAAACTTGAACATTCTGACAAGCAAGTCTTTTCGGGGGCTTATACCGACCACCTAACTCTGGCCCAGAATATACTGAAGTAATGCATGATTACTTATGTCAACGCACGTATTCACGTTCCAAAATCATTATTATAAGAGATTTTATTCCTTCAAGTATTAATTGGCTTAACCACACGCATGATAGCAAGGAAGCCACAGGGGCAGATTTCTTTAAGTTCACTGCTTTTAGTGTTTCCTTAAACCAACTTTTTCCCAATAATACTCAGTGTTCATACATGCCTAATTTTATGGTTTTTAGTAGTTCGATAAAACATTATACAACAGTACAGCCTGGTGTTTCCGAACACATCAAGGTAAAATTTGCTGCCCATTTTCAAATTCGCGATAAACTAAATCACCCAAACCTTCCTTTTAAAACACTACACCTCTGCTAATGACGCAGCAATACTGAAATACTTGGAATCCTGTTTTCCCGAATGCGATGCCATTTCTGATGCATGAATGATTTTTCCCCGCTTTAAGGCGATGGTCACGTTCTGTGAAACACACTTTTCTCCATTAAGAAAGCAGCGTGGTCATTGAAAATACCCTTGGGTGACAAGAGAAATAATTTATAACCCAAGGGCAGCGCCACCAGCCAGCTTGGATTCCTTATCACTGCGATGCGAGATAAAGAAGACACTGCAAAACCATATTTCGTCAGTACCATGCGTCCTTCGTTTATGCTTTGTGAACTGCTTATGTTTTTGCATTACCTATTTCCTGAAACGTCCCCAGTCCCAGAAATAAACTCGCGTAATGCTGCGGTCGCAGATTCTATAACTATAGCGGCAACGTTTATTGACTTTTTTCCCGGATTGGTTCACAGGTATCCTTAGAATCTTAAACTCTTAATATCCCTAAGCCGCCATTCAATATCAACTAGGAAAGTGTCCATCACGTTTTGCGCAAGCTGGACTTAAAAGCTATCTTCTGACATTGATTGCATAAAATATAAGTATTTAAATACCCTGAGTGGATTTCAAAATACGTTGAAAATATTCGCACAGCCTCGAATAACACATCCACAAGTCCTGATAATTGGCGCTGCGCAAAATAAAACTGATCCCCAAATGAGGCGCAAAGAAAGATTTCAATATTCATATGCCAATTTCCTTAAAAAACACGTGCTTTGATATGCCCGATCAAAATATCTTAAAAGCAATTATGACCCAGTGTTATTCAAATGCCCTGCTTTATGAACGTCAACATGCTTTCAGTGCTGGTCAGTCAATAGTCACCAACTTGATGAATTTCCTAATGATATAACAAACTCACTTAACGAAAGAAGATCATTGGATGCAATCTTTTAAAATTTCTCCAAAAAATAGAATGTCATTTCCAAATGGGATTTAATATAAAATAAATTGCTATTGTTAATAAATTAAACTAAAACATAAACAAACAACCCAATGCATGGTTCGTGGATAAATGCAATAGGAGCTGAAAAGAAAGATCTGTCGTGGATTCAGTGGCTTTTAAAAGACCGAAAGCGATACGTTGCTTTACATAAACATATCTTGATTGCTCTGGCAGTATTTTCTGGCGTGCCGGAATTTTCAGCCTAAGCCTCAATTTTATTTTTAATTGATATCAGGGACATCTAAATCTCTCTTGACTCGTATATTATATATATTTTGTGGTCCATATGATTGCGCGATGTTTACAGGAGTAAACGCAGAATATCAGATAGAAGTTAAGAAATCCTTAACAATTATTCATTGATGGGTGCATGAACTGGGTTAATAAACTCCATGAAAATAAAACGTTCAGCGTCAGTTTCACAACTACGAAAGGTGCATTAGGTTCCAATATAAGATTTAGGACGCTGAAGTGGGGAAGTTTAGCAAGAAAAATATATAGGTGTCACTTTTTTTGTAATTCATCCTGGGATAGCCAAATTGAAACCGTTAGCACAGCTCTAGTTAAGCAAAACTTCGAAGAAGGCGTCAAGCACGAGCCACCCTTAATGGTAAACGACTACAAATATCTGATTAGGCCCACTCTACAGTATGCCGACCCTGTATAAAACCCCAACCAAAATATTTATTATAAAAAGTGGATCGCGTAAGGAACTTGGATTGGTGTTTTACCTTCTCAACTACTCCTGGTTTTACCAGTGCTTCTGAGAAACGAAAACGGGCAGATCTACGAACTCTTTCAAACAGGAGAATGATATTCAGAATAAAGTGTATGCATCTTCTGTTCCACGACTATTGTAAAGTACCTATGAATAAAAAACTCTAAGCTCTCTTCAGGAGTTCTTTGCTCACAAATCGTAATAAGACTACCAGAAAAACTAATAGCAACATAAACACAAAATTTTAATGCTTATTTTTATCAGCAATCGTACTGTGGAACGCTTTCCGAACAGACGCCGCCAACACCATATCTGTTTAGTGCTTTATTAAGACCGTTAAAGAAATAGAATTGTAAGCCTATTAAAGAGCAAAAATTGCACATTTAGTGTTTATATTCTTTCCTTTCTTGACAAAACGGTGATACTGCACAGAAATTATTCTGTCCATATTTGCTCATGCTTGTTAATAACTACAGTATACTTAAGTTGAAAATTTCAATTCATTGCAACCACGCTTGCATGGGCCCTAGGGCCGTGCAGTACGTTGAAAACATAACATTAGTATTAATAATCATAATAAAACATGGACCGATGTAGTATACACAAAGATGAATGAATGAATGAATTTATTCATACAGGAGAGGTCAAACGCCTCATGTTGGGAAAGGGAAGAGGGGTAAAAGGAAACATTTTTGCAGGTGGCATCGGTTTGGTTCACACATCCGCCCCGCACACGGAACACTTAGTGAAGGTCATTCGGGGAAAATTAACTTTCCGAGAGAATCGACTGGTGGTTTGGTGGTGTCTTTATGCACGCCCCGCACTCGGACTACGTCAAGTCGTTGGAACAAGGTTGGCTTCTTTCGCGAAAGACCAGAGGGACATCTACGTTTTTATTTGGTTTTGTTGTGGCTTAATTCATTCTTCATATGTGCGAACATAGTGTGGTTTGTGTCTCCACCTGTCTTCATCCATCTTGTTGCATTCCTATATGAGTTGCTTAACGCTGGGTCTGCTGTTATGACATAGCGTGCATGGACGGAAAGATGGTGCAGTGAATATGGTGCGCAAGGTCTTTGTTTGCCAAGTCGCCGCATCCATTCCAACCTCTCTTTTATATCTGGCGTGATGGCATAGCCAGTCCGCGCTTTGGAGAGTAGGACTTGTCGACCCCACGGAATGTTTATAGGAATGGGTTGCTCGGATCGTAGCGCACTTTTCTTCACCATTTGTTGCCTAATTTTATGGCGGATTCTCTTTGCGATGGCGTCTTCGTTGACATCCAGGTGAGGAAACGGGTCACTCAAAACACATGTACTCAGGACGGAGGGAGGCATTGGCTGCAGATGCCATGTCATCAGCGGCCTCGTTGCATGGGTTGTTCTGGTGCCCAGGGGTCCATTCCATCAATATGAGGATGCCCTGAAGATCGATTAGTCGTTGCCCTGTATTGTGAATGGTGCAGGTCAGGCTGCTTGCTGGTTTGGGGTTTGGGAGGTCTTGTATACGGGACGCGTTGTCTGTATATATATTGATTTGTTTCGGTTCCTGTTCAGCTTGAATTTTCCAAATGTCTCTACAGAGCAAAGTGAGAGCTAGGAGGATAGCCTACAGTTTTGTTGTGGTGAGGTCGACTTCAGGTGAAGTGTAGATAGTGACTACTTCCGAGAATGACGGGTCATAATCACGGAAGACGCTTCCTACTATGGCTGCTTCTCTTATAGACGCGTCTGTGTAAAGGCATACGTTCCTGGCTCTGTTCAGCGATGTAGCCTGGAGCGCGTGGCTCTTTGGTGTCTATATCTGCGCTGTTATTTGCGGGACCGAGTTTTATGCGTGACTGGTTGGCTCCGAAGCAAAGGTGGAGGTTGTGGTGTGGCAGGATGGGTACGGATGAGTTCGGTGCTGATATTGCGGGTCTCATCGAAAAGGGTTTGAAGTATACCCAAGATTGCCGGCCCAGGCAGCACAGAACTGCTCGGCCTAACTGAACCGGCGTACTTTGGCCTGTGATTTTCTGCGCAGCCTTTTGCGGCAGCCATGTTAGGCCCATGTCCAAATTTGGGCTTTTTGCCCTATATGGCCGTACTCCCATGGCTGTCCAACGGCCAGCGCCCTTCGGCCATTCGACCGGCTTACGTTCATACGACCAGAATCCAGCCGTAAGTCTCCGGCCATTCCAAAGCCTCGCGTGTGCGCCCGAAGTACGGCCACCGGAGGACAGCCACGATGCGGTCGTCGGCCTCCAGCCGGGCTAAAGCTGCCGGAAATTTGGCTTTGTAACGGGGATTGCAGTTCAGGCACAGTACGTTAACTATACTGAGGCTGGTGGATAACCACTGCATGCAGCGCAAGCAGATGACTCAGTCGCGCTGTGCAGAAGCACAGACCCAGAATTTTGGGTTCACCGCACCCACATCAACGTGAGCCCGCACGCAACCACCATCTGTCCATTCTTCAGCGCAGCCTTCCTTAATTATAAGCGTCAGTTGACACCAAAATTCCTTTGATAAACAGTGCTCACAAATGGTCGTTTTTTTAATTGATATGAATCTTTTACTTTCGAATACAGAAAATATTCATTTATTTGCAGAGCTTGAATAGATGTATTGTCCTGGTCATGATATCTTCTGTGGCGCGGCCCACCTGTAATAAACGGGAAAGAAGGGGGGGGGGGGAAGGCGCATAGTTGAGTGGGTTGAATTTCGCAATTATGAAAGTGCCGCTTTTAGCCAATTTCATTTAGCCAAACCAACTAATTTTTCCAACAGTTGCTTGACAAGTTTTGTTGTCAGAAACCGGAGCGAATGCCTTTACGAAGCGTTTTGGTACTCCGCAAAACACCTAAGAGCATTCAATATAATTTCCTTCACACAAAAAGTACGTCCAGTATTTGCCCATTTTTCTGGCAAAGAAATTTTCTACTCTATAAACTTTTCTGATGCTCTTTATTGGGGCTGATCCTACTAGAGATCGAACAAGTTCAATCTATTTTTTATGTTGTTTTCATGAGTTATGCGCACACTACTTAATACTCCAAGAGAATTTAATTTTCCTGTAATGTCGTACTATGTATAAAAAATTCTAGACGCGTTAAGAATGACGCCCTGGTTCTGGTGGGTGCAGTTGTATCCCTCTGTGCTCACGCAAGGAAAGGCGTAAGACCAGAGTTTAATCACTTGTTTCAAACCATTAACATAGCAATGGTGGTATTCATACAGCAAACCTTTCATACTTTTTTTTCTCTTTATTGCCTGCTTTGGCACATACAGAACACAGACATTCATTGACAGACAGCCGTCCACCTCACTTTGGTTAACGTCATGTGTTTAAAAGTCCCTTAGGTGTACCAACGATTCCATGTCTGCAAGACATTCGGG
This sequence comes from Haemaphysalis longicornis, assembly GCA_013339765.2. NCBI lineage: Eukaryota > Metazoa > Arthropoda > Arachnida > Ixodida > Ixodidae > Haemaphysalis > Haemaphysalis longicornis. The sequence goes on along the minus strand of CM023453.1, from coordinate 159,884,444 downwards.
CGGATTCGACACATATTTTTTATTTTCCACGTATTCACTCATTGCCTCTCTAAAATACTGTCTCGCGCTTCGCGCATCAATGTCAGAGTACCTTGCTGCCACTCTTGCTTTCAAAATAGAGCTCAATCCAACAAGCATGATCAGGTCGTAAGGCATACCATCCTCGTTTTCAACAGGCAAGTACCGTATGCCTTGGGCATCCACAGGCAGATCCTTTTTCAGAGTTCGTTGGAGCACATCCCAAAGGAACACAGCATCCCAACAATCGATGAATACATGCTCAATAGTTTCAGATTTTTTGCATATAATACAGTCAATTCCCCATAGAACGAACAAGTCTTTGTCTGCCATCCACGTCTTAACAGAGAGGGTTCCAGTATGCAGTTTGAAGAAAAAAGTCTTTACGCTAGGGGGTACCTGCATACGCTTAACTCTTTTAAGCACACCTTTACCCCTACCTACTCTATAAATCATACTGCAACGAATGAAACACTGAATTCTGCATTGGTCAAGTTTGAATGCGTAAGGCTCTCAACCCGTCGGAGACGAACTGGCGTCTCCGCAAGTTTATTTATTTATATTTATTTATTTGGTTTGTTATTTATTTATTTACTTTTTATTTATTTTTTGTTTATTTATTTATTTATTTGTTTGTTTATTTTTTTATACGTGCTTGACTTCGCATGCATTACAGCAGGGAGATACATAACACAAAGCACCAAATATGACACCAAATAACAAAATAATTCTGCAAAGCTTGGTGAAAATCGTCATTATAAATAGTTGACACAATAATTCGTGGAAGGGAATTACACTCTCCTATTGATCTAAGATAAATGAACCGCGCAAGGCATCACCTTCAAAGTAAAGTTATTAATTTGTAATGTCGCGGTCCCACTTTGGGATATCGGGAATGGCGCTTCGATATTCTTCTCCCCTTCAATTACAGTTTTCGAATGATAGATATTACGAAAAAATTTGAACATGAGTTTTTGTGTGTCGTCTTGCCCGCATTACCATTTAATGTTACTTTTACTTTCCCTCATGCTAAGTTGACAGTGCCAATTACCTAATACGAATCGCACTGTCCTATTCTGCATATTTTCGAGTTTATCAACGAGCTCTTTGGTGTAGGGATCCCAGAAAACACATTCGTAATCCAACATTGAGCGTACATGAGGGAATTACGGTTGTTCTGGAAATCTTAAAACACGTGCAACCGTAACTTTTGTGTTCTGAACGTGGCTATTTTACCTCTAACCACTCGGAGAATAAACTCTTAGTTATTTGCATTCTCCGGCCATTCCTAAAGAGGTGTAATTCACTGTATATGCATTCAATTGGAATGAAGGTTTTCTTGTAAAGGTGACGTAAACACACTTTTTAAGATTCAAAGACTTTTCTGAATCAGCTCACAAGGATGTTATTAAATTCCAACCATGCTGCAGGTATTCGAATTCACATTCATTCGATATAGTCCTGTAAACTACACAGTCATTCGCGAATATTTTGAACAAGGATTTGATGCCAACCTTTATATACAACAGAAACAAAAGGGCACCAGCAACTGAGCCTGGGGAATTCCTGAGGTCACGGAAAGATATCAGTACGAACAACCATTGAGAGCGACCGACTCCTGCCTTAGAGAGATATACTCGGCTATCCATGCGATAACCGATTCATTCAGTTTATAGCCCCCAATGTGCTATTAGGAAGCTGATATGGAACACCCTCAAATGCACCCTCCTTCCAAACACGTCTGTGCATTATTTCTCGGCACCCAGACGCGTGCTGTTGTTAGGCTGTACGCCGCTTACCCAAAGAATGATATATAAACTGAGACCTTACGTACGCTTTTCTCCTCTCGAACACCGATTGGCAAAAATTCTGCGGTCGTTCGCTTGCCGCAATTCGGCCGAGGATAGCTAACCGAATGAAAAACGTACATTCTGGGGGCCTCACGTCGGCCGGTTTCTTTTATAACTCCGGTTGCCCGAAGAAAACGATTATTCTGTTGCCGGACACGCGGTTCACCGTTGAAAGAGCGAAAGCGCGGCAGCCGCACTCCGGCTGGTTTCCTTTCGAACACCAACTGCCGCCAGAATACGCATATTGTGTCGCCGGTCGCTGGCTGTGGTTCGGCTGAACACCGCTTCCCGAAAGAAAAACGGATGCCCTGAACCGTACTTCGGCTGTTCTCTTTCTCAACATCGGCAGCCGAAAGTGAACTGAATATACGGCAGCCGGGTAGCTGCCGTTGTGCGTCGGAACACGGGCGGCCGAAGAAATACCGAAGCGCGGGTTGCCCAATGTTGGCCGTTCATCGTATGATCAGTGGCTGCCAGAACCTGGATGCTGGTCCCACATGCCAGAAAGCGGCCGTAGACGGGCCGGTCTTGGGACCCACTTTCTGTGCCGCCTGGTAGTGTTCTACGGTCTTCATAGATGCCGTTGGAGTATTCTATTAGAGATATGACTGTTGGCAGCTCGGCGTAGGTGTAGAGGTAATCGGTCGGGGTGTGACTTGGGATGCCGGTAATGCATCTTAGTAGCTTTAGGTACAAGATTGTGAGTTGCTTCAGTTGAGTACGAGTCAACTTAAAACAGGTGCCCCCATATGTGATCCGGGATGTAAGGAAATCACGACCTGGAAGCCGAATGAATTGCGGCGGGCCATTCCAAATTTGTTGCCGATTCGTTTCAGAAGGTGTATGGTGGCATCCCAGTTTCTCCAAAGTTCTTGAATCCAGGTAGTGCCTTTTCCTTCGCTGTTCGCTGGAGTGCCCAGACGTTTGATCCAGCCATCTAGCGGTACACAAAGTTCATGATCACCGATTAAAAGGTGGACTTTTTTACGTTCAGAGGCACTGCCTCCTATTTTAAGTACCGTAGACTTGGTGGGTGATATCTGCATGCCAGTTTATGTTAGGAGGCCTTCAAGTATGCAAAGAGCAGCTTGGAGTTCAGTGCATAAAAATTCAGTGGTGGCGTAGTCATCTTTTTCAGTCCACAAAGTGATGTCTTCAGCGTACCTAGTCATGCGGACGCCGCTCTCGTCGTGATTTGCTATGGGGAGCTTATGCATGACAATATTAAACAATAGTGGTTAAATGATGGCCCCTTGGAGAACGCCTGTATTGCTACCAAATCGGATGGGAGAAGGTTGATGAGATTTCACCTCCAGAGTGCGCTTTTTGATAAAACTTTCAATATAGTTCTGCGTCTGGCACCCTGGATACTGGATGTCTATTTCCTGGAGAATGGCGGCGTCTGTGACTGTGTCAAATGCTTTTTTTAGGTCAACTGCAACCTGCATATTTTGCATGCCGGATAGTTCGCCTCTAGTCGTGGTGTTGCGGAATCGCCTGAGAAGCCATAGACTCTCATGTGTGCCCATACTAGGGCGAAATCTGCTTTGTGCAGGGTGAAAGTGTTCTAAAGTTTCCTCTAAATGATGGGTGAGTTAGTGGCCATCCGTTCGAACAACTTGCCAATATGAACGTTAATGATTCGGGCCGCAGGTTATAAATGCGTTCTGAAGGCTTGTGTGATTTGTGTGTTTGATATACCTAAGAGTTTTATAGACACACCGGAAGGTTTCGGAATATCCATATACAGTTGAGGAGGCTGTGAAGGAGGTCTTTACTAGCAACATTCAAGTTGCGAAGCATGGCCCACGTTACTCCATTCTTGCTAGGGCCACTGTTGGATTTCACTTGTGAAAGTGGTACTTCCATTTCCTCCAAGGTGAACAGGGATTTATGTCCATCTTCATTGATGACGGCTTTGCTTTTATATCTACTGCGAGGCGCAGTCGGAGTAATTTGGAAGAATTCTGGGGAAAATGTTTTGGCTGTGAGTTTTTTTAATTCTTCGAGTGGCAAGCCAGTTGCGAAAGAAGTTTTGTTGAGGTTTGAAGAAGATTTATTCTTACTGCTCAGAGCGCAGAACGTGTTCCAGAGTTTACGGTTGGAGGTATCCTTGTTAAAACTTTCACAATGGTTTATTCCTCTTGTGTTGGCAAGTTCCTGTTATACCTTTTGATTTCCTTATGTTTCAATCTAAGTATTTTGAGGTTACGGTAGCGCTTGGCTCTGGTTTTGTAGCAGTGCAGGAGCTTGTGATGCGTTCTCCAAAGGTTGATGTGATGGCCGTCGCGTGCAGAGGTGTCTTGTTCCACAAAGGTGGTTTCTGTGCTTCTGCTCTGAGTTCAAGTAATCCACGGGGCAAGGTCTATTGCCGCAGCCCGGAATGAATCCCAGTTTGTGGTGTAAATAGTTTCGCTAGGGACTTGTCAACTTTGATCTATATGACGTCATGATTGCTTCCCCACAAATTGTCCGATACCATCCAATTGTGCAGGGGCCAGTCATCAGTCCAGGTAAGGTCAGGGATAGTGACTCATTGATTGGCATGAAGGCCAAGTCTTGTGGGTGTTTCTAGGTAGATTTGCAGAGAGAAGCCGTATGTTTCCATAGTTCCTTGGATTGTGTTACCTCGTGGTGTGGTGGATGTATACTTCCAATTGCGATTTCCGGCATTAAAATCTCCACCGATGATTATGTAGTCAGCGCAATACATGTTCCGCCAATCGGAGATCCAGTCAAAGTTGTCCACGGCCGACTTGCTGGTCTCGGGTCTCATGTCGACAGATTCGAGGAGGAGAGTTCGCGTCTTGCCCTTTTTAGAGGGCAGTAGTATTCGGGTGGCAACAATCTCTTCTACATCAGTGCTATCACACGAAGTAACAATTTAACTGCCGGTGATATCATTTCTTATATAAACTGAACGTTGCCCTTGAGGGCTTTACCCAAGTTTGTGCGTAATTGTTGGATTGCAGTACCAGTGTATCCTGGTATGCTGTATGCAGCACACCTTGTTTCTTGAAGCAGAAGGGCTATAGGGTAGGCCTGCAGAGGTTTGTTGGTAGTCAAACCCGCCTTTAGGTGGGGTCCTTTATATGAGGTATTGTGCGGCAGTTCCATTCTAGTATTCGAGGGAGTTACGTTCATTGTTGGTCAGCTGCGATGATGTCAAATTGTTGAGATTGGCGACCTTGTCGTGATGCAACAGGGGAGTGACTGCGGCTGCATTTATTTTCTTCGTTCTGGAATGTGAGGGTGATAGATTTTAGTTAGGCCAAGACGTTTTGGTACATGGTCGTTGGGTCGGTGACACTGGTTTATATAGGATCACTTTTTGCAAGATATGTTTGAATTTGATACACACGTTAAGCTGTGATGGCAGATTCGGATTTCTGTATTCGAAGTCGGTTTTCAAAACGTGTGGACATGGCTCGCACTTCTTTTTGATCTTTTTGGTAGCGTTATCTACCACTTGCGCCTTTGCTTGCATGAAGTCATTTTGCGTCGGCGGTTTGTTGTGCTTGAGGTATCGCAGTTGAGCGTAGCGTTCTCTCGGATTGCAGTTGGTTTGTTTCTGGGGCGACCATTTGCACATGATTTGCAATGTTCGTACTGTTACTGGTGTGATGGCTGTTCTTCGGGTGCTCAGGCTGCCTTTGTGTAGGCTGTTTTATCTCGGGCCTTGCTTGGTCACTCGGCTTTGGTGCTTGGTTTATTATAGCCTGCAATTCGTTGAGTCGCCGTTCACAGTATGAAGGGTTGGTAGAGGTTCCCATGATGACATCTGACCATCTATTAGCAGCATTCTCAGGGTCGCGTGCGTCGCGATGATATTCATCCCTGGTGCTTCCGCGTAAGGGCTGCGTGAGCGACCAAGAAGCACGACGTGATTGACTACGCGGAGTGTGCACAACGTAGTTTCTGCGCTGTCTCCAAGGAGCCAGGTCATTTAGCGATGAACCCATTGTGCCTATTAAGGCTCAAAAACAAGGATCTCCTCAGCCACCTTGACAAAGAAGGCAAGAAAGATAAATTATTATTGAATACTCCCACAGGCTCAGAGCGCAATATACATAACTGTAAATCATGTCCTTCTCAAGGGCAGCGAGGAAACAGAAACTTTCAATGGTGTTTTATTCTAGTCATCACTTGACATTTTCCTCAGGCATGTGATTTAATGCAGGCCTATAAAAACAGTCTATACCTAAACCCTACGAGTAGGAGTAAAGTTTTAGTGAAACTTACCGGGCATGAAAACAATAACGACTACGATGTAGGTGAGATTCAGTTAAAACCCGTTAAGCACATCCTCGATATGATTGCGGCCCAAATCACCGATATTTATAATCTAGCACTTACTACTGGCAAATTTCACAAACTGATGCAGCTCTTTAGGTGAGAGCTATTCACAAAAGACAGGATCAAATACTCTTTTGCAACCATTGCACCAATTCCATCCTCCACATGTTCTCAAAGACCCTCAAAAAATAATAAATGGTAAAGTGTACTATTTTTCGTTCAAATTTTATCTCATAAAAAAAATCAGTACAGTTTCCATTAAAGAAGACTACTGGAACTTGCTTTATTAACGCAAAAAAAGAATTTTTATATCCTTTGAAGATAAGAAGTTGGTAGTTGGTGCGTATGCCCATGTTTCAAATGCTTTGGACCGTCTCATTCAGAAGACTAACTGAAAACCCTTAAGTTGAATTGGAAAAGGCCCATATACATTTTTCCCAATTTTAAAATTTCCCGGGGGTCGCGTGCTGGTGTTTTCCCCGGGTTTCCCTTTAAAAAGCAAAACGTGTTCCCACGCAAAAAATTTTCTCCTTTCTAAAAGGACCATTTTATTTAGGGGTTAACCCTTGTCCCAAAAGGGCCAAAAAAAATTCCCCCAATTAAAAGGGAAGAAAAAAAATTATTTTGAAAATTCAGACCAAAAACCATAACAAACTTCCCCAACCGAAAAAAATTTTTGGGTTTTTTATTCGTTCACGCCCTAAAAAAAAGGAAAAATTTAAATTGGGAAAAAAATTTTAACCCAAAAAAAAGGGGGAAAGTTTTTTTCCGGGGCAAAAAACAATCGACCCGTGTAGGGAAATTCAGTTAAAACCCGTTAAAATTGTTTGATTGGGAAATCACCGAAAAATCGGGGACAAAAGGAAAAAAAAAACGACACCCTTTTTAGGTGGGTTTCCCTTTTCTTTTGCCCTTGTTTCCCTTCCCTTTTTTTCAAAAAACCCAAAAAATTAAATGGTAAAGTGCCTTTCTTTTTTAAAAAAGTTTTTCCCCTTTTTTTAAAAGGGCTCTGGTTTTCTTTTTCCAAAAAAAATTTTTAAATACCTTTAAAATGGGTTTTATTTCCGTATCCCCCATTTTCAAAGTTTTATTTTTTCGGAAACAAAAAACCAATTGCAAAAAATTTTCCCCTTACATTTCTTAAAATTGCCCCAAAACAACAACCATCGGGACCCGGGGGAAAAAGCATAAACGGTTTAAAAATTCGCCCCTTAATTTTGGATTTCAGAAAGGAAAACAAAAGAAAACTTTAAAAAATGGGAAAAACCCCACGTTTTTTAAAAAGCCAAAATCCTTCCCTTTTTTTAAAAATTTGTTTCTTTTGAAACGTTGGAAAAAAATTTTTTGGAAAAAAATTTAACAAAAAAAGGGCCAGCCTTTTTCCCGGAAAAAAATGGAGCCTTGCTAAAAAAAAGCCACAAAACCCCCTTTTAAAATTTGGAACCGGGGAAATACCGAAAGGGAATCAGGGGAAAAAAAGGGGGAACCCCCGGCCGGGAGGTTTTTCCTTTTTCGGGGTTCCGGTTTTTTGGGCCCCATGAATAAACGGACCCAATCCCAAAAATCCTCTTGAAAGGTTCCCCCTTTAAAGTTTTCTTTTTCCTTTGCCCCCATTTTTTGGAAACCTTTGATCTTAAATATTTGGTAAGGAAATTTTATTATTTTCCAAAAAAAAATTTGCTTTAATTTCTAGGGGCCAGCTAAACAAAACATGGACTGGGGGGAAACCGCCCCCAAGGGGGAATTAAAAATTTTTTTAAGTCAGTTCGAAGGGGAAAAAAAAGGGAAAACTAGCCCTGGGGTAAGTTCCCTTCAAGGCCAGTTTCCGGGAAATTTGTTTTTTTTTAAAAAGGGGGCCCGGTTTTAAAAACCAAAAAACCCCTTGCACTCCTAAAAAAGGGGGGAGCCTTAAGCTTCAAGGGGTAATTTCGACTGGCAATTTTGGAAAAATATTTTCCCGGTTACGCGGAGAAAAGGGCTTTCGGTTTGGTGTGTTTACCCCCCCGGGGTTTGGGGGAAAAAAATTAAAAGGTGGGGCCCTCCCGGAAAAATCCGGGGTCTTTACGTTTTTTACCTTGCCCCAATTTTGGGAAACGCCTGTTAATTTTGGAACGGTAATTTCTTTTTCCAGTGGTTTCGGGGGCCCGCCTTTTTTGGGACGGGGGTTTGGGGCCGGCCCCGGAGCAGGGTTTTAAAAAACTTGTCCCGGGGGCCAGGGGTGAAAGGTTTTGGCTTTACCCTGGGGTTAAATTGGGTTTTTTTTAAATTTTGGGGGGTTTGGAAAAAGGGAACAGCTTTGTTGGAATTGGGGGGTTTAAACCCATTGGCCCGCCATTAAAAGGGGGGAAAACCATTGGGGCTGTCCGGGGTTTAATTTCACGGGGGCGTTTTGGGCCAAGGTTTTTAGGGGGGTTAGGCCCCGGGGGAAGGGTTTCGATTGGGTGTCCGTGTAGGCCCGGGGTGGTTCCCAAAAAATTTCACCCCTTGCGGGCCACTCCTTTTTTTACTTTGTTTCCCCCGCTGCGGCCAATTTCGCATGTTTTCTTTTGGGGTTTCCAGTTTTAAACCCCTTTTTGGAAAGAGGGGGGAAAACGGCCCCAAGGCCTTTTTATAAAGGCCCCCGGGGAAGGGCAGGTTTGGGGAAAGATTTTTCCCCAAAAGGTTTTTTTCCCTTTTTTTTTGGTGGAAAACCGAAAAAACTTTAGGTTTTCCCCCCAACCCTTGAGACCCGACCAAAAATTCCACAGCACGGGGTTTTCCGGGGTTTTTTTTTTTGGGGGTTTAAATTGTTTTCCCGGGCCCGTTTGGGGCTCTTTCTGGGGGTATCGATTGGGTTTTTTAAAATTCTTGGGCCCCATTGTTTGAAAATTTTTTTATTTCGAATCTCCCCCGTTTCCCTTCCTTTTTTAAAAACCAGGCGGTTTTAAATTCTGCTGTTTTCCTTGTTTCATTTTTTTAAAATTTAAAATTTTCCTTTGCTTTGCCCTTTTGGCCGGGGTTTGGGGGAAATTCCAAACCCACAAAAACGGTGAAAGGGAAAAACCAAACAACAATTGGAAATTTTGGAAAATAAAGTGGGCTAAAACCAAACCTGTGTAAAACCCAAGGAAGTTCCGATTGCGAAAAATGCCGCCACGGAAACAAACGCTTTTTGGGGGTTCCCCCCCCTGCTTGTGGAAAAACCCGGCAAAATTGGGGCCCCCAATTAAAAAATTTTTTTAATCAGCCTTTGACCAAAATTGCCACTAGGCCCCGTTAAAACCCTTTTTTTCATTCCCTTTTTTGGTTTAGTTCCTTGAAGTTTTTTGCAAAAAAATGAATTTTAAATTTCCTTGACCATTCCCAAAGATTTTTATTTAATTCCGTAACACCCCGAAGTTTTTTAAAAAGGCCCAAAAAAGGCCGGGTCGAACCCCCTCGTGCGCCAGGGGGCAGTTTTTTAATTTTAACCCTTTGTTTGGTTTTTTTGGCCGTTTGGGGCTTCCAACCCAAATGGTCCCAAGCCAAAAACATCAATGCTAAATTTTGGGGTTGCCCCTTTGCTGAAAAACCAAAAATGTTTTAAAAACCCAAAATGAAAAGATTAAAAGAAGGGGGGTTTTGGGGTTAAAAGGAATTGGGGGCCCCTTTTTTTACAGGAAGGGAATTTTTAAAGTTCCGTTTGCAGAAATCCGTATATTTCAAACATTGTGGGTACCGGCCCGAATGATTTGGGCAAAATGAAGGGGTTTCCCGGCCCAGTACGGGTGTTTGTTAAAAATATCACTCACCTCAAATTTGTTTTTAAGTCCCAAAATTTCCCCAGAACCCAACCCCCTTGTGCCCCTGAACGTTGAATTTAAATGGGGCCCCTTTTCAATTTTTGAGGCTTTAATTCAAGATTAAGGAAAAGGGGCTTTGCAAATTTGGGGTTGGGTTTTTCTCCCCTCACCTTGTTTTGAAAGGCCCGGGCAAAAAAAGAAGCTTTTTTAAAAAATTTTGGGGGAATTAGGGATATTTTAAACGGGGAAAGATTTTAAAAGTTGGATTTTTAAAATTTTTACCCAGCAAAAGGGGGGGAGGAAAAGGGGAAATGATTTTTGGGTACCCTGGCAAGGGGAGGGCCGGGGATTTTTCCCCTTTCAATTTCCCTTAATTCTCTTTGTCAACCCCCAAAAAATTCCCGAAAAAATTAAAACCACCTGGGATAACTTTCCCCCCAAATTTCAATAAAGTTGGAATTGGGGAAAAAATTAAAAAGATTTAAAGGAAAAGTTTTGCAATTTCAAGGGATTTGCTCCCGGGGGGGTTTGAGGTCCCGGCAGAAAAAAAGGGGTTAAAATTGGGGGTGAGGTTTTGGAAGGAAGCCTGTCTTTTAAAGTTTTTTTGGGGGGAAAATTCCAACAACAAAAAAGGTTTGTGGGGGAAAGGCTTTGAGGAATGAGGTCCAAGGTTGTTCCCCTTTGGATTTTTAAATTTGTTTTTGTAACCCCTTGGGAAAAAAGGGAAGGGGGGAAACTTATTTTAATGTTTTTGGGGTTCAAAAAAAAGTTTTCTTTTGGGGTTAAAGTGGTAATTTAAAAAGGGGGTGAAGGGGGTTTTTGGGAAACAAAGGCGAAAAAAAGGCCCAATTTTGTCATTAAAGGAAGCCGTTGGGTTTCGGGCTTTAAGGAACCAAAAAAATTTTGTTAAAGGGAAAGGGCGAGGAGAGTTCAAGGGGTTAAGGGGTCGTGGGTAGACGGGGGAACCATTCATTGGGTGGTATGGAACAAAACTCTAATCACATCATGTTCAACGTCAAACAAAACATCGTTTGTGTGTGTATAAGTTGTCGTATAGGTGAGCTGTTGATTATTGAACAGGTGCCGTTGTTTATTTAAACAACGTTTCACTAGCGGGACCATATATGGCTTTCCGAAGTGGTGTTCTGGGGCAGGACTATGCAGTAGTGATTGTTTGAGATTACCAAGTTGTAACTCCATTTATAGCCGTAGCATGCTTTGGCTAGGGAAAAGAAGGCGGAACAAAAGGTATTTTATGGCATTAATGATATTCAGCGTGTAATCGGGGTTATTGCATTTTCCAGAGGGACATCTAATTACAGTACAATATATTTTTTACATTTTTTTATTGTTGTGTCAAGCTGTCTTTTTGATCATACAAAGTAAAATACTTTATAAACTATCAATCTCCCACACGTGGAATTGTTGGTGAGTATTTAAAACAGGCAGAAAGCTGGTGGCTGAACGCCGTGTCCTCCCTAATTGAACAAACCGTGCGAGCTTATCCTGTTGTTGCACTTGAACATACCGCTGCGTTTAAAAGAAATATGGAAACCTGTTGCCCACGCAGAGAATGCAATCATGCCACTAATAGCAGGAACGGCCTTGCCATTGATTTTCGAATACCCAAATCTCAGGAAAATTTCCAATGAAAAATGGGAGCTTCTATCAAGACTGACAATTATTTGGCCCAGTGTTTGGGTGAAATAATTGTCACTTTTGATAGCATGAAGGGGTGAGAATAGACAAATAGGCATTAAAGATGCCTAAAAGGACCTCGCGTCAAATTTACAATGAAACTGCACTCTACTAATAGGGCACAACAACGAACTTGATGATTCTCTATGAACCTGGCTTCTGTCGCATAGATAGAGCTTTTAGTTTTCAAATTTCATCCAATTGTAAATAGATCATACTAGATTTGAAAATGCGTTTGGAAAGAAATTACATTTTTCTGACGAAGTTGGCTATTGGTAAATGTCAGGACACTATCTTCGGCAACAGAGCCATGTAGACAAGAATGATGATGATGATGATTAGTGGCTCTCGCTTTGAATCGGTGCGTCGGATTTCAGCAACCGACTTGCCTGTCTTATCCCACTTACTTGCGGTAATCCTACCTAACCTAATAGGTTTGAATCTCCCCGTTTAACCCGCACACCTGCTTCAAACTCCCATCGGTCCCTTCCCCCGCTGTTCTAAATTTACACCTGTATGATAACTCCCGCTGAATGATGATTGTGATTAGGGGCCTTCCCTTTGTATCGGGACGTCGGTTGTCACCAACCGATTGCCTGCATAGCAGTCTCTTCCGTGCCCCCTTGCGGCGTGTACTTAAATCTGATATCGTAAAACTGTGCGCCACAACTTCCGTGTATGAAAAAAATCAGAAAACGGGTCTTTTATTGCTGATGGAAAAGCGTTTGCCCAGCAATGCATTTTTTACAGGTGAAGCAGGCCTTATGAGATCGGTGCTAGCTTGTTGTTTGTAAGCCTGCTTTTCAACACTCTCTGTTTCCAAGTGAAGCAGGGCCACCTACGGAGGGAGAATCATTGCAAGAAACGGCATTTACACTTTTATTATTGACATTATATCAAACTAAATTACATGATAATCAATTGGTATGGCGACTCCAGACCTACTGGGGGTTTTTATTTACTTCTCTAATTATTTATATCATAGGAAACGTGTAAACGTTACAGTAGTACTGTGTACTGCCAATACATAGCCATGCATGGAGGGCATATGGTTACAGGCCACAACTGTGAGAATTGTTTTACCTGATCTATCCGGAAGCAATTTATATTAAAATTACCCGCTGGGGCGACTCTACCTTGAGTAGCACACCTTTGCTAGTTATCTTTCTAGACTGACTGAAAGGGCAGGTTTTTTTTTATTGTTATATTTTTATGTTTTAGAGTGCCGGGTTTTTTTTTGTATGAGCCCACGCCCGGGTTTCAAAAGTACACACATTCGATACGCGCTTATGAGCCAGGAAATATTTTTCTTTATTAGGAAGCTCCGAAGCCTTATGATACTGCCTAAAAATATCACCATCATCATTATCAAGATCATCATCAGCCTATCTACGTCCACTGCAGGGCAAAGGCCTCTCCCACGGATCTACATTTATCCCAGTCCTGTGCTCACTGCGATGAATTGATCTAAGCAAACTTCTTGATCTCATCTCCCCATATAACTTTCTTCCACCCCCTGCCACGCGTGCCTCCTCTATTGATCCACTCGGTTATCCTTAAAAACCAACGGTTATCTTGCCTTCACCTTACATGCGCTGCCCACCCCATTTCTTCTTATTTCTACTAATATGTCCTTAACACTCGTTCGTAAATTAACCCACTCCACTCTCTTCTTGTCCCTTAATGTTACACCTTATTGATTGCACCATAATGTTTCTGTTATTGGTCACTGAGTCTTCTTCAATTTACTTTGAACCCTCTTCGTGAGCCTCCAAGTTTTGGGCCACTGTAGGTGAGTACTAGTAAGATGCAGCTGTAGTACACTTTGGTCTTTGGGTACAATGGTAGGCTGCCATTCATTAGCTGAGAATGCCTGCCTAATGCACTCCATCTCGTTTTTACCCTTCTAATTATCTCTGCCTATGGTTGTCATCTGGGGTCTCTACTTGGTGTAAGTATATATATTCGCTTACTACTTCCACTGCCTCGCCACCTATCTCATACCACTGTGCTCTACCTAGGTTTACAAGCATTAGTTTAGTTCTCTGCCAATTATTTTGAGGCACACGGTTCTAGTCTGCTTGGCCAGTGCGTCAATTACGCTTTGCAATTCGCCCCTCGAGTTGCTTAGCAAGACGACATCAGCAAATCTGAGGTTACTCAGGTACTCTCCATTAACTCTTATGCACACATGATCCCAATACAATGTTCTGAATCCGTCTTGCAAATTTACTGCGAATAACGATGGAGACATTGTGTCTCTTTCTCTGACGTCCTTCCTTCGGTATTTCACTGCTCTTCTTATGCGGACGAGTTAGCAGTTGACTCATTGTAGATATCCTCTAGTATTCTTACATTATGCTCGTGTGCACCCTGATTGCGCAATGCCTGAATGACTGGTGAGGATTGGACAGAATCAAATGATTTCTCGTAATTTATGAGCGCTACACATATTGGTTGAGTATACTCCGCGCGTTCCTCTATAACCTGAGTTATCGTGTGAATCTGGTCGATTGTTTACTAGCGTTTAGGAAACCGTGCTTGTTAATTAGGTTGACTAAAATATAAGGTGGAAGAAATACTGTTAGCGATCACCTTGGTTCAATTTATTGCAACCACTCTTGCATGGGCCCTAGGGCACTGCAGTACGTTGAAATAATAACAATAGTAATATTAATCATCATATAACAAGAACCGACGTAGTATGCAGAAAGATGAATGAATGAATGACTTGAAACGCCTCATGTTGGGAAAAGGGAAGAGGTGTAAGAGGAAAAATGTTTGCATGCGGCATCAGATTGGTTCACACATCCGTACCGCAAACGGACTACTTAGTGAAGTACATTCGGGGGAAAGTAACTTTCCGAGAGAATCGACTGGTGATTTGGTGGTGTCTTTTGCACGCCCTGCACTCGGACCACATCCAGTACATGGAACAAGGTTGGCTTCTTTCGCGAAAGCCCAGAGGGACATGTACGTTTCCTTTTGGTTTTGCTGTGGCTTAATCCATTCTTCATACGTGCGAACATAGTGTGGTTTGTGTCTCCACCTGTCTTTATCCAGCTTGTTGCATTCCCATATAAGGTGCTCAACGCTGGGTCTGCTGTTATGACATAGCGTGCATAGACGGAAAGGTGGTGGCGTGAATATGGGGCGTCAGGTCTTTTTTTGCCAAGTCGTCGCATCCATTCCAAGCTCTTTGTTATGTCTGGCGTTATGGCATAGCCAGTCCGCGCTTTGCAGAGTAGGTCTTGTAGACCCCGCAGAACGTTCAATGGAATAGGTTGCTCGGGTCGTAGCGCACTTTTCTTCAGCATTTGTTGCCCAATTTTTTCGCGGATTCTCCTCGCAATGGCGTCTTCGTTGGCATCCAGATTACGCAACGGGTCACTCAAAGGACATGTACTATGAAGGAAGGGATTGGCTGCAGATGCAATGTCATCAGCGGCCTCGTTGCTTGGGTTGTTCTGGTGCCCAGGGGTCCATTTCATGAAGATGAGGATGCCTTGAAGGTCGATTAGTCGTTGCGCTGTATTGTGACTATTGCGGATCAGGCTGCTTGCAGGATTGCTGTTTTGGAGGTCTTGTATACGGGACGCGTTGTCTGTATATATATTGATTTGTTTTGGTTTGTGTTTGCCTTGAATTTTTTCAATATCTCTACAGATCAAATTAAGAACTAGGAGGATAGCCTGCAGATTTGTTGTGGTGAGGTCGACTTCAGGTGAAGTGTAGATAGTGACTACTTCCGAGAATGATGGGCCAGAATCATGGAAGACGCTTCCTACTATGGCTGCTTCTCTTATAGACGCATCTGTGTAAATCACGTACGTTCCCGGCTCTGTGCAACGATGTAGCCGCAGAGCGTGGCTCTTTGTTTTTTATATCTGCGCTGTTCTTTGCGGGACCGAGGTTTATGCCTGACTGGTTTAGGTCCAAAGCCAAGGTGGAGGTGGTGGTGTGGCTGGATGGGTACGGATCGGTTCGGTGCCAATTGTTGCGGGTCTCATCGAAAAGGGTTTGAAGTATACCCAAGATTACCAGCCCAGGCAGCACAGGACTGTTCGGCCTAACTGAAGCCGGTGTACTTTGGCCGGTGATTTTCTGTGTGGCCTTTTTCCGTCAGCCATGTTCGGCCCGTGTCCAAATGTGGGCCTTTTGGCCGTATACGGCCGTACTCCCATGGCTTTCCAACGATTAGTGTCCTTCGTCCAGTCGACCGGCTTACGTTCATACGGCCAGAATCTAGCCGTGAAACTCCGGCGATTCCAAAGATTCGCGTGTGCGCCCATAGTACGGCCACCGGAGGGCATGCGGTCGTCGCACTCCAGCCGGACTAAAGCTGCCGGAAATTCAGCTGTGCAACGGGGGTAGGAGTTCAGCCACAGTACGTTAACTATACCGAGGCCGTTGGATGACATTTGCATGCAGCGCAAGCAGATGACTCAGTCGCGCAGTGCAGCAGCACAGACCCAGTATTTTGAGTTCACTGCACCCACATCAAAGTGAGCTGTCCAGTCTTCAGCGCAGCATTCCTTATTTATCAGCGTCAGTTGACACCAAAATTCATTTAAAAAACCGTGCTCACAAATGGTCGTTCCTTGAATTCGTGTGCCTTTTTTACTGTCGAATACAGAAAATATACATTCCTTTGCAGACTTTGAATAGATGGATTGAGCAGGTCCTGACATCTTCTGTGGCGCGGCTTACGTGTAATAAACGGGGAAGGATGATGGGGAGGGAGGGAAGGCGAATAGGTTAGAGGTTTGAATTTCGCAAAGCTGAAAGTGCCGCTTTTAGCCAATTTCTTTAGGGACAATCTCTCTGAACACTTTCATGCTCTGACTAAACCAACTATTTTTACGACAGTTCTTTGACGGGTTTTGTACATAAAACCGGCGCGAATGGCTTTACAAAGCGTTTTGGTACTCCACATAACAATTAGGAGCATTCAATATAATTTCCTTCACACAAAAAGTATGTCAAGTATTTGCCCATTTTTCTTGCAAAGAAATTTTTTACTCTATCCACTTTTCTGGTTATCTTTAACTGGGTTGATTCTAGGAGAGGTCGAAAAAGTTCAATCTAGTTTTTCAAAGTCAAAGTCAAAGTCAAAATCTAATTTTTTGAGTACGGGTATACAAGCATATTAATATACAGAAGAGGGTTCCCAGAGTCCGCAGACTGTAACGGGACCCTCTATGAAAACGCACAAAGTGAGTTTGTCGGAGCAGTGATTAAGAAATAAACATGAGCAAACCTACGGAAGAGAGAAGAGAAGTACACACAACTGCATAGTATTATGATTAGCAAACATTGGTTTAAACTAAGTTACATATAAATGCACAATATTTGAAGCAACAAAACACAATGTAGTGCAAAGCCGTAAATGTAGACGTATAGACAAGTGAATGGCAATAAAACAAAACAAAAAAATACAGTGGAAGTCGATACTTGAAGTTAATTACAACAAAAAATGTTTCAAGGAAGTTTTAAAGCTTGTTATAGACGATAATGATTTTACGGCAAAAGGGAGGCTATTCCAAAATGATATTGCAGCGAAGCAAGAAGTTTTCTTGCCGTAATTAGTATGTACAGTCGGTAATAAGAAGTTGTTATTTGCGGCAAACCTGGTGAAATTTTTAGTCCTTAAACTATTGCGATCAATGGAATCGTATAAAATATAAATGTGAAGTAACTTGTAAAAAAAGAGGCCTAAATTGTAGTGAAATAAATTGTTTACAGATGGTATTTTATTCTCATGAAGCAGAGCTGAAGCTGAGGAACGATGTGAACTGCGAGTGATAATGCGAATACATTGATTTTGAATGTGTTGAACTGATGAAACGTGGGAAGAGTAGGAGTTACCCCAAGAGGCAATGCCATAATTAATATGACTGTGAACGAAAGCAAAATACAGTGATAATAGTGCTTGATGTGGAAAAAAGGGTCTCGCCTTTACAATGCACGGATGCCAAATGCGGTTTTTTGTTTAAGATGAGAGAAATGAAAACAAAACGTGAGACTAGGGTCGAGCACAATGCCAAGAAATGTGGTACGGTCACATGGAGCAATGGAGTAAGTTCCGATATTTGGTCGGGGGCGATTGTGACCGGTTTTTTTGAAAAAGAAAATCATAAATTTTCTTTTTTCTGGGTTAATAAATAAGTAATTGTCATGACACCACTTAACGACGCTATTTAGCGCAGTATTTAATTTCGTGGTGAAAGAAATTATTGATTTATCAGATAAGGATATCGTGGTGTCATCTGCATATAATACGCAATGAAAAGATTGAAGTAAGTTAGGAAGGTCATTATATATAAATTGAAGAGCAGGGGACCTAAAATAGAACCCTGGGGTACACCTTGGTTAAATGTTTTAGTTTCAGAAAAAGTATCCGCTACATATACTATAAACTGACTGTTGAATAGATAGCTTTTCAGGATTGTTAGTGCTGGCCCTGTTACCCCGTATTCTTCTAATTTCTGGAACAAAACGTCGTGATTGATCGTGTCAAAGGCTTTGCTGAAATCTAAAAAAACTGAACCCACAAAATTCCCAGTGTCAATAGATTTTTTTATGTAGTCAGTTAAGGAAAGCAAAGCTACGTTAGTAGAACCCCCTGATCTGAAACCAAACTGGCATTCATTCAAGAGATTACATTTAGATAAATAGGTGTTAAGATCTTTCGCAAATAAGTGCTCAATTATTTTACTAATTGTGGGAAGAATTGAAATTGGACGATAATTTGGGGATTAATAGTCGGTCGCCTTTTTTGAAGACAGGTATGACCTTTGCTTTTTTGAGAAAGGAAGGAAAAACACCGGACTTGAAGATAAGGTTGATTATGTTACTGAGTGTGTCAGAGATGAGATATGCCACCAATTTTAAATGACATATGGCAATCTTATCAAGGCCAGCATTTCTATTATTGAGCGAAGAAATAGTGGCGAATACTTTGTTCGCTGTGACAGGGAAAAGGAAAAATGACTGGCTAGCACGCCGGATGTTGTGACGCACGTTTGTATTCTGACAGGTTTGGGTATAGCATGAGGCAAAATAATCGCTAAAAGCATTAGCAATGTAAAGGGTTTGGGTTTAGATTTATGCCATTATGAGTAATTTTTAAAACAGCAACGTTATTTTTGTTTGTACTAAGGAAGGCATTTAGTAGGTTCCATTGTTGTTTTGGGTTGTTTTCATTTTTAGCAAATTCGTTTTCGTAGTAACGTTTCTTCGCCTGTTTTAGTAGAAGGTTTAAAAGGGAGCAGTACCTTTTATAACGCCGAGCGAGGCTGGAATTAAAAGGCTGTCTTTTAGTTTTCCTGTACAGGTTATCTTTTTTTCTTATACTTTCTAAAAGCCCACTTGTCATCGAAGGGTTACCCGGGTATTTATATTTCTTCTTGCATTTCACAGTGATTGTATTCAAAGTTCCAGCTCTTACAAATAATGAACAAAACTCTTTCAGAGCTTCCTCAGCATCACACACGGAATTAACAGTCGCCCAGTTAGGGTTTGGGTAATGGTTTGAATGAATTTTCCAGAGTCGAATGGTGATTTGAAGTAGGTAGTGTTTCTACACGGAGCTTCAGTGTTGAAGGTAAGAAAAATGGGGAAAATTTTGGTTACGTCTCCATCAAAAACAGCGGAGTGAGGAGCAGGTGATATGTTGCATAACGCGTGGTCTACGAGCGTTCGCGTTCCCTGTGGCGTGCATCTAGTAGGGACATAATCAATAAATTTAAAACCAAACCCTGAAAAGCAATCAGTGTAAATAGAGCATAAGTTAGCTTCGGTGTTGAGCAAGTTGATATTTATATCACCTACTAAAAGAACATCCTTATTTTCAGCAGTTAATTTGTTGAGGATAGCATCCAGACCAAGCAGAAAATCAGTAGTAGAAGACGATGGCGAACGAAAAATGCAACCGAGGACGAAGTTTTTGTTGTTGTGTGATAGGAATGTCCGATCGACTTCGATCCAAACTGATTCGCAGAGGCTAGCGTTTAATGAGAGATCATTTCTGCGCATGTACGAGACGTCACTAGAGATGAAAATTGCTGTGCCTCCCTGACTATCTGACATGGGGTCGTACTCTGTTTGGTATGATGGAAAAGCATACATATTGCCGTCAGAATCTGAAAGCCACGTTTCAGAAATGCCAAAAGAAAATGAAAGAATGGGGTGAGCGAGCGATAAAGTTATTGATTGTGTCGAAATTTTTTTGGAGGCTCCGCGCATTTTAAAGTGGATCAATGAGCGATTATGATTTGAAAGACGGAATTTTGTTCATCAGGTGATAAAGCCATTGGTATAAACTGCGCAGACAGGGTCAGACGAAAAGTGTTCAAGTATAAATTAATTGAACACGCGCAGGTAGTTTTCTGTGGCTATCCGACAAACTTTGCTATCCTCGGTTTCGCGGGCCTTGATACGGCAATTGTCGGTCCACAAAAATCGCCAGCTGAATTCCCTTCTTGAGTTCCAGTGCTTTAGCAAAAAGTTTCTTGTTTCATGAGTTACGCCAACACCACTTAATAATCCAAAAGAACCTAATTTTCCTGTAATGTCGTACTACGTTAAGAAAAATCTAGACGCGTTAAGAATGACGCCCTGGTTCTGGTGGCTGCAGTTGTATGCCTTTGTGTCCACGCAAGGAGAGGCGTAAGACTAGACTTTCATAATATGTCTCAAACCAATAAAATAGCAATGGCGGTATTCATACAGCAAACTTTGCATATTGCAACGAATGAAACACTAAATATATCATTGGTGAAGTTTGATTGCGTAAGGTTCTCAACCCGTTGGAGGCGAACATGCGGCTCCTCAAGTTTATTTATTTATTTATTTATTTATTTATTTATTTATTTATTAGTTTTTTGATGCGTGCTTGACTTTGCATGGATTACAGCAGGGAGATACATAACACTAAGCATCAAATATGAGACCAAATAACAAAATGATTCTGCAAAGCGCGGTGAAAATCGTCATTATAAATAGTGGTACAATCATTCGTGGAAGGGAATTACACTCTCGTATTGATCTAAGATAAATGAACTGCGCAAGGCATCACCTTCAAAGTAAAGTTAATAATTTGCTTTACTGTAGCGGTCCCACTTTGGGATATTTAGAATGGCGTTTTCATATACTTCTCCCCTTGTATTCCAGTTTTAGAATTATAGATATTACGAAAAAATTTGAACTTGAGTTTTTGTGTGTGATCTTTCCCGCATTGCCATTTATTATTACTTTTACTTTCCCTCATGCGGAGTTGACAGTGCCAATTACGTAATAGGAATCGCACTCTCCTATTCTGCATATTTTCGAGTGTATCAACCAGCTCTTTGGTGTAGGGATCCCAGAAAACACATGCGTACTCCAACATTGAGCCCAAATGAGGGAAAAACTGTTGTTCTTTTAGGTTCGATTGATGTTCGCTGACATTTTATCTCAGAAATCAAAAAACACGTGCAGCCGTAACTTTAACTTGTGAACATGGGTATATACCCTCTAACGACTTATTGAATAACCTCTTAGTTATTTGGATTGCCTGGCCGTTCTTAAAGCAGTGTAATTCACGGTATAGTATTCAATATAAAGAAGACTTTCTTTTAAACGTGACGTTAACCCACTTTTTAACGTCCAACGACTTTTCTGAATCAGGTCACCAGGTTGTTTGAATATTCTAACCATGCTACAGGTATTCGGAATCACATTCATTTGATATAGTCCTGTAAAATGCACTGTCATTCGCGAGCATTTTGAACAAAGATTTGATGCCAGTATTAATAACATTTATTTACAACCGAAACAAAACGGTGCCAGCCACTGAGCCTGGGGAATTCTTGAGGTCACGGGAACATATCAGGACGAACAACCATTGATAGCGACCGACTCCTGTCTTAGAGAGATATACTCGGCTATCCATGCGATAACCGATTAATTAAGTTTATAGCCCCCAATGTGCTATCAGGAAGCTGATATGGAACACCCTCAAATGCTTTATTGCGGTACAAGAAAATACAGTCAACTACTTTAAACTTATCCATTACAACGTGCTACTCAACAAGGTGCGTTTAGCAAGGAAAACCTGACGAAATCCTTCTTTTCTAGGATGCTGGCGATTATGTATATCCGAATGACTCATATCACAGGTGTAGCTACGCTAATCTTTAAAAACCGCAACGCAATTAACATCCAGGCTTCGTCATTCACAAGGCTCTGTTGTTATGGCAAATTTAAAATAACACTTGTTTCTATATAAGCAGTCTTAAAAACCCATAAAGTAACATAGTGAAGGGAGCAAAGTTGAGCCTACCTATGCACAAGCTTAGCCTCTTCTACGTTTATCACCAGCAAAATACTGCAACATTGTTTTTCACAGTATTATTGTAAGAAGAATAGTAGCCTTAAGCTTTTGCTTTTCCGCCACCTTACCTTTCTTTGGTGGGGAGTTCTTGACATGGCGCCGGTTCAGCTCCGGCATGGTGGCCGCTTTCTGGACGCCCTTTGGGGCCAATTATTTTGCTTAACCCCCGCCATCTCGGGTCGGACATCTCTGCCTGGTTAATGTTTTCAATGGTGTCCATTTTTCGAGGGGGCGCATGGCCTCGAACTGATGCGTCGACGAAGCCGGCGGGGGAGGCGTTGTAGCGGATGTATGACTCGCGAGGCTTAGCTGACCCGTCGGTGTGGCACAGTCTTTTTGTGGCAATAAATGGCATTACGATGGCCTAAAAGGTTCGCTGGTAATGTCCAGTGAGTCCTTGCACCTTTCTCGTTCACCTAGAACACTTATTACTGTTTGACAAACGAAGTTCGTTCATTTAAAACGTAGAAACACCCAGCGGATAAAAAACGCGTCTGGGCCATACGGCTCCCTAACGGGTCTTTCTTCACCCTGAGAAAAACTAGTCCTACACCCGCAGGTCTCGTTCCAAACACGGACTGTGCATAAATTCTCGGCGCACAGACGCGTGCCGTTGTTACGCTGTACGCCGCTTACCCAAAGAATGACGTATACCTGAGACCTTACGTAGGCTGCTCTCCTCTCGAACACCGGTTGCCAAAAATTCTCCGTTCGTTCGCTTGCCGCAATTCGGCAGAGGACAGCTAACCGAAAGAAAAACGTACATAATGTGGGCCGAACGTCGGCCGGTTTCTTTTATAACACCGGTTGCCCGAAGAAAACGATTATTCTGCGACCGGGCGCGCGGTTCACCTTTGAAAGAGCGAAAGTGCGGCAGCCGCGCTCCGGCCGGTTTCCTTTTGAAAACCAACTGCCGCCAGAATACGCATATTGTGTGACCGGTCGCTGGCCGTGGTTCGGCTGAACACCGCTGGGCTGAAAATCCGCTGGGTGTTTCTACGAAAGAAAAACGGATGCCCTGAACCGTACTTCGGCCGTTCTCTTTCTCAACATCGGCAGCCGAAAGTGAACTGAATATATGGCAGCCGGGTAGCTGCCGTTGTGCGTCTGAACACGGGCGGCCGAAGAAATACCGAAGCGCTGGTTGCCCAATGTTGGCCGTTCATCGTATGATCAGTGGCTGCCAGAACCTGGATGCTGGTCTGACATGCCAGAAAGCGGCCGTAGACGGGCCGGTCTTGGGACACACTTTCTGTGCCGCCTGGTAGTGTCCTACGGTCTTTGTAGATGCCGTAGGAGTATTCTATTAGAGATTTGACTGTTGGCAACTCGGCGTAGAGGTAGAGGTGATCGGTCGGGGTGTGTCTTGGGATGCCGGTAATGCATCTGAGTAGCTTTTGGTACAAGATTGTGAGTTGCTTGAGTACGAGTCAACTTACGAGTCAACGAGTCAACTTAAAACAGGTGCCCCCGTATAAGATCCGGGATGTAAGGAAATCTCGACCTGCAAGCTGAATGAATTGCGGCGGGCCATTCCAAATTTGTTGCCGATTCGTTTCAGAAGGTTGTATTGTGGCATCCAGTTTCTCCAATGTTCTTGAATCCAGCTAGTGCCTTTTCCTTCGCTGTTGACTGGAGTGCCCAGACGTTTGATCCAGCCATCTAGCGGTACACAAAGTTCATGATCACCGTATAAAAGGTTCACTTTTTTACGTTTAGAGGACCTGCCTCCTATTTTCAGTAGCGAAGACTTTGTGGGTGATATCTGCATGCCAGATTATGTTAGGAGGCTTTCAAGTATGAGAAGAGCAGCTTGGAGTTCAGTGCATAAAAATTCAGTGGCGGCGTAGTCATCTTTTTCAGTCCACAAAGTGATGTCTTCAGCGTACCTAGTCATGCGGACGCCGCTCTCGTCGTGATTTGCTATGGGGAGCTTATGCATGACAATATTCAACAATAGTGGTTAAATGATGGAGCTTTGGAAACGCCTGTATTGCTACCAAATCGGATGGGAGAAGGTTTATGAGATTTCATCTCCAGAGTGCGATTTTCGATAAAACTTTCAATATAGTTGCACATCCGCCACCCTGGATACTGGGTGTCTATTTCTTGGAGAATGGCGGCGTCTGTGACTGTGTCAAATGCTTTTTTTAAGTCAACTGCAACCTGCATATTATGCATGCCGGATAGTCCGCCTCTGGTCGTGGCGTTGAGGAATCGCCTGAGAAGCCATAGACTGTCATGTGTGCCCATATTAGGGCGAAATCTGGTTTGGGCAGGGTGAAAGTGTTCTAAAGTTTCCTCTAAATGATGGGTGATTTAGTGGCCATCCGTTCGAATACCTTGCAAAATATGAACGTTAATGATTCAGGCCGTAGGTTATAAATGCGTTCTGAAGGCCTGTGTGATTTGTGTGTTGGATATTCCAAAGAGTTTTATACACACACCGGAAGGTTTCGGAATATCCATATACAGTTGAAGAGGCTGAGAAGGAAGTCGTTACTAGCAATATTCAAGTTGCGAAGCATGGCCCACGTTACTCCATCCTTGCTAGGGCCACTGTTGGATTTCACTTGTGAAAGTACTACTTCCATTTCCGCCAAGGTGAACAGGGATTTGTGTCCATCTTCATTGATGTCGGCTTTGCTTGGATATCTACTGCGAGGCGTACTCGGAGTAATTTGGAAGGATTCTGGGAAGAATGTTTTGGCTGTGAGTTTTTCTAATTCTTCGAGTGGCAAGCCAGTTGCAAAAGACGTTTTGTTGAGGTTTGAAGAGGATTTATTCTTACTGCTCAGAGCGCAGAACGTGTTCCAGAGTTTACGGTTGGAGGTATCCTTGTTAAAACTTTCACAATGCTTTACCCCTCTTGTGTTGGGAAATTCCTCTTATACCTTTTGATTTCCTTATGTTTCAATCTAAGTTTTCTGAGGTTACGGTAGCGCTTGGCTCTGGTTTTTTAGCAGGGCAGGAGCTTGTGATGCGTTCTCCAAAGGTTGGTGAGATGGCCTTCGCGTGCAGGGGTGTCTTCTTCCACAAAGGTGGTTTCTGTGCTTTGCTCTGAGTTCAAGTAATCCACGGGGCAAGGTCTATTGCCGCAGCCCGGAATGAATCCAAGTTTGTGGTGTAAATAGTTTCGCTAGGGACTTGTAAACTGTGATCTATATGACGTCATGATCGCTTCCCCACGTATTTTCCGATACCATCCAATTGGGCAGGGGCCAGTCATCAATCCAGGTAAGGTCAGGGATAGTGACTGATTGATTGGCATGAAGGCCAAGTCTTGTGGGTGTTTCCGGATAGTTTAGCAGAGAGAAGCCGTATGTTTCCATAGTTCCTTGGATTGTGTTACCTCGTGGTGTGGTGGATGTATACTTCCAATTGCGATTTTCGGCATTAAAATCTCACGCGATGATTACGTAGTCAGCAGAATACATGTTCCGCCAATTGGAGATCCAGTCAAATTTGCCCATGGTCGGCTTGCTGGTCTCGGGTCTCATGTCGACAGATTCGAGGAGAAGACTGCGATTCTTGCCCTTGTTAGAGGGCAGTAGTATCCGGGTGGCAGCAATTTCTTCTACATCCGTGCTATAACACTAAGTAACGATTTAACTGCCGGTGATATCATTTTTTATATAAACTACACATTGCCCTTGAAGGCTTTACCAAAGTTTGTGCGTAATTGTTGGATTGCAGTGCCAGTGTATCCTGGTATGCTGAATGCAGCACACCTTGTTTCTTGAAGCAGAAGGGCTATAGGGTGGGCCTGCAGAGGTTTGTTGGAAGTAAACGCGCCGTTAGGTGGGGTCCGTTGGCAGGTATTGTGCGGCAGTTCCATTGGAGTATTCGGGGGAGTTACATCCAATGCTGGTCAGCTGGGATAATGTCAAATTGTTGAGATTCTCGACCTTATCGTGATTGAACCGGGGAGCGACTGCGGCTGCATTCATTTTCTTCGTTCTGGAATGTGAGGGTGATGCATTTTAGTTAGGCCAAGGTGTTTTGGTACATGGCCTTTTGGTCGGTGATACTCGTTTCAAATTTTTGCAAGATATTTTTGCAAGATCTTTCAATTTTTGCAAGATATTTTCAATTTGATACACACGTTGAGCTGTGATGGCAGATTCAGATTTGAGCATTTGAA
This sequence comes from Haemaphysalis longicornis, assembly GCA_013339765.2. Lineage (NCBI taxonomy): Eukaryota > Metazoa > Arthropoda > Arachnida > Ixodida > Ixodidae > Haemaphysalis > Haemaphysalis longicornis. The sequence goes on along the minus strand of CM023453.1, from coordinate 159,858,302 downwards.
GTCGATTTTCAAAACATGCGGACAAGGCTCGCACTGATTTTTGAGATTTTTGGTAGCGTTACCTACCACCTGCGCCTTTGCTTGCCATTTTGAATCCCTTTTTTTGTGCTTGAGGTGGCGCAGTTGAGCGTAGCGTCGTCTCGGGTTCACGTTGGTTCGTTTCTGTGGCGACCATTTACACATGATTTGCAGTTGTCGTAGTGTTGCTGGTGTGAGGGCTGTTCTTTGTGTGTTCAGGGTGGCTTTGTGTAAGCTGTTTTATATCGGCCCTTGCTTGGTCACTCGCCTTTTGTGCTTGGTATATTATACCCTGCCACTCGTTGATTTGTCGTTCACAGTATGAAGGGTTGGTAGAGGTTCCCACGACGACATCTGACCATCTAGTGGTAGCATTCTCAGGGTTGCGTGCGTCGCGATGATATTCACCCCTGGTGCTTCCGCGTATGTGGCTGCGTGAGCGGCCAAGAAGCACGACGGGATTGACCATGCAGACTGTGAACAACGTAGCTTCTGCTCTGTCTGCAAGGAGCCGGGTAATTTAGCGTTGAACCCGTTGTGCCCATCAAGGCTCAAAAACAAGGATCACCTCAGCCACCTTGACAAAGAAGGCAAGAATGATAAATGAAATATTGAATACTCCCTCTGGCTCTGAGCGCAATATACATAACTGTAAATCATGTTCTTCTCTAGAGCAGTGAGGGGGCAGAACTTTAAATGGTTTTTTTGTCGTAGTCATCATTTGACATTTTTTCACAGGCATGTGATCTAAAGCAGGCCTATAAAATAGTCTATACCAAAAGCCTACGAGCAGAAGCAAAGTTTTAATGAAACTTACCGCGCATAAAAACAGTAACGTCTACAATGTAGGTGAGATTCGTAAAAACCCGTTAAGCACATCCTCGATGTAATTGCGTCCCCTATCACCGATATATTATTCTTGAACTTACTACTGGCAAATTTCCCAAACTTATACAGCTCTTTTATGTGACAATAACAAAGGAGAAGATCAAAATAATTTTCCCATCCATGGCAGCAATTTCATCCTCCGAATGTTCTCAAAGGCCCTCAAAAAATAATAAATGGAAACGTGTAATATTTTGCCTTTAACTTTATTCTTATAAATAACGTAAGTACGGTTTCCATTAAAGAAGACTCCTGGAACTTGCTTTATTAACGCAAAAAAAGAATTTTTATAGCCTTTGAAGATAAGCAGTTGGAAGTTGGTGCGTGTGCTGATTTTTCAAATGCTTTGGACCGTCTAATACACAGGACTAACTGAAAACCTAAGCTGCATGGAAAACGCGCCATACCCTCACAGCTTCTTACAAGTTGTCTAAAATGTCAACAAGTCGCAGTGCTAGGTGATCCTGTTTCCTCATTTAAAAGCATTAATTCTGTGTTCCCACGCAAAGCATTCTTGCTCCTCTACAGTTTGACTTTCATGTTATTGATACGATTAACACTAGTGCAAATGCAGCATTCATTATAAATGCCGAGGACACGACAGTATTGCTTAAAAATTCAGACACAATATAACACTTCAACCGATATAAACTCTTGTCTTGACTGGTTGCACGCCTGGAGCAAGATAAATTCCTTGGAAATAAATGTGAACAAAAGGAAGGCAGTTCTCTTTTCTGCGAAACAATCGCACGCCGTGCTAGAAGAAAACCTTCTAGCTGACAGCATTGGTAAATTTTTGTCCCATGGTGAAAGAACGGCGCAAGAAACAATGGAACAAAAGGAAGAGGGCACGACCCACAGCGCTGAGCGTCGTCCCCTCTTCTTTGTGTCCCTGTGTTTCTTGAGCTGTTTTTTCACCATGAACCTTAGTCTGCACCAACTCGGTCAAATTTCCATCTCGGTCTCTCGGTCTCTATTTCCAAAAAAAGTTGTTGTAAGGTCAGCCTATCTATCACGTTATTAACCGTATCACCATGTGTTTTGGTATTTTAGCAAACTTTGAATATTTCTGTCGCAAAAACAATTAGCTAAAAATTTACATTACTATTGTCATCACTGCTCTAAAACAACAACAACGGATCTGGGGGAAACCGCAACAACGAATTAGAATCGTCTACTCGCAGTTAAGAAGAAAGCAAAAGAAAACATTGTCACTGGAGAATACCACGCTCACTCTAAGCCAGTTTTCTGTCGTTTTGGTTTAATTTCTGTTCGCAATCTTCGCTCATATGATTTGGCGATAAAATACAAACAAAGCCTTAGCCCTCGTGAGAATTTACTATGTTCCCTTACAGATATATAAATTCGGATGCCGACATATCCCCTCGTTACATAGAACCTTGGCAAATACCTTTTTTAGGGATATCGTGTTGAGAACAAAGGATACGCTGTTCTGAAATGTGATGTTCGACCCACCGGGGTTCCGCGTGGGAAAACGGAAGAAGGTGAAAGCATCTCATGCGGAAAAAAATTCTTGAATAGGTCTGCAAAATTATAGATAATTTCTATACCATTCCCACCATTAGTTTTGGCAACGCTTTTGATCTCAATATTTGGTAACGCATATATCGTATTCAATTAAATTACCCTTGGAAGATTTCTAGTCACCAGTTACAATGAACTTGTCTGGCACGCCGTGAACGCGGTCCAAGAAGCAGGGAATTAAGGAATTTTCCGAAGTCAGCTTCTCCACAGCGTTGAAAGTTTTGGAAAACGTCAGTCTGGCGGCTCATGGAGTTCTTCGGGGGCATGGCGGCAGTTGCGACAGGGAACACCTGCATTGGTGTTTAAGGGAATGGGCGGTTTGAAAACCATGTCCGTCGCACTGCTAGAAACTGTAGCTGTCAACTGTATTTCGACGGCAGCGAATTTATGGCGGTAGTTCTTTGCTCGTCATGCGCGCAATGAGGGCTTGCGAGGGTGTCCGTGTAGCCGGCCTGGGTTGTTGCGGTAAATGCGAAGCCTGCGGCTGCCGCTATATCCTGTCTTTACGTGTTGGTTCACGCGTGAGGTCGAAGTATCGGTGCAGCGCCTGCAAATGACGGACAATCTTGGAGGCACGCCGCCTTTCGTAAAGTGAACGGTCTTGGCTTCCTGATGGTTTCAGGGGCTGTCCGGCCATGGACGAGGATTGGGAACTGGCGACGCAGGCCGCTTTTATAGAAGCTTGTCCCGGGCACGTGCATGGTGTTGGCGTTGATCCTGAGTGTTTGTTGCACTTGTTTTGTTTGCTTTTCATTTTTTCTGGTGAGAGAGAGCGAACAGCGTGTTAGGATTGCCATTGATTTTCGAATACCTAAATCTCAGGAAAAATTCCAGTGAAAAATGGCATCTTCTACAGCCTATTTGTCCATTCTCGCTCATTCATGCTATCAAGACTGACAAATATTTGGCCCAGTGTTTGGGTGAAATAATTGTCACTGTTGATAGCATGAAGGGGTGAGAATAGACAAATAGGCATTAAAGATGCCTAAAATGACCTGACGTCAAATTTACAATGAAACTGCACGCTACTAATAGGGCACAACAACGAACTTGATGATTCTCTATGAACCTGGCTTCTGTCGCATTGATAGAGCTTTTAGTTTTCAAATTCCACCCAATTGTGAATAGATCATACTAGATTTGAAAATGCGTTTGGAAAGAAATTACATTTTTCTGACGAAGTTGGCTATTGGTAAATGTCAGGACACTATCTTCGGCAACAGAGCCATGTAGACAAGAATGATGATGATGATGATTAGTGGCTCTCGTTTTGAATCGGTGCGTCGGATTTCAGCAACCGACTTGCCTGTCTTATCCCACTTACTTGCGCTAATTCTACCTAATCTAATAGGTTTGAATCACCCCGTTTAACCCGCACACCTGCTCGAAACTCCCATCGGTCCCTCCCCCCGCTGTTCTAAATTCACACCCTGATGATTACTCCCGCTACATGATGATGATGAGGATTAGAGGCCTTCCCTTTGTTTCGGGACGTCGGGTGTCACCAACCGACTTGCCGGCATAGCCGTCTCTTCCGTGACACCTTGAGGCGTCCATTTAAATCTGATATCGTAAAATTTTGCCACACAAGTTCCGTGTATGGAATAAAATCAGAAAATTTCTAAATGTCCTCGGCGCTTTATGTTTTGATATAAGGAGTCTTTTACTGCTGTTGGGAAAGCGTTTTCCCAGCAATGCGTTTTTTTACAGGTGAAGGAGGCCTGATGGGTCGGTTCTAGCTTGTTGTTTGTAAGCCTGCTTTTCAAAACTCTGTTGCCAAGTGAAGCAGGGCCACCTACGGAGGGAGGGAACACTTCAAATATGGAAATTATATCAAAATAAATTACATGACAAAAACTTGGTATGACGACTCCCGAATTACTGGGGGTTTTATTTACTTCTCTAATAAGTTATATCATAGGAAACGTGTAAACGTTACAGTGTTACTCGGTGCTGCCAATACATAGCCGTGCATGGAGGACTTGCGATTATAGGACACAGCTGTAAGGATTGATTTACCTGATCTATCCGGAAACAATTTATATAACCATTACCCGCTGAGGTGACTCTACATTGAGTAGCACACCTTTGCTAGTTATCCTTCTGGCTGACTGAAAGGGCAGGCATTTTTTATTTATTTTTTTGTTTCTCATGTTTTTCAGTGCCCGTATTTTTTCTATGAGCCTACGTCCGGGTTTCAAAAGTACACACATTCGATACGCGCTTATGAGCCAGAAAATGTTTTTCTCTAATCCGAATCTCCGAAGCCTTATGATACTACCTAAAACTATCACCATCATCATGATCAAGATCATCATCAGCCTATCTACGTCCACTGCAGGGCAAAGGCCTCTCCCACGTATCTACATTTATCCCAGTCCTGTGCTCACTGCGATAAATTGATCTAAGCAAACTTCTTGATCTCATCTCCCCATCTAACTTTCTTCCACCCCCTGCCACGCGTGCCTCCTCTATTGATCCACTTAGTTATCCTTAAAAACCAACGGTTATCTTGCCTTCGCATTACATGCGCTGCCCACGCTCATTTCTTCCTAAGTTCTGCTAATATTTTCCTAACACACATTTGTTTATTAACCCACTCCACTCTCTTCTTGTCCCTTAATGTTACACCTTATTGATTATACCTTAATGTTTCTGTTATTGATCACTGAGTCTTCCTGAATTTAAGTTGAACCCTCTTCGTGAGCCTCCACGTTTTGGCACTGTAGGTGAGTACCAGTAATATGCAGCTGTATTACACTTTCATCTTCGGGTACAATGGCAGGCTGCCATTCATTAGGTGAGAATGCCTGTCTAATGCACTCCATCCCGTTCTTACCCTTCCAAATATCTCTGCCCTATGGTTGTGTTCTGGGGTCACAACTTGGCGTAAGTAGATATATTCGCTTACCACTTACACCGCTTCCCCACCTATCTCAAACCACTGTGCTCTCACTAGGTTGTCGAGCATTAGTTTAGTTTTCTGCAAATAATTTTCACGCCCAAGATTCTACTTTGCTTGCCCAGTGCGTTAATTATGCTTTGCAATTCCTCCCTCGAGTTGCTTAGCCCGACAACATCATCAGCAAATCTGAGGTTACTCAGGTACTCTCCATTAACCCTTATGCCAAACGGATCGCAATGCAACATTCTGACTCCGTCTTGCAAAGATACTGCGAATAACGATGGAGACATTGTGTCTCTTTGTCGGACGTCCTTTCTTCGGTATGTAACTGCTATTCTTATGCGGACGATTTAGCAGTTGAGTCATTGTAGATATCCTCTAGTATTCTTGCGTAATGCTCGTGTGCACACTGATTGCGCAATGCCTGAATGACTGGTGAGGTTTGGACAGAGTGAAATGATTACTGATAATTTATGAGCGCTACACGTATTGGTTCAGCATACTCCACATATTTTTTTTCCTATATCGCTGGTGCCAATGTTTATCTGCGTTCAATGTTTACTAGCGTTTACGAAACGTGATTGTTACGATTAGTTGACTAAAATATAAGGTGAAAAATTTCTGGATTGATCCGATTACCTTAGGTTACGTTACTCTTGGTATCCTCACCAGGTGCTGGCTACCACGCATTTCTTGCAAACCCTTCCTTAATTCTAGTGCGTTACTGGTGGGATATCTCTCTCCTGTTAACTAGTTCCTCGTAAGGTATTTTTCAGGATGTCGCAGCTACTGCAAAAACCTGTATGGAACGCCTCAGCTACTATAACTACTATTAACTATTTATCCCCAATTGTGGCGGCATTGCCTTGCTTGTCTTTAATTGCATACACCTGATTTTTTCCTATGCCGACACACCTCTTCGACATCGCTACGAAGTCAGTCATGCCACTGCATCTCTTGGCGCAGGTCGTCCTGCTCGGGTGCTTTACGTCTTCCCCGATGCCCCGCGACGCCTCCCTGGCTGCAGGCTGCAACACGACAACATTCCATAACCCGCCCGTCGACCAGAAAGCGCGTCCTGCCCAGCAACAAGCTCTCCCCCTCGTCGCCTGCTCACCCCTCCGGCGCCCGCGAACAATTACCGGCCATGGTCAACCAAGCCTATTTAAGGAGCCACTGCACCGGACCCGGACGGGGCAGGACACCGCTACGAAGTCAGTCATGTCACTGCATCTCTTGGCGCAGGTCAGTCACCCCCAGCACGTTGCTTATTGTGTGCGTTCAAATGATCCCTTTTAGATCGCGGTGTCGTGTCCCTCCGACACACTAGAGTCCTGCCGCTAATCCTTGCTTAACTTACTGTTCTCTGTCTCTGAAAATGTCCTCAATGTTTATTTCTTGCTAATTCTCTCAGGAGACGCTGAATTGAACCCCGTTCCCCAAAATGTAACGCTTGAATCTCTCGTGGATGCCTAATCCCTCATAGAGCGGTCCCAGGTCTCTGTTCTTTCCGAGCTCGCATGAATCGTTCCGCGCAAGCCAACTTGCAACAAGCTGTATCCCGCCTTTCTCTCCGCGTGGACGCCCTCGAAAAAAAGACTTGTACTGACCAGTTTGGGGGTTCGCCTAGTTCTTCCACCGCCAAACGACACTATTTCTGACCTTACATCTAAAATTAAGGTACTAACTGAAAAATGCCACAACTCTGAGAACCGCCTCCGTCGTTCTAACCTTATATTTTTTGGATTACCGGACGCCGACGGTGAAACGTGGGACGAATCTGAGGGCAAGATTGTCTCAATTTGCTCCAAAAATCTTTCGCTAAACATTAATAGCCCTGATATTGAACACGCGCACAGGCTGGGCCGTTTTCGCCCCGGAACAAATCGACCCATTATCATTAAACTTACGCACTTCAAAGACAAAAAAAAATTCTTTCAGCTGGACCAAAACTTAAGGGCACTTCATTCTCTATTCGCGAGGATTTCTCTGAACGCACACGACTAGCCCGAAAGAAGCTTCGAGCACACGGCAATCAGTCAAATGCTTCCTTCAAAATACAATTTGATCGGCTCACAATAGGCGACAAACACTTCATGTACAATGCTGAGTCCGATAGCATCGTTGAACTGAAATCATAGCGGTCCAAGAGTGCCTCCAAGCCGTTACCTCGGCGATCCCCAGAGTCATCATGCCATACTATTCCTACCTACAACCCCACGTTTCATACTATGTCTGCCATCCTCACAAACGTACGCAGCTTTTTGCCGAAAAAGGAGGCTGTGGAGGCCCTCCTTGAGGATAACTGCACAGACCTCGCTGTTTTCACCGAATCCTGGTTGACCCCCGATGTCGAAAATCACGAGCGTCTTCACTGCACTTCGTTGTTTACCACGTACCGACGCGACAGGGTTGGCCGGAGAGGTGGAGGCGTTCTTGTGTTTGTGAAATCCAGCATAGAATTCAACCTCCTAACAACGAGCTGCGAACACGAAATTATCTGCATCCGTATATCTCTCCCTACATGCGCGAACATCCTGATCACCCGCTACCGAGCCCCCGACTGCGACCGTTCTTTTATTGAAGATATTTCCTCCGTCGTCCTCGATTTGGTTACCCGCTTCCCACGGGCAAACTTAATACTTTGCGGAGATCTTAATTTCCCTGATATTGACTGGACTAATTTCACGGCCCACACACAGCAGTCTAGGGACTTCTTAGAATTCGCCCTTCTTTATAATTTTACACAATACACAATCACCAACTAGAGGATTGAATACGCTTGACCTTATCCTCACTTCAAACCCGCAACTTATCCAATCTGTGTCGTGTGCTAACAGCCTAAGCGATCATAGCATTGTACTGTTCAACATTTCGAGTCACATACCAAAGCGCCAACCTCTTAATAAGTACATCCGTGACTATAATAAAGCTTACTTCTCTCTTATTAACGAAGAACTTGATCAATTGTACCTCGCATTCAACCAGAGTGCGTTTACCAGATCAGTGAAGGAAAACTGGCTGTTGTTTAAAAATAAAATCTTAACCCTAGTCGACCGCCACGTCCCCCTCGTCTGCATTCGCGATGATGCGAATAGGCCCTGGTACTTCAATACCATAAGAAAATAATAACGTAAGAAAAATCGCCTCTTCCGGGCGGCAAAGAAATCTCCCTCTCCCTCTAAATGGGAAAAATATCTTCACAGCTTACACGAATACACTGCAATGCTCAGGCGCTCTCAAATGAAATACTTCCACAATGACCTCTGGGATATCCTACGCACAAAACCGAAGAAGTTATGGAGATTACTTGGCACGAAAAACGCCCCCTCCAACAGCATCCCTCAAGTTGACTCGGACGGCTCGCCAACCCCGAAGGATCAGTGTCCTAATGTCCTTAACTGCTATTTCACATCTGTATTCAGTTGTGAACCTAGCCATGACACCCCCACTTTACGACGCTCGGACTATAGCGAGATGCCTCCCGTTGAAATAACTACAGAGAGTATCATAAAACTCATCAACAACTTGCAGTCCTCTAGTGCTCCCGGTCCGGACAATATTCCAGCAAAGATATTAAAGGCTACCAACACAGCATCGAGCCGCTTTCTTCAAATTGTTTTCACCCAGTCCATTTCTGAAGGCACCATCCCGGACGATTGGAAACTGAGCAAAGTTACACCAGTCGTCAAATCCGGCCATAAATCCGACCCATCCAACTATCGCCCCATCGCGCTAACCTGCATCGCATGCAAGCTACTAAGCACATAAGTTATTCCCATACCGCTGCTCACCTGGACAATAACAATTTCTTCTTTCACAACCAGCACGGGTTCCGCCGGGGTTTTTCATGTGAAACCCAGCTTTTCCAGCTCACCACAGACCTCAACCTCAATCTAGATTCTTCTTTTCAAACAGACGTCATCTTTATTGACTTTTCCAAAGCTTTCGACCGTGTCCCTCACCAAAGACTCATTAGTAAACTCTCTTGCCTTTGCCTGCACCCGCTGATATTATCGTGGATTAGATGCTTTTTAACAGATCGCTCCCAGTTCACCACCGTCGCCGGACGTCAGTCGCGCACAACCACGGTAACGTCTGGGGTACCGCAAGGCTCAGTCCTCGGCCCCCTTTTATTTTTAATCTACATTAATGATTTACCGTCAGGCATCTCCTCCTCCATCCGGCTTTTCGCAGACGAGTGTGTTCTGTACAGGAAAATTTCTAGTAAAAATGATCAGCTCCTTCTCCAAAACGACTTACTCCACTTAGAAAACTGGTGCTCGCTATGGATGATGCAACTTACCGTTTCGAAGTGTAAATTCATGCACATCACCCGCAAACACCCTCCCGATCGCTTTACATACTCGGTTACCTCAACTGACTTATCACGGGCGGAGACCTACCGGTACCTCGGTGTCCTTCTAAACAGCAAACTAACCTGGTCTGACCACATCCAAAAACTTGCAGCCGATGCCTCTAAGATCCTCGGGTACATCCGGAGATCGCTATCATGCTCACCTGCTCGAGTCCGCCAATTGGCATATACTACCTTTGTACGCGCGAAGCTTGATTATGCTTCAGCAATTTGGAACCCACATCAAACTTATTTCATAAATTCTCTTGAGTGTATTCAAAATCGCGCAGCCCGTTTTATTCGTTCTACGCACGGCTTTCCTTTGAGCATCTCAGCTATAAAGTCGTCCCTCGGTCTCCCCACACTTGTTTCTAGGCGGAAAATGGCAAGGCTCTGTCTTTTTCATAAACTATATTATACATTTCCCGACATGCACACTTCATTATTGCTACCCCCACTGCGCACCTCACGCCGCCTACATAACTCAATGAGCAAGCAGCGCCTTGTATCGGCTCCACAAATGCGTTCAACAAATATTTTCTTCCTATCGCCATAGAGGAGTGGTAACCTGCCTGAATCTATAGCAACTGAACGCGACCCTAACAAATTCAGCATGTCATTAACAGTACACGTATACAACTAGACCCCATGTACGAACAGCATGTAGTACGACCACACCCAGATGTTAGTGTATAGTTTCCATGTATGGTGTTCTCTTGGCTCTTTTTTTTATCGCTGTTACCTCATGCGTTAACCTGATTATTGTTGACACATCCTCCTCCTATTGGCGCCCCATGTGTCGTGTCCTCCTTATTTCCTCTTGTGACTACATGTGCTCAAACTACTGAAGGGATCACTACAAGCCTGTTGTGCGCCAACTTTGCTTGTGGCCCTCCATACTTCTGGCTCACCTTTTCATGAATGATGTTAAATTGTTGTATTTTCTCCCTCGTTTATTTTTCTTAAGCCATTGTTACCCCATTGTTACCTCGTTTTATTTTTCAGAAGCAATTGTTACCCCATGCAGTCAAACGGCTGCTGGGATGAGTTCCTTCTTGTTTCTCCCCCCAAACGGCTTTCCTGCTTTACATGTTGCCCGATCTTTCTGTTTGGTGTTCCATTTGTTTTTCTTCTGTCTTGGTTTTTAAGCGCGAATGCACTTCGTAAGCGACTCTGAATCACGCGTCCACCGCCGTCCGTCCATCCGCACCACATACCCACTTAGGGCGATTGGCCAAGAAGAGTTCCTAATTTCTTTAGCACATACCCGCTTAGGGCGATTGGCCAAGAAGAATTCTTTCGCATCACCCGTGCATTCCCACTTCCCCATCGACGACTGCTGCTTCGCCAGGAGCGGAAGTCGGGGCGAGTACTGCGGCGTCTACCTCGTCGGTCACGTCTACGCGAACCTCGTGTCGCACGCCGAGTCCACCTCGCCGGTCAGGGACGAGTCGCCGTACAGTGCCGTCTACACCGACGCGTACTCGGGCGACGAAATCGTGGTCGTCACCCTCTACCTCGCGCCAAACATCTCGCGCGACGACGTCGTCGAACACGTGGACGCGGCGATGGAGAATGTGGCCAGGCGCGTAAAGCCCTCGCACCCTGTCGTGGTTGTTGGGGACTTTAACGTGGACGTGCGAAAGGGCGGCGAGTGGTTGATGGAATACATGCTCGCCAAACACTCCATGACGTGCCTACCGCTAGGGGCTCCCACCACCATCAACGGCAGCTACATCGACCTGGCCTTTGCGAGGAACTGTCTGATACGCGCGGTCTTGCAACAACTCTTGACCGTACATTTCAGTGACCACAAGGCGGTCATAATGACCATCAACTACAACGACAGCACCAACAAGTGCTGAATAAAGAATACTGTCATTTCACTTTACTTGCGTGTGTGTGTGATCTCCTCGAACATACACTTTAATTCACCAAGATTTCCAGAGAACGACTAACGGGGTGTGTGAATCCCCACTTGATCACGCGGGGGTGTTATATGCAACTAACGGGCGAATTCCAACACAGTTCAACAAAACTCCCCCTCATAGCATCACCCTTGCATTCGAACTTCCCCATGCTCCCTTTCGGGGAAATGCGGGTGAATTTTTTTATTTTGTTTTTCCGAACATGTATACGCTCTCATGTTTTTCGCTTCCCCCCATTTGCGCAATCCTCCTGTGATTGCTGTTGTGATGTTTATGTAGTCTTATTGTTCTTGCTGTTGTCGTGTTTACGGGGCTTTGATGTTGCCCCTGTGTTTTCCCCTTGTTTTATCATGACCATCGGAAGCTCACGTTTCTGCCCCCCCCCTTATGTAATGCCCCAGACAGGGCCTTTAAGAGTAATTAAATGATGATGATGATCTCAGGCTGCCGCTGTTCTTTCAAGCATGATCAATCCTCTTCATAATATACTTGCCTACGCCGACAAGTATATAATATTGTAATTGTTTTTACATTCTGGTCACTTGGTATGATTCAAAGTAAATATTTTGTCAATTTTTATTTGTGCTGCACTTATATATGCAAATAATAAGGCAGATTTTATCGCATGTTTTATCTAACTATAGTGGACTTTCATTACTTGCACGTGCTTCACAGTTCAGCCACATATAAGAACCACGGCACGAATTCCCACATTAGTGAAGAAAAAAAACAGCCTATTGGGTAATTTTACCATTACCTGGCAGGAAAGGCATGTTCGGACCGCTGCACGTTGCACACCAGTGCTAAAAGTAATAGTCCTGCGACACTTAACTGAGCAAGTTTATCAACCACTTTGCTTGGGGCGTTGGCAGTAAGCTGTTATATTGACTACTTATTCGGTCTGATGCTGTAGCAGCGTTTAGAATTGGTGCCTCGCTGAGGAAGTTATGCCTGATTCGATCCCGAAAAGCAGGTGTACTATTTCTAAGAAATATTACAAATTTAAGGTAATTTAGTTCATTCAACCCGCGCTTCCAGTCCTGCATGTCTGGAAGGGTTCAGTTAGCATGAATCGATTGGAGCTATTGAAGAATATGTATTTTCTGTAGAAGAAACGCACACTTAAACAGAACGTGTTATGCAATACTCGGTGTTTATGTTGTGTTTCAGGCATGGACTGCGCCGACACGGACTCTTCATGGGCAACGAGCTGTATTATTTATGTGGCTGCAACCAGACACTCTAGCAACTACAGAGAGGGTAATCCCGTGAAGAAATTTACACTCGAACCATCTAGGGTGTAAAGAAATTTGTTTGCAAGTGCTGCTTATTTTACTGGAACAGCCTTGTCAATTTTCACAGGACCTTGAGACGCCAGTTCTGCAAGGGCATTTGCAGTGCCTTCTCTTAAGGAGCGAAAGTGCATATCCTAAATATCCTATCCTAATATCCTAAACACTGTGCATATCCTAAAAATCAGAGAAAATAAACAAAAAAGAAAATGTGGGTTGTCGTAAGAGCTTAGATATAATGTGTTTTATTCAAGTCACCAGCTAAACGACGTTTTACGATTAACTACGACTAAGGAGATGACTTACAACTTTGTTTAAAGGGGGTGGAGGGGAAAACTAACTAAAAACGGGGTTTCAAATTTTGGTTACGAAATATTATAAAATTCTTTGACAACAACTCCACGAAGTTACATCTTCATGTGCGCAATAGACGTCATCTAAAAACAGCGCCAAATGCGGCTCCGCCTAGTCACTATGCGGCTCCGCCTAGTCACTACAAGTTTTGTGACACGCAGTGGTATTTACACTCTTTTTTTCTTTAAAAACGCGTCAAAACGTTTAGTTTTACAATTACTTACAAATACTGCGCATAGTTACTTGACGTTTTCTGTACAGTATATGCCGCAATGGCGCCGCGTTAGTTGAAACAGCATTGCTCATGCATTGAGAAACGTTTTTTCACATCACGTCGGTTGTCTATTACCCTGTTTGCGTACACGTAATTGCTTGCTATTTTGTGATATTACAGTGATCTTCCACGCGTGAAGTCCACTTTGCTAGTAGCACTGGCTCGCCTTTCTCAGAATCTGTGAAAGAAGCAAAAATTTGCAAAAAATAAGCGTGATCTTTGAAGTGAGATTTCTTCAAACACCGTTTCTTTACTCACAAGGGAATAAGTTTGGGAGTCTGCATCTCGTCGCAATTTTCGTCGATGCGGACATTGCTGCCATCATGAAGGAGTAATTTTTTGATGTAATGGATTTCAAATGATCTGTGTACTGCACCATAATATGATGTGGCAAGGGTTATGTTACTATATGATGGAGCAACCAAATATTAGCAGACCCGCCGCGGTGGCTCAGTGGCTAAGGCGTTGCGCTGCTGAGCACGAGGTCGCGGGTTCAATTCCCGGCCGCGACGGCCGCTTTTCTGATGGAGGCGAAAAGCAAAAACGCCCGTGTGTACGAGATTTCGGCGCACGTTAAAGATCCCCAGGTGGTCAAAATAATTCCGGAGCCCTCCACTACGGCGCGCCTCATCGCCTGCGTTGCGTCGGCGCGTTAAACCCTACTATCAAAATCAAATATTAGCAGTCAACACCTTTTCACACACACCGTAAGGAGAAAACTGGAAAATTGGAACCACTGATCAGCCATAAAAAAGCTCTGCAGGGCCTTTTATGTGTAGCTGCGCAATGGTGCAGCGATGAGGTTTGCTAGATGGATGATGAAATTGAAATATTTGAGCTTGTCTGAACGTCAGTACCCTTTTCGAAATCAGCATGTGCAATTTGGCCATTTCTTGTTTTAAACTTTAGCTGCGCTATGGGATAGTCGTTAGCTTTGTAACGCGGGGAAGTCAGGTTCAATTCCTACCAGGGGAAGTGGTTTTCCTGTCGACCTCTGTGTGTGTGTGCGTGACGCCGTGACCCCAGACGAGCTACGAAGGCAAGTCCGCCCTGTAATGTGCTCTGTACGTAAAACGACTGGCCAGGTGGGAGCTCGCTGGCAACCTCTTTTGTGCAAAGGATAATCTCGTTGTACATACCAAGCACATTATAGAAACGGCTTGCATAGCGAAACTATATATTAGTGAATTTCTTGTCATTCTAGTGATAACTGTCGGTAGCTTGTTGTAATAGGGCCTTTGATTCGCTGTTGTCTGTGGGTATCATAATATGTCTGTTTCTGGTAATATATTGTGGGGTATACACTTGACCGAGCAGATTTGGAAAAAAAAACAAAGTGGTGTTGGCAGTTTGAAAACTTCGGGTTTCGAATCCTGATCTCTCTGCATCTCAGCAGAAAACACAATATCCCGACCACAAGCTTTTTCTCCTAACGACTTAAAGGGAAGCTGAAACGCTTTCTAGAAAATTGAGTTCGAGACACGTTTATATAGTTTCTTGCGCACTGACTCCGAATATCACATTGAATTTTATCGTGGATGAGTCCAACCGGCAATTATCTTGCAACAAGCGCAGTCCCGTTTGAAAGACGTGCGCTTTTGTCTTTTGACGCCTCCAATTGGTTGCGCCCGTCATACCATCAAAGGAGGTCAACCCTCACCCGGCGGGTTTTCGGAAGCATTGGGAACAATCGCACGGCTGCGGCGCCTGCCTTTTCGGCATATTAGCTTTCAAAAATTGTTCGCACATGACTGCAAGTTTATTTTCCAACGTCCGGTGCTGTTGGTTCAATTATCTTTTTCTGTCGCCCCTTTTTTCTCTCGCCCCTTAACTTTTCTCTCGCCCCTCTTTCTTTAAACCTACTGTTGTACAAAACCCTTGTAAGATCAAAACTAGAATATGCCTCTTCTATTTGGGACCCGCCTTTATTATTCCTTTCCACCTCCGTTGAATCCATTCACAACCGTGCTGCCCGATTTATTGTATGCAACTACTCTGGAACGTCCAGTGTACCTTCGATTAAAATGCATTTACATCTTCCTGACCTTTCAGTAAGAAGAAAAATAGCCCGGTGGTGCCTTTTTCACAAAATTTACTTTCCTAACCCTGGCATCAAGTGCGACTTTTTTGCAGTTCCTTCCTATGTTTCCTCACGCATTGACCCCAAATTCAAGGTTGAAGTGCCATCCTGCCGTACAAACTTGTGCTTCAATTCATTTGTACCGAAAACTGTGACGGAATGGAACCACCTCCCCGCTTCGATCGACGGCATCACTGAAGCTTCATTGTTCAAGACGGCCATATCAATCTCTTTTTAAAAACTTGTATGACCCACTCCTCTCTGCAACGCCCTCGAGGCCCTGAGAGTATTGTAATAAATAAAAAAATAAAATATCTTGGAGCTTAATATTGCTTTACGCGACCGACAGCTTCAAAGCAGTGACTGTTGCGTCGGCTAGAGGGTTCCGTAGAAATATTTCTGAATTAGGCAACCAGCCTCGGTGTTTGCTCTGTCCTATGTTAACTTTAAGTACAGCCTCAACTGTTTGTTACTAAATACGAAACCATTTATGCTCAATATTAAGCGGCGTTTTATAAACAATATACCCGTGAAAAGCACGTACGTGCAGTGCGCGAAAAAATAGCGTTCATGCGCTGTAAACGAATATGCGAGGCATATGTTGCCGGTACACGCATAAACGAACAAGCGGACTCTGCGTCCGAATTTCCTTTGTTCGCTGTCGCCCACCCCACCCCCCTTACTCACCCCCATACTCACACCCCCACGCGCGCGCGCGCCATTTGGGCAGCGGCGCTAAGGCGCCTCCGCGATCCCTAGCTCCACTTCGATAAGTTGCGTCTTACTGCTTGATTTGCATTTATTCTGAAAACACTATAGCATACTGTGCCTCCGCAGCATTATTGACTCTAGTAGGGCTTAATTTCCGCGTGTGCGTTGCTCAGTCTGCTACAATATTATGGCCACCTCGTTATAATTAACAGACCAGTCGCGCAAGGCACTTACGTTGTAGCTACGTTACTTTAGGTCACAATTACCAAACGTTTGATACAATGAATCGTTGGCCTATTTCAGCATTTCAAGATTTAAGCATTTACCGCGCTACTCGGACAAAGGCCGTATATTTACTCTTCTCTCCTACTTTTTTTAGTATCATCGATATATATGTCAACGACTATCGCTCGAGCACAGTTGAGGTTTAGCGCCAACAAGTGCTTGCCAGGTTATATTATGCAGGCACACGGAATCTTGGGCAAAGAATTAGGCACCCCAGTGAACACAAATTATGGTACGGTGGTGGTTCGGAGCGGTGTTTCTTTGTCATTCCAGACAAATATTATCTTATCATCGCATGTACACTTGCAAAATAAGTAATGTTGTGGTTTTGTTCTTTTACTTTGTAGGAATACTGTTTACCTGTTAGCCCAGAGAGAACTTCTATGAGGATTGACCTCTTGTTTGAGTTTCGCCAAAAATTTGGTTTTTGAACACTGTTCTAAGCCCATGCCGAAAGAAAACCGACGCCTTTACGAAACAGGTATTTCCTGAACGAATGTGACTTTGTTTCTGGAATGGAACGAAACATCCTGGGTCAAAGTACAGCAGTATTCACCATCCTTCCTAAATATAGCATCTAAAGTTAACCTTCATGTCCGTCGCATCAAAAAAAAGGAAAGAAAGAAAAAATAGGAAAACGCATTGCAGCGTTTTACAAAGTATCTAACGTAGTGTGGTATATTATCTGTCATCAAGCACTGCCACCTACGTTGTAGCTTTCGTTTGTTATAAAACACCCTGGCGTGGTATAATCCTGCTAAGGAATACGGCATGGTAACGTACGCGTCGTTTAGCGTTCGTGCAAACTTTTTTAACACGAAAATTGTACAAATAAGTGCTATCAACGACAACAACAAGTATCATTTTTCCTGTGGCGAGGCTCTAGAGAAAACACGGCGAACAGAGCATGGCAAAGGTGGCCGATCCGGCCGGAAGTCCAAGTGTGACGTTTTCCGGTCCGTTTTCGCCTGCGCTCTTCTATCTTCCAGACTCGTGCGTCGAGATAGGGGCGGGGCATCGGGCCACTTTTTCTTGCGCATTGCGCCGCTTCTATTGCATGTATTGCGAAAATATTTTGTGCACGGGAACTATTCAGTGTGTACTTGCGGCTAGTTAGCTTTTCTTTCTATTCATAAACCTCTTCACCTTACCCTTAAAGCTGCCCACTTACTGCGTATGTGCTGCCTGTTTTAAGGCAAAGGTGTCTGAATAAACATTCATTGGGTCTGGTACATTTCACGAGACATGGAAACAGCACTGCAAAAATACACACTGTTACTGTTTCAAACCCATGGGGACAGACACGTGACTTCCACACAGACAACAAATAATGGTAATCTCTTACTAGAATGTCTGATTGGTCATTTGCCCCGACGAATGCCCACATATGTCGACCTAGCCCATTTCTGTGCCCTGGATTCTCATTTGAAAGCGTCAACGTTAGTGCATTCTGAATAAGCTGTTGTCGGAGGAGAAACGTAATCCCGCTGCAGTATGGCAACGGATGTTATTGTTGGTCATATCACAATGGTGTGATTGCTGAAGTTGTTTTTCTTCTCGGCTCTCCGCTCTGAATTTTTGGCAGCACCAGGAAAAAGTAGGCTTGAGGCCGCCGAAGACTTCGTGTGCGGAAAGATGCTCACTCTTTTGGTGCCATAATTACAAACGGTTTTTGTTGGGTGCGGTTACTGACTTCGGACACAAGCTGGAAAAGTTGGTGCTCTAACCCTTTTTCATTGTGGAAAATGGTAATATCCCTGCTTGCCACAAATATTGATGTAGGGTAGAATGGCATAGGTAAGTCATTTCTAGGTTGTGTCACCGCTGTTGTGTCATCTCAATAGCACAAGTACCAGCACTTTTCACTGGCGTGTCAGGGATCTTTGAGCCACACGATGCGGCCGTAGGCGTCTAGCTGCTCTGATTTTAAGAAACGTAAAAGAGATTTGGTACTGTGTACATTTTTAGAGCATGGTTACAGCGGCCAGGAGCTTCAGAAATACTTTCTCCTTGTGCTTACTGTGGTGGATGGTAGACAGCTGCATCCTTAGCTGCCTTTCTGCTTGCAGCTGTTCGTGATGGACAGCTTTCTGTGCATCGTTGGTTGGATTTCGAATGTCCTGACATTGAACTGACATTTCCTGTGGTATCTTCTTCTTCAAATTGTAGCCTGAAAATCCAGTTTAGAATATTATTAGCCATGGTTAATATTTAATCGCTATAGGACAACGCGCAATTTTATATCGAAACCATTGCTCGTATCAGATCACTACTGAAAAGGCTGTTTCAGAATAACGTGGTTTATATCAAATTGCACAACCCCATTTGCCGAAAATATTGTTTGTCTCGTCAACAATGAGAGCATGCCGCTTACAGGTGCTGGATAAACCTAAAAAAAGAACGTCTTACGCCATGGCGTAAGAGCGATTCTAGAGCGAAGTGCCTAGACGGGTGGGCTGCTGCGGGTGAAGTCAGGTTCTATGCAACCGGGCTGTGTTTGAAATTGCCGGCATTCGCCGGCACACGTTTATTGCCTGTACATGTTCTTTTCTCGCGAATTCGTATTTTTGCGCTTTGAGCGCGAAGTTCAACTATGTGGATTTGCAGGGGCCCGCGACGTTCGCTATTTAATAAAAACTTGCTGATGACATTTGCGTTTAGCCTTTACGTTGTGCGTCGCGATCGCGTTACCTCGACGTGGAGCGAGCGCATTGGAGTTCGTACATTTACGATTTATTCCGTCCATGCACCGCAGTTCAGCGTCGAGGGCTAGATTAGACGCAACATATTTAATCACTGCATCATAGTAAAGGCAGAGGTTATTTAGGTTTGTGTGGCTGGTGATCTGGGCGTGAAATTTTGCGGCGGCAGTGCGTTGCTAAATTGGAGCAACAATATGATTGTCTGTTTCAAGATATTTATTCTCTATCGTCGTGGCCTAACTGAAAATTTTTCTTATAAAACCAACAAACAGAGAGCGAGACTTTAAAGGGTATGATGTAAGGAAAGTTTTCGAAAAGGGGGTGAACAGATAGCAGACCCTAAAGGTGGAATCTGAAGTCCAGGACCCAAGCATTAAATGAGGCTGTCCTCGAGACCACAAGGTAGCCTGCACTGCTTCCTTTGTGTGAATGTAAATGTAATATGTAATGTTCGAGTTGTTTTCCTTAGCATATTTATGAATATGCCAAGGTTTTGTAAATAGAGTGGGTATTTCCCCGCATATAGCACAGTTTAAGGTAATGTCCTACGTTTCCTACTTACCTCCTTCGTTATTCTAGGCCTCTTGATATATGTGTTTCTACTCCGCGAAGAATTAGCGATTCTTCGGGGTTGAGATTACTTGTGGCGCGGAGAAGAATGGTGTTCCTAGCCTTAGGATGAGGAGATGTTCTAAATATTTTTCTGGGAGCCAAGTATGGTAGTCAATTTAAACAGGGAGCACGGTATGTGAGTTCATGACGATTTTCATCGGCTGCATCGTTCCCTTTCTGGCCCTTTCCTCCGAGTGTCGATGCGGTGTGAACCTTCATCATAGTAGATTTAAGAATCCCCCTAAAACTTTAACGTAACATGCCTGCAGCCAAGGATAGTGGCCTTTTTACAGCGTCTAATGATTTTGAAGTATTTATTTGATAGTTCAGCTTGGCGAAGAGCCAAGATAATTTCCCAATTTCTCTGGCTGTATGTAGGAGGATAATGAAGTAATCGCGATTATCATGGTATTCTGCTATGGCAGATGTTCCCTTCGTCCTTTCGAACGTCCCGGAATCGGCGTATACTGCGTTTTTGTAGTTTTGGAGCATTGCTAGAATTAATTGTAAGCTATACCTTGTCGTCTGTCCTTGTGTAGGCTTGTGTCTATGTTCTTTGGGGGTGGGACGCCTCTTATATATAGCCGCTGGATCGGTGACCCATACAACATGGCGTCCAGCCGTCTCCTCTCTGGAGGTGCAGAATATATTCCATAGGAATGCAGGTTCCAATTTTTTTCCAGCGGCTCCTTTTCTGCTATAAAAGTGGCCTCCCTGATAAACTGGAAAGTATTATGAGACAGAACTTATCAGACCTGTGGGCGATCACGATAATTGAGAGGTAGGGCCGTCCTATATCTGTTGTGATAATGACGCTGATTTGGGTTTCTTTAGTGTGGATAAGTTTCTGGTACGGCAGCCTGACCACTCTTTGGCTTACGATCAGGATATACATAAGTTAATAAGTTTTATCGTTTCGAGGTTTTATTCCAGCTTTTCTCTGTATTGGCGTTTTACCATGTAGGCGAAATGTTCAAGTATTTTTCGTATTTTGGCGATTGTTTTATTGGCTCTGCCCCTACTTTATACGGTCACGCCGATTATTCTTGCGTGACTATTTTCTCGGGTCAGAAGCTGACCTCTTATTAGATTTTGTAAATGTGCGTCATTCATCGTTGCTGGACAGAACTGATGGCGGTGAGAGGGCACCGCAAAATTTGTAAAATCCTTTCAAAATTCTTGTAACATAAAAGCCATACACTCGATCTTATCTTTTATTGTGACACATTTTATTTTGTAGCTGGTTCCTGAGTTTAAAAAGCCTGGCGTTATTTTGCGGTATTTTTTACGCAGCTGACACAAAGTAGTTAGGTCCGGCTTTTTAGTATCCGCTGGTGCGGCGCTTTGGTGGTGGCGTAAGTTGCGGATACAGCTGTTAATCGTTTCTGCAAACCACCACCCATGTTGTTTAAAACGAACTTGAATACGCAGGCACGGCGTCTGCTTAAATCGCCTTTCTTTTTTTTCGTCTGAGGTGTAATATTGTTCTCTTTTTGAGAATCTAACTGCCGCTGCTCTCTAACCCAGATTCGTACGAGCCCTGTTTCCTGGCTGCCTCAGTGGTAGTTTCCTGTTGGCATAGATGACGTATTTCCGCGGGCGCTTGATGAGAACGGCTGATGACGAACGGCTGGTGTTCACGAAAAAAAAACGGTGAAATGAGCCTAATAACGCTATCACGTGAACAAAAAAGTGCTGACTGACTGAATAAACTTTATTGAAGGAAAGATGGAGGAAAGGGGAATAGGAGAAAAGGATGAAAGAATCATAGGTGGAACCCTTTGTCCAGGGCTCCAGTGGCTTCTGCTCCCGTCTTTCCTCGGCTGATTAGGTCCTTTTGGATCTGTAAGTCGGGGCTGGCGAGGACGTCCTCCTATGATTCACGGGAAGTCAGTGGCGGGTTCTTTTTGTGTTCGGCCCCTGCCCAGAGGTGTGGGCAGGCCCACGTGGCATGGAAGAGGGTAGCAGTCTCTCCGCATAGCCTGCAGTCTTCTGTGTAGTCAGGGTGCCGTTGTTGGAAAATCTTCGCCCAGCGAAATTTATGTATGAAGGTGTTTGTTTGAATCTTACGTATCATCTGGGCTTCACTTGCTGTTAGTTCGCGATGCGGGATTTATTATGTAGCCCGCTCTTTCATGGTATTTTGTAGGTATTCCCCGTACGTAGTGGTGGTTGGGTATCGTAAGGCGTCAGTCACAGGGGGGTGGTGAGTGAAGTCGCACGCTCGCCTGTTCGCCGCCTCGTTACCCGGCAGTCCCTCGTGTCCGAGGGTCCACGTAATGTTGTGAACTTTCTCGAGGGATTCCGGAAGTGCCTTTCTAAGTGCAAGTGGTATTCTTTGTGGTGGTGTTTCGCATGGTGATGCAGTCTATGATGTCCCCTTCACGGGTGGTCACAACTAATGCCGCCGTTTCTTCGTCATACTTCGCTGCATCGACGTACACCGTATTATCGGGATGTTCGAATTTTTTGTGCAGGAAATTGACCCTGGCCTTTCTTCTATCTACGTGGATATTAGGATGCATGTTTTTTGGAAGGGGCAGCGCTTTGATGTGGGATCGTTGTGCAGGGTTTAGGTCTGTTTCCTGCTACTGGCGCCTGCGATTGGGAGGATCGCCTACTTGCCATAGGATCGCCCTCCCCGTGCGGGACTTTTGTAGTCGTATTCGTTGTGCTTGAAGGGTGGCGTGTTTTATCTCTTTCATGGTGTTCGTGAGCCCAAGGTGAGTGAGCTACTCATTAGAGGTGAACTGGGGTAGGTTGAGGGCAGCTTCGAACGATGGCGTTGATGTGCTCTTCGTCCGACTTTGTGAGATTTTGAAAAGGTAGACTGTAGCCGATACGACGGATAATCATTGCTTGTACTATTCGGACGGTGTCTTCTTCCCTCATTCCATTCCGGTTGTTTTTTAGCCGCTTGATTATGCGTGCCAGTTGGTAAGATTTAGCGCGCAGTTGGGTTATGGTGGTGTCCTCTGGAGCATTTCCTTGCAGGTGCACCCCGAGTATTCTTATTTGCCTCCTCTCTGGTATGGGCGCTGTTCCTATATATAGTTGTACTGGGGTGTTTTTGGACATTTCTGTGGTGCAGTGGATTCGTAGGAATTCCGACGTTTCTGCAGCGCATTTTAGGCCGTTCTCCAAAGCAAGCTTAGATATCCAATTCACTGCATTTTGAAGATTTTGCGCCTTTTCTTGTAGGGAACCTCGGTTTGCCCAGAGTGTAATGTCGTCTGCGTAGTTCACGTGTCCGACATTTTGGAGTCCCTGTAGTTGTTTGGCGATTTTTTTGGAACATACACAACCAGGTTGTGGAAAACAACTTAACTAGAAACGCACGTGCGATAAAAGAAAACACCAGGGAGACACAGCGTGCGCCAATATGATAACGTCGTGCGCTTGCTGCTCGGAGCAGTTGAAGCTGCGGTAATTCTGCCATTGACCTGCATGAGCTTCAATTACGCCGAGCTATGCGCGCGGCAACTGCGCAGATGTGCATTTGAGGCCCGCTTCAGGTACGAAGTAAAAAACAATCTTCCAAGCTAATTGAAATCAAGGCTTAATTTCAAACATATATTTCGATGATGTAGCACCTAAGAAATGTCTTTAGCACGTAACAGATATCCGAAAAGGGCAGGTACATGCTCGAACAGAGCACAAGGAGGAATCGCGCCGACAGTTGTACGCCGGCCGCAAGCAGTGGGGCTTTATTGTTATAAAAAATTTAAGTGGCTACTGACCCGGAAGGTAGTAGTTGTCTAGAGAGAAGTGGTTCGGGCAAACTGGCACAGTGGGCTAACATTTTTTACATTACATAGATTCCACGTCCACAACGGTTTGCAAGGCCCGTCGTCAGCTGCTCCCGGGAAGCTGTAAAAGGGTGAACCGCTGTTCTTTCATCGTGCCCAAACAAAGAAGTAGACGCAACAAAACTTCTTATGCCTGTGACATTTCGTCTGTGAGTCTTCTTTCTTCTTTCGGCGATATTACGACAACTATACGAGTTTCGACGATAAACAGGCGTGCTGGGCAACAGAGCAGTCCGCAACCGGACCTGATTCTCGCGATTCTCGCGACAGCGGCCAAGTTGCGAACAGAAACACGTGGTCGGAAATATAAGATTTCAGGGCACCAAGGCGACTAACTCTAAAGTATACAAAAGTAAAATGTTATCCGTTTTCACATCTGTGTTGTTTTGAAGTGTGTTCGTTGAACAGGAGTAATGCCCTTTAGAATGTAGTGAATTTTGTGTACTAAAATCTGAATAAAGACCTAGTTGACCCGGAAGATGAATGTAGTAAAAGCTTAAGGTGGACCCAATTAACGTGAACTTGACGCGGTAATATGTAAAGTGTAAAGTAGGATGGAAGACCAAGGGCCGAGATGTCCTTGTTATGTGGTGGTTGTATATTTCAAGAAATATGAAATAGGTAGAGCGATAGCTTCCGCTTTGAAGACGGGTACAATGGATTAATATCTCATTGGTGCATGAACGGGCATTATTTGTAAGATTTCTAAATACTCGCCAACCATGAAGAAGCAAGCCTTCATTCGTCGGAATCATTTGAGTAGATTACTTGGTTCCTGTCTTATCCGCGGAATTAGTGGTCAAGAAAAACTGCTAGACGGGCATTCTGTTCAGCGAACTACGAGACTGGCGATAGAAATGATATCGCCAGATTGTAATTTATAGTGTGTCTCCGACGGTAGTTTACTTGGAATGGAGCTCTTAAACTGCAGATACCTTGGTCCAAAACATGCAAACTTAGGGACTTTGGTCCTTTTTTGACATTTAAATTTGGATAGTCTCGGCCCTCCTGAGGCGCATTAGGTGCATTTCATTGGTACCTGCCGCGTGCTATTTCTGCTAAAATGCAGGGTGCAAAAGCAGTCGTCTTTATATAAGGTACACAACAGTCAAGTTCAGGCTGTTTAGTTTTCTGCTTGGCTTTCGCTACAGAGTTGCGCTGCGTCTGGCCGATCTTAACATTTAGGGGTGGTATAGGTGATTACACACAGAACACAAATAAGCCGGAATGGTAGTACATGGCTTGTCGCATAACTAAGTACCAAATCGGAGTTTTCAAAACTCCTCCCAATGAAAGCATGGCCTTACTCCCATTATTTTTTCAGCAGCATATTGGAGTTTCATTTTACTGCACTTACAATGGGGGTTTTCAGGATTACCATTAATACTGCATTATTTCCTTCAACTGGGAGTTTTCAGGGGGTGCGTTGGTAGCAGTTTTACCTGCATTCGATGTTCTTTGTTCTGTTTTTGGCAGTTTGACATAAGCGCTGTAACGGAACTTAATACAGTATGTGGGACTTCTTAAAAAGCGCACAGGCTGCATTTTCATTTTTGTTGAGGATTACGTAATTTCAAGTCTCTTTCCGCTTTATATGTTGAATGCCAAAACGTGAGAAGTTTGTTTTCTGCAGACAGTCAATTTATTGCAGAGCAATTACATAAATACGATATATCTGTGAACACGTTAATAACACAATAAAACACTGAATAAAAAAAACTCCTACATCGAGAACACAAGGTATCTTTGTAAGAACTATATCTACAACATTACTCCTCAACGAAAAAATGTAAGCCATTTGCAAACAATGAGGACACGATGTCGGCGGGGCGGTGTGTGATTGCACTTGCGTCGCAAACGCAGACGTTGCCGCACCTCCTGGCATGTTCCCCACGACGCCACAGCAGCACATGCATTACAGGGATAACAAACGATTTAAGTATGCGGCATCAAATACAGCAACACATTAGGCATCTCACCTGAAAAAAAAATAAAGAAGTGGCATTGTAATGCCGCCGCACTTGTCATTCTTGTGTCCAAGTTTCCGTATTGTATGAATGTTTATTTAAAGCAACGCAAAATTGCACGTCCGTCCGAGACACCTGCGCTCATTAGTTCGTCAACGAAGTGCTGTTCAAAAGTTAGCGCGACCCTTGTGGCAACCAACTTCTCAAAATGCTACCTTTTCCTTTTCCGCGCGTGTAGTGTTATGGAGCGAGCTTCAGGTTTTAGCACCCGCACTTCCCCTCTCTCCTGTCACCCACAGTTAAGGGAAAATTTTGGTTCGTGTAACGCGTGCGCCCACCGCCCCTATAAAAAAAATAAAATGAGCAGTCGTCCGTCGACCCTACAGAATGCTCGCTGGAGTGGTGTTTGCTGGTTATAGGTACACACGCCTAGCGCGCGGAGAACTCTCACGTGGCCCCGACCTTCTGCCTTTCCAGTGAAAGCCATGAATCGCTGGCGGAGCTCGGCAGTAACCCTCCTCGTATCAAGCGCGGCGGGCACCACACGTACGTCCCAAAAAAGCGGCCCTGCGACATTTTACCGGTCAACTTCACTATTGCCTGACAATAAGCCACAGACACAGCCTAAGAAAAACACCTAACAGCCGTTCACAGTGCAGAAACTTTTCATTCTGCTCGTGAGTGGGAGTGAGTGAGTGTTCTGCTCGACACCCACGAAAATACACATTGCTTTCACACCGTTCGGCCTACCCAATGACGTTCCGGACACTGCGCCCTCGCTCACACGCAACCATCCATGCGCACAACACTCACCTCCAGTGGCGGAGAATCGTCCGTGCAGTGACGCGTAAACATACAAAGTTTATTTGACACTAGATGGGACAAAAATTTCCAAAAATGTTCGTTACAATAAAAGCGTGCAAATCTTACGTTCAACCACCCCTCAGAGGCACAACCGCTTTAATTTTAAGGAGCCACTCTCCGTTAGCTATCAGTGCATTTAGGTTTCGCATCGGCTCACTAGCGTACTCCGTCGGCTCGAAGCTCGGTGGCTCGGAGGCGACGTTGAACTGCGTCGCATGGTAGTCTAGGCAGTTTCCACAATGTTCGCAACGAGCTTCGGTTGTCGGGAAGCACTTCACATCCTTTCGTGTGGCAGCAAGTTTATACCGACAATAAATTTTCGGGGACGCTAAAGCTCACACGACACACTACACCAACTGGCAGCCATTTTATAAGGAGCCGTAAAGAAGCAAGGGGTGAAGGATACGAAGGAGTAGGCGTGATGTCTTAATACTCCCGTTAGGACAAACGTAGTATTCACAGCTAGATACTGCGTTTTGGTTGGAGGTGCAATAATGTTAAATGCGGGAATTTACCACGGCTCGTGGCTACCGGTGTACACTGGGAGTTTTTCCACCATCATGCTAATACATGTGGGAGCAGGCCGCCTGCTGTGAGGAGTTTAAAACGCGTATTTAAAGGGACCCTGCAACACTCATTGAGCAGTGCAAGTAAACCTGCGTGACGCTTAGCTTACACTACTTGAAATACCTGAACCAATAATTACACGTGAGCGTGAAGCGGTGAGCGAGCAAATCGATGTGAAAGACGCGGAAAAACCAATCGCCGTCTCTTCAGTTCTCCTCATTATGCACCCCTGGCATGGCCTAAACGACGTCATTGAGGTCATGGCTGTGCGATTCGTTTTCACTGGTCAACTTCACGGCTAATTTCTCGCATTTCCGCGATGAACTACCGCCCTCAGCATTGTGTACAAACCTCTTTTATGCTTCAACCTGTAGGCACAGTTTTGCGTTTCTTTTGTGTTTTGAGTGCGCGCGGAGTTTGAGTGATGACCTCAATACTCCTCTTTGTACCAGACCATTCGACAACAACCGTTTATTGCTTCAACAACGCTTTACAAGCCCAATGGCACGTTTGCGAGCAGGAACCGATGCCTGCTTTTTTCTGCCACCAGACCGGAAATAAACCCCTCCACGTTGCGGAGAAAAGGAGACAACTCCCCGGCCTGTGATATATCGAAGGCCGCAGAAGAGAACGCCAGAAGCCGCCCCCGTTTTCGGGAGAGAGGGCCCAGCTTTAGTCGCGAGTCGGCAGTCGAGTTGAAGGGGAACGATTAGGCGCGATTTCTCCTCGCCCGTAGTTTTGGTGATAGCGAACTCATTTTCATAATTTTTGGGGAGGAGATTGCTGTGACAATAGACTTAACCCCCCCCCCCAAGTTCCTAGTAGTCGATGGTAAGTTCTGCAGGGCCAATTTAAGCCACAAATCTCCTATTCAGGCTAATCTGTGTTTTGTGTGTACTTGTTCGAGATGTATGTAGACGGAGACTGTTCTACGGTTGCGAGAATCCATTGGCAGCATATTTTGTGCTCGGTCACCTGAGTAAGCTGTTAAAAGGAAGACGAAGGACATTTTTATAGACGGGGAATGTGGTATATCGAAGGCCACCGAAGAGAACGCCGCGAGCCGCCCCCCTCTCCGGGAGAGAGCGCGCAGCTTTCCTCGCGTTGTCCGCGGTCGAGTCTAGAGGGAACGATTATGCCCGATTTCTCATCGCTCGTAGTTTCGTCATTTGTAAACTGATTTCTATAATTCTTGCGGGAGGAGATTTCTGGGACAATAAACTTTATCCCAAAATACATTACTAGTAGTAGATGGCAAGTGTTGCAGGGTCCCTTTAAAGGTGACGCCTTGCACGAATAAATTTTTCTTAGATCAATGCGAAAGTGTAATTATCTTCCACGCATGATTGTATCCACTCTTTTTAATGACGATTTTCACTGCGCTTTGTAGAATTATTTTATTGCATCTCATATCTGACGATTAGTGTTGTGCATCTCCCTGTTGTAATGAATGCAAAGTTGAAGCAGATAATAAATAAATAAATACATAAATAAATAATACATTAAAATAAATAAAAGGTGCCCAGATAACTCAATAAAAATAAATAAACTCGCGGAGCCGCAAGTTCGCTGCGACTGGTTGAGAGCCTTACGCATTCAAACTCGACCAATGAAATATTTACTGTTTTATATAACGCAGTATGCAATGTTTCCTGTATGCATAATAACATTGCTATGTTAGTGGTTTAAAACCAATTATGAAACTCTGGCCCTATGCCTTTCCTTGCGTGAGGAGAGAGAGATACAACTGCGGCCACCACGAGCGCGGCGTCATTCGCAACGCGTGTAGGAAATTTAACGTACAGTAAGACATTACAAGAAAATTAAGTTCTTTTGGACTATTAAGTGGTGTGCACGTAACTCATAAAAATAACATGCAATATAGATTGAAAATGATAGTACTTGTTCTTCTCTCCTAGAATCAGCCCTGTGAAAGCTCATCAGAAACGTTGATGGAGCAGAAAAGTTATTTGCAGGAAAAATGGTCAAAACTGGACATACTTTCTGTGTGAAGAAAATTATGTTCAATGCTCCTGAGTGTTTTGTTGAGTACCGAAACGCTTGGTAAAGGCATTCGCGACGGTTTTGTATACAACTAAATTGGTAAAGCAACTGGTGTAAAAATAGATGATTCAGTCAGAGCATGATAGTTTACAGGAAGATTGTCCCAAGCGGCACTTTTGTCTTTGTGCAGTTCAAGCCACTAAAGTATGGTCCTTCCGCCTCCAGCCCCCTCCTTCCTCGTTTATTACAGGCAAGCCGCCCCACAGAAAATATCATGACATGGACAATACAACTATTCCACCTGTGTAAAGAAATGAGTATTTTCTACATCCGGCAGTAAAAGAGGCACAGCAAATTAAAGGAACGACCATTTGTGAGAACTGTTTAATTAATTAGTTTTGCTGTCAACTGACGCTGATATTTAAGCAAGGCTGCGCTAAAGGCTGGATGGCTGATGGCAGCGCGCGGGCTCATTTTGATGTGGGAGCACTGGACCCAAAATGGTGGGTTTGTCCTGTTGCACAGCGCGGCAGAGTCATATGCTTGCGCCGCATGCAGTGGTCATCCACCGTCCTCAGTACAGTAAACTTACTGTGGCTGAACTCCAGTTGCCGTAGCATAGACGAACTTACGGCCGCTTTAGTCCGGCTGGTGTCCGACGACCGCATCTCGGCTGTCCTCCGGTGGCCGTACTTCGGCCGCACACGGGTGGCTTCGGAATGGCCATAAGCCTACGGCTAGAATCTGGACGTATGAACGTAAGTGCAACGTTACTAGCTTATTCTAGTAACGTTTCGTAAGCTGGTCCACTGGGAGACGGACACTGGCCGTTGGATAGCCATTTGAGTACGGCCGTATACACCAAAAAAGCCCACAGTTGGACACAGGCCGAGCACGTCTGCCGGGAAAATTCCGGGCAGAATATAACCGGCCAAAGTACACCGGCTTGAGTTAGGCCGAACAGTACTGTGCTACCTGGGTAGATGGTCTCCGGGATGGAATTGGCCCGCTTGCGATACAGGACATTGTGCGGTGCTGTCTATCGTTGTGCGATAATCGATCCTATTGGGACGTTGCTTGCGGCTGTGTGGACCGTCTTTTCGGCCTTGCCCTCGCAACCCGCAAGCACCGTTGGAGCTGGTAGGGTTCCCTTCAGCTCCTCAAAGGCCGCTTGCTACTTTTCGACCTAAACAAAAGTTGAGTTAATTTGTGTTAGCTGGTTTAGGGGGCGGCGGGGTATGAGAAGGCTGGTATAAGGCGCCGGTAGTAGAAACACGCCGAAGAAACGCCGCACGGACATCTTATCTGCAGGCACAGAGAAATCACCAACAGCTGCAATTTTTGTCGGGATCGGAATGAACTCCTTAATGCCTAAGGGCGTAGCCCAATGACCGGAACTCTTGGTACGGCAAATGCAATGTCTTAGGCTTCACGGCGAGTCCAGCGGAATGATTACCTTAACAAATGTCAGTTATTTCAAGTGTGCGTCTGACGCTTCGGAGAACACGACAATGTCGTTCAGGTAGACTAAACACGTTTGCTACTTGAAGTGGCTGAAAGTGGTGTCTATCATCTCCTGAAACACAACTCAAAGGGGAGAAATTTGCACTCGTAAAGTCCGTACGGGGTCACGAAGGCAAAGTGCCACGCCTTGCGCACTTTCCAGAGAGTCGTCAATTCGCGGGAGCTGATACACATCCATTTCTGTGAGTTGATTTTGCTTTAGGTAGTCAACAGCACAACGTAGAGAATCAGCTTTCTTCCTCACTATCCGTAGGTTGTGACCAGGGGCTCTGAGATGGTTGGATAATATCGCCATATTGCATTGGCTGCATCGGTGTATGCATGACATTATATTCTTTTAGAGAGACACGAAAAGGAGTGTTTGATGAATAGGTATTTGTCGTCTCTAATGATGCGTGTCTGAGTTCGTGTTTATAGGAGAATCACGAAAAGCAGTCAGAAAAGAAATCATAAAATTCGCGCAATAACTGCCGAAGCGTTTCATGTTTGGTGGCAGAACTGGAGAAATGTCGAGTCTTGGGGACACCCGATCATTGTCTGATGAGTCTCGGTGCAACACAAGACATTCTGTGTCGTCAGCGATGGTGTCACACTTTGCCACGGCGGTACCTTTTGGAATTTTCTCTTTATTTTTTTCATAAACAAGGACTATGGGTACGGGGACAAAAGGTACACATAAGTACCTGACTGGGTTCCTGCTCCCTTTGAGACATCAGCAGCAGCACAGAGTTACAATACGAGAAAAAAATTCACTACAACTGGTAACCGAGCAAACAAAAAAACAACAAATTTTCAACCACTCGCAACACTTCGCGTAACAGTGTGAGCATAACACAACATATCATCACACATAACATATATATAAACTTACAAGAACCAAAATTCAAAGGGAACTATTTATACAAAAAAGAAAGGTACATATACAACACAGGAGGCCAATAGCTAAATTTACTTATAACATAAGTCAAAATAGAGATCTTGCAAAACACTATTCTCGTAATATTTGTTTAAAGGAATTTGGTTGACATGTTTCGATAAACTCACCGATATCTGGAATATCATTTAGGAATTTAGGAATGAGATAGTGCGTGGTCTTTAAGCCATAGTTTGTTCTAAATACGGGGTAACCTGTAGTTTATTTTTCTCAATTGAAAACTATAATTTCATTGATAGATTTGTTTTGCTGAAAATTCATGACGATTTATGCGCATTCCTGGTAGACATAGAAGGCTAAGTTGTACATATGTAGCTGTTGTATATTCAGTATTTCATGTGCTTCTCTAAACTGTCTGGTACTGTGTCGGGAACCTAGAGTTTCTGCAGCCCGAATAGCTTTTTTCTGCGTTACAGTTAGCTTTAAAATATTAGAACGATTTTTTAAGCCCCAGTCTAAAAAGCAGTAATTTATTTGTGATTGTAACATTGCATAATACACAGTTAGTCTGAAACTCTTGGGAATTTTATCACTGAGTTTGCATAGTGCGCCAGTAACCTTAGATAGCTTCAGTAATAGTTGATTAGTATGCTCGTTTCACGAAAGAAATTCATCAAAATATACGCCAAGAAATTTGATACTGTTCACAGATTTTATACCTTCATTTGAAAAATAGAGTTCAGGATTCTGATCTAAAGGAGTGTTTCTGGCTCTGAAAATTACTTACTTTGTTTTTTTTATTTAGCTCCAGATCATTTGTCAATAGCCAAGCGGAGAGTTCCTTAAGCCAATCGTTCGCTTCTATTTCCAGATCTCCCACGTTATCCCCAGTAAAAAAACACGTTAGTGTCGTCTGCATATGGTATAATATCTTGCGTTTGCAGTATATTGCATATATCATTTACATATAGCAAGAAAAGCAGAGGTCCGAAAATGGAACCTTGTGGGACACCTTTCGTGATATTTTGATATTGTGATGCATAATAACTGAGCATTCCATACTGTTTACGATTACTAAGATAACTTTCAATGAGGCTCTGCGCATTTCCCCTTATTCCATAGCTGTCTAACTTTTTCAATAGTATACGGTGATTTAAGGAATCAAATGCCTTTTTTATATCAAGGAATATTCCAATTGTGTAAAGCTTTTTTTCGATGTTTTCAATAAGCTTTTACTTTATTGTAAGTGGGGCCAGTTCCGTAGACTTTCCCTTTACAAAGCCCAAAGTTCATGTCCAAGTTCAAGCTCATGTCCAAAGTTGGTACGTAAACTCTCACTGGAAATATTATTTAGGTGCACTATATCACATGCAATGCCGACGCTGACGTTTAGGATAAGAGCGTTTTTTGGCTCTCCAATGTCATCGTCCGCGCAGGAAGTTTCAAACTTGACAGATACAAGTGAACACGATTGGGGTTCCAAACTAACGTTGTCATGGATAATGCGCAAGCACCCAAATCTGTCCTCGTTGTGTCCTGGATGCACACAGCTTGTCCCAGATGTGAAGGAACGCTTTCGTATGTCTGCCAGCATACTTCCCGCTCTCCAAGGAAGTGTGTGCCTAAAGCCAAGTCTTTGTGCAACACTGTGGCAACTGAAAAATGAGGCCATAAAATCGGAAGCGTCAATGCGAACTCTCTCTATTCTTTTTTCCCACACACTCTAGTAGATATTCACTAGCGGGACTTCTGTGAGGAACAATTCGTGTGGTCTTTAATTTCCTCAAATTTTAACTGCACTAAAACTTCATCTCCGCCAAAACTTACTTCGAGCGTACAGTACGTAAAACCAAACCAACTGGGACATAACTGGTAGCCCCGTGAAATGCGTTAATTAGTTGTAAACATTTCAAATCGCCCCGTCACAGCGGATTCATCGGCCTGCGGATCGAGCAAACGGCCATGGAGCGGAAGGGACGTTGAGGCCGGCCCCGCGCTTTTTCCTACGGCCGATTCGAAGCACACGGTCGAGCTCCGCTGTGTGCGATTCTCATGGAACCTCGGCGAGGACAAGACGTTGCACGCAGGTTTGCTATGGCCGGCCGGCCACCTGCCGCCGCACGTTTACAAGTTCGGCATAGGTCGGCGTACTCGCCCGTGAGTAGATCTATTCGCAATCATTTGTACTTAAACTCATGAGTGAGTCCAATGATGAGTCAGCACACACCCTGTATAAAAAAGTGATTATGATGACGAGTGAGTAAAGACGTACGGGGAGTAAATGTGAGTAAAATATAAGGGCTGCAAATTTTCCTGGTGTAACCAACGCACCAAAACGTCGACAACAGTGACGTGAGTGCAAGCTATCTTTCCTCCGAAAAACGTGTCTCCGAACTTTATTTTTGAGTATACAAAGCACATCAGAGCAGTCGGGCAGTGCTTGAACGGCTGCCAAGCACGGGAAAAAACGTGGTACACTGCGGCCTTGGAGTGCGAGCGATACCCGATACATTGTTGCGACCATGGTTTAGTTGAGACGTTGCCCTGCTCACTCCGCTCTCGACGCGGCGCAGAGCAACGCGACGAAGTTGCCAAGCCGACGGTGATTGGAAGCTGCATTTATATGCACTATGTACAAAGTTTCCAAGAGCACTGCATGGCTCGCTCAAAGCCCGTAGCATTCAGGTCTCAGCTCAGTGCGTAAGATTAGATGGCGCCGCCCACAGCTGCTTCCAGGCTGGTTTTATGACCTTGGGGTTCCGGTGCAGCCGCGAGCAGTTCGAATCCCTCTACAATCACGACTATCAATGGCCGCACTTTGAATCCGAAGACGGTTCTTTTGTAGCTGCGAGCAGTTGGAACCAATCTAATCAAGACTATCACTGGCCACAGTTTGAATGCGGAGAAGGGAGGCGAAGCGATTGCGTCTGCCCAGCCGCCAGAACAAGAAAATGGAAGGCGACTCCGCGGCGCCGTCTCCAGGCGGGACTCACTACGTGTCTGCAACAGGCCGTTAATCCCAGGCACGATGCCGCCCCACCGTCGCGAAGGGAAAGGTAGAGCAGCGTTGCTGGCGCCGTTTCCCACCAAGCTGGAAAATTTTCTAGGTGGCTTTTCAAGTATCGCCGCGTCTGCCGCCGGCAGTTTGACAAAGGCGGAAAACGGCTCCGCCGTCGGCGGGTCGCCATGTGCAGCAAATTTGTGCCGGGAGCTCCGGCACAACAAACACACATACAAAAAAGGACTGGTTAAAGTCAGAGACGTGTGGTTTTTCACCGGGTTCTTAACAGAAATTAACATACGGACATGTTGCGCGGCAGTCCTGTCCCTTTCTCGCGGCGGGATCTTCCTCTTTGGCTTATGGCGCCACCGCCGGTTTCTGTCTTCGTGTTTTTTCTGTTATTGCGGGGGCAGGCGAGGGCGGCGAGGAGGACCGTTGCGCAATGTTCGCAGGATGCGGAAGAGTGGCGGCAGAGTCTCTTTGCAGCGGGTTTTAAACACGATAGTCTTTCATGGGCTACTCAAGGGCGAAAATGTTGGCCCGTTCTGTCTGTGTCTGGCATAAATATAATTTAATGCAGCGAAGTAGTATACGTCTAACCACCCAGTTTTCATTCCGGTGAAGTCAATACGGCGCTCCTCCCCGCCACCGCCGACGCCGCTTTCAAGACTGTTATTCCAGGCACCACGACAGATGCCCCTTCACGAGCTGCGTTATCGGTTGATAAAGGCGGTAGCGACGTCATCAGACGTTACCAAAGGTACTTACCCGCTTTAAACGCCGACATGGGCCCATAGTTTTTTTTTCAGCACAAAGGTTTCACGCGCGACATTTTCGTCCGTTTATTCACACCTAAGCACGCGCCCATCGCCGGTGGCTGATTTATGCGTGCACTGGTCGGGGATGGAAGCAAGTGGAGGGCATGGAAAGCTAGGCTTCATACCGCTACCTGATGCCATGCGGGTTGTAATGGCGGGAAGTTTAAACATAAAAGTCTCGCGGCGCAGTGCGGCCTGTCAGCTGTCCTCAATGGTCGAGCGGGTTAGGTTTGGGTGGGCGTGCTGCACAGACAGTGAAATGCCGACAACGCGGCAAGGAAAAAGGGACAGCCTCATGCCTGTCCACTAAAATAAACCTCGAGTGATTCCAAGTTTTAATTCCCACAGACGCGTGTCACTCGCTCGGAAGAGCAGGGGGAATCAAAGGAGCGGCTCCCGGAGCAGAATCGCGAATGGGTGCGAAAACAACAGTAAGCCGCTCCCGCCGCAAGTTCCAGCTCGTCGAGTAGCTGGCATTACCTTTAGCGCTCCTCACACCTGCGAGAAAAGTTCTTCCCATAGATGCGCGATTTTGTGTGATTCGAATCCTGCACTTCAGTCACTCCTGTCAACCCTATGGCGGAGACCTCACGGGCAACTGCTGACAGAAATAAAAATGGTGTACGACCATGCTGCCCAGGCGGTTCATGTTGTTACCCGGCAGTGGCTTGTCCATTGCTGCCAACGATAGCGCGGACTCTGCCGCCCGTTTGCAGCATTAAACAGCGACGACTGAACACATGCCAATGTCTACAACGGGCGCACCTAGTGCAATCCGCATCCTTGCCGTGACACAGCAACCTCTCAACGGTGTACATAAGAATTCAGATGTTTACGTTTTGGTGCCCTTGACCTGCGCCGGCAACGTCCCCTTCCACTAAGCCTCCCGCGGTCTCACGCAAGCCTTCCTTACCGTCACTAGGGGGGGGGGGGCAGGCATTTACAAATGCTTACTCATACTTGATAAGAATGGCAGCGAGTCAGGAGGGCGAAACGTTCCGCCCGCCGGAGATGATAAGCCACGTTTTATCCGAGTGCCCACGGTACTCGCCTGAATAAAAGAAGCTCTAGTCGCCACTGAGGAACCTGGACTCCCTGCAGCCATTTTCGGAGGAGAAGATTCTACGTCACTGGCATTCTCTGTCACACGCTCAGAAGGTGTCAAGTTAACTATTGCGCTTCGTACGGCGATGAACTTAAACATAAGACTATAAGCTGAAAGACTCTAGTGGCAATCCCTGAACTCGAACGTTTAGTGCTTCAGCGCTGGGCATACCTGTCTGCAACTTTTCTTCATTCTGCCCTTTCTCTTTTTTGCCAATTTTCTATTTCCCACATGCAGGATAGCAAACTAGCTGTAGCAAGGTCAACTTTTTCGCCTTCCTTCTACATCCTCCTTCATCCCCGGATGAACACCAACATCGACGTGGGCCAACAATTCCACTTAATCTTGAAGGGCTTTTAGAGCGCCAATTTTGGCGGTGGCTATCACTTCTAAAAACCCGAACATAACGAGTTGCCGGTTTTACAGGGACGGGTTAAGAGTGGGAGGAGGAGGGAGCGGGCGCGCACGCGTAACTATATGTTTCATGCCCTCACTGAGAAACCTGTCCGTTGTGCTAGGGGGGGGGTTTGAAAGCGTACGTCGACTGCTAAATGCGAACTGTCCGGTATCTTCAGTGGTCGAGCGGATGGGTTTGGTGTGTCACGCCAACAGCAAGATGAATACAACGCGAGAAGGAAACAGACAGCTCCATGTTTGACCACAAGAACAAAGCTCGACTCCGTCAAACTTTCATTGGTATAGGTGCTAATTGCTCAATCGCAAATTATAAACAAACGTGTCTAGTTTCGTACATCTCCTGGACTCGGTCCAGGTTCCGACCTCATCGCTTTTCCAAGATTACAAGGGCAAAATGTTTTCTATTGCAAGTTTTTATTAGTTCCCGCGGTATACATTGGAACTACAGGGGTCGGCGCCAAGTAGCTTCATGTATATAATGTGCGCTCTCTACAACTGGGCAATTATTTACCTGTCCCCCGCTTCAGCCGCTCGTCCAAAGGTTAAAGGACTTCTTGAACGAGAGCTGCATATTGCCAGAAATATCACTCGCTTCTAAATCTAGTACCATATTTTCGTTTTATGAGCATTGTTCAGCGAAAATAAGGCATTAGGGATATTTGAACCTAAACATAAATACGATAGTGATACTCGTACTCTTCGTTTACTGAAGAATAGACCTAATTGCCATTTTTGCGATCGAAAACAGAAAAAGAAACGCTTTAAAACCAATATTTCAATCAGAAACAAAAAATTGGTGGAGCTTGCACGAGTGGAGCAAAGTTAGAGAAACAGCCGAGCTGGCGTCCACTCGCCGTTCGTCGGAGGCCCGGCTTTTGTCACTCACATGAATTTTAGAACTTGCCGCAGGACGTTCTCGATGACTTCGAGGACGGGAGCGTTTGGTCCACAGCTGTTCACACCTCTCCCAAAGTGGAGCGCGTTAGCATGCCCTAGCACCCCCGACCACCGTCTTCACGCACTCGGCATCTGTAGGGCGAAGTCGACGGTTGTCGTCCCCACTTCAGGGCCGAACGCACGTAAACTTGTACGGAGATTCAAACGGGAGAGATGGCGCCATGAACGCTGGACAGAGTGTTCCCGAAGGTCGATTTGGCCGACGGCAGGCGCTCCTCACGAGGAGCAAGCTAAAGTGCGCTGGTTATTATTTTGTTTTTGCATTTTTATGATATCCAAACGAGGTCCCAGCCCACGCGTGGCGCCCACACGAGGCGCACGATCACATTCACCTCGTTCGGAGCGTTACACGGCAGGGGCTAGAGAAGACTATCATCTTTCGACGACATTTGACATTTGGATGAGCAGATTAGCAGACAGTTTTTGGGCT
Organism: Haemaphysalis longicornis; assembly: GCA_013339765.2. Classification (NCBI taxonomy): domain Eukaryota; kingdom Metazoa; phylum Arthropoda; class Arachnida; order Ixodida; family Ixodidae; genus Haemaphysalis; species Haemaphysalis longicornis. The sequence goes on along the minus strand of CM023453.1, from coordinate 159,820,017 downwards.
AATCAGTTACCTGTTGCCACTAAGGAACTTTGATTTTATGGAAGTACCGTTTTAGTCAAGTATTGAAAAATCTGGTGCTGTGACACCATGGCGATCGACGAGCTACATCACCCACGTGAAGGTAGTTCCAGCGAAAAGCAACGAGGCGCGCAAAGTACGCAGCGCGCATGATCCGGAAACGCAGCACGTGCCTGGCACCGGCATTCTGGTCCTGATCTACACGAAAGAAGCACTGAAAAAGCAGAACGCGTCGACGCCACTACGTACCAGATTTTTAGCACTTGTTGTACCGGATCCGGTCAACGCAAGCAACGACATCGTGAACGGAAGAAGGACATGTCATTGACGAGCGAGACGCACGGGGCACGAAACGCAGCATACGTGGCGAAAGACAGCGTACCAAGGTTAGGAGAGTTTCCCATGAAAAACGAGACGCATCGCGCCCGAAATGCAGAAGAGCTGGAGAACGACATCCAACCCGGCCTATAGAGCTGACGACGGCGAACAAAATGCGCAGCGCACAAAACGCGACCAAACCAGAACACACAGAGGAAACGCTATTCACGATATCCTCCGCTCCCGATGCGGCTATCCGGACTTTTTCAGCGAATGTCGCAACCGCTGAAATCAAGCTTGCCACAAGCAACAAAACGCCAAGCGCTCGCACTTCAACCGTACCGAAACGTACGAGCTCTCAACCTCCCGCTGCAGCAGCCCGATTCAAGCCAACGAACGACATCACAGTCGTTCAGATATGTCGGTCAACGGAGAAGGGCACTGTCAGAGCGTGCGGCATGTCCGCGCCGGAACGAAGAAGATCACCGGTACCCGGTGCTTTGATCGACTCACCGGACAAATACCACTTCGCACAGGAGGATGAAACCGCCAGCAAGCGTACTCGGAACGAGCGGAACGCGTTCGAGCCTGCTCTTACGAGAGAGATACCGACGTTAGCATTCTCAAAATAACGGGCAAAACACAAGACCTTTAGCGACGACACGGACACGGGAAGAACGACAACGAATGAACCGAGATCAAGATGAATGCACCGATTTCCCTACCAATGAAGTTACGCTCACGATGCAAAGGAATATGGGACCGAACGGCCGAAACAAACTAGGCCCGCTTCCCCACCTCAACGGCTTCACTACTAAGGCAACCATTAAAAAAGCGAGCGCGGAGCCGCAATGCTTTTCACCGATCAGCCCCGCCACCCTACGACAACTCCACGCCACAGCACCCTAAACTAAAAGAGAAAAGATTTTTTCACCATAGGCAACGCGCACCCTCATCGAAGAAACGTCCTCAAAGCATGAACTATGCAATCCGTGCACACAGCACCTCGCCACCGCGCAAAACGGCTGCCTACGCTGGCACTTGTATGAAGCACGAACGCGATAAACAATTACAGTCGCCGACGGAAGCGACGTGACTAACGCAACGCCACTAACACTGCCATCTTCAGGCCCGACGAAGTGAATTTCAGGGTACGCAAAAAACATCCAGCTGATTTGCAATTTATGAAACCTCATTATGAAACCTTGAGTTAACGAAGTGTCCAGAACCCGGAACAAAGCATCTAGCAACTGTGGGACAGTTACCTGGATGCGAACGGACATCAGTCTACTCTTGACTCTAGCTCAATCTACGAAGACTCTCGTGCCTTGGCGCAGGCACAATTCGAAATGGGACCACGATTCGGGACATATCAGCCCCCATAGAAACGAATACAGGCGAGAAAAGCTGCCGCCCGAAGGCACGCAAAAAACCGCACTTTGCGGCCACGGTCGCGCTGAGCGGCCTGGAGCCTACCAAGAGCCCGACACGGCCCCGACTTGGTTGTTTTATTCTTGAGCCACCAGACTGAACGCGAGTGATTACGTTTCGTTTAGCTCTCTCGTGTGTACGTGGCATCGCGCAGTGAGCCGCCCTCCGACAGTCCTCCGCGTCGGACTTTTTCTTCCGGTGGTCCTCTTTCCTGATATTTATGAAACCTTATTAGTTTTTGTACTCCACTAAACATGTCAATTCTTTTGATATTTTGTCTTTTATTTCAGCCATTCCCTTGCTTATAGCAAACAGTAAGGATTAGTTGAGTTTTTGTGAGTGCTAATTGAGTATTCATTAGTACAAATTGAGTTCCAGTGCTCATGCGTACGGATTCAGTACTTATGACTAAAGATTGAGTACTCATGAGAGTACGATTACTAGTGAGTACAAATGAGAAGGAATACTCGGGGGCGCAAATTGGGTATGCGTACAAGTGGGTACACAATAATTGAGTACGCATGAGTAGGATTACTAGTGAGGGCAAATGCGTTTGAGCACAAGTGAGTGCGATTACAAATGAGTATGTGATGAGTGAGTACCAGTGAGTCTGAGAACAGACCTGCTTTTTGAGTGTGTTTGAGGGAGTACACCGGGATTGGAAAAAATCGTGATTGCGTTTCGGTGAGTTCTTTCTGTTTTGCCGACCTATGCCCTTCAGCCTGGCTTTAATGACCGCGCTCGACTCCATTTTGGTTACTAAATTTGCGATTTTAGATAGCCGTTTCGGCCGCGGATACGTGCATTTCAGTTATAATAGTACACATCGTGCAGACCTTTAGACAGGCTATACGAAAGTTACGTTTTCAGGAGATTGAAATTTTGAGTGCACTTGGCCTTTAAGTGAGCCTGGAGACATTGCCTGATTGTAGAAAAGCCTTGACCAATGTCCTTGAAAGCGGTCACTTTGTGCCCATCGACCAGGAGGGGCAGTTTAGTAAAGGGGATATCATTGGCGTTTTTTTTTTCGATGTCAGCACCGTTGGACATCATGGCGCCACGTCGTCGGCACTTTCTTAACACATCGACGCTGTCGGATCGCACGTCTTGGTCGTTTGATGTGCTTGGGAGCGCTAGTCAGAAGCAACCTTGCCGCCTGAGGTTGCCGCTTGCCGCTTTTATGTTTGCATGTCCATGCTTGAGAATTTTCTTTGAGGCACGTCCTGACGGCTTTGATGACGATTGGGCGAGATGTAAGTACGACCCCGCAACAGTGAACTTGGCTGAAGGTTCGCAGTTAATCTAATCGCTTTCTGATGGTATTTCGCACAAGCGAGGGCGGGTAACAGCTAGCGAAAATTCAGGAAGTCCGATCTCGCGTTACGCACAGAAGCTCTGGACGTGACCATCTTCGCCACAGTGAAAATACCGCTGGCGCGCGTGAGCTGTACACCTAACCATTGTCTTGCGTACCTGAGGGTAAATGCAAGGCTTGGTTCGGGGCCCTCGCCCAGTGGATGGCTTTCGATGCGGTGCCATTAATACTGTGAAATGTTCGCGTTGTTTTTTCTAATCTTTCCGTTGACGCTCAGGTAGCGCGAGTGGCCGCTGGATGACGTCAGCTACAACCCCCGCAACAGAATCTCTTCGTGGCTTTAACCGGACACCACGTTTCTGCAGTACGTCTCGCACAATGGAGGGAGGGTGGCGAAGAACCGCATGGAGCCCTCCTATACTGCAGACATAACAGCGGTATTCATCGACCATGCGTTGTTCAAAAGATCCTACTGGTGTCATGTGTCTTGAAGGGCTCGCTCAATTCTTGTATCCTCCTTTATAAATTCGCGGACTGTCCGCGCTGATATCCGCACCTCCCCGGAACGAGTTCTTCCTTGACGGCGTACATACGGTAGCGTAACTTCTTGAGTTCGCACACCTCCGTGTCCGCTGGCCGAAAGAGACCTGCCATGAGATCCGCCGAATAGAGACGCACGAGGTTAACCTGGCCTGTATAAACTCTTGATGCTCTAAATGGTTAATGTACCTTAATTATTATAAAACAAGGCTTATGTCCCTTACTAAACGCGCACCTCGCATTTCAACCTCGTAGTCTTTAAATATTACACCAACTGAACTTACTACTAATTACAAGTACCTTGGTGATTACCTAAGTAAGGACTTATCCTGGAATTATCAGATCAATGTCGTACATGCATCGGCTAACCACTCACTAGGTCTTTTAAAACATAACTTGAAGCATGAACTCATCGCAGCTACGTAAACTGGCTTACTTACATCACACTTATACGGCCTGGAATCGAATTTGAATCAGCCATTTGGGACTCTTACCAAGCTTACAAATTCAACATCAAATCGCTTCAAAACCACGCAGAGCCCTTCATCATTCCAGACTAGTCCCGTCATTCCAGTGTCACAACCTTGAGAGTTCATGCATAACTGCGGAACTTGCCGCAACGAAGCACAGCGTCAAGGTTAGCACATTTTCATAAAATTTATCATCGCCCATCGCTTGCTGACGGCTCTTTATTTCACCAGCTTCCATCATTCCTAGACGCGACCATCCTTTCAAATTGAATCATTCCGCGTGTTATATTTTCAACTATTCGCAGTCGTTCGTTCGACGTAAAACCATTAACTGGAACGCACTGCATACGCACATAGGCATCGACATTGATATTTTTAAATTTATTCAGCTAATACTCCCGGTAGTGGTGAATTGAAAACAAAATTATCGCTATTTACTGTATAAATTCGGACAGATTGCTCTTTTTCTACAGAGATTTTTTGTGGTTGTTCCTTATGTGTTTATTTTAACATTCTATTGGGAGCAAGAACTACCTTGTGAGATTTGTGTTCGCGCTTGCGCAGTTCTTGTTATGCACTATTTACCCACTGTGTATCTTTGTTTTTTATGTTTCTTTTGCTATATTGACCATCCCTTGTGTAATACCCTCGTGCGTGAGGGCCTTCAGCAGTACTTTGAATTTGTAAATAAATAAATAAATAAATAAATAAATAAATAAATAAATAAGAAATAGATAAAGAAAGAAATAAAAACATTAGTACACATCAAAACAAATCCACAAATAAAAACAAAAATATTGAAGAATGGTCAAGGCGAGCGTGGTTACTCTGTGTTTGGGCCTCTGGCTCTCGGTGGTTGGTGTTAGAGAATGTGTTCCATAGCTGCTGGAAAAATTTGTCCAACGTTTGAAGCAACACTATTTTCAAGCCACGTCCACGCACTGATCTTCAAAAAAAGTACACGTTACGTGATTTTTTATAACCATTCGACTGAATAAAGAAACCGACACGCTCCAATATATTTGCCAGTTCCTCCATGTCTTCGAAAAAGTTCCAATAGATAATTTCAGGTCCTCGAGGATGTTGGAACGTCATCTGTGAAGCGTGTGCTTGTTCTCGGAAAGAGCGGCGAACTTATGGTCGAGGCCGAACAGTCGACGGCTGGCACGATGAACCCGGGTGTGAACGGGAGCTGGCCTCCTCGGGCTTCACGCAGCGAGGCAGGCGGAGTCGTAAAGAAAGAGTTATTGTTACCCCGCATTTCCACCAGTTTAGCAAGGCACAAATTCAAGCAGACGATGATGGCAAAGCTTACCTTTTTGCACGACGAAAACGAATGCTGAAGTGCCACTTCCATGTTGTTCCACTCCCTCTCTCTGTCGCACCATGCTGGTCTTCATTCTGTGCAGGGGCCGCGAACGATTGAGGGCTGTTCCCCACGGGGCGTAGTATCCGTGGCCGGCCACGTGCGGTAGGCAATGCTATGACCATCCCCATAGCATTGCTGTCTAAGCTTGTCGAAAAGATATTAATTTCTGTGTTCTCCACAAAATTGCGGATACCGTTCCTTCTACGAAACCGGAGAGGTATGAAAAGATCCGATTTTGAGTAGTAGTTCACAAGGGAAATAAGCTAAGACATTTCAGCGGTACGTAATAGGATATTGATGGCAGGTACTGTAACCAAACGAATGTATATATCTCGACCACATCCAGTTTATAGGAAGGGTGCCAAAGACGATCCTGCATACTCCAGGCCAACAGCCATCTTGTACAATTTTTCGAGTAATCTTGAGAAATAACTTCAACTTCTGTTATCTATTTTATCAGCAGAGCCAATAAGACCGAGCTTTGTCCGTCCGTTGCACCACAAACCTCGATGCTTCAAAGAAAATTGGGGTTAGGAAGATCCTGTGAACCGAACCCGGCACGGATACGCCGTGAAACCGGAAACCTAACCACTGGGCCACCCCAAAGTCCCGAGAGGCTTTGAATAAACAGCGGCGAATCACATAAATCTGCGCAGCCGATTGGATAAAAAAAAGACCTTCCAGTTGTCGAAATCGACCTTAGGTCCTCCGTGTTACGAATCCGTCGTCTATCCGACTTATCTATTATCGGTTTTTTAATGACTGGCTGAGCTACCATAGTATTGCGGGGCAAAAGATTTCCTTTGGGTATCGTAGCGCAGGAATGGGGCTTTGGAAAAGGCCGCGGGTTCTAGCGCATGCTAACGCTGTCCACTTTGGGAGAGCTATGAAAGCCTGCAGACGAAGTGATCCGGGTCTTCTGGTCATGGAGACAAGGCTAAAATTGGGGCGAGTTGGTTATACTTCTTTTTGAACCGCGCTGTTTTATTACAGCGCGATTCAAGACGGCGACTATTGAGAACTTTCACTGGCAAGTTCGGAAATAAATGTGAGGTGTCACAGCCGGTTCTCTGATGAAAGGAGAGGGGCCGCCAGCACTGCTGGTTCTCCAGCATTCCAGCACAAGTGCAAGCTGCGTAATGTTTTGCGGAATTCTTTTTTTATCATCTGAAACGCATGTTTTTAGAAATGGCAAGAGCCGGATATCAATTTTAGAACACATAATAAGCCTATTAGGATAATCTACTGCAATAAAGTTCAGTTGTTTTGTTAATGGACATCTTTAAACTTGTGATACCGTTGGTTATAAAAGATCACAATAATTGTCACACAAAGATGAGAAATATAGACACTGTTTTTTAGAACTACAATTGGGGAAGGTACAAATTTGTTGCAGTTGAAGGTAACGTTAGTGCAAACTTGACGAATAAACAAGGTACAGCGGGCTCTACAATTCACCTATAGTTTTAGGATGTACACAAATCAACTAAACATTTCCAAACTATAGATAAAACTGTACAAGTGCAACAATAGCACAGCGTCAACTTTAGGACATGTGACCGACTATGCTAGCTCAGTGCCTAAGCCATTGTGCAGCTGAGCCCAAAAAAGCCATTTCCATCTTACCACTGCGGCTTCTTTTGTGATGAAGGGAAACAGGTAAACGACTTTTTAAGAATTCGGTGCACGCAAAGACACCCAGGTTGTCATAATTGCTTCGTTGCCATCCGCTACGACCCGCCTTATAGCCACTGCGAATAAATCCCCAGTATAAATCAACCTTTACACATTTGTTGTAAGAAGCTGCCGGGAAAGCCATTGAAACACAGCAGTACATTTGTAAACGCCAAGCTTGTGATTTTTTCACTTGGATTATATTGTTTGTTTATTCCGCGAACACAACAGGTTGAAATTTGGCCACGGCTAATGGCGACATGTAAATTCTCCTCACTAGGGCAGTAACCCCACGTAGTGCAAACACACAAAACCAGTTTGGTACAAAAAACAAAAGACATCGCCATACAAGCTCGAATTCAAGCTTTATAATTTTTTTTAAATCACTGTAGAACAAGATCAGGGTAAATATAAACAGTTTTTATCCATTTCAGTAGTCTGCACAGTATACACAATCCAGCTATGCATGTACAAGAGTGGGTAATCAATAAATAATCATGTTACTGAGAAATAGTAATTTTGAAGTTAATAAAATAGACAAAAATTTCCACACAGAAAATACACAACATATCAAAAAAAGCAAAAAAGAAAAGAAAAGGCGCAATAAATTAACATTAATGCTCTATAATAAAACAGCTACCTTGTTTCGAAAGGTTAACAGCGAAGAGCTGCTCTGCATGACACCAGGAAGCATACAAATTTAAGAGTTTTTATCTGCCATTAAAAGAGTTTTTGCCGTACCCTGTCATTGATTGAATTGTTCTAAAGGCAGTGTGTCTAACCCTAAAATGCGGATCCGTGTTAGTATATGAAGAACAACATTCTATTTTTTTTGCTTTCAGGTTCCACAATGCCATTTAAGCAAGGCACTGATTATGGATGCCCTGAATAGTTAATATGTAGCTCCATTTGAAATAAGAAGAGCCATATTCGTTACTCAAACTGATCTATATGCATCATAAACTTTGTTTTCACATTAAGTAGAGACCATAACTCTTTTAATTGGGACCCGCAAACTATAAAACAATATTGTGGGCTTGAAACGGCACGCATTGGTAAAAATGACGTTTCAATCTCTCAGAAGGAAGCGAGTAAAGTTGGTTCGGACGGCGGAATATTTCAGCTACACTGCGTTTCACACCATTTGTATGCTATGTTCAGCAACTTACCATGAGAACACACATCTAGACACTTCCATTCAGCTACCCGTTATAATGCTTCTGATTAGAACTATACGCCATTAAGTGGTGGCGTTGAAATGTTTATGGCAGAAAAGATAATATATTTATATTTTGTGTATTGTAACGGAGCTAGTTTCCCACCTGGACATTGCGGTAAATTTTGGATAACCAGAATAATATTACCCTCAAGAACTCTGAAACCTTTTGAGGAAAAAGAAACATTTCCGTCATTAGGTAAGCACTATTTCAGGACCTTCAGCGATTTTAAAAATATCATTATAATAATGAGAAATATTACGGGTCATATTATGGAGCATTGCTGAACACCAAATTGATATACTCAGATTTTGATAATAGCTGATGATAAACAACAAACTGTAGCCTCTTCAATAACTCTGCAATAGCGCACACGTGGTTACACGTATTCTGTAGTATGGGAGTTTCCTGAAATAATTATTATCCCTAATTTATTTGAAAGATTTTCAAAACCAATAATATTACTAAGTTTCTAGCGGCCGTTTTTTTTCAACATTATTTTTTTTATGTTTTGGACAGCTGGCTCTGCTAATTTCTTTTTCTGCTAAATTGTTTTTTCGACAACCGCTTATATTTGTGAAGGTGAATAGTTAATTGGAAAGTGATTTCATTTTCAAAAATCCTTGAAAACAGCCGGAGTATAGATACTGGCCCATAATTAGAAATATTGCCTACCGCACCACCTTTTCACAACATAAAAACTTCGGCGTTGTGTAGTGTTAGCTACACTGGCCGAGGCTGAGCAGTTTTGCGACGCTCCTGGAGAGCTGTGCGGCGCATGCGCGAGGAGCAGGGACATCACACGGCACACAGAAATTTCCTCGCTGCTCGGCGTCCCCGACACACCCCACGAGCCGAGAACTTTAGCCGACCTCCGAGGCGGCGCGGTCCGGACGTGGTGGCCTGGTCCCCTTCATGATCAAGAGAGGGGTGGCCGGGTGTGCAACCCATGGCTCGTGCGTCGGAGTAACACAGGCGTGAGCCTGTGGAACCAGCTTAGCTCTGGGACGATTGGTGACGCTGCGCCGGAGCCACTTTAAATATACATGTGTCACCTAATGCGTATACCGTGTGTGCGTGATTGAAGCAGCAGTATGCGTGATAATCAAGCTAATCCTAGACAGCCAGGAAAGCTCAGAGTAACCGGCTGGACCTTACCTCCCGCTACGTATATCCTGGCATAGCGGAGCTAAGCCCATGCTAATACTTCTTTCATTTTGTCTTGGGACGAGCCAGTTTCTAAGATTAAAGATCATAAATTACGCCGCACATGTCACGTTAGCTGCAAAACGTCCAAAATAGGTGACTTTATATAATTAACACCATAAGCACAACAATTTCTGATCTCATGTATCAAATAGCAGATTTCATACATCAGTTGCACTGGTTGCAGGGCAACAATGTATCGATTGTTGCAGGCTTGAAGGCATGTACCATTCCACGCTGTTGAATTAGGTTTTCTTGCAAACTATGGAAGCCAGAAAATGACTATTACACTTACTTTCAAGATCCTTACTTCTCAAAGTTTATTTCCGAAGTTTTACTTCCGGCAATGTAGTGGATATTATACGTAACAAATACTTTACGGTGCGTCATGTGTTTCGAGGATCGTGCGAAAATTTATTCGAATACTAGGGAGTTGGAGATATCTTTATTTCACCAGAGAGTTTATTCTGAAGCAATCTGCGTGGTTTTAAAAGAGCTAATTACGGGAAAGTTAAGAACGTATGGAACGGTTTATTTTTGGCTTTTATTTTGTGTAATATTGTCTTGTAATCCGGGGATTTCTGATTCATCTGCTGCTTTGCAAAATAACACGTTGAAATGCGATATCGGATAACAGCAATTTTTTGATGAACTTACCATACAAACCATTTGGATTTGTCTCTTTGGAGTACAGCGTTCAATTTGTAGACGCCCGCTTCGGGAAAGGTGCCGTGTATTGGGCCGATTTATGTAGTGTATTATAGTTCTATTACTGGTTTTACTCTCATCATGGAACTATTTGTTTGAAAAAAAGAAATAAATAAACAATTTGTCTCTCAAATCGATCGCTTAAACTCCCACTTTCGTATCATTTCGGTCATACTTTGTTAAGAGAAGTTCGAACAGTGTCCCGCTTGATTCTGTGGTGCGGGCACGAACATCGATTACGTTGGAAAAACGGTTCACAGAGAGCATATTACAAACTTCTCTGTTTATATTTGAAATGATAGAAGGGTTAAACTGAAGCCTTGGAGTGTTATGCGAACTATTACACAGGGTCAAAAAAGACATGAACTTTTCTCCAAGATCCAGAAGGTACATGTATCACACCTACTAAAAAAGCATTTATCTTTATAAAATTAATTCAAAGTGGGGATCTATAATGCAGTAATAACGAAGAACGTTGTAAGGGTATTTTCTTCGCAAATGAATGGTGACACCACCGCCTTAAATTATCGTCGAACATATTGCTTTGAAAGAATACCCATCAATCACATTTTCCACTGGTACTAAAAAACTGCCTCACAACGACGCATACGTAACTTAGTTTGGCAAAAGAAATACAGAGAGCTCACTTACTCGTGCTGATTTTTGAGTCTTGACGCATCTAAAGAAACTGAAAAATACTTGGCTGGTTTTCTGGCGGCAAGAGCAAAATGCACAGAAAGAATCAATGCCATGATAGGCACAGTATGGATTTATGGTAGCCATTTCAGAAAGAAAACGCTGAGAGATTCTTCATTCTCATGTTAGCGGCTCATGTTTTCCTGATAAGGTCACTTTCATCCCAAATTCGGAGAACGTTTTAATCCTCGTACTTCGAAACAAAGATATGGCCGTTGTTTTGGTGCGAAGGAGTAAAGTGTTTCGTTTTTGGGTGCTGAAGCCACAAAGGTCATATAATTTTTGCTGCAGGCAATTTAAACATCCAGTGATGCGGATCTGTCGTTTCAGAAGAAAGCGGTGCTCTAACTATTATTTTTTCACCTGTAGCAATGAAAATCAGACACTTATCATAGGCTCTTTTCGGAGGCGTCCTTGCGTACGTCTTCAATAACATAGGATTTCAAAAACGGTCTGCCTTAGTTCAGAAAAGCTGGACTTTACTGCCAGGTTATTCAACTTCTCGAACTTAAAGGAGTACTGACATGAAATTTCAAAGCTGAGATAACTATGTAAAACGCTTCCTTTTTATCAGGAGATATCTCCCAGCAAGTTTCAACAGCAACCGTTCAGCGAAACATATTTAAAATCCATTTTAATCTTCGCCCGCACGAGAAAGCCCAGAGCGGGCCGACGTGACATCATCTGCTACGTGCCCCAAACTGCCGACGTCGGGGCTCCCGTGACGAAGCCGACGCGCTGGCTGTGGTTGGCGCGCGCTGCTCGGGCGTGTGTACACGTCATGGTTTTGGGACTGACGTCATGCTGCCCGGGCCTTTGGGGACGGCGAAGACCTCGGCCGGTCTGGGCGCGCGCGTGCGCTCGCTCGCGCGCGCTTCCAGAGAGGCAGCGATACGGCAAGAATGGTGACGCCATGTGATACATGCTGTCATGGCGGCCGCTCGGCGTTTTTTTGTCGAAACCGAAACTGGCACGAATAAACGACGCCGTAAATGAATGTTTACGCTGCGCTCGACCGTCTAATCTGTCATTCTATGATTAGTGGGCTGGTAGGCACGCATAGCAGCGAAAAAACGTAACATAAAAATTTCGTGTCAGTACTCCTTTAAGCTCTTTCTGTTCTTGCACTAAACAACGGATCTCGTGAGTTTGACGTCCTCACTACTAATTAAATTAAACTGTGCGTCCCCTGTTTTCAAGACAGTGGTGTCACTCAACTCTATGCGTTGTGACCTTTTTTTAGCGCCAGACATCACTCGATTGCTTGTAAACATTTTCCAGCGCTGTATTGTACTGACCAAGCCCACCCAAAACTGATATGTGTAAGAAGTCCTAGTAAACACATTTCGTAATAAACATATTTTTACACTCTGGAAGCTCCTAGGACTGTTTTTGTGCAAAATCACATGATGGCTAAAAATGGTAAATGCCAAGAATTTTAGATTATTTTATTTTTATTTAACAAATACTGCAGGCCTTTTGCCCGAGCTGGAGGGGTACACATATCACACCCACAAAAAACGACAAAAGCATCTTGTGTATACACTGCAAAATATACAAGGTGAGTCAGGACATCCATAGTATCAGTAACTCAATGGCAAAACAAGAGGAACAACAATGGGTCAGAACAATGAAGCAATACAACAAAACGGCCAGACAAACGATACACAGAAAAGCGGCTATGACGAATAAAGCCCGACAAGTATGCGTTTTAAACATTGGGTTCAAGGCGCTCTACTGACCGAAGGTCCTCTACAGAAGTTTTATTTGAATCGTAGACTGTTCGAGGGACGAAGGAAAATTTGAACAAATGGGTCTGAGAAAAAAAAACTGCGTGAGAGAGAAAGCGCGTGAATGACCAGTTCGCCGCGTTGATAGAGAGGGGTTAAGTGGTAGGAGGGGTAAAGACAGAGGCTGCGGTTTTTAAGAGAATAAAGAAACTTAAGGCGAATAAACTTTTGTCGTGATTCCAAGGTTACAGTCACATGGTTTTGCATTGTTTCAGTAACAGACATTTCTGCTTTGTAAGAAGCGCACTGCACGTGTAACTTTTTTTCAAGTGAGTTGATGTTCTTCTTTGCATGTGGGTTCTCGACATAGAACGCGTATTCTATTTTAGGGCGTATGAGTGTATTGAACGCTAGCACCTTGACCTGTGGGAGCGATTCTCTCATTTTATGCCTTAAAAGGCACAAGTTGCGCGAAGCGGACGATGCAGCATAGCACTGTTCGTGTTCCAGCTTATGGTGTTTGTTAGCGTTATCTTAAGGTATTTATATTACTTAACGAGAAACACTGCATGGTTTTAAACTGAATTTTGAAATAGATGGGGCTGTTGTTGTTGAAAATTCGAAGAAAGACCGCTTTGGCAAAGCTAGGTTTCATACCATATTCATTGCAGCACGCGAGAACAATCGTAACCTCGGCGTTTAGAGCGAGCAGATTATTTTGGGAGTTAATGTTAAAAACAAGAATGCTAGCGTCGGCAAAAAGGCGCATATAGACTGAGTCATGAATAAAATTCACTATATCATTACAATAAATAAAAAAAGCAAGGGCCCCAGTACACTGCCCTGCGGGACTTTGGAATTTAGAGAAAGAAGGTCCGAAGATCGCCCATTTACATCGTCATACTGTCTACGGTGCTTTAATAAGCCGATACCCGTGCAATTACGGAATTTGGAAGCCCGGTGAGCTGCAGTTTGTGAATCAATTGATCATTGGAAACAAGGTCCAACGCCTTGCGGAAATCTAAAAAGATGACAACAGCCTGTCTAGCCATATTAAGGACAGATATAAAGAAATGAACAGCAGAAACAAGGTGGTTGTCGGTCGAAAACCATTTTCTGAAACCCTCCTGAGACGGGGATGAGATTTGATGTTCATCGAATAAGTTAGTAATGCATGTGGCAATTATCTGTGCCACAATTTACAGCAGGAGGAGGTCAAAGAAATGGGTCAATGGCTCGAAACAAGTCAAGGGTCACCCTTTTTAAAATCGGCATAACACGGCCCAATTTCAATAAATTTGCAAGGATGCTGATTTGATGGAACATTGAAATATCACAACTAGAATCTTATCCAGAGCTTCGGCATAGCGCCACAAAAATGTATTTGGTATGCAATCTGGACCAGGTGAGGATCTGGCTTTATTCGCAAGAGCAAATCGAGGACACCATCATGGGAAATAACGTCTGGAGATGGAAAGCGAATTCCAGTGTTTTTGGTGCAGAAAAAAGAGAAAAAATAACAACAAAAATATTCATTAAATTTTTGTGCAATAGCGTCCGGGTTCAGTATCACGCAGTCGTTCAGTGAACTTTGATTAATAGTGGGCGTACGCTCTCTACCGAAGTCCCACAACTTCAGGGGATTTTCACAATTAAAGTTTGCCAACGTGGTAGTAAAGCAAAAGCTTTTAGCTTGCTTATGGCTTCTGAAAGGGACACACTTACTTGGGAGATAATTCCAGGGGCGGTACCTTTTTTCCTGAGCCGTTTGGCATTCTGCCTCAGATGTATAATTCACCTCGTCATTCAGGGCGTTCCTTCTGCGGTTTTTTTTCCTTGGAAGGAAGAAATTGCTCAACGCAGTATAAACAGTGTTACGTACATTTATCCCACAACAGAGTATCCTCGTCCAATAACGGCTTGCGTTCGGGCTAGTTGGGTAAATATCGTTTGAACAAAGGTGTGATGTGGCCTGTGTTTTTGTATGTAATGCAGAATGCAATAAAGTACGCCAAGTTACTAGTCGGGGCTTCTACCGGCTGTTTTTCGTTCTGTGGTTCTTCAAGCAGCTTCTTGATCAAGAAGCTTCTTAATCTCATCTGCCCATCTAACGTTCTGCCGCCTTCTGCCACGCTTATCTTCTCTAGGAAGAAGGTAATCTCGCTTGGGGTTCTTTGAGTGGGACCGAGCAGAATCTTGAATTCGTTTTTCTCAGATAAGCGCATCTAGGAGGGCCAACAGATAATATTGTATTGAGAGATTCAGAGCACTGTCGCGCTGCCTCCTCTGGCCTATTGGGGGAGGAGGGTCGATGCAGACGTCCTGCACCGCATGGAAAAAATTCTTCCGTCGTGGTAGGAGCCCTTGCAAGAACCTAACGTTGGAAGGCGTACGTCATGTCGTGGATGATGAGTCCTACAATGGACGACTCGGAAAGATTAGGATCGGCAATCTGCAGGAGCCCTCCATTCTCGTATAAGTAATTCCCCAGTGTATGTTCCTTATGATTGAAGATTATGGTATGATCCCAATGCTCAAAAGGGTTCAACTCCAGGCGCGGATGAAGCTGGCTCACCAGTCGGTTCAGGGTTGATCAGCATTCTGTGTCATACGTAATTTATAACCCTTTCTTCGCGTCCCCGAAAAGGCATACGCGCAGGTTTTTTATTCGATCAGAGACTGTTATCCAGTGATTGTCAGAGCATGCGTATTCGTAGAACCGGATTCGAGCTGATGGACGTGAAGTGGCACCATCAAAATAATCAGATTTATCTTCCTTCCTGTACAGGGCAGGTTCACGACTGAATTCCATGAAAGACATATAGTGCTGTTGCTTCCAAAGTTGTTGTTCTTGCAAATGCAAAATGTGTTCAATTAAACTGGATGGTCTGACCTTGGTTCAGGGCTTAATCACTTGGCGTAACCAACCAATCCTGACAATCACCTGAGCATATGTTCGTCTTTATGTTGCTCTTCAACGCGATCTTGTCCAGCGCGAGTTTGGCTTTCCTGGAAAGGAAAGACAAAAAGTCAGGAGTGCTGACCTTCTTTGGGAGTACCACGGTCGCATCATCCACGTCCTCTTGGGAACAGGTGGCTACCGGACGTCCATCTTCGCGCTGACCTACATTGTCCGGATGCTGTCGGCTGCACCAAACTTTGCGTTCCTCTTTATTAGGTCAAGTTCACGAAGAAGAAAAAACAGTCCGGTTATCGTCCTTTCTTCTTCTTCCTCTTCCATTCTTTCCTCTTGCAGCCCACCTCTCGTTCGGCCTCTTCGTCATGTTACAATAGTGTTAAATATGTTATTGCTGTTATGTACAAATATACTTTCTCACGAGGGCTCTGCAACTTTCACCGTAAGTATGTCTCTTCAAAGAAAACTATACCTAAACGGCCTCTTAAACGACAATGCGGGCGTGCGCCCACTCATTTACTTCTCCCAATAACTTTGCTGACAGTGATTGCGTAAACGTTACATATATCACGTGTGGTGTCGATTACAGACTGTGGGGTTTCGTGCTTACCCGAAAAACCGTGCCGGATAAGGCTGCTTATTCACGAGCTCAGGGCACGTTCGGCCATTGCATGGGGTTTTTGACGTGGGCCGGACCGTTCTCGGTCATAATGGTGGTGTGCTTGCAACGGGTTTGGACTCTAGAAAACCTTTTGCCACGGCGCAGCAAGAACCTAGCTGTGCTAAGTTCTTTTCTGTGTACTTTGACTTTCCTTCTTCCGTCTAGGTCTGCGCAATTTGAAGTTTCTGTTTGTTTGTTTGCTTATTTCGTATATTTTGGGCATGATACACGTACATCACACGGTACATTGCAGTTCTCATCTTCTGTCCAAGTTGGAACACAAAAATCCTCTCAGTCTCTTTATTTCCACCAAGATTTGCCATCTTAAGCATACTTCTCGAGATTCCAGGCATGGAAGAATAAGCAAGCCTACTTGCGGCGCTATAATCAGTATGCGTTGTCAGCACTTGCGTGCAATACTATTGGGAAACAATGATACAGATATGAGGTAGTTCGTCACACTTTTGAAAAAAGTTTATCAAAGCAAACACGGCAGGTGATTTCAAAACTTCTAAGAAGTATCGCAATTCTGTGTCGAAGTTCCTGCGTAAGGCGAAGAAAACTAACTTTGAGAATATTTTTTCAAGCACCCGTAATGACGTTTTATGGCGTGAAATAAACAAGTTCCTAAACCATGGGTCAAAGCAGACTGGAAAACTTGAAATATTAATCGGTGATAGAGCGATACAAGTTTCGAGCTGCCGAACAGTTTCAATACATATTTTACAACGTTAGCGCCAAGTCTTAATACAAACGGTTCGAAACAGTTTTTGGGTGCACCAAACAGTTACTCGGCATTTTTCGAACCAACTACTCCCTCTGAGGTTTATTCAGACTCCAGGTCCCTAAAGAATAGCACAGCGCGCGATATTGATGACCTTCAAATAAAACCGCTATAATTTGTTCTTCATCTGTTGGTGCCCGTGCTTAGACATATTTTTAACCTATCTGTATCCACGGGAAGGTGTAAAAAAAAATATGCAGCACGCCTCATTTACGGTCTCATTTATATTTTGAAAAAAAAATCAATTTGGCAATTATCGACCTATTTCTGTATTGCCTGTAATGTCGAAAGAATAAGAAAAAAGAATTTGTAACCGTATTGTGTCCTTCTGTGAGAGAGATTGCATTATATCACCGAATCAATTCGGATTCCGAAGAGGTATGTCTACAGAACTCGCCCTGCTAACTCAAAAAGAACCCATACTTGTCGGATTCAAAAACAAAAAACCTATTTTAGGCATTTTAATCGATCTGTCGAAAGCTTTTGACAGCATAAACCATAAAATTAGGTTAACCAATATAGAACACTACTTCTTTAGTGGCGTTACTCTAGAGCTTATAAAGTCTTTTTTGAATTTCAGGAAACAATGTGTCAGGATCGAAGAAACTAGTTGTTCGCTAAGGAACGTAAGAGTGGGAGTTCCGCAAGGTAGCATACTTGGTCCTGTTTTATTTATATTTTGTAAATGATATATTCAGTATTAGTGACTGTGCCCATTATGTTGTCTACGCTGACGATACAAACCTCTTTTTTCACTCTGATGACCTAAAGGAACTTTTGAACTCAGCCAATATGACCCTTAAAATTTTGCTGAAGGGGTGTGAACTAAAGGCCGTAGAAAGAAACACAAGAAAAACGAAAGCAGCACTATTTTCTACTGCAAAAAAAAAAAACATTACTCCGGATTTGAACCTATACCTTGGATCCGAGAACGTAGAGGCTGTAAAAGAAGTCAAATCCCTGGGAGTAACCATCAGTGAACATTTATTTTGGGATACACACGTTCAACGCGTAGGAGGAAGCTTGGCTAAGGCTTGCGGTATTCTTTCCAGACTGCGACATGTTATCCCCACCAAAACAAAACTGCTTCTATACAACACACTTTTTACGCCCCACCTAAATTATTGCCATCTCGTATGGGGCACCACATCTCAAGCAAACTAACTTAATTGTTTTTACTGCAAAATATATCGTGTCGCCATATTGCAAACGTTTCATACGGCGCCCACACTGCAGAACTTTTTCCAGAATTTAAGGTGCTGCCACCGTCGAGATTATATAATTATAATCTTGGGAAGAAATAAAACAGGCTTTCGGTTACAATAACAAATGTTTCCTTACCTTGTCCCCTTTGCAAGTTATATATAATATGAGACATCAAAATCTTGTGATGACTCCTCTCTCACGTAGAAACCATGAATTTCGCAAGCTACAGTGCTGTATGCCCAGACGGTTAAATAATTAGGCAAGCAAAAATACCGACATAAATACTATATCCACCAGAAAATGAAAAGAGCACGTCATAAAAATGGGTATTTGCTTATAAGACAAATAAATGTGTGACGGCCATGCACACCGCAATTATATTCTTTTGAATGGATTTCTCTCCCAAACATTCCCTATAATGGCAATTTGTTTTTTACTTTTTTTTGTTCACCAAAAACGTTTTCTTTTAGTTTTTTACATGAGCCTATTATTTCTCTGTATGTTTTACTACACAGGTAGTTTGTTCTTCCTCTTAGTATGGATGTTTATTAATACCTACCACTGCACCAGGTATTCAGTGCTCAGGTACATTACACAAATATTTGTAATATTTTAATTAGGTGTATGTATATATAATGTGTGTATCCTTTTAGTATGGATGTTTATTAATACCTACCACTGAACCAGGTATTCAGTGCTCAGGTACATTAAACAAATATTTGTATTATTTTAATTAGGTGTATGTATATATAATGTGTGTATCCTCTTAGTATGGATGTTTATTAATACCTACCACTGCACCAGGTATTCAGTGCTGAGGTACATTAAACAAATATTTGTCATTTTTTAATTAGGTGTATGTATAAATAATGTGTGTATGTACTTCCTTATTATATATCACAATGCAACACCTATCTTCCACGGGCGTCCACAGGCGGCGTGGCATGTACCGCAGGCGACGCGCTTGCAGTGTCGCGTTTCAATCCGTGAGCACTGTACATATGACTGCTTAAGTTCATTTTTATTCATAATCAGATGCATCCAAATCTACATTATTTTTTTGCGTATGCTGTTTTTATATAATTTTTGTAAAAGTTCAACCTTTATTATTCATTTTTCAGCTATTCTTTCCTTGTCAAAAATGGGGCAGGAACCCTGTCAATTTGCTTCTTAGCAGCTTTTTGTTTCTGCCATTATTATTTTTACTTTGTACGAGATTACAATGCTGAATAAATGAACTTTGAATCAATGAACTTTGATCGTCACTGCTCCAATCGTTGATTGCAGCCAATCTTACAGCCGGCGGCCTAGCGAAAGTGCATCACGCTGCCCTACGTAGGTACTTACATAACAGAAAGGCTTTCTTGCCTTCCTTTCCTCCGTGTGCAGCGCTTTGCAGCTGGGCTGCGCTAAAGTCGCGCAGACAGAATCTCAGCGCTACTCGGCGGGCTCCGCGACGCATGGAACAGTTCAACTCTTCCAATCTACAAATCAACTTGGCGTAATACCGCCTACACCACCGCGGTGGCTTTGGCTGTTTTTTTACTGCAAAGCAGTATATGTCTAACCTTCCAGTGTTGATTACGGTGTCATGGATTTACTCAGCGCCGCTCCGGGGCTCCTCTTAACCACCGCTTGACACCTCTTTCACAACTATTTTCCTCACGCCTCCTCCAATTACCCCTTTGGAAAGTTGGGCAGTCGGCAGCTGATTTCGGTAGTGCAGTTATCAGATGATTGCAAAAAAAACAGAAGCAGAGATTGGTGTAAAAAATGCACTAACACTTAGTATGCGTTTCAATACAAAATTTGTGCGCAGCGTGAGCTGCCGTCTTCTCCGTCACGGCGCATTTCTGGTGCGTCTCAGGAATTCTTCGCGCGATCAGCGAACGCACGGCAGCGTGCGCTACTTTGCTGCTACCGCGGAGCCCGCCACCGCCGCCAGCCAGCATGTTGCAAATCGTGTTTGAACCTGCCGTAAAAACGTCGCGTGGTTGATATTAGCCCCGCAGAAGGGAGCAGCAAGCATGTTGTTGCAAATCGTGTTTGAACCTCCCGCCCGAATGTCACAAGGCTTGGATTAGCGAAGAATGGAACAGCGTTTGGGGAAAGTGTCAGAGGGAGGGCGCTCCTTGGTGGTGACGCAAGAGAGATGTGTGAGGTAAAGGCAGTGAGAGAGATGACGCCGTAGTCGCACGTGTCGAACTCCACCACACCCTTCGCTACACGCCCATCTCCGTTTTCTTTCTTTCGTCGCTGTTTCGTTCGCTCACTGGGTTACGCAGACATAAACAGACACCGCTCCTTCGAAGCCCGTCTAATGGCTACCAAAGGGATGTTCCCCAAAACTACCGAAACCCGTCGTCACCATTTCCGCTCAAAGTCTACTTCGCCATGTAGCCACGTATCGCTCCCAGTTGCAGAGAAACTTGCGCAGTTGGAACGCCCGCGTGAGCACATATTTCGTTTTAAGCTTGGAAGGCATTCAATGCGACATTTTTGCCGGTGTCGTTCACGCCTAAATAGGCGAAATCACCGGTTGCCGGTTTATGCGTGCATGGTTTGCGGAAGGAAAAAGGAGGCGGGGACTCACGGCTAGGCTTCATGCCGCTACCAATGAAGTGCCAATTGTTCTGGTCGGAGATTTCAATCTCGAAATTACATGGCTCAATGCGCCTAGTCGGCTGTCCTTCTTAACGGAGTCGTTACGGTGAGGGTTGGTGTGTTACGCAGACATCTTACGCAGAGAGTAAAATGTCTACGAAGGGGAAGAGAAACGCATAGCCACATGTTTGTACGCAAGAATGGAGCTCAAGTGCTTCCAGGATTTAAATCATTATGGGACGGATGCATGCCGTACATTTGGAGTAACAAGAGCAAGAATTGAAGCGTTGGCCCGAACACAGGCGCGAACGCGAGCAAACAAAAATGGCAAGATCTCCACTCCGTCGATGATGGCGAGGGTGCGGAGTACGGGGAGTTGAAATGACATCCACATTGCGCCCCGACCATCATTCAATTTGTGCCGCGAGTTTCCGCTGTATTATTTCCTATATGAAACTGCAACTGGCGGCTCAAATCCAACTTCGCTTGATCTTCGCTTGATGGCGGTGTGCGCACTGATTGACGCGGATGGACATTGGGAGGTCCTAAGTTACTCCGCGTGGTTACAAGCGAGAGAGAAAAGGTACTAACTCACGGTCGTAGCCCAATGGGTAAGACGACTGACACTAACTCTGTCTGGTCTACCAGTTGCAGGCTCGAACACTGCAGGTACCTGTGTGATTTTTTGCGATTGTAAATGCTAAGCGCGCGGACGCGGACGTACATTTTGCGGTCCTAAGGTACTCCACACCTAAAATAACGGAAAGCTTCTTGCAACGCCGTTACCGCCTGAAGTTCTGCTCGTCGAGTCGTGGAGGATCCCTCCCGGAGTGAAAGCAATTTGCCCGCTTGGATCGCTGGCTTGAGCCAATATCACTTCTTCAGAGCGCTTTCAGGAGATAATTTTAAACTGTGGCTTCTCTGTCGAGAATACGGCAAGATAGAGCATCAGTGAAGAGGTGCGTGTTAGCTGCTCATAGCTATGAAACAAAGAAGGCCTGGTTGAAAATTCGATTTCGTTTCCTTCCAGGGGTGATCAATACATTGCAACGCGTGGTTTGTCCGGAATTATTCCACTGCTACCCCCGTCAACGCTATTATTGGGTGTCAGGTTTGTGACGTGTACCCCATTCAACATCTTCCAAGGTTATGCAACAACTGGAGATGGTAAAAACAATTGTGACGGTCCTACAGCATGGGGGACTGTAAAACTATCTACCTTCTGGCATGTGTGAAGTTAAAGTCATTAGATTCAACATGGGACGAGCACCTCTCCGTTCTTCGAACCGTCTTCACACGCATACGAGAAGCCAAGCTCACCGTCAAGCCAAGAAATAAGAAATCAGAAGTCCAACGGTATCCTTTTTACGGCACAAGATTGGATCTAGCAAAGTAGAACCAATGGACAAAACGCTAAATAAAATTCTGGAGTCGAGACGACTCCAGAACAAGAAACAAGTGCGGTCATTCCTTGGGCTAACCAGATATTATCGCCAGTTAATTCCAAACTACGCGGAGACGGCCAAGCCCCTGACGGACCTCACGCGCAAATGTGCCAAAAACTTAATCCACTGGACAGAAGAGATGAACGCGGCTTCACGACTTGAGACGAAGCTATCTTCCGCACCCATTTTGAAAGCGCCAGATTGAGACAGAAGCTATCTTCCGCACCCATTTGAAAGCGCCAGATCTGCGTAACAACTTCGTGCTGCGCACCGACGCATCGGACAGAAGCGTAGGGGCAGTTCTGCTGCAAGAGAAAGATGGCAACCTCCACCCTGGTTCTTACGCCAGCAGAACGCTTTCCCGCGTGAAAGCAAGTATTCTACCGTGGAACCAGAATGCTTAGCGCTCGTTTGGTCTGTGCGGAAATATCATCAGTTCTTGTGTGGTCGAAAGTTTATTCTCCAAACAGACCACCAGCCCTTGCAATACCTACAAACCGCGAAACACTTAAACAGCCGTGTTTTGAGGGGAGCCTGTTCCTACAAGAATATTCATTCACCGTGCAATACATAAAAGGTGCGGGTAATGTTAGAGCAGACTTCGTGAGTCGAGTGGTAATGCCAGAAACTGTGCTTGCTCCCTATTGTTTTGGTGACATTTACGCAAGTAGCATTGTAGTGTACATAGCGTTTTTCTTTTCTTCTTCTTCTCCCTCATCACCGCACCTCGAACCCCGGGGACACTGAAAGTGTGTGTGTGGCTCCGCCCCCCTACAACTTTAAAAAGCCGGGGGTAATGTAATGGTGCCGCCAATCCCCGAAGTGGTATGCTTGCAATTGGAGGACAATAATGCCCCGGTGCGCGAGCGCGTGAGCGGACGGAACGCGACGGGGACCACCATCGGTCGGCGGAAGCTCGGTGGGTGCTTGGACAGCACCGAACGTGATCTACACCCCCCGACAGCGCCCGTGCTACCGCGCCGGGACATCGCCAGTGAACGGCGCATTACGGGGACCGTGCCGTAGTGCCGGTCGCTCGTACCCGCTACCACATCGGGCACCCGTGCCTTGCGCCGGGAAATCTAGTCATCAACCTTCAGGCGGGGCCGCCATCGGTTCGAGAGGACCACCCGTCGGAGCCGCCGCCCTTGCCTGCCTCTCTTGGGCCTCCGGGCGAGAGGTCCGTGCTACCGCGCCGGGCCGCCTCATGTTCCTGCTGGGCTGCGCCACCGGGTCGGGGCACGTGTGGTTCGAGTGACGTCGGCCAGCCAAACGGGACCAGCACGTCTGTGACCCTCGGCTAGTGTGACTGCGACAATCCATGTGAGCCTAGTCCACATTGCAGGCGTATGTGCGGCGGTCGCTATCCTCGCTGAACTGGGACTTGCGCGGAACTGTTAGAAGGTGCAGGACGGAATCCCGCTTGTTGTTTTTCTCCTTTTTTATTTGCGTTTGCCACGTGTGTAACGTTTTGGTTTCTTCTCGTTTTGACCCATGACCCATTTGAGCTGTTTTTGCCGCATAATACATCGCTCCTACGTTTCCCCGTCGTGTTGTGGCCTCTGTCTTCATTGATCTTGCGTTCACGTCTCGTGGTTCCCTCCACCAAACCCCGAGATCATCACACAATTAAATAGTATTGTGCGCATTGCTACAGCCTCAAGGACAGTGTTCGAAGTGACAGGGTGTCATGCTAAGCACTCCCGGGCGATTATGGCCACACCGCCAGAAGAGTGTGAGCAGCCATCCCTGTCCTTTCTGAAGACCCTGTAACTATTCGAGAAATTTGTTTTCTTGGAATTCAAATGTGTTTCCTGAACACACATCACACTTAACTAATTAGAATGCAGTCTTTCGTATATATCGTCAAGATTTTTAAGGGGGCCTCTGAAGTTCCATTGAACTATACTTTCTCTTCCCATTATCAAGTGTTCGGAGCTACTGGAGTGCTTTCTTTATGTATCGTCTTTCGGGGCTTGGATCTCGGAGGGGGATTTACGGCCTCTCTACTGGTTTGGATGCGGGAACCCGTTCCTTCCGCTGCAAGGCAAACAGGAACGGTCCCACGTCCATCTCATCCTCGAAGTTCCTAGGGATGCCTCATGGACCAGGCCTCTTGGATTTGCACGCATTCCGGTGCGTTTCGATTTCTGAGCCCCTACCACCGAAGGTGTCGGGAGCCCCACACGTGGCACCGGCGGTGCGGCAGAGGTGGGAGCCGATGCGGGACCCCCGGTGTCCATCTCCTCCGCATGCTCCAGTCTGAGCAGGGAGGGTGGGAAAGCAGGGGCTGGACGGGCATCGGTCCCGATGGTGGCTGTTGCTACCACAGCCGTTGCTCGCTGAGCAGGCGGCGCGGAGGCGAGTTGGGCTGCCCGAGGCAACCCAGGGGGGGGCGGCTGCTGGATCAAATCCGACTCTCGGTACTGGGTCTCCGCCGAAACCAGACGCCATTCCGCCCTCCCCCCTCCCCCGTGAGCCGCGTCGGTGTACCCCCCCCCCCTTCAGGGGGAAACAGGCGAACCTCTTCCGCGCCTCTGGGGGGCTGGTGTTCTCGGTGATATTAACATTAATTATCTGCTTCTCCTGTTTAAACTTTCACATTTTCGCGAGTACGCTGCTTGGGGTCCCTAGCAGTTGGCACAGGTGAAGGTTACGGATTGACAAATTTCTGAAGGGTGGTCATGCTGGCCGCACTTAGCGCAGGTAAGTCGGCCACGACAAGGGTTTGTGCCATGCCTGAACCGTTAGCACCCGAAGAGCGCCGTGTGTTCGGGATGTAAGGGGAGACAGAACAATGTATATAACCGGCATTTCTAAGTTCTGAAAGGATGGATCGATCAAAGGCAAGGATAATGTGTTTAGCTGCTATCTGTTTGTCATCGCAGCGTATTGATATGCGCTTTGATGATGGTTGCATCTTAGTGGAGCTAGGCCAACTATGGCAAAGAGCGCCAAAACAGATGCTTAGTTCCCACAGATTAAAGGTGCATACTAAAATTGAATAGCAACAAAGGTAAAACAAATAAAGACAATACAGATCGCTGGTGTAGAGGGCCAGGTTGTGAAAATGCATGATACGATATGAGATTCTGAAATATAACTTCAGATAAATACTTAAACACTCGTTTCACAGAAAACATTGGTCCATCGCCTAAGAACAGCGATGGGTGGAATGGGATTATTCGTCTGTAGAGTTCTGGAAAGTTTGCGTCGTAGAGTGTGAAGTAACTTGCATTCAATTTGTATGTGAACTACGAATAGCCTTCTCCACACCTGCCGCACAGGGGTGTCGAAGACCCAGTGAGCAAATGTGGATGTGTTGCATAAGTGTGGCCTATTCGTAGCCTGGCTAAGGCTACTTCCGTGTGTCTGTCTTGGTTGTCTGTTATGTATCTACCTAAGTGGGGCTTTATAGTGTAGAGTTTGTTCTCTGTGCGTCCCATGTTTCCTGCAAAGATTTCCGCAAGGCTGTCCGTACCAGTGGCTTCAGGTCGAGGTAGGGAACGCACGGTACATCTATGCTACTGCGGAGAGCAGCGACAGCGGCACTCTGGTCAGCAATTTCGTTCCCCAGAATTTCACTGTGACCAGGAATCCAGCAAGCATTCATTTTTAGTTTTGAGTGATCAGCAGAGATTGGAGCTTTGATTAGTTGGTTGAGGACAATGTTTTTTGTATGTTTGAAGCAATGTAAGGCTTTATTTATGAGTCTCTAAAGTAATGAAGTGTTCGGTTCTGGTTTGTGTAAGGTGTTGTACTGCTAATAAGATACCATGTGCTTCTGCCGCGAATATGCTGCTATTTCTGTGTAATGTATACTGGAAATGTTGGGGCCATGTGCAGCCCATGCGATGGCTGAAGAACACTTGAAAGCATCGGTGTAGAAGGCGGTGTGCGGGTATTTGTGTTGTAACTGAAGAAAGTGCTGTAGTACAAGTTCTCTGGGCGCATTTCATCTGTCGATATTGTTAACGTGACGTGAATGAAGACGTGTAGCCAAGCGGTACAAGAGGTATCCACACAGTGTATTTACAATCGCAAGAGCACCCCGCAGGCCAGGCGCAAGATCCTCTTATACTTCGACATCTAGCTCGTTTTCCGAGTCCGCGTGGGCTACCGTCATCTTCGTTCGGCTAGTATCTGGCACGTGTCCCAATGTGATGCATACGCTATGCACGTACCATAGCATAACCCCCGCGGCGGAAAGCGCCGTCTCAGTGCTAATTATAGCGACGCGGGTCGCGGACCGTGTACGGTTTGAGGCGGGCTACGTGAACAACGTCCGTTGTTGAACGGTGGGAAGTTGGCGATGGCATGGCCGGTGTTATTTCGTACGTGACATCGGTGACTTGTCGGATAACACGGTAAGGACCAGAATAGGGAAAGAGGAGTTTTTCAGAAAGTCCCACGCGGCGCGACGGCGACCACACCAGAACAAGTGATCTTTTTTTAGCGTAGTACTACTTTATAGGAAAATTAAGTTATTTTGGAGTACTAAGTAGTGTGCGCGTAACTCATAAAAACAATATGATAAATAGATTGAAAATGGAAGTGCCGGTTCGATCAGGATCAGGCCTGTGAAAGATCATCAGAAAAGTTGATCGAGTAGAAAATTTTTTTCCAAGGAATATGGGAAAAACAGGGCATACGTTTTGTGTAAAGAAAATTATATTGAATGCTCCTGAGCGTTTTGTAGAATACCAAGTCGCTTTGTAAAGGCGTTCTCGCCGGTTTTACATTCAACCAAACTGTCAAGCAACTGTGGTAACAATAGTTGATTTAGTCAGAGCATGAAAGGGTTCAGGAAGATTGTTAAAGAAATTGGCTAAGAGCGGCGCTTTCATGTTAGTGAAATTCAACCAACATCTTATGCCCCTTCCGCCACACCCCCCCCCCCTCTATCCCCGTTTATTTCCGGTAAGCCACCCCAGAGAAGATATTTCAGGACCTGGAAAATACATCTATTCCAGCTCTGCATAAAATGAATATTATCTGTATCCGACAGTAAAAGAGGGTTAGCAATAAAAAAACGACCAATTGGAGCACTGTTTAATAAATGAACTTTGCTGTCAACTGCCGCTGATAATTAAGCAAGGCGGCACTGAAGGCTGGACGGCTGGTGGTGGCGCGCAGGCTCACTTTGATGTGGTTGCAGTGGACCCAAAATGGTGGGTTTGTGCTGCTGCACAGCGCGACTGAGCCATCTGCTTGCGCTGCATGCAGTAGTTGTCCAACAGCCTCAGTAAGTTAACGTACTGTGTCTGTACTCGAATGCCTGTAGCATGGCCGAACTTCAGGCAGCTTTATTCCGACTGGAATCCGAAGACCGCATCTCGGCTGTCCTCCGGTGGCCGTACTTCGGGTGCCGTACTTCGGCTTTGGAATGGCCGGAGCACTACGGAGGGAAACAGGCCGTACGAACGTGAGCCGGTGGACTAGCCTACGTACAGTGGCCGTTGGACAGCCATGGGAGTACGGCCGCATACGGCCAAAAGGCCCACATTTGGACATGGGCCGAACACGGCTGCCGGAAAAAGGCCGGAAAGAAAATCACCGGCCAAAGTACAGCGGCTTGAGTTAGTGCGTACAGTCCTGTGCGGCCTGGGTATGCCTTCGAAAACAAGGACCGCCTCATTGGCCGTGACGGCGCCACCCAGGACGCACAAAATAATGGCTTCGGGAGTTTTTTGCAGGTTTGTATTCTGAAAAATAGAAAATGGCTACTATTTAGTTTTACCACCTGCCAGTGCGTCCGTTTACTGTTATCCCTACCTTGCCTGAATCAATATGTGTAGCGTGTACAAAAGTGTGCGCAAAAGCCGATGGTCTGGAGTGTAGCATGTGTTGTGGTATTTACCATTTTGGTACATGCTCTCATGTTGTCGAGTAATCACTAATGTCTAAGCGTGATTCCTTTCGCAAAACATGGAAGTGTAAAGCTTGCCGTGGCGTCACTCTGGTGAGAAAATGCAACAGAACCCCACACCAGACTATGTTACAGTGAAGATTGCCATCATTAATGTAAAGCCTGAACAACTTATGCTTTTGCCAGCAACGGTGAGTGAAATGGAACGCCCGCCACAATGTCTGACAAGTTTGATGCCGCCATGAAGCGACTAGACGTGCACGACCAAGATATTAAGTAAATCAAAAAACGTCTACAATCAGTACAAAAAGCAGAAGTTATTGAAAGAGAAACGAACGTGCAAGATTTAGTTCATGACCTTGTTTAGCGCAGCCGGCGTCTCAATTTGAAAGTACACAGAATCCTTGTGACGCCTGCGGAAGGTTTGCTAGAAAAGCTAAATGCGCACCTGCCATCTTTTGCTGTCCCCTGCCTCTCACCAAACGACGTCACGGCGATCCACCGGCTCCCATGGAAACCAGATAAGATACCGGGAATTATCATCCCCTACAGCCACCAGTAACACCCAGATCTGTGGCTTGCTGCGCGCAAGAAGCTGAAGGCCACTAAGCAGCAGGCTTCGATTCTCGAAAACATGACCACGTGAAACCAAGACCTTTTTCGAAAAAGAAAATACTGGGCCACAGAAAACAGATTATCTATTGCTTGGCACTCAAAGGGCAAGATACTGTTAAGAAAAAAGGAGGATCATCGTGCAGTCGTTGTTGCGCCAGAAATGCAACTCAGCGTAGGCGCTACAGCCCATTATCGCGAATTACTTCTCTGCGCCTCCGACAGCTTTCAATTGAGTGGAACGGCCTAAATTTTTTAGAATACATTGCAACATATTTTAGAATTGAGTTAAGCTATCAGTCCGCGTAAACATTTAGGCAACCCGCAGACCCTTTCGCACTCCTGCTCCATCGCGCACGCATTGAACTAGCAACCCGGGCACCCTGAGAGTGATTGGAAGGGATTGCATACGTCGCCTTCGCGGCAGGCGCCCTTTCAGTACCCCCGTTTGCCGTTGCCGGTTCGGGGTCAATGCCTCGAGGGCCAACTGAACAGCCCAAAGTTGCTCTTGGTTTTCGCTTATTGTCACGGCTTCCAGCCACGGCAATATGTTCCTTAACTTTCTTTGCTAGGATTCTTGGTACAGTCCCACTGCATGTGCGTGAAGCTTACCGTCGCACGCTCGTCGCTCTGGTGTGTCTCCAGGCACATCCTGTTTAGTAACGCTTGACTGGATACGGTACCAGTCTGCAGCGGTAGGAACAAAACATCCTGGGCTCTCTTCAGACCTTTGTAGGGTGGTAGGAGAAGCCTGCTGCTCAGTCTGAACGACTTCGTCTTCTCGTTGTAGGTCACCGTGCGTTCGTTGGTGCTGAACCAAAACGGGCGACAGCCGCTGCGGCCGCGGTGCCTTAGTGCTGGCGCCTCGGCGGGATCCGTTTTTTTTTCTGAAGGATAAAATCTTGTTAACGCCCAGTCCAACTACGTGTTTGGAGGCAGACCAGTTGGGATACTCCTTAGTCCAGGTGTCGCTGGCTCTGGCTGGCAGTCCGGGCCCGTCTCACCAGGTTAAGCTGGAAGCCAGGTTCTGAGCTGGACAGGTGCGGCACCCACTGTGAAGAGGAGTGGTTAGAATTTTGAGGCAGGTTGCGTGTGTGAGCATTCCGATTCTATGTGATAAAGACTTGAATGTGAACATCTTTGACAGAATTCTGTCTGGTTGGGTTATATTGCTATGTGCAATTGGATTTCTGCCACCCCAATTCCCACAAATCATCTGTGGTCTCAGCTCTCTTCCTTAGAACCAGAACTATATGCTCAACAGAAGAGGACCGGAAGAAAGAAGAAAAAGCCGTAATCGCTGACCTGAAGAAAAACGGATACACGAGCAACTTCATACGACGCGTCAAACGCCGTCTCCCCCAGCCGGGCTGCAACCAAGGAAATTCCTCTGCACTGACGCCGCCGGTCAACAACCCCTCTCCTGTCTCCGCCTTCTGCCACTCCACCCCCTTCGCACGGTGCCCCACCCGTATTTCCGTCCCCTATGCTAAAGGAACGAGTGAAACATTATCCGGCATTATTCGCAAGGAAGGCATTGTCATCTACCACAAGCCAGTGTCAACTCTTGGACGGCTTATACCTCGACCTAAAGAGCGGCCGCCAAAAGAAAAATCCCAAGGGGTCGTCTACAAAATTGCTTGCGCACAATGCCCCGCTAGTTATTTTGGGGAGACCATGAACTTCCCGGAACGCCTCCGCCAACACAAAAACGACGTTCGCAAGTCCGACACTCAGCGCAGTGCATTGGCCGAGCACTGCGAAAAAGCTGACCACCGGATTAACTTTGACGGCGTGCAGGTGATTGGCACCGAAACGAATTACTCACAAAGATCACTGCTCCAGTCCTCGCACATACAAGGAAACCGGCAAGGCCTGAACAGATCCCTCGGAGCCCTTTCCACCATCTACGCCCACGGCCTTCGACGCGCAAGGGCAAGAATATAGTAAGAAAAAAGAAAAAGAAGAAGAGACCTATATAACCGCTGCTTCTTGTCGTACATAGTCACCCCTGATGAAGGAGCCGAGTTGGCTCCGAAACGTTGGGACCGCTTTGAATAAACGCCCTTGGTTGGTGTATTTGCCTCTTATGTGATAAAGAGTACCCCTTTTGGTGCAAAACGGGCACAGTGGTGAGGGAGAGGCGGGGAAGATCAAATGCCAAAGTGTATTGTGAGGGAAGGTGTGGGTTTGAAGTTGACGGAGAGTGATTTCGTCTTCTTTTGTTAGAGACGGGTTCGGTGGAGGGAAGGTGAGACGTGAAAGCTTGTAGTGTGTGAGAATATCGTTGTACGTGAGTAGGGGGTGGGTATCCAGATAGGTAGGAGGGGGGTAGAGGAAATTCCGCGTGGTGCGCCGCTTGATTGCCGGCCAACCCACGGTACCCAGGGTTCCATAGTATGTGGCAATCCTCAGGGAGGTAAGTGGATTGATTGATGATTGATTGTAGGGTGTAACGCGCCGACGCAACGCAGGCGACGAGGCGTGCCGTAGTGGAGGACTTGGCATTAGTTTTTATCACCTGGGCGATCTTAATCGTGCGCCGAAATCGCGTACACACGGGCGTTTTTGCTTTTTGCCGCCATCAGAAAAGCAGCCGCCGTGGACGGAAATCAAACCCGCAACCTCGTAGGGCCTAGGGCAGTGCGAGGAAGTACACCTTTTTTGAAGATGTCGACATGCTTCCTGCAAGTTCGTGATTACTGTCACGTAGTCGCGACGAGTGGAAGTAAGGAAGAGAGCAATGCCTAACGCTTCAGTTTCAGTTTGTGTTGAGGCTCGAATAGAGGCAGTGGTGACGGTACATTTTTGGCTGTCTATAGTAGGGACGGCGTAAGTCGATCGGTTGGCGTATGGGGATGCATTCACGTAAAGCGTGCCCGGATGATGCTTGTAGTGGGTGCGGACGCAGTTGGTTCGGGCGGTGCGACGACTGCCATGCAGGCCTGGGTGCATGTTTAGGGGTAGCAGGGCGACTTTAATGCGAGAGCGCAGTAGCGGAGAAAGGCGTGCCAGGCCGTTATGCTGAGTCGGGGTCGGATAGCCTATAGGGGAGCTAAAGTACTGCTGCCAGTGTGCGTGACCTTGAGGAGTTGAAATTACGAAGTTTGTTGGGCTTCACACAGCTCTGTCCAAGTGTTGTGTATTTTCAACCGTAGAACAATCCAGTAAAGGTGGGAGTGGAGAGGGCGAGTGCAGTTTTGTAAGCTGGTCTAATGAAAATGTCCACTTTTTTGTGTTCTGCTGGTTTGACGAACAGTAAGAGGCTCCGTATGTGAGGCGACTGATAAGGAAAGCTTGAACCGGACGGGCAGTTAGTTTAAGCCTCTTTCAGACCATACATTGGTGGGTGATGCGCTTAACTAGTTGTGCGAATTGAGTAACTGTTCGTTAGTGGGTGATGCGCTTAACTAGTCGTGCCAGTTTAGTGACTCTTCTTTGATGTACAAGGATGGTGTGCGAGCCTGAGCCGTCTCGTGGGATTTCACGTGAGCTCGAGTACACCAAGGTGGGTTACTACCGGAACGCGGAAAGTCTATATAGTTAAAACCATATCCGCGGTCGGCACGTTGTGGTTTCCCCGAGATCTTCGCTGAAGGTTTAGCAGTACTGGTTTTTCCGGGGAGCATGTCAGACCAAATTTAGAGAGGTACATGTTAGTTATGTCTATGGCTTGTTGAAGTGGTTCTTGCTGTTCGCCCATGAAGCCTGAGTTGGTCCATATGGTGAGATCACCTGCATATAGTGCATGGTCGAGGGATGGGACGGTTTCCAGTAGTGGAGGTAGCTCTTTGAAAGCTATATTCAAATAGTACAAGAGAAATGACCAAACTTTGTGGTTTTCATGGGGGGAGCGCTGGGAAGGAGGGTGTGCTTAAGTGGGTGATCCCCGCTGTAGCGGTGCGGTTGTTACGGAAAGCTC
Source organism: Haemaphysalis longicornis (assembly GCA_013339765.2). NCBI lineage: Eukaryota > Metazoa > Arthropoda > Arachnida > Ixodida > Ixodidae > Haemaphysalis > Haemaphysalis longicornis. Next base: position 159,787,305 of record CM023453.1, on the reverse strand, counting down.
TCACATAGTTGCATAGTCATGCCTCAACAGAGTGGGTGGTCAGGCTGTTTAGTAAGGCCTCGTGGGAAACTTATCAAACGCGCTCTTGATGTCGAGAGCGAGGATGCAGTGCTTGTGATGCTTCGGAAGGTAAGTGAGAAGGTCATCTTTGGACTGCAGGAGGACGTCTTGGGTAGACAGTTGAGGTCGGAATCCCTGCATCGTCCTTGGGAAGAGGTTGTTATCTCCTACGCACGCCATAAAGCGATTGTGAACCGTGTGTTCAAGCAGCTTCCCGAGGCACGACGTCTATGACATAAGACGCAGGTTGGGTATCTCGATTGGTTTGCAGGGTTGGCGATGAGTGAGATGTTCACGTGTTTCCACGCGGGCGGAAAAGTCCTTTCTGTCAAATGATCATTGATGAGATTAAGGAGTTGGTGAAGGCTGGCAGGAGAAAGCTTGCGTATTAGACAATTCGTGATTTTGTCATGTCCTGGTGCTGTGTTGCGCGTGAGGTTGCGGATCGATGCCTCAAATTTCTTAGTATGTAAAGGGCTTGCCCGGCGTTGAGTTTGGGTTACCAGTATACCTTGAATAAGAAGGCAGAAGGGTATGGGGAGAAAGTTTCTACTTTTGTCGTAAGGTGTTCGGAAGATTTTTTCTTCTCCTGGAAAAGCATGCATGAATCGACGGATGTGGCGTTGAGTGGTGGTATTCTGTCGGATACCCTTTAGCGATCGATGTAGGTGCCAGGTGTTGCGCGTACTAAGCGTTCCTGGTGTCTAGGTGCAAAATTGATGCCAATTCTGCTAACCGAGTTGTTTGGCGTAGTCTTCCGCTTGACGTTTGATTTGAGCTATGTGTTCTTTGAGGAGCCGGTTCATTTTTTTGCGTTTCCAGCGTGTTAGCAGGCTCTGCCTCGCTGTCCAGAGGTGATAGAGGTGGGGATCTGCAGCGGGGTACTAGGTCGTGAGCGGGATTCGTTTTGGTGTGTTTTTGAAGAGCAGGTTCAATTATGGTCATCCATTCATCGAGGTCTCAATTGGCAGGTGAAGTAGCTTCTAGAGTATCTCTGAAGGCTGTCCAGTCGACGCCTGAAGGCGACGCCTTGTTGCGTCTTGGTTATCCCGAAATGGTGACGTGAACACTGCTGTGATCACTTCTGAGAGTATGGGGGAGATATTGTAATGTGTAATGAGAGACATTGCGAATAAATGTGTGGTCCAGGGTGGTATCCCGGGTGAGGCTGTAGCCAAAGCGGGTCGGGATGAGAGGAGAATGTTGCAAAGAGTAAAGCCCTGATGGTGCGCTGCATCGCAGAGTGTAGTTCCTAATTTCGCATTGCGTGCGTAACCCCGTTCAGTGTGCGGTGCAATAACGACTAATCGTTGGTGCTTAGCTATTTTAATTACATTATGTAGTAGTACAGGATGTTCCTTCAGGATGTCATAGGGATGGCAGTATACGTTGGGAATAAAAACACTGCGTTCATTCTTCCTGGTAGTTAAGAGTTCTAATAGTATGCAGACAATTGCAGTGGTACGCGGATCATGTTGTGCTGGTAAGTATTGTGCACGGTTATTTGGGGCTTGGAAATGTGATGTAGTCTCAGAGGGAGGGGTTGTTCAATTCTACTTGTTGTAGGGCGAGTAGTGCTGGGGATTAGGGGCGATGAGCTGGTAGAGGGACGGTTTTTTCTGGTCAAAAGCGCGACAGTTCCAATGCAAAATGTGAAGGGACAGGGGGCGATGCATTTAGGCATTATAAACAGTCCGAGTCTTCCTCGATGGCTTCGGCAAGTGGAGGGGGCGTTGGGATAGAACAGGACATGCGCTGCCTTTTGTGTTTTACTTTTTCAGCGTGGAGATTTTCTATAACCATGATTCCGCCCGAGAGCGAGGTTACTTCTTTCTGTAGGTGCATGAATTTGGTTTATAAGAGTCGCTTCAGGTCATCCACGACAGAAAACGTGGTTGCCAGTGTGGAATTGTCTGGTAGTGTTGATTTCCTGGTGGCTGGGGTGAGACAAAAGGAGTGCTGATTGTGGTAGAAGTACCTTGAGCTGCGAAGTCTGTTGGTGTAGCGTAGTGATTTCATTGGCGTTTTCAGCTAATTTATATGTGCATTTTCTTAGGTAAGAGCCGCTATGGTGGAAGATTCAGAAGGTAACTGCGTGTTTTGTGGGGTGGGCATGGGAGGGAAAGGGTCAAAGCGAGGGATGTGGGCGGCTACTGCTGACCAGCTCACCTGGGAGGGCGGTGAGGGTAGACCGGATGACCTTCGGAGAGTAGAGAGGCCTGGTTGCCTGGTCTCTTGTGCTTGTCGCTGAAAGTGGGCGCGCAAGGGCGGTGGTTGGGCTTGAGCTTGCGGCGGCATTCTCGACTTGCCGTAAGGTGGGGTAGTCCGCACAGCTGGCATTGGAGATGGCAGGAGTGATCATGAGCTGGGTGGGCGTATGGCTCCGGGAGGAAATGTTAGGCTGAGGGTTGGGACAGACATCGGGTCGGTGTCCGATGAAAACTTTATTTGCGGCCCCCGGTTTCACGCACGCGCTGTGTGTCCAGAGATGTTGTCAGAGCGTTTCGTTCGAGCAATCGGTCTAGGGAAAAATGTATTAGGTTTGACAGAACGCCCTTGGTCCCACTAAGAAAGCTTTCGCTTAAGAAGGGACAGTGTCACACTGCACATTTTGGCATAGTAAGTAGCGGGATCACGCTACTCATTATATGGTATTTGCATGGTAGTATGTTTTAATGGTTTGTTCTTGTGCGGCACGAGATGACGAAGCTATTACGTTGATGCCTGCCTTTGTCGTTTCCTTGCATAGTCTGCAGCGTTCTGTCTTGGTATCTGCTTCGCGTACTGTCATACCAGCGTATTTAGTATGCTCTGAAGAACTCACACGCATGTCGCACGGAGCTTCCTCACATGTATACGCATTCGAAATGTTTCTTGAATGATTTGAAGGTATTTTATAGCATTGTCTACTAATGCTACTGTACGAACGAGAGAGAAGGTAGGGCAGCGTCACGAAAACCGTTAACAGTTTTGCATTCACCGTGGCAAAGTCACCACCACTTCCACGTACACCTCAAGTTCGCTTGTTTATAGCACTGGGCCTACCTCAGCTCAATCCGTTCAATTCACGGAATTTTTGTGATCCCCTCGTTTGAAGGGGCAGAACCTTGTCGTGACGGGAACCCTGCCAAATAAGGAAGTATGGTCAGGCTGTTTGTTTCCATGAATGAGCAACCAATATGCCTAACGACGTGATCAAAATTCTGAAATGAGGCTTTCCTACCTGAATGGTGGTGATGCTCGAAGTTTGAAACCGATGACTAAGGGTTTAGAAATCAGGTTCGTTTGTACCCCGGCGGAACGGCCACGTGCACAGAAACACAGCAACCAAACCACGAACCAGTTTGGCACAACTGGACGAGGGGGACGCACTTTCAGATCGAAGCAAAGCACGGTGTCGCACCGCTGAGAGCTGTCAAAACGCTCGCAAACAAGGGAGCTGCTGGAGCCGAAACTGTTGGACACAAACGCCTTTTGGTAGCTGTATATTCTGCATTGGCATATTTATATCTAATGTAATCGTATATCCCAGCTGCCCACTACCTCATCAGAGCGTGGAGGTAGAAAGCTCACAAACACATCCGAAACTCACCTTTTATGCCTATATTGCGGGTGCCGGGCACGCATGCAGGGCCCTCACCCACAATTTTCTTTTTTGGCCCCGCGTACGGAGGGTGGAAGGAGAACGCCAAGCAGACCCGTTGTTTCATGTTTCAAGCGCGAACGCTTTATATTGCTTGCTCCAAGAGGTCGCAGCATCAGCTTGTGGTAAGAAACACCGTCGCTTCGGATGCGCTGTGTTCGTATTCCTCAGCACTGCTATTTCCCGCGTGCTGGCCTGGGCACGCGGCCCCTTCCACTGAGACGCCAGTCTGTCATCGGCACCACGAACAGTTGTACAGAGAAACCTTGTACAGAGAACGCACGAAGAGTTGACCTAACGGCGTCACCGGCCAGACGCGCTTCCACTTGCGCTGCAGCAGGCTGCGCGGATTCGGTTACTCGAGATTCCGTGTATGCATTCTCATTTTTTTCGTCGGTGTTCCCTTTTAGATATACCGACGCAGTCGTCGCCACAGACTAATTGAGGTGCCGAAAGGTGCCAGCGATGGTGACTCCGTCGCCTAAAAACCACAATTTCATTCATATTCCATTCCGGGCAAAACGTGCTTAAAACATTCCCATTCCATTCCTCCAAACGTTGCCCTATTCCATTCCCATTCTATTCCGCTCCTGGAAACGGTGGAATGGATCCGGAATGATTCAAATTCCGGACATATAAGTCCGCAATCCTGGCCTAATCGCGTACCATCGCGCAGGCGATCTGCACGCCCACCCACGTGGGAACTACATACATTGCAGGCAGCGCCCTCCACTAGGTCGCCTAGAAAATGAATTGCTAACAACCATGCAACGGGATTTGCAGCGGAGTGACCGCAGCTCACGTATGTCCGCAGCTCACGTATGTTTTTCACGTATTCTAGGTGAGTGGGTGCATGCTCAGAGCTTTTTGTACTTGGATACTGTTTTAGGCTGCAAATCCCATGTGTCGATTGATTCAGAATGGGCATTGTTTTCTGTCCATACCGAGCACGGATAGGCTGTTTTGCGGGGCGGGGCCATTTCACCAGTCATGGTTCGCCAGTATGGCTTATGCCTGCGTTGGTTTCTAGTTGCTGGCGCACGTAAGGACGATGTTTTGTGGTTTTGTTTTTATTGCCCGTTTTGATCATTTGCATTGGTGACGTGGAAACAAACCCAGGCCCATCAAGCTGGATACAATTCTTGGGCTTGTTAAGGACTTAACACCTGAAAAAAGTCACAAAGACACATCAAATAAACTAAAGATATTCCAACGAACGTCCGGGCATCAAAAGGCGACTTTGCGGTGCCGAAGAACAGTTAAATGCGATTGATAACCTGTGCACGACGTCACCACACTTACGTTAGTCGTTAAAGAATCACCAGAACAGCTGAAGACCATAGAAAATAATCAATTGGAGCAGGCCAATCTGGTTGTTGATGGCCTAACTAACCGAATGCGCAGAAATAACCTCATATTTAAAGGAAGTCCGGAAGAACCCAAAGAAAAATGGAGTGATACGGAACCCATCATCGACGAGATTGTTTCCTCTAATCTAGGCTTAAAGGCAGGCGAAATAGAGCGAGCCCACAAAGTAGGGCGACCTAAAGCAAATCACATTCAGCCAATTGTCATGAAATGTCTGAGTTTCAGAGACAAGAGCACCATCTTAAAAAATGCTTTCAAGCTAAAGGATGTGAAAAACCCTCGCGTGTGAATTGAAGAGGATTTCTCTGCCCGAATGCAGCTCACGAGGAAAAACCTGAGAGATTTCGCTTGAGCAGAGCGTAAACCAAATGAGAGATATAATGTTATTTATGATAAAATTCTCCTCGCAAACAAATGTTGCACCTTTGATTTATCAAAAAACCAAGTAAACTGTCTTCCACGGCGCGAAGCAGCCGAAGACTCTGCGCTAAATGAGCAATCTGCCGTTAGCACACAAGGGGACGACATTAGCAAGGAAGATTGACACAAAAAAGTTATTCAAGGAAATTCATTGTCACTCCCACTCTTAGAATGCAGCTTTCGAAGCATGTTTCATAAACGTGATCAGCTATCTAGATTTATTAAACAATGTTCTGTAGATAATGTACTGGGGACCGAATCTTGGCTTTCACCCGATATTGGAGACAACGAGCTATCTCTGAAAAGTTTTTGTTATATTTAGAACAGATAGGATGGGCGCATGGAGAGGCGCGATCATAGCCGTGAAATGAATTCTATGCGAATGCGCTATTGATACAAAGTCAAAGATTGAGAGTTTGTGGATTTCACTTCAGTTGTGTTCTTCGGTGACTGCGCAGTCGGAATGTGTTACCGTCCGCGAGATTCCAGTGCTGAATTTATTGACAGCCTAAATGATTGTTTAACTTTAATCCAAAACATGCATCCAACGTCAGCAATAACCCTTGCTGGTGACTTTCAACTACCCCGCAATAAACTGGCACACGTGCACACCCGAAGGCTGTGCAAGGAAAAGCGAATGCAGAGAATTTCTTGATGTTCTTTCGTTATTTGATCTGCATCAAAAGGTTTGCAAATCAACACGAGGAAGCTCTATTCTTGACCTCGTCCTGACAAATGAACCGGAAAATAAGCTTGTTCACGTTTTAGAATGTAATATAGACCACAATATAGTACAATCTGAATATCTTTTGAAAAAGAGTAAATCTGAAAAATCAACAAAAACAATTTTTGATTACTCCCGTGCAAATGTCGAGGGGATTCTTGAAGAGTTATAGTCTTTTTCTGTATGGTTCTTGCAAACTATGGCTTATCGTAATACAAATGATAACTTGCTCGCTATCCGAATGAAGCTTACTGAACTAAGCAAAAGCCCGTTCCCAAAATTTAAGTAGTCCCATCAACACACAGCACATTATTCACGTCTCAAGTGAAAAGAGCTATCAATAACAAGAAATGACTTTATTCTAAAGCGAAGTTGTCGAATTCGGTAGCCGATTGGCAGCGCTATCCGGAACAATCAAATAAATGCAAAGCGGAAATTGAAACGTCCAAAGAGCAGTTTTTAATGGTGACATTGTCGGTATTTTAACTAACAACCCAAGAAAGTTCCGGAAAGTAATGAATCTCAAACACACTTCTCAATCCACTTTACCAATCGTAAATAACGGCGTGCTGCTCTCGCCATCTGAAGGGGCAATAGAATTAAACTCCTTTTTAAGGTCGGTATTCACGAAAGAAAAGCTGATTGATTGATTGTAGGGTTTAACGAGCCGACGCAACGCAGGCGATGCAGGGCGCCGTAGTGGAGGACTCCGGATTCATTTTGACCACCTAGGGAGCTTTACGTGTGCCAAAATCTCGTAAACAGGGGCATTTTTGCTTTTTGCCTCTATCAGAAAAGCGGCCGCCGCGACTGGGAATCGAACCCGCGAAACTGTGCTCAGCAGCGCAACGCCTTAGCCACTGAGCTACCGCGGCGGGTGAAAGAAAGGCCAATACCACCTGATTTTACATTTACTTCAATTCCGCATCTATGAATAACCTCATAATCACTCCTGAAGGAATAGAATGGGCAACAAATCGCCCTTCAAAAAACTCAGCTTCTGGCCCAGAGGCATTTCCACAAAGATACAGAAAATGACTAATCCCATATCATCTCATCTTTGTGGCGCTTTTCCAGCAGTCCCTAGATGCAGGAATCGTACCAGATGATTGGAGGATTGGTTGTATCACTCCCATTTACAAATCAGGTTACCGTTCAACACCCTCAAATTATAGACCAATATCTTTGACTAGTATTCCAGGTAAATTACTTGAACATGTTATATCTTCCGCCGTTAAGAAATATTTAGGTAAACATAACTTTTTCTTTATACTCAGCATAGTTTTCAGCAAAGACACTCTTGTGAAACACAAATACTTGAACTCATTACGGATCTTCATCAAGCTGTTCACGATTCCTCAAAAATTGAGGCTATATTCATTGATTCAAGAAAGCATTTGATAAAGTTCTCCATGCTCGTCTATTGATGAAGCTTAGCCGGCTTAACATCAATAGTAGAATTAAAAGTTGGATTACAAGTTTTTAACAAATCGCTACCAGTTTGTTTCAGTAAGCGATCAGTCTTCTGCTTGAGCAAAAGGTACATCTGGCGTCCCTGAAGGCTCACTACTTCGGTCAATTTTATTCCTAATTTACATAATTGATATCAGTAAAATCATGTCTTCAACAGTTTGATTATTTGCTGATGAATGTGTTTTCTATAGACAAATCAAAACCTAAGATGATTCTAATATTTTACTGGCCGACGTAACAAAATCTCCCTTTCGTGCGAGAAATGGCAAATAGAAATTAGTTTTTCTAAAACAAAAGCAATGACATTTACCAGATCTAGTACGGTTCAGTTCACTTCATATTTTATGAACAACTTGTGTATAGAAAATGTGACTACGTTAAAATATTTAGGAGTTCACTTAAGTTCTAACATTACACGGAATGATCACCTTGATGAAAATATTTCGAAAGCAAATAAAACACTGGGATTCATTAGGCGTAATTCGTATTTAGCAAATCAGTCAACTAAACTATTAGCTTACACAGCTTTAGTTTGTTCAGAGATGAATATGCTTTTATAGTATGGAATTCAAATCAGACGTAGCTAATAAACAAGCTCGAACCCTTACAAAATAAAGCAGCTCGTTTTATTACCAGGAACTGCTCCAGAACATCCAGCATCACGGCTATCAAAGATTCCCTCCAATTACCCTCGCTAGAAAACGACGTCTGCAGGCACTGATCTCTCACTTCCACATAATGTATCATACCCCATCATCTTTCACTGCATCCCATATCAAGCCGCCTCATCAAATTTTTCCGCGCCTCGACCATCCATTCAAAGTCCACCCCATGTTTGCACGTACAAATCTCCTTCGACTATCACCGGTCTTTCTGGCTATTTACCACTGAAACAAGCTGCCAAAAGAAATTGCTGCTATTGGTGATCACGACGCGTTTGTAGTGCAACTGAAGCGCAATATGCACGTGCATGTGTAATAAAAACAGACCTGTGTGCTTTTTACAATATGAAGTGACTTTACAGGTTTTGTATTGAGTGTTTCTAGCTGCATCTGTTTGTTTTTCCTGATTCTTCCCTTTTCTTTTTTTCTTTTTATTTTTTTATTGTTTGGTAACCTGTAATAGGTTGTAAGTTGCCTTTATCTGCGAATTGTGTTTAAATGTCTGAAATATCTCGTTGTAATCCCCCACCATGTAATGCCCGCAAAGGCATTTAGGGTATCTGAGTAAAAAACTACTTGCACAATGCCAAGAAACGTGTCACCCCACCAATAAACATGTTCAAGATATGCTGGCAAAAATAGACGCCTTAGAGAACCGGAGCCGGAGGAATAATCTTGTCATTTACGGAGCGACTTAGGAGCAGCGGGAGGATACCCCGTCGTTGAAAAAGAACTGAAGAGTGAACGTTTTAAGGACATACCAGGTATCTATGTTCTCTCAGTAGGAGGAATGCATAGAGTTTTCAACCCCCAAAGCAGGATTCAGCGACCTGTGGTGCTCAGGCTTTATATCTTTGCCGAAAAAAACAAACTTTTTCCCTGTTGCATAACGCTCAAAGATAGGTCATCTCTATTTGTGGATATTTTTAAAGCACACTTATGGAAACACAAGCAAACGTTAGGAAATCGGCAGTGGCTGATAAAATGAAGGAATAAAACGCATCGCTCGTTTATTACAAGGAAACAGTTAACCTCATCCTGTATGTTCCGGATCGTGAAAAAAAGTGATCAAATGAACAGACCAAACCACGCACGGCTTCACAGAAACGCGTAGGAACTACTGAAGGTAAATGTAGAAAAACAAAAGCTCAGAAGTATCAGCCCTAATAAATACACCCTAGTGAATAAATTCGAGCTTTGAGAAAGTATAATTTTAACCCACAATGATGAAGTTATGGTCATTACGGAAACATGATTGTACGCCGATGCGCAGGACCCTGAGTTGGATGCTTCGTCGTTTAACCTGCAGCTGCGGCATGACCGAGGCTGGTGGAGACGTGGGTAGCCATTGGCCAAAAGAACGTCAAATTTTCTCGCACGTCTGGCACCGTTCATCATAAAATGTGTTTGGTGATTAGTTGCGTATTGTGACAAAAAAAGTATTTTGGGAGTTTACACCGACCACCTAATCCTCGTCCAGAATATATTGACACAATGCATGATTACTAAGGTCAACCCACTAAATCTCATTCAAAAAGTAATATTATTAAATATTTTATTCAACGAGGTATCCATTCCCTCAACCTTACGCAACATGGTAAGGAAATCAAGAGAGCTTATTCATTCTGTTCACTGCCTTTAGTTTTTTTAAACCAACTTGTTACCGAAAACATTCGGTGTTCGTATATGCTCGATCTTACGCTTGTTAGTACTTTGTAAGAACAATGTACGACCACAGGTTAGCGTGGCAGTTCCGACGACATAATAATAATCCTAGCCTCCCACAGTTCAGCTACCCAAAAATACAAAAAATACCCAAATCCTAAGACTACACCAGTACAAGTGACTCAGCTATACTGAAATGCTGAGAATTGTGTTTCGCCCAATTCGATCTAATCACTGGTGTATGCACGATGCCGTCCCGCTTTAAGGCGTTTGTTTCTTTCTGCGAAAAAAACCACTTTATTCTGTTAAGAAAAAATTGTGTTAACCACGAATACCTTGGCGTGACAACATAAGTAATTGATGTTAAAAGAAAGAATAAGATTCGACGCAATTGTGGCGACACAAGCCATATTGGAGTCCTTGACACTTAGGTGCGAGATAAAGTACGCCCTGCAAAAGCGCATTTCTTCACAAACACCGAGCCTCCGTTTATGCGCCATGAGCCGCATAAGTTCTGACGTTACCTATCTGCTAAAAAGACCTCCATTTCCGAAGTAAAGTCACCTATTGAAACGGCGTTGATGCTGTAACTATAGCCGAAAAGTTTAATAGCTTGTTTCTCAATCAGTTGTTACACATTTTTGGTTACAAGAAGACATAGAACCGTAAGCTATTAATAACGCTACTATAAAATAAATATCTGCCAGGAACGGGTCCTTTCCATTTCACGCAAGCTCGACTTAAAAAAATTCCCTGTCCTAGATCGCCTAACAAATAATTCCCTATGGAAATGCGCTTAGTCGAATTCAAAGTACCTGTAAAATATTTACACCACCTCCGTTGAGACATCATCAATTCCTGATCATTGGCGCTGCGAAAAATATACCCTATACGCGAATCAGTCTCTAAGCAAGTTCTCAGTATTTATATGCCAGTTTTTTTGACTCGCACATCATGAAAACTGCATGAACATATTACCTTCAAAGCAATTATGGCCAATTTGTAATCTAATTTCTCTTCATCACGCGTTAGCCTTTACGAGAGTCAACTTGATTTTAAAGCACGTCTGAAAGCAGTTGCCGAACTTGCTGAAGTTACTAACGATATTGCAAATTCACTTAACAACAGAGGACAAGTGTATGCAATCTGCTTAGACTTCTGAAATCATAAGGCTCGTTCCCCAGCAAGATCTCATAACAAAACTATATTGAACGGGCGATCAAAAGAGAGTTTTGTCATGACTTGAGTGCTACTGAAAGACTGAAAACGTTTCCTTGAAGCCTCTTGTTATGTTTTCTGGTGCGCCGATAGGTTCCGTTTTTGCCGCAATTTTATTTTTATATGTTTACCAACTATCTCCAGTTCTATGTTGACTCATCTGTTTAAACTAGACGGTTCGCAGATGATTGTGTGATGTATACAGCAGGCAACAACGCTGAAGTTCACATGAAACAACAAATCTTTTACTTCTGTTCAGGCAGGGAGGAAAAACTGGGGTATCACACTTAATAAAACCGAAACATTTATTATCAGGGTTACAAGTAAAAAAACTGTTTGAATCTCAAGTATAGACATGGAGGATACTCAAGTGGTCAAGGTTAGCCAGGTATTTAGGTGTCCATGTTTTAATAGTGTATCCTGGGAAAGCCATATTGACAACTTATGCAGTAAAGCCATAGGTAAAATAAACTTCTTGAGAAGGCGTCTACGCCAGGCACCGTTAATGGTTAAACTTCATGCCTATAAATCTCTAATTAGCGCAACTCTTGAGAATGCCGACATATTACGGGACCACCCCAAAAATATTTAGTATCCAAAGTTGAACGGTTATAGAACTTGCCTTTGTGTTTTATCTTCTTGAACCACTCCGGGTTTACTAGTTTTTTGATATACGAAAACGACCTGACCTCCCAATTATGTCAGACTTCAGAATGGTATCCCGAACAAAGTTTTACAGTCTTCTGTTCCACTACCGTTATAACATAAGAGAAACTACTATCTCCAGGCTACCTATGGGATTGTTTCGTGAAAAAATAATTCAAGACGGCGAGGCGACCATTAGCAACAAAAAGCATACATAAGTACTTTTCACTTCCTTCTGCCATTGCACTGTAGGAAAAACTGAAGGTGACGGCTGTCAAAAGCCCATCTGTGAAGTGCTTTGTAAGACGCTGATGACCTAGAAATCTAACGCGTGATGAAGAGGAAATTTCCATATGTAGTCTTTGTATCAATTATTTCGCTCGAATAAGCGTTGACACTGCATAGTCATGCTTCTGTGCCTGTGTATTCTTCAATTTTTGTTTATCTTTCCTGTAAAGTAGGTATGTTATCCTTAAGTTGAGAACTTGAATTCATTGTACCGCCTCCGGCATAGGCTCTGAATGGCCTGCAGTGTGCTGAATAAAAATATTAATAAATCAATGGCAGGCGCAGTGTGGAAAAAGATAAAGGAATAATTGTTTCCTTCTCGCGTGGGTTTCAGCTCAACAGAGATTACAGTAAAGTATTTGCTTCTGAAGGGCAGTGAGTTGGCACAAGCTTTCAATAATTTTTTGTGAACCTACTCAACACTTCCCATTATCCTCAGTCGTGTGATCTAATTCATTGTAATAAAAACAGTATATTCCTGAACACTACGACCGATAGTTAAGTTGTAACGACATTGAACGCGCTTAAAAACAGGAATGGCTGCGATGCAGACTACATTCAATTAAAATTGATTAGGCACATTCTCGATTTACTTGCGGCACCACTCGTACGTATTTATAACGTAGCACTTACTACTGGCCACTTTCAAAACAGATGTGGCTCTCTATAGCAACTGTTGTGAGGAAAGGAAGTGAAAACAATATATTTTTACTATCGACCCATTCTCATCGTCCCAGTATTTTTAAAAGTGATAGAAAAAGTAACATAAAATACCATAAAAATTTTGCCCTCAATTTTACTCTCATATGTAGCGTTAAGTTCGGTTTTCCTAAGGGCAGACCAGCGAAACTTGCGTTAATAAACCCAAAGTAAACACTTTTAAAAGCTTTTGAATATAATAAATTCACAGAGGGTGTATATATTGATTATTCAAAGGCTTTCGATCACGTGAACCACAGTACGCTACTAAAAAACTATCTGTATGGAATGCATAGAATACGCCAACAGCTTCCCTATGGTTATTTAAAATTTCGAAAACAAGCCGCAATAATAGGTGATTAAAAGCGTGAATGACATGTTCCCTGATGAAGTATCCTCGATCCACTTCCGTTTAATAAAAATGATATCTTTAGGGCTAGTGCAAAACCAACGAGCACAGTATTTACGCGGATGAGAAGACACTATTGTTCCGAAATTCCGATACGATGGCACTTCAACTCGATATAAAATATTGCCTTTTTATGTCGCACTCCTGGAACAAGTTAAGTTGCTTGGAAATAAATGCAAACAAAAGGAAGGCACTTCTTTTTCACGGAAGCAATCGCATGCCATGTTAGCAGGAAATCTTCTCGGTTGCAGGATTGTTTAGGTCGTTGACTCCGTTAAACCTCTCGGTGTTTATTTCCATAAAATTATGTTTTAGTGTAAGCATATCAATAACATTTTTAAGCGGTGTGCCATACCTGTTCGCATGTGAGAAAGTTTTACTCTTCTTGCCGTAAAACAATAAACTAAAACTTAACTTTACAACGCTCTTTTTATCTCTGATGTGAAATATTGCGTGCTTTTTTTGGCGAAAACCACAACAACGAACCTCAATTGCCTGCTCGCACTTCAGGAAGAAGCAATCGGGCACATAGCCAATGCAGACTACAACACCCACACAAAGCCACTTTTCGATAGATTTAATATAGTTCCGTTCCGCCACGTTTAATCATATTATTTGGCGATAAGGTATAACAAAGTCTTCACACTGCTCAACATTTATAAGGTTCGCTTTCAGATATATCAACTAGGATGTGGACCTATCAACTTAGTTACACAAAACTATGCAAATAACTTTTTAGAGAATATCCTATGTTCCCTCCCAATATTATAAACTGTATCCAAAAACAGTTATTATATAATCAAACCATAAGCCTACTCAGAGTGCGCACTTTTTGTATGTGGAGATGGTTTTCTTTGACTTCGCGCTGCTAATCGTGATCTGATTTCATCTAATTGTTATGGAACAAAGTCTGTGTTAAGATTTCTTTCGGGCCCCTAATATTTGCTGTAACGTAGCAAAACTTAAAAAGGCACAGTGGGTACTGATCTCGGAAATGATGAGGACAGAATCAAAATCATGTAAACTTTGTGAATAAATATTATGGGGTGAACATGTTCACACACAATAGTGTTCATTCAAGTGAGTAGATTCATAGAGCCAGTTGATTCCATGCGATTTTGTAAATCGTGAACAAAGGGGCTCTTATGTAGAACGTTTCTGTTTAGGAATTCGGAGCAGATGTAGATAAAATTGTTGAAACAAATTTAATTTACCGTTTCAGAAAAGCCATACATTTCTACCAGGAAGGGGATTTACTACCGCAAAAATAACAGAGTTTTGCAGAAACCAGATACAAGTAAAAAGTGACGACAGGCTTCAACATAAACTGCTGTTTTACCAATGGATGATTTCAGCCATTACGAAAAAATGAATGCTATCCACAACCAGGAAGCCTAACGCAGCCGTAACGATCTCACATTTCTGAAAACATGATAACTTGAAAATGAAGTAAAAACTGACTCAGGAAGTTAGCAATGCTATCTTTGTTTAACACGAAAGCGTAATAAGGACAGAAAAGAGCAACCAGTTGGTTGCTGGTAATGGACAGATTGGGGTAGGGCGAATTCTTGAAGGCACATTCTCGGGCGAGTCATGAGAGCTGACTGGAGCTTTCGCTTGAGCTGAAAGCCATCAATCGACGGTGGAAATACCATTGCCAGCTCATTATCGCCAGCAATCACAGTTCTACGCGTATATCCTTCCATTGTACGAAGACAGAAAATTTCAGACGTTTTCGCGCTCTGGTTTCGAGGCCGTTACGAAAAGCTCCTTCAACAATGGACAGCGGGAGTTATTACAAAACGGAGACCAAAGTTTCAATTCCCGTATTGCTGTGCCTCCGCCTGATCTTCTTTTCCTTATTCAACGTCGCGTTTCCGCCTCCCTCGCGATGTAAACTGAACAGCGATAATCGACTCGTCGTGATTGCGCGGGGAAACACGATAGCAGGTGACCGCGTGATACTCGGAAATGAGCTGTTGAACACGCCAGTCATTTAAAAAACAAATTCAATGGCTTTCTCACCGTTAGTTTTCGCAACGCCTTTATGTTCGATATTTGCATCAGGTGAATATTGTTCTACACGAAGACCACTCTGCTATGGGTCAGCAACGTTACACTACAAAGTTACGCACTCCGAAAGAGGTGCACCATTTTGCTGTTTCGGTTCAGCATTGTTGGTGGGTTCACGTTCAAGTACTTCTGCAGCTCACAGACAGGTTTCTCAGCCCTTTCTTGGCCATTACTAATCGTTTGTTGTTCATTCGGAATCTCTCGCAATTCATTGCGAAGTTTATTTTCGAACGGATCAGGGTCGGTCCTGAACTCCTGTTGGACTTCATCCGATATGGTCATTCATTCAGATTTCATTTCTTCCTTTAGTTTGCCACTTTTGCCATTTCGAGCCATAAACATAAACAATGATGGATGCATACAACTGAACTTAAAAAGAGAACAGGTTGACGACAACTTGCGGGAAAAAGCTGTAGAATGCTTAGACTAGGTGCGCGAAGTGTCAGCGCCACTGCCAAGTAATTACTAAGTACTCCCATATTTTTATCCCCATAAGTATTTTCATATTGTGCGCAATGTTTTTCGGTTTGGGCCTAAAAAGAACCGCAATTCTTTCGTTTACATAACTTTGAAGAGTATTCAGCGTCTACCACTCCTGGGTTTTAAAGAAATATATTAGCTTTATTTTCGACTTCGGGACAGTTCAAGGCGTAAAACATATGTTGGAATCATCAGCATACAGAACATATTTGCCGTCCACATAGATGTTCACTAGGTCCTTTACAAAGACGCTAAAAAGAAAAGGTACGAGGATAGCACCCTGAGGAACACCTTTCTGCATTTGTTTTAGATAAGAACGTTGAGTGTTCATTTAAACAAATTGATGCCTACGTCACAAGCATGACGTAATACGTACTAGTGCATGACCTCGAACGGCGTATACCTCCAGCTTTTAAGAAATATGAAATGTTGAATACAATCAAATGCGTTCGTGAAATACATGTAAAAGCCAAGGACAAGCTGCGGCTTCTCAAAGTTAGATAAAACTTAGTCTTTCTGCTCAAGCATGGCAAGTTTGGTGGACTTCGGTTTTTCTGAAGCCAGATTGAGCAGGGGATCGTGGTTTTCATAGAAAATAGAGAGACGGCAGACTCTATGCTTTTCTAACCCCTTGAAAATATTTCCAAAACAGAAATAGGTCTGAAGTTACTGAAATCATTAGTGTAACTAATTTTGTCGAGAAGAGTGACTGCGATTTGCATCCTTTTATGAAACGTAGCAGTAGATATAGATAGATTAAGAAGATAACTTCAATAAGGAGCCAGAAGGTCGAGCACATACATAACTAAGTTAACGTACCTGCATACCCTCAACTTCAAAGGTTGAACAATGTCTCATGAAATTATAGACTGTTTCCATCGACAGGCTCAAGAAACACAGAATATTGGTTTCTAGCAGGGACAAGAACATAAGTATCAGTGAACACGATATTCGTAGAATGGTTAAAGAAATAGCGACTGATTTAATTTGCAGGAGGGTGCCAGATGATTGGGAACGATTGATAGTCATTTTTTCAATAGTTGGCTTTGATTTATTGTTATTTATTATTCTGTGTTTTACTTACAATGATTGTGTGTAATGGGGTGTAATATTTTTGTGTAATTTTACACACTATTGTGTGTAAAAAGAAGTTTTTTTACATGGTGTCATTTCTATGAAAACAGTTGTCAGACTCCTCGTGGAAATACTGTGCCCACCGAACTTTTATTTCTCTGTTAAGCTTATTTCAATATACTTTGAACTGTTTGAAAATAGTGATGTCTTTTGTTTTAAAAATTTATAATAAAGTTGCTTCTTATACGAACTTTTTTTGCAGAGTTCAGCAGACATCCAAGGTTTTTAAATTATTCTACTTATTTTAAGTTTTTTCAGGGCAAAATGACGATTATACATCTTAGACAGCTTGTCTACAAACAGATTGCGTGCATCTTGTAAATTGGGTGCTGTTAACAGCCAAGTAACTCCCCACTTTATTTTTTGTCTATGAAAGCATTTAGACTATTATCTGTAATACTTTGAAAGATTGCAAGTGCTCCATCTTCAGCCATTTGAGAAACATGTCAATTTATTACAGCAAATATTAAATGGTCGTCACTCAAATCGTATGATATGGTACCAGCAATAACGGTGTTGGTATAGAAATTTGTTAGAAATAGACCTAGCAGAGTTTCGCTTTTTCAAGAAATTCTTGTTGGAGAGGAAATATAGATTTAGCAGCTATATGACGTCATCTATGTTCTCATACTCTCTATGAGAACATAAAGGTACTTTGCAACACTTTCGATAAGCGCTTCCACTCTTTCCTTTGCATCTGGAAACGCTGCGAAAGCTACAATTATCGCCACCACGGAGCGGCACTGCGTCGTTTGCTTGTCTTACCAGATACGCCTTCCATTTCACTTTTGAAAAGCAGAAGTTGCTACCGAAAAGCGTTCATTGCTGCAACTGAATGAACACCGGCAAAGAGCCGCTACATAGCTTTAGTGACCTAATTCGAGCCATCGAAGGGTGTCAAGACCAGGAAAGAAAGAACTTTTCGAGAGTTTACAAGATATCTGATGGGCATACAGCAGGGATTGTCGGCTGAGATACTTCGCGACCCCCTAATCTATGTACTGGGTATCTTGGGTTACTACGTTCTGCAAGCATTGAAGTTTTCAAAAAAATTGAAGAGAGGGTTGTAGGGTTCTTTTAATATTTACAGTAGAGTCACCAACATATGAATGGTAAAGTCCCCGCCAGGAACTACGGCATATTGATTGTCTTAAATGAAGGACAAAAACTGTTGGTAAAAAGACAAAAAAGATGATAAATTTCCATTGGGCGGACATTAACA
This sequence comes from Haemaphysalis longicornis, assembly GCA_013339765.2. NCBI lineage: Eukaryota > Metazoa > Arthropoda > Arachnida > Ixodida > Ixodidae > Haemaphysalis > Haemaphysalis longicornis. The sequence goes on along the minus strand of CM023453.1, from coordinate 159,769,122 downwards.
CACCGAATAGACATTTTTGCCTGAAAGAACTGTCAGAATCTCGAAGTCCGTGCACAGTGTCTGCCTTCTTTCAGCATCATAACAAAACACCCACCAGGACCGTTAGACCGATTTAAACTGAGACTGGCAAGAAACGAAGTGAAGTTCATCTTTACCCTCACGCCACCTTGTCTCAGGAAGCATTACGGCATTAAAAACAAGTAAAACTTGAAAGAAAGCATTTCGTATAGTGAAATGTGGTACAATGCCACCGAATGTTACCGCATTTCAAAAAGTTTCAGTTATCCTGAGTGGCGATATACATCGCTTATTTCATGTGGAAGAAGGCGCTTGCCTACTTTCTCACTCATGTAAAAGTTACGCACCATGATTAGGGCGCAGACTCAAGGAAACTAAGCCAGGGGATCCCGTTCGCTCTGCGTCGGCTCTGCGTAAAAGGATTTTACCGCTCCTGTGCTACGCATCCTGATACCCCTTCAGTTCCGCCAAATCTTTTGTTGCTCGGAGCAGATTGCAGTTGTAGCTTGTCATATTCTCCTGAATATATGTGCGCCCGTTTGCCTGCCTCTGTTTCTGCCTGTTTTCAGCCACTCATTCCTGACTGTTTTCCTTGCGTAATTTACATTTACGGCAAGAATTTTACCAGGCTTCGAGAGCATTCGGTGGACAGCCAAAAGTTCACCTTCAGAAAGTTCGGGAACATCGAGCAGACCGGCTAACAAATTTTCTTGATCATTTATGCCTTCATTCTCCAAGGTTTTGGTTCCATGGAATTTCAGATTAACCCGTCGAGTCCGCCATTCTAAGTCGTTCAACTCTCATCTTAGCTTCTCAGTTTGTGAGTACAGCAATTGTTCTTTTATTCAAGCACACCCACCAGCCGTTCTCCAATCTTTTCAGTCTTCATTTTGTTCGGACAAAACCGTTCCAGCAGCTCATCGTACTTGTCAGACATTAGTTTGACAGACTTCTCCAGATGTTCTATCATGCCTTTACGCGGCATGAAGCTATCCAATTTTTTATTCAATATAAGAAGTAACGTCATGTTGACCGCTTCATCCACCGTGGTTCTATCGGCCTTAGCTATAGTCCTTGCATTTCGAAGATTTACTTGCTATACATGCCCACTTCTGCTTCGCGGATTCCGACTTGATCCGGTATTGTTTCAAAGCAGGTATAAAGCAACTTCGGAAAAGGTAGAAATTTCTACACTCCGCACAGAGTACACGGTTGTCACTCGCGCTGAGCTCATCGCCGCAACCTGGACAAATGAACGACATGGCAGGAACATAAAAGTCACATCTGGTACAAAAAAGACGCCTGCTAACACAGTTGCGGCAGCAGCAGCAACACAGCATGCGTATTATTAGAGACCTGGTAGGAGCTTATTCTAGAACCTGCATGAACACAAAGCAGCGTGTCCCTGATGGTGTCCCGGAAGCGCTGCTGCTACCAAATGCCGCTCAGGGTAGAGGATCTTTCCTCTATCTTCCTTTCAGCTTCCAGCCGCAGTGCCAAAACATCTACAGTTCCGAAAGCTGGCATCACTTTAAGCGGTGCTCTAGAAACGCTGAAGTCCTGGATCACGGCGCTGATTGGAGGGCTGTGGGATGACGCACCAGGTAGCGTCGAAAGCTCGGCCATTGAATCAGAGGTCGTGAATGCAGCCAGATGCGTCAGCGGCTGCTCCTCCCAAGGGAACCCACTGGACCCACTGAACCTCAGGAAAACACAAAAGTGATCCAAACGATTGAAACACACGGAAGCACTGTTGCCAAGTGAAGAACTAGCTGCGATCGGCAGAAGGCGTTGTGTTGCTCGTTGTAGGCACAAGAGCCACACCTGCAATTCATTGTCGCCACCCTCTAGACACACAAGCCAAGAAAAACGGAAACTACGTAGCAGCCCAGTCAAATTCAAAATTTGTCAAAGTTAACCGAATCCAAATTCTGGGCAGCGACACTGATACAGCCAAAATCGGGTGTGTTTAGCTAAGTCCTGGCCAATTTCGAGGCAGTTTCTTGGTTGTTCGCCTAATTGTGAGTTCCTAAGCAGGTTTGCGGCAAGCAATGATATGCGAGGGCAAAAGTTAAGCCAGATTCAATGCAAATTCGGTGTTAGGACTGACGGCCGCCTAACTTTTTTTTGTATATTTCATAGCTTACACGGGCTCCTGCGGAATACTCCCTTGGTCCAGGGTCCAGAATGCATCATTGGTTTCTTGCGAGGCTTTTCAAAAGTTGTGCTACACCAATGTCGTTAAAAACTTGTTTTTGGCCGGAGCCCAAGTGGGAGCCCGCTGCAACTGCCTACCTTGGCAGTTGCCTGTACTTTTTTGTGAAACCTGTCTTCCTCGTTGCTATTCTACCCGACCGCAATATTCGGATCTTACTCGTGTAATTTGTGTGCTGATGTGTTTATTTATGTGCCTGCGTTCGCCCGTTCGCGTGTGCGTGTGTCGGGCATGCACGTGCATGCGCACTGCGTGTGCGTGTGTACGCACGCGTGTGTGTGTGTGTTTGTGTATGTGTGTGTGTGTGTGTGCGCGCGCGTGTGTATGTGTGTGTGTGTGTGTGTGTGTGTGGGTGTGCGTGGTGCTACACTGTACTTCGCAACCAATCTCCATAACTTATTGTTTCTTCTGTGCATCGCCCTACACTTGTCGGGTACCACGGCAGGATGGCCTAGTGCTGTTGGCGGGCACTCCCAAACACAAAAAGCAAACTAATAAATGAACAAAAATAAATATTACATAAAAAATAAATACTAAATAAAAAAATCACTAAATCAATAAATAAATAACTAAATAAATATATATTTGTATAAGTAAATAAACAACTTAATAAATAAAGAAATAAATAAGTTACTAAATAAATCAAAATAAAGACTGTGAAATACGCTCACACCGAGAAGTTTCAACTTCTTGCTATCCTTGCTGAAGACGTTCCGTGAGTTGCTGAAACAAGAACAAGCAGTGAAAATATGTGAAACGCTTCTGGCTACATAATACATTAATGAAGAGTAATTTTCAAACTCTGTTCACTTGATAAGTTTCTGCTCCTCCCCAATACCATCTAGCAACTGTGTCCTGGGGGTTTGTATAACTTTTTCAAGTGAAAACCAGTGGTAACGACGCTGCAAAAAAAGGGAAGAACACCCGCTCATTCTGGCTCTGGATGTACAATAGCTTCATTGAAACGAAACTCCAATAAAGAAATATATTTTTTTCTTGTCTAGATAAAGCGTATGATTTTTTTCACGCTCTCGCATGGAAAAAGGTCATGAGAAGCAGAAACCAAACTCACCCTTATTGCACTCACTGTTGCGCTCTGTGGAATAAAGCTATTAATTTATTTGTGGTTACCGCGGATGGTTCAGTAACGCATGTTTTGCGTGTTTTCTATCGTTATGTTTTAATATCTCTCGCTCCTGCTTCGTCGCACGATACGTGATAGATACAGGCTTCAGATCCGCGATGAAAGAACGTTGGCGAAAATGTTTCGCCAGGTTTCCGCCCCGCCCATTCATGAGGCATGCACGGCGTTCGCAAATTCTGCTATTGGTACAACTGACCATTTGGTCGATTTGCACGTTTTGTGTTTAAAATTAGGGCGAAGAACATTACAAATTACTCATTTAGTGGAAACACTTGAGCTTTTTTCTCAATTTTATTTTTAGTCTTGGAAAGGGTGCACGGCAGGTATTACGGACAAAGAAGTTCGAGCTAACAATAGTTTTCATCTAATGCGAAGAAGAGCAATGTTGTAACCACCTAACTTTGTAACTACGTTATTTGAAGGATGATATAACTGACTTGCACTGACCCACATGTGCTATTGTATTGTTGCCTGGAGAAAACGTGAATTCCCAGCAGGGTATTGCTATTCTTGTAGTTATGACGTAATTTGTCTTTAAGAGCCGTATTTCTGCGGAGTATTTTATTTTGAGACCTGGCTATATATATATACAAGCTTGAGTGTGTGAAACTGCGAATTCTCAGTAGCTCGCTTTCGGTTATATTTTGCTCCAAAGCGTTTTTAGAAAACCATGAAGGGTTCAACTGTTTTTGTGATCATTGCAACGGTGGTTATACTCATGTGAGTAACTTTATACATTTTTCAGCTGCGAACTTCTATATGATTCATGTGAGATTACAACGGGATCACTATTTCCGTTCCGTGTGTTTGTGCGGACGTCTAAACTCAAACAAGCAGGGTCACCTCATGACCTCTAATTCTACCATATACAGTCCGTGCGTTGGTTTGAGTGTTTTACATTTATCATTGAATAGAAGGAAGAAGAATACGTGTTGTACTAAAATGGAAGGAATTTTTGGTTATACAAGCACAATTTTTAAAGGAAACGTTTTGGGAAATACATTCATTCTGGTTCTGGATCTCGTCATATCATCAAGTGGATTTTTTTGCTTCGCAGAACAATGAGCTCATAACAAGCCTGAAATGGAACATCGTGCCGGATTGATATTCTAGTGCATCACTATTTTGAAAAACGTTTATTAGCTATTTTCAGGAAAGCCTGAACTATGCCTTCTAATCGTTCAGAGCTTGAGAATGGTCTAACCATTTCGGAACACACAAGAGTAATGAAACTTTTAGATACCCCCATCTTACCTAAAAGTGAAAACTATAGCAGCAAACATTGAGCGTAAAGTTTGGCTTACCTTTTTTGCCCATTTCAATATTCTGCTGAAGAAAGTGGGCAAGCTCTTTGGGTTAGCAAAAAGCACTTAACGCTCATTTCCTGGCCACGATTGCGTTAATCAGTCTCCCATGGAACGTTCTGGAATAGGTTTCGCTATTCACTGTAACTACATTTTTAATATAAATATAATAACGTTGGTTTCAGATCGCGACAACTGCAGCAGCGGCTTCGTTGCAGCAATTCACTCTCCAGTGGGCCCTGAAGGCAATCTACGTGTTTTGATAACTGTAAATTCAGTGCCTGCAAGGGTTCATTTAAAGAATTTAGGATTTTTGACCAGTGAAACTCAGTACCACGAGATTTCGGGGTCTGTTTTCCATGGCTAAATGCTCTTGAATGGCTCCTTTATGTTTAAACTTGTAATGTTCTTTGCTAACTACAGTATTCGCCATTGAATTGCTGGAATCTTTTTCACAAAACGACAAAAACAAAGTATATTTTTTGTGGGGTCTTACATCTGGCTGTACTCCACCTGCATGCCTTCGGTGGCGTCGGTGTCTTGACGATTCATATCAAAAGGCTGAATGTTGTGATTGCATTAGAAAGGTTAAATCTTGTGTATTATCAGGCAATTTTTGTCGACATCAGCTCACAGCCGACGCCAATGTGCTGCGGAAACAAAGCAGCAGCTTCGGCGGCTAACATCGCTTCAGCATGCCCGTACACCTGCGCACACGGAAACAACCGGCGCCTCGACAACGAACAGTTGAACAATGATGTTCACTGCGGAAGTGCGGCGACATGTAAAATGTCGTAGGCTTTCGTATGTGCGGAAGTATTACTGTACGCAACTTTACGTGCAAAGGTACTCATATATAAAACTGAGGCCCCCCTGCCCATTTGACGTTTCAAGTGAGCGTCCACTTCAGGCTCCTAGCCTCGTCATTGCCAGTGCTCGTTATATTACTTCTTGCGCACTTCAGCGCCTTAAAGCTGGTAATCACGGATAAATGCAACGGAACCTCCTGAGGCCACCTAGTGCCGATAAACTGCGCTCATCGTTTTATTGTCTTGGCACAAGCAGGAGTACCGTGCAAGAGGCACACACTGGATAAGTACCCCACAATTTTATTAAGTTAAGCAACAAAACAGTTCATTAAGAAGGAAGGAAATAGTCGCTGCCTATATAAAGGCTCGCGCCACTATCTCACGAAATCATTGACGTCGCAAGGCACACCAGAGGCAACACAGACAATCCACGTAATCGCTACGCTTGCTATATTAGTAGCTTCTTCGAAATCTTCATTTGCAAGGAGGCTGTTTCGTCTTCAAGTGACGGCTATTGCTGTCTGTGGCGGGAAAGGAAAGTCGGTGAGAGCGCAAGCAAGTTACCGGCATCACATACGCAAGGAGAAGCAAGCCCTGTGCTCCAGAGCTGCGGCCACTTGTCACTGAAGAGGCGGCATGGGCAATCGGGGTAGCCACTCACTATGCCGGCTATCTTTGCAGCTTCTTCGAAATCTTCCTCGGCGAGGCCACTGTTTCGTAATCGAGGGACGGCTATTGCTGTCTGTGGCGGGAAAGGAAATTCGGTGGCAGTGCAAGCAGGTTACGGGCATCCCATCCGCCATGGGAAGCAAGCGCTATAAACACGGCTGCGCTCCAGAGCTACGGTCACTTGGCATGGCGGTGGCAGCACGGTCAATTGACGTAATAGCTGTGCCTGCTATCTCTCCAGTTTTGGCGTTTTCTACATTTTCTTTCTTAACCGAAAATATTATTGGTTTTGCTGCCATGACAGCTAAATAGTTCTAAGTGCTGCTTTGCCGGTAAACCACTTTTTGTGACGTTCCATGGCTCAGATTGTGGGGTTTCAACATGATCTGAAAAAAGAAATGAATGACTTTAAAGTAAAGTTGTAGCGTGAATTACGCGAACGCATTAGCGAGCTTAAATCAAGGAAGGATTCAACGAGCAATTTTAAAAAAGTAAAGCAGCAGGGAAATGAATCACAAAAGGAAAACAGATCTCTCAAGCAAACAAACGGAAAACTACTTTTGGATTGCGAAGGCCTGCAAGATCTAAAGTGCCAAGGTGACCAACGCGTAGCCGCCGTCAAGCAGTATTAAAGGAAGTGTAGTATTGAAGTGTAGTGTTTACCGTGCGCTGATGATGAATAGCTTGTTGATACCCCCCGTGAGGTTTGTGGACGTGGAAAAAAGCCGATGTCGGAGTGAGATATGGATGTCTGCTCCCGGTCCTAGCAAAAAGATGCAATGTCGCCGCAAACATTGTCGTGCATTTGAAATGCCGTTTAAAGCTTGACACCATGCTGGAGAACGCAAGAAAACGAAACTTTCGGCGTGTGACTTTGGCTACGACTCTGGCGAACCTGTGTTCATCAATGACCCTATTTTTCCTCTGATGAAACAGTTGCTGGACATGGCGATTGGGCAAAAAAGGCAAAAAACCGGCGTTAAGCTTGGACACGGGGTGGCGAGGTCTATGAGCGAAAAGGCAAACAAAAATTCTCTTGTGCACATTCCCAGTGCATTGGATGTAGAAAAAATTATGTGAAGTTGTTAGGCTTTTACTGCCTGATGAGTCTATTTCAAAAAATGACCACGTCTCCCGAGCTGTCAACAAAATAGTTCAAATCAACCACAATCTATGGTTTACTTGGCAGCACCTCAACATTTTTTTGACGACACAAAAGGAAGGAGAATTTTCAGTATGTCCGGACGAGTTAACTTTTAGGTACAATGCTGTCGTGTTTTCAGAAAATTAATATAGGCGAAATTGCGGAATATACAAGCGTGACGGATATCGAAGCTTTTCATATGAATAGATCTAGTAGATGGAGGTTTGCTGGCTATCTTGCCTAAAAAATATTTTTATTTTGACATCCCTTCAGAATTTTCTTTAATATCTGGCGCAGTTGAAAGCTTCACCAATATACCAAATATTTCTACATAATCCGTAGTGTACCGGCCCCATGATTCCAGTATAAATAACTTTATTGAATTTCTGGACCACCTCCTCGTGTATCTGAAGAAGTCCCATTTTATTCTTGGGAGCGACTTCAACCTCACGATCTTGGCAAGTCTCTCGTGCGCAGGAAGCTTTTTTATTAACGGTGGAATAGAATGACAATTCTATTCTGACACGGAAAGCTACAGGCGTTACGATGCAGACTGCCAAACTTATTGATTTATGTATCTATAACATACACATCTGTAACTTTATTTGAGCTGCAGTGAACAGTGCAATAGAAGATCACTTTCTCATTTTTGTGCTTGCGAAATGTGCCGCTGCGAAATAGCTCACATTTCCAGCCCATATTCCAGACCAGAAGCCCGGAAGTCTAGCTTCCTTTTAGTTGCGGAGCACCTTAAAACAGCACAATGTCCGTCCAAGTGCGTGCGCATAGAATTTACATTGGCAAAAAAAATCACACAGGCACCGGCAGGATTCGAACCTGCGACTAGTAGACCAGACAGAATTAGTGTCAGTGGTCTTACCCATCGCGCTACGCTCTTTTTTTTCTTTATTACCAGTCTTCAACACACACTTACACACAAAAAACCCGCCCGCATCTTCCCATGGGGGGAACTCGAGTAAATGCCTGGCAGAGTGGTGGGGGTATCGCGTGAATGTTGCGTAATTGAGTATGGTTTGGGAATGCTTAATTGTTATTTCGTCTTTAATATTCTTATTTATTGAATGAAGGAGAAGCGAATGCAAGGAGTATAAAGTTAAAGTCTGCCTTTATTGCTTGGTGCCGTCAAGCAAAGCGTCAAGTCAAGCGAAAGCCAAGCAAAGACGCCCTTGACGGAATTCGCGTGCTCCGCCGCTTATATACACACCGCCGGCGTTCGAGGGACAGGAGTACGGGGGAGAGATGCGCATGCGCACACTTTCGTACATAAGCGCCCGAACTTTCCACGCACCCACCACGCCGTTATCACGTGTACACGGCCTGCCGCCGTTACTGTTGAGGGCGACGCAGCGCACAGGTAGCTACGACGCATGCGCCCACAGACGCGCTTCCCCCGCACCGCCGCAGCTCTTGTTGAGAGCGACGGAGCGCACGGGGTTCACGCGCTCCTCGCGCACCGCCGCACCTGTTGTTGAGAGCGAGGAGGGTACGGGGGAGAGACGCGCACCTGCACCTCGACGCGATGCGCATGCGCAGTGAGCGTGTGAACGGCTCCGACAACATCGACGAGTAAAATCGCGAGCCTAAAAAATGCTCCTCATTTAAAATAACCACACTGCATTTGGTACAACACACACCGGAAAGGCCAAAACGGCGAAGAGGCGTTCACAGGAGCACCAGAGAGCCAGGCGGAAACGACACAGTGCGGTGCTTATCATCATAACGGGAATTTTGGGCCACCTGGGAATCATACAACCGCGCGCGAGCGACGTTACGTGCTAGCGCAGCCCGCGTGATTGCGTCGTGGGCGTAGGCTGTTGGTGAAGAAGCGGGAGCAGGCAGTGAACTGTCGATTGGAAAAGCTGGTTCTCGACCGTACAACAGATAAAACGGGGAATAGCAGGTGGTATTATGGCGTGAACAGTTATAAGCGAATGTGGCATATGGAAGGACGGAATCCCAGTCTTTGTGGTCAGATGAGACATACATACATGGCCAGCATTTCTGTGAGTGTGCGATTAAAGTGCTCGGTCAGACCATTTGTCTGGGGATGGTATGCTGTGGTCAACTTGTGTGGGGTGGAGCACAAGCGAAGCAAGTCGGGGACGACTTTGGAAGGAAAGGAACGGCCACGGTATGTGATGAGTTCCCGCGGAGCACCGTGCTTCAAAATGACGTTTTCTACGAGGAAGTAGGCAACATCAGTGGCACAGCTTGTTGACAGGGCACGAGTGATGGCATATCGGGTCGCGTAGTCGGTAGTAACCGATATCCACCTATTGCCGCACAGCGATGAAGGGAAAGGGCCAAGGAGGTCCAAGCCAACGCAGAAGAATGGTTCGGTCGGAATATCCATGGGCTGAACGGGACCTGCAGGGAGCACTGACAATTTCTTTCGGCGCTGGAACAAATCGCAAGCGTTGACGTATTGTTTCACCGTCTTATAAAGACCAGGCCAGAAGAATCGGTGGCGGGCGCGGGAGCGTTCCCGCAATACCGAGATGGCCAGCCAAGGGGACGTCGTGAAGCTGTTGAAGGGCATCTAGGCGCAAGTGTTCAGGTACCATAAGGAGGACGCTAGGCCCATCCGGGCGGTAGTTAGGACGGTAGAGGACTCCTTCACGGAAGCGGAAGACTCATAGCGATGGATCAGAAGGGTCACATTGGATGCGTTTGATTATTGCGCGCAATGAAGAGTCACGACGTTGCTCTTCCCCCATCTGGAGGAAATCGGATATTGCCAAGAGATGGGCATCGTCAGCAATCTCAGCGTTGTCTGGCGTACCGACGGAGTAACGGGAGAGACAGTTGGCGTGTTTGTGCAAATATCCATACTTGTGAACGACGTTGAAGTTCTACTCTTGTAGTCGTAGTTCCCAACGACCAAGCCGCCCGGTGGGGTCTTTTAAAGACGATAGCCGCAGAGCGCATGGTGGTTTGTAACTACGTTGACATATCGCGACCATATAAGTACGGTCGAAATTTTCCAACAGCACAGTCCAGCGCAAGGCACTCGCATTCCGTGATGAAATAGTTGCGTTCTGCCGGTGACAAGAGGTGGCTTGCGAACGCAATCACCCGCTCGTGACCACACTCGACTTGGCCGAGCACAGCACCTATGCCATGGCTACTGGCGTCAGTGCGCACCTGCGTGGGAGTAGAAGGGTCGAAGTGGCCCAACATTGGTGAGCTGGTCAGAGTGTCGACGAGGCGAGAAAAGGCTGCGACTTGCTCCGGGCCCTAAGCAAATGGAGTATCGTTCTTGACACGTTCAGTAAAGGTATGGCGATTTCGGCGAAAATTTCGGACGAAGCGGCGGAAATAGGAGCACAACCGACAAAACTGCGCTCCATCTGTTGCTGAGCGTGGAACGGGAAATTTTCGCACAGCTTCAATCTTGTCGGGGTAAGGTTGCAGTCCTTGAGCATCGACCAGGTGGCCGAGGATGGTGATTTGCCGTCGTCGAAACTTGCATTTGGAAGAGTTAGGTTGAAGTCCGGCTCGGCGAAAAACGGCCAGAACGTCTGACAGTCGCTGGAGGTGGGTCGCAAACGTTGGAGAAAAGACGATAACGTCATCAGGTAGCAAAGGCAAGTCGACCATTTAAAGGCCTGAAGGAGAGAGCCATCATTTGCTCGAACGTAGCTGGGGTAATACAAAGTCCGAATGGCATTACTTTGAATTGGTACAGTCCGTCCGGTGTAATAAAAGCCGTCTTTTCACGGTCCTTGTCATCGACAGTGACCTGCCAGTGGCCGGAGCGGAGATTAATGAAGAAAAGTACGCGGCACCATGAAAGCAATCGAGCGCATTGTCGATTCTTGGAAGGGGATAGACGTCCTTTTTCATGATTTTGTTAAGGTGCCGGTAGTCCACGCAGAATCACCTGGTTCAATCTTTCTTTTAACCAAGACAACAGGTGACGCCCAAGGACTTAAGGTGGCTCAATGATATCTCTATTAGGCATTTTGTCCACCTCTTTAAAGTGCGAATGCACTTCTTAAGCGAGCCTGAATCGTCCGCCGCCGTAGTCCGCATAGCAACAGCTGTGGGTGCGCGTGCTCCTCGTCTCCCCTAGCAACGGGGGGAGAAGGGCGCGCGCTGCCTGGCCGCGTCCCCATGGCTCATTTTTGTTGTTGTTCCTGCTGACATGGCACATACCCACGTGGGGGATGGCCAGGAATCGGGCGTGAGAAGGGCTAATTCACCCGCTTAAAGGAGTACTGACACGAAACTTCAAAGCTGAGATCCGCTCTAGCAATGAAGTGCAACGACAACACAAATAGGTGTCTGTGAATAAATGCATCTTTCTTTCTTTGTAGTTGTGTGTGTGCGATCTCTCTTTCGCGAACATTACCGAACCGCGCAAATTCAACTCATGCATTCGCACTTTCACATTCTTCCCCTTGGAGAAATGCGGGGAATTTTTTTGGATAACAAGCCGCTCAGCGTGGGACACACGATTGGTCCGTTTGTGCACAGGGCTGGCGTCTCCGGTGTTAGTACGATGACTGACGATGCATGTCTGGCCCAAAAGACGATCACCGAAATCGAAGATGTCGCTGTATGAATCCAAAACGCAAAGCAGGTCTCGAGCTTGCGTTGGCGTTAGATCAGCTGCATTCATCTTCGAAAGTTCGACATCCTCCCGCGGAGGACTCGGTTGGGGTGTTTCAGCATCGATTGAAGGTTCGCCAAAGGTTGCTGCGCAAACGTCGTAATCACAATCCGGCTCCAACGTGGCGAGTGTCATACCGTGCGGAAGAACCTGCGGAGAGAAGCAGAAATTCAGGAAGGGCAACGTGACTTCATTGTTGGTATCACTAACTACGGTGTGAGGTAGGCTCACGCTGTGCGCAAGCAGCACATCAATGATTGGTGACACTACGTAATCACCGTGGAGAACTTGTGATCTGCGCGACAGGGGAACATAAGGTATTGCTCTCGGTGCCAAGCGAATGTGCTTTTTGGAGGAAAGTCTCTCGTCGGGAGCGTCGTCGGGAGCTGGTAAAATCGGCATGTCGAGGCGAAGGACATTGGTAGAACAGTCAATGAAGGCGGCATGCTCAGATAAAAAGTCAAGGCCAAGAATTAGGTCATGCGAGCGACGTCCAAGTACCGTGAACAAAACAGTCGTTTGATGACCAGCTACAGTCACAAGAGCAGAGCACACTCCGATAACAACAGTCTCTCCACCAGCGACTCTAAAAAGGTGAAATGTTGGTGGCGTCATAACTTTGCGTAAACGGCGGCGAAGATTACCACTCATAACAGATAAATGCGCTCCTGTATCGATGAGGGCACTGACAGGAACACCGTCAACTTCAACGTCCAGTAAATTTTCCGGGTAGCCGAGGTCAAGAGAGGATTTTCGGGCGTGGTCGGGAATGCAGCGTGACCTCCGGGAGCTGCATTACCTAGTTTTGCAAAGAAGGTTGAGCGTAGTCGGACATCGAGGATAGACGGCAAGGCTGTGGTGAGCGGGACTGGTGGCGTTGGGGTGACGGCGAACGGTTGAATCTGGGGGGGGGGGACTGTTAAAGTTGGTCGGGTTCAGCTCAGGACGGGAAGAGAAGCAGTTCTGCCGGTCACCGGAATAGCCAAAGGGTGGTCGAGGACTATAGTCGGAGTAACTGTTGCGGAAGAACGAGACCCGGCGGCTGCGACAGTACCGGGCAATGTGTCCAACTCTGGAGCAATGAAAACAAATTGCTTTATCGTCCTGGGTATGCCACTCAGTGGGGTTACGGCGTGGGTAGCGTGGAGGACGTTCGTTTTGGGGACCGGGCGACCTGAACCCTTGTCCGAACGGAGAGCTAATTGAGCACTCAGGATGAAGGCCCATGTTGGCTATTTGGTCCCGAACAACGGCCTGGATAACGGCAACGGTGTTGAGGTCGTTCCGATCGGGCAGGTATGGCAGCGCTGTAGTAGGGGTCATAGCCTCGAGTTCTTGGCGCACGATTTTGGTGATATCCGACGGCGATGGAACGGGATCTTGTAGGCGGGGAAGGCGGGCTTTTAGGTTGCTATCTTTATCCGAGCTGCTGTGTGTGGAAGTCGTGTGAAGTTGCGAGTTATACGGCGTCGTTTGGCCTCCTCGAAGCGCGCACATTCCTTAATGATGGACTCTACAGTGGCGCAGTCTTTGCATATAAGAAGGTGGAATACGTCGTCCGCAATGACCTTGAGTATGTGGCAGACTTTGTCGGCCTCCGGCATTGTGCTGTCAGTGTCCTAGCACAGGGCCAAAACATCCTGAATGTATGCGACGTACGATTCAGTCGACAACTGGGCGCGCGATGCCAGCTCCTTGCGGGCATCACCCTGGCGCCCAAGAGGCTTTCCGAACACTTCTCGCAGCTTCGTTTTGAAGACTTCCCAGCTGGTCAGCTCGGTCTCGTTCGTCTCTAACCACTTCCGGGCAGGACTCTCCTCTTTCAGATAAAAGACGACATTCGCAAGCATGATGGTGGGATCCGACCTGTTGTGAGCGCTAACACGCTCGAAGAGGCTGAGCCAATCGTCGACATCACTGTCACCCATCCCGATGAATATGCCAGGCTCTCAGGGATGAGACACGCTGACGAGGGGGTCGTCGACATGGTCGCTCCATGACCAGACAATGTTACGCGAGGAACGGACCGTCCACTCCGAAGCTCCGTCCTGGGTGGAGTACGCCCAGTCGGGCGGTACGGGATGAGGTGGTAAAACCAACTCCGCAACCTCCACCACTATGTTAGGATAAAAATAAGGCGTATTTGCGGTATCCATACAGTCTGCGATGGTTGCATGCAGAAACGCATCAACGAACAGTTCGCAAGCTGGCCGATCAACCTTCTCCTCTTTTTTCTCCAACCGAGCACCATCCAGTGTATTTCGTCGTCTTCGTCGTTTGCCTGTATTTGTAGCGTCACGTAACAATACTTTATCGTATACACGAGAGGCTGGCGGGGACTTGCCTGCATTCTTCGGTACAGTTTCAATAAGATGTGACAAGGCTTCACTCGTCAAGAAGTCTGCAACGTCGTTGTACTTCATCGCATATGCTAGCAGCTTGGTGCATGTTTCTTCGGCAGCTCGCGCAATATTCTGCTCTACAGGGGCCGCTGCCGTTTACCAAAAGTCCGCTATCGATGGCAAGTTCTTGATGGCACCTGCAGCAGGACCGTGTTGCGTCGGCTGGTACAGATATGCACTGGCGGTGTCGGTACAAATTACGTCCAGATCGCTTGTTTGTGAATTGGTAGGACGATCGTCAAACCTGGAGGTTCAGTATTTTAGTGTAATTCATTTTACTTCGAGTAGCAGTTTTTTCGTTCGGCAAGTTATGTAATGACTAAGGAGGGCTTTGGTGCAGCGAAAGCTCTCAGTAATTCAGCCTGCTCTACTTCCCTCTAAAGTTAGTCATCGAATAAGAAAATATTTTTATTTTATTTATTTAATAAGAAAATAAATATATTTTCTTAATTTGATTCGTTCACGTTCGACATCTTCGAGGCACATTTCGAGTTTCCAGACAGCGGGTCAAGGAGTGGCGATTCGGTCAATATCCGTAAGACCAGCTATAAACTCTCAACGGGCCGTGTTTCACAACGAACATAGAGTGTTCAGCTCACCATCTTACTCCTTGGTAGCGGTGCTATTTGTGCCAAGCTCGGTGGACTGGAACGAACGTGGCAGGTCTGCGCCGATAAGATAGTTGCAGTCGGTTTTGGTCGGTGCACAGGGGATGACAGCGCGCGGTGTCGGTCGAGTCTGGTTAGTCATCCGTCCATCGAGGCCGACGGTAGAAACGCCCGTGTTGGCGTCGGTGTCTTCGAGGGTGTCATTGGTCGTTATTCTTTCACTATCAGCCATTCCCCGCACGGGGCACCTTGAGCAATCTTGGTGACGGTACTGGCGATACCGCGGACCCCGATCCCCAAAACATAAGCTGGATCCAACCGTGGCGATGTGTTTATAGGTGGAGGGTTAGAAACCACGAACGGTGGCCGTCGGAGCCAAGGTCAAGCTCCGGCGGATGGGCTCCCTGTCTGTCTACCAGGCAGAGAGCTCCAGGACCTCTTTGACTAAAAGGGTAAGGTCAAAGAAGAAAGTACCCCCGTCTCCCTGCTTTTATACTATGCTATATGGCATTTTCAAACCCCCCCCCCATACGTGATCGGTCCCTAAAAAGGGGCCGCACCGCAGTTTCATTCCCACCCCTTCCAACAACTGTCTTTTCAACACCCGTAAATAACTATGCTCGTTTCCTTGTGATAGAGTCAGCTGACTCAGCGAGACCTGTCGCATCCCTGTCTGTATTCCTGGTTTCGAAATTCCTGCAAAACACAATTGGTTGAAAGTATTAAGCTAAAAAGCTTAGGACGGGAGAAATCCTTATAGAATTCCAGGCCGAACTGCAAGCCCGCAATCTTCTTGAACAAACCCGCATCCATGATCTGGACATCAGGGTCACACCCCACCGGAGCTTCAACAGCTCCCAGGGTGTGATTTCTGAGGCAGATCTTCTTACGGAAACAGATGCCGACTTGCTTGAAGGTTTAAAGGATCAGGGCGTCACAGCTGTGCGCAGCATCACGATGCGCAGGGATGATAACATAATCCCCACGAAACATATTATCCTGACCTTTAACCGTTCCTCACTTCCTGAAGATATCAACGCAGGCTTCATTCGATGCTCCATTCGTCCTTACATTCCGAACCCGCGCCGCTGCTTCAAGTGCCAGCAGTTCGGACATAGTACAACCTCTTGCCGCGGCAAAACAACGTGTGCGAAATGCGCCGCGCAGGACCAGCCCACCGACAACTGTAATTCTGACATCCTCACTTGTGCAAACTGCAGGGGCCCACATGCGGCCTACTCCAGGAAATGCGAAAAGTTCCAAATAGAAAAGAAAATATTCAACCTCAAGGTAACAGAAAACATCCCTTTCCCAGAGGCGCGGAAGAGGTTCGCCTGTTTCCCTCTGGTGAGGTACGCCGACGCAGCTAGGGGGCGGAGCGGCGTCTGGTTACCACAGGGACCCAGTTCAGCGAGTCTGACCTGGTCCCTCCTGAGCCCCCCCCCCTGGGTTGTCTCTGGCAGCCCAACCCGCCACCACGCCGCTTGCTGAGGCAGCAGCGGTTGTGGTGGCAACATCTTCCGTCGGGACCGGTGCCACTCCCGCCCCTGTCTCCCCATCCTCCAGTGCGTTGGAGGGTACCGAGGTGATGGACACGACGGGCTCCCGAGGGGGGGGGGGGCAAGTCGGGGGGGCCCGGTCCGTCGGGCACCCCTCGGACATCCGACGACGAGATGGATGTCGGGCCGTTCCTCCCTGCAACGCAGCGCAAGGACCGGCCACTGACTTCCAAGCCTACAGACAGGCCCAAAAAGCCCAATCCCAGAGTAATAGCCGCAAAGACGACACATGAACGCACACACACACTCCAGTCATTCTTAAATGAAAATAATGGGAACAGACAACATCATTCAATGGAACCCTAGAGGCCTTATCAACAATCTATATGATGTGTACGAGATACTTCATTCACATCAGCCAAGTCTCATGTGTCTTCAGGAAACACACCTGAATAGTAAACATACTAACTTCTTGAATAGCTACTTGGTTTTTCGAAAAGACAGGCACACTTGCACTTATTCTTCAGGTGGTGTGGCCATAGTAGCACGAAAATCCTTGGCGTGTCACACCATCCACCTAAACACCATGCTAGAAGCTGTCGCGATTCGAACAATTACTTTGATAGGTTAATAACGGTATGCTCCCTCTACATCCCTGCGGATTACCAACAATCGAACACTGATTTTGAGGCCCTGATAGATCAACTACCTGAACCGTACTTAGTCTTAGGCGACCTCAATGCACATAATTCAATCTGGGGCTCTTCTCGCACAGATGCCGAGGTCGCCTAATTGAAAAATTTCTACCATCATCGGGAGCATGCCTTTCTAACAAAAAACAAGCTACATATTGTAACATAGGACAAAACAGTTAATTACATCTTGACTTGGCTCTTGGCTCTGCAGTTCTGCTCCCATTTCTTGAGTGGCATGGGGACACAAACCTATATAGTAGTGACCACTTCCCCACCAAATTGACATACGTAGACATAGGCACAAACACTTCCCCCTCTCATAAAAGGTTCAATCAGGGAAGAGCAAACTGAAGTACATTCACAGAAACATCTAAACTGCACTACACATCCATAAAACACCTACAAGTAGAAGAGGCTACCCAACTGCTCACGGCGCACATCCTCGACATCGCCGAAAAGTCCATTCCCCAGGCCTCCGGTGCCCCACGCAACAAAGGAGGCCCTGGTGGAGCGGGGACTGCAGGCGGGCGCGAGAGGCCCAGAACAAGGCGTGGGGTGTCCTTCGCCGGTACGCCACGTCAGATAACCTCATTTCTTTTAAACGGGCAAAGGCTTTTGGGAAACGAGTGCGTCGTGAGGCGAAAAGGGAGAGTTGGCACACCTTCCTCACTTCTATCAACTCATACGCTGACACACAAAGTCTGGACACGAATACGAAAAATAAAAGGACAACAGACACACATCCTGCCCCTGGTTAGTACAACAGGGGACACACTGGAAGACCAGGCTAACACACTTGCACAACACTTCGAACACGTGTCCAGTTCAGCACACTACACAAACACTTTCATGAAACACAAAATATCTGTAGGAAAGAAGTCCCTGCGTAATAAGAAGTCGCACACTTCTTACAATTCTTGTTTTTCAATTCATGAGCTGAAGGTTGCTCTGAGCACATATAAGCCTTCAGCTCCAGGTGCAGACAAAATCACATACACCATGATACAACACCTACACCCAGACACTCTTGAAACACTCCTACATCTATACAACTAAGGCTTTCGGGGCAGATTCCAAACTCTTGGAGGGAGGCCATAGTAGTGGCATTCCTGAAGGAAGGGAAGGACCCTTCCTCTCCTGCCCTTTATCGACCCATCGCCCTGACCAGCTGCCTGTGCAAGCTTCTCGAGAAGATGATCAACAGGAGACTCGTGTACTTCCTTGAGTACAATGGTCTTCTCGAGAGCTGCCAGGGAGGCTTCCGGGCAGGGCGATCCAAAAATGGTCAGCTTGTTGCATTAGAATCATACATCAAACATGCCTTTATACACCAACAGTATTGCATGACCGTATTTTTTGACATCGAAAAAGCGTACGATACGGCATGGCGTTACGGCATCCTTGCAGACTTAAAATCGTATGGTGTAACAGGTAATATGCTGAACACTCTTGATAGTTAACTGTCCAAACGAATATTTCGTATGAGAGTTGGGTCGGCACTTTCCAGAGTTCACATTCAAGAAAATGGCGTGCCTCAAGGAGGAGTTTTGAGCTGCACGCTGTTTATCGTCAAGATGAATTCGCTTCGGAAAGCTTTGCCTCCATCGTTCTCCTGTTTAGTGTATCTGGATGGTAGAGAGGGGTTTTCCTTTTGGTAGGGGTTTTGGTAGAGAGGGGTTTTCCTTTTCTACAATAAATACTAGACTGTTCTTGCCTAATCAATATTGCGGTCAATATACGTGAACGTTTTTGATAAGAAATCATGACACGCAAGTTCATCGAAAACCCACGCTGAATCATTCGATTGGCCAAAGTTTAACCATGCACGTTACTCTGCCCACTGTGCCTTCGACGTCTGATCTAAATCTATTGAGGAGCACACGGTTGCTTCAACACGCTTTCCCTCTCAAGAAGCCCTCGTCGTATGTGGAAATGGAACAATTTAGCATCGCAGATGCAATGAAGTGTTCAGTGGTCGACTCCAAGTAGAACGTACGAAAGAAATGGACGGGTTCAATAATAGGCGAGAGTACTAAAGACGGCAGTGCACAGCCATTCATCGAATACTTTTTCAGATGACATTGGTTCATAGGCTATTTACTATAAAATAATTTTGGCGTGTCTATTTCTTTGTAGGCCTGCCTCTCTACCCCTCGAATCAAATTTTCGACCGAAAGTGAAGATCTACTCGAATGGGATGGTTTTACAAGCAAAATGTTCCGAAGAGCTAATTTAAAAAGGAGTTTTCATACTTGCCATCTCTGTTACGAAAAAGACAAAATTAGGCATATTTGCGGGAAAGCCTAATTTTACAAGGGGATTTGCCATATTCTTTAAAATACAAGGCTGATTGATTTTTGAAATAAAACATACATAATTACAAATTTACAACGTGATTTTGATGCAAAATATAAAAAAACGCATGTGGCCTGGGTTCATGCCCATAGTGGCATTCCAAGAATGCCCACAGTGGCGAATGGTTCGCATAGATGGCAGGCGATTATTCCAACCCGCCAAAATTTATTTACTTGGGTGAACCTCTACTGTGTTTATTGGGCAAAGAACGAGACGACATCAAAAAGGCGAGACGGCTGAGGCGGGAGATTAAAAGGCCTTTGCGTGACGAGCGACAAAAGAATGTCCTCTTTTCACGACGGTTGGGGCGAACTACAGACCACACCTTTCTTTTATGCGAAAAAATACTTTTTTTGGCATTATCACCTACTATGGTAGATCCCCTTTCAAAACTAAATCGGCATTTCAATAAATTTGTAAAACCATTCAGAATTTTTCTTGCATACCTGACAGTTCACATAGCAAAAGTAAATCAGCGGAGGAAGCATTCGTGTTCACTGACTTTTTTTTTTATTGCCTTTGAACCCATTTTTTAAGCAGTGCTTTTGATTAGAAAAAGGTTCGTTGCTAACATAATCATAAGATGCTCTTCTCAGATGCAGCTTTAAGCACAATGTCACAGAGTTAAATCTAAAAAAAAACTTATGACCAGCTTTTGTACAGCATACAAACATGTTTTTCCCAGAATCTAGATGGATGGCACACACGCAGAAATGATAGGCAAATCTGTGATGAGCATTGACCCTGCAACTCTTCATTCATAGCTGTTATTCAACCGAAACCATCCATGAATGGCCATTTGGGTCTTGCATCCCTTGTATCGACACAGGCTGCAGAAAGAGTGTAAATGGATGATATTCCATCTGAAGTTTTATACGAAAGGCTTGTGTCATAAATATAATGATGAGTGAGGAACACGAACAACGTGTGGCGTTTAACCCGGATACTGCGTAACAGCGACGGTGTGCGCCTTGCTTGCACTTCATTGCGCACGCAATATAAAAAAATGTTTAAACAACAACACCTTTAAATGACCATAGCCCAAAACACCCTCCCTTCTTCCTTGTGCAATCGAGCGGCGCACAAATTAAGAGAGGCAGTAGAGCCTTGGCGCCGCAAGCACTAATATTATCTTGTGAGTCACCAAGCCTTGATTCATGCTGAACATAGAAACATGCAATGAGAATAGAAGTACGAGGCATGCCTCCAGTTGGTATTGCGACAGTTTCGCTTTCCCTGATCCTAGTACCTTTCCTTGTACTGTTGTAGGAAGAGGCAGCAGCGGGTGCAAAATCAAAGTGTCTACTTCTATTCGCGTTTGCTTTCCTGGCAGCACTGTGAGCAGGATTATGCTTTGCTATAAAAACTGAGTTAAGTGACACAAAAGGTAGAAAACTTGGACTGTTCTATTTGTTCGAGCTTTACTACAAAATAAAAAGTAGATTTATTTTATTAGCAAAACATATACATTGATTAACTCATCTATCAAGGTAACCCGAGCAGTGTTGGTATTTCACCATTCTCTTTTTGTTTTTGCAGGGCAAGAACGGACCTTATCAGCGCTACTACTGTTGCTTGTACTGGAAGCGTAAGTATTTTACGAGCATAAATCTTGTCGTTCACGGCTACACACTGTATATATTGGTTTCAATTATGGCTGGTGCCAGCAATATATGGGGTTAATACATTAGGTGGGCTTCCTTATACAATGTGGGTTTAGCTTCCTTGATAAATGTAGCCTATATCACTCCCACAGAGAAACGTTAAGCTTTAGTTGTACTAGAAGCGTCACAAAGAGTTCAACTCACGCTGGTAAATACCCTTCAAAGAGAATCGCACAAACGACACACTAAAAGAAGTGTATTCAAAACAGCAAAATAGGCATGCCCACCGTGTTTTGTGCAATCGAGTATCCGAAGCGACGTTTCCACCTACTCTGCCGTCTGAAGGAAGCCACTGCAGTTACATGAGATTTCCAATTTGTACTAGCTGTACGTGTAAAATATTGGTTTCCAAGATCACCTTTTCTTTTGGTAGTGATATCAAGCTCTCGGGTTCTGACCCGGAAACTGGAAGACATCCGTATTATCTGCTGGAAACTGTATACTATACTAAAAAGCGGCGCGGCGTCTAGAATGCTAGGAACTCTTGTGAATGACCTGTGGCTAAGTGATCAGCATATATCATTGGGCGAGGAAGGGCGTCCAAGAATGATGAAGATCCCTATCGCTGCCAGTGTAGCAGTCACTGAGCCAGCGGGGCACACGTAAATGTGGCCTTTGTACTTGTTGCTACAAGTGGAGATGTTTAGAGCAAAGTTCTTCGCTTTTAAGTGCTTTCCTCTTTCTTTGCTCGAAGGCAGCACTTTACCGCTTGGGGCAGCGTATGCGCCTCTTACATGAAACCAGGCAAAGTTTTCACACTATCCATGCTAGGAAACACGGAAGAAGGGAGGGGAGAAAGGCTGGAGAATGATACTGTCAGGGCAAATTATCCAGCGTAGAGAAGATGCAGGCTTTTACTAAGGCATCCCCATGCTAGCTCGCCACAACGTGCAGTTCAGTGCGTAGTTCTAACATTGCCTGCAGAGGAGTGAACAGAAGTTATCTGCTCTCTACCGTGGTTCCAAAACTGAAAATAGTATTGGGAATGCCAAGACATCTTGAGTACTTTGGCCCGCAACCTAAACAGGATTTCAAATGTTTTTTTTAGAAACTAGCCCGGGATTTTACTCTCTGCATTTATGCTATGTATGTGTATGTATGTATGTATGTATGTACGTACGTACGTATGTATGTATGTATGTATGTATGTATGTATGTATGTATGTATGTATGTATGTATGTATGTATGTATGTATGTATGTATGTATGTATGTATGTATGTATGTATGTATGTGGGATCGTACACGCAAGATTGTTGATATTTTTTGGTAGCAGGAGTAAATTAGTTATCCTTTGCACAGCAGCCAGCTTTATCGAGATCGCGCAACACGCAAGGTTTACAGTTCTCGGAAGTGGTATCTGTGTCGCAGCGGTGGCGGAGTGGTAGAGTATCCACCTCCTGCGCAGAAGGACCGTGGCTCGAATCTCGGTGCCGGACAATTCTCACAGATTTAAAAAAAAAATCCGCGTATTTAGGGTATGGCGGTGGTCCAGCGGCGATGGCGCTTGGGCTGAGTGACAACCAATGAGAGCGGGCCACGCATCGCCGGTGCGCAAGCAGCCACGAACGCCACGAGCGTGGAATAAAACGGGGCCCCAGAGTCTGGGTGCACGGCATAGCGTTCAGACTTGTCTCGGCTCGTCTCTCTGTCGTGTTCGCGACAATAGAATTTCAGAATAGTGCTTGGGGTGCGGCCTGACCCCGGCGACCATTGCCGGTAACACACATCGCTTCCAGAGCAGAATTGGCAACCCTGGTGTAGAAAAGGCCACAACCTCCCATGAATTCGCCAATTAACCCACGGCCCTCAGTCTCGAGTGGCTGCGAAGCAACTGACCACGGCGGCGGTCAGACCTGTGACGCAGCAGATGGTGCTAAGAATACCTGTACCCGGACTAGCCGCCATTGGAACCTGCAGCTGGCAACGTTTAACACGAGAACCTTATCTAGTAAAGTAAGTCTAGCGCAGACTGGGTCGTATGAGGGTGAACTCCCCGTTGAGCTCAATAATATCCCAGGCCTTTTCTCTTCCCTTCTTTGTTAATAAATCACCACCACCACCAAGTCTAGAAATGTTGTAATGAGGAATGAAATGGCATTAAATGGGATTTCCTAGGGCTTAGTGAGATTAGCACAGGTGAAGCCCCTACGCTGCTGAACAATGGACACGTCCTATGTTACCGTGGTCTAGTGGACAAAAAAGAACTGGGAGTGGGACCTATACTCAATAAAAGCATTGTTCGCAACATAGAACAATATAGCAATAACGAATAGGCAGTAGGTCTTGTAATTAGCTCAATAAGAGGCACAATCACAATGTGGTATAGGGCTACGCGCACCCATCCAGCCACGACGACCAGGTAGCGGAACGCCTCTATGTAAGTGTGTAATCGGCAATGGCTAGAGTAAAAACATGGTATAATGTAGCTATGGGATACGTCAATTTTAAAGTAGGCAAGAACCAGGCTGGAGACAAGGCAGGTGGGAACTATCGTCTGGGCTGTAGAAATAGCAAGGTGGCCTGCTAGTCGAGCTCGCAGAACGGAACAACGTATGCACAATGAATACTCTCAAACATGTAGTGCAGAAGACGATAGACACAGAGAAGTTGATACACAGAGCGCTAATTCCCAACCCCTTTATTGAAAACGATATCACACATATCGCTTTGCGAAACAAATAGAAGTGCCAGTTGCATTTTCAGCCCCTGAGAATTTGGATAGGCTTTGTGAGATAAATAAGGGTGATCGGCAGATATGTAATAATTGTAAAAAGAAACACCAAACTCGGTTCGTTGAATGTATAGATAGTGTTGTCTACCAGATTCCCCTCCTTTGTGGTACACAGTATGTTGGTCAAACCGGTCGTTGTTTAAATGATCGCCTTCGTGAGCAGAATCGCAATGTAAACAAAAAATGAACAAGATGGACTACTAGTTATGCACTGTGACACATGTACAGATTGCAGACCATTCCTTGATAAATGTTTTATTATTGGTAAGAGTAAGGACAAGTGTACGCGTGAAATCTTTCAGGCTGAAAAGATAACCAGGTTAGGGAGCTCCTGTGTAAGCTCGACTTCTCTCAATTATCAGAAAAAGAGATAGCCTACTTGCGTTCGCGCTGAGGTACGCATGTGTGTGACGTCACGGGATTCTTGCCCATATGTGTGCGATATCGTTTTCAGTAAACGTGTTGGTACTTAGCGCCGTGTTTGTGTACTTGTCTGTATCTCTCGTCTTCTGCGCTACATGTTTGAAAGTTATGTAACAACAAGCCAAATTTCCACGCTACCTAATGAATACCTTCCTCTTGAAACGGGAGAGCCGAAACTAGACGTAGAGGAGCCTGAATGGGGAGCATAAAATTGAATTAGACTTCATATTATTCGATAACCCTGGTGTCGTGAAGGGTGTGGAAGTGCTCGGAGGGGTAAGGTGGACTGACCACGGTATGGCAAGATCTAGAATTACACTAGATTTCAGGAAGGATCGTAAAGAGCTTGTACGAAAGCTGCCAATCAATGAGCTTACTATACGTAAATAAGAAAAATTCAGAATCGCGCTGCAGGAGCGATATTCAGCTCTTACCGAGGAAGCAAAGCTCACGACACAGGGATCCAGCGACAACTATACACGTTTTATCCCGGGAGTGTGCAGTACCAGTCGGGGGCATTATGGCTAGACAGGAAACTGGTAAACCTTTCCTGGAGACGAAAGATCGAATTGGGAATCGGCAAATCATGGCAATCTCCACCTCAGCCGACAGGATAGAACCAGCGGAGCTTTCGAAGTTAATCAATAAGCGTAAGACAGCTGACACACAGAAGTGTAATATGGAGAGGATCGAATATGCTTTAAAGAACGGAGGTAACCTGAAAGCAGTGAGGAGGCGTCCTGGCGTGCGGAAAAATAAGCTGTATGCACTTAAAGACAATCAAGGCAATGTCAACAAAAATAAGGATAAAATAGTCACAGTAGCCGAGGAGCTCTATAGGGATCCGCACAGTACCCGGGACATCCGGGATAATGCCGAACGAGAAAAGAGTTCAGAGGGGAAAGACATCCAACCAGTAACGACCGATGAAGTAAGGAAAGCTTTAAAGAAATGACAGGGGGCATAGCATTTGGTGAGGATCAGATAACAGCAGACCTCCTGAAGGATGGCGCAGAAATTGTACCTAAAAAACTCGCACACCTGTATACGCAATGCCTAATGACTGCAAGTGTCCGGGATCTTGGAAGAACGCGAACATCATCCAAATCCAAAACAAAGGTGACATTAGGGACTTGAAAAATTACAGGCCGATCATCTTACTATCAGTTGTCTACAAGGTACATGCCAAGGTAATCGCAATCAGAATCTCTGCAACTTTACATTTCAATCAACCTAAAGAACAAGCAGGGTTCCGTAAAAGCTATTCAGCAATGCACCACATTCGCAGGATCAATCAGGTGATAGAGAAGCGCGCTGAGTATCCTGAACCCCTGTATATAAAACCCTGCTATTATTATGAGAAAGCATTTCACTCGGTTGACATCTCACCAGTCATTCAGGCATTAGGGAATCAGGGGGTAGATGAGCATTATGTAAGAATAGTAGAAGATATCTACAATGGGTTCTCAGCTACCATCATCCTCTATAAGGAGTGCAATAAAATACCTATAAGGAAGGGCGTCAGACAAGGAGACACAATCTCTCCAATGTAATTCACAGCGTGTATATAAGGAGCATTTAGAACGTTTGATTGGGAACAGGTGTGAGTAAGGGTTAATAAAGAATACCTCAGTAACCTCAGATTTGCTGATGACATTGCCCGGCTATGTAACTAGGAGAACGAATTGCAAAGCATGCTTTCCGTGCTGAAAAAACAGAGTAGAAGCGGGGGCCTGAAAATTATATGCAGAAAACCTAAGTAAAGATCAATAACCTCGGTATAGCACACCAGTTTCATGTACGTGTCGAGGCAGTGGAAGCGGTAAGCGAATATAGCTACTTAGGCCAAGTTTCGACCCCGAATCCCAACCATGAGGCTGAGATAATTGGAAGGATAAGAATGGGGTGGATTACAAACGACTGACATTCTCAGATAAAGAATGGCAGCCTACCGTTATCCCTGAAGAAGAAAGTGTATGACAGATGCACCTTACCCGTACTCAACTACGGGGCAGAGACTTGGAGGCTCATTAAGAGAGTTCAACTTAAATGACGAACGACTCAGCGGGTAATGGAACGGAAGATGACAGGTGTAACATTAGGGACAAGAAGAGAGCGGAGTGGGCCAGAGAACATACGCATGTTAAGGACATATTAGTAGAAACTAAGCAGAAGAAATGGACGTGGGCAGGGCATGTAATGCGAAGGAAAGATAACTATTGGTCATTAGGGGGACAGAGTGGACCCTTAGACAAGGCAAGCGTTGCAGTGGGTGGAAGAAAATTAGATGGGCAGATTAGGTCCAGAAGTCTGCGGAGATAAATTGGTCGCAGTAAGCACAGGATCGGGGTAATTTTAGAATAATGGGAGAGGCATTTGTCCTGCAGTGGGCTTAGATAGGCTGGTGATGATGATGATGATGATGATGATGATGATGATGAAGTGATATCCTATAAGTTAATACCGTGATTGCTTAGGAAAAAGTGCTCTTTGACAAGTTATTGATAACGCTCAAAAACAATCAAAACGTTTTAAGTAAACAACCGCATTTTTTCGAGGAAATATAAAGAGTTCGAGGGAACTCAAAGCTGATAAGAAGTGCACAAAATAACCACCCTTTAGCACTACGACGCTCTTAGAGCCTATATAGATTACTGTTCAGCGCCGCCATCACATTGCTTACATCAAAACTCTCGTCTCCAGGAAACCCAACGCTTCAAGGGGGGCACGTGTGCCCAATTCTTTGGGAGCTTAGTAACGCGTCTACAAATTTTATTGTGGAAGTTGTCGGTGGGGTTTTACAAGCGTGAAGAAGAAGAATTTTTTGAGGGCAGTGAGTGCTGATCATGGCGGTAATGAGACTATCAAACTAGCAGACATTGCACATAATCGTTTTTGAAAGAGGCTACCGGGACAATGGCTTCCGTAGACATGTACCACTCATTGTAAATATTATAAATAAACTCGTGCGATCTCCCATTCGGGATACCCGCTATGCACGATAGACAGCCGTATAGCCTGAACACTGGAAAGGTAATGTTAGCGCTCCTGAGCTCTTCTGTTAAGACCAGTCCAGCATCCTCGGCAACCACATTGCAAACAACGCCGTGCCTTGCCACCTGAATAAAATGCTAAAATAAAATAAAATAAAATAAAATTTGATTGCGGAAGTTTTCGGTGGGGTTTTACAAGCGTCAAGAAGAAGGATTTTATGAGGGCACTGAGTGCTGATTATGGCGGTAATGACACTACGAAACTAGCATAAATTGCACATAATCATTTTTGAGAGAGGCTACCGGGACCATGGCTTCCGTAGACATGTACCACTCATTGTAAATGTTATAAATACCCGCTATGAACGATAGACAACCGTATAGCCTGAACACTGGAAAGGTAGTGTTAGCGCTCCTTAGCTCTCCTGTTCAGACCAGTCCAGCATCCTCGGCAGCCGCCGTGCCTTGCCACCTGAATAAAATGCTTCGTACACTATATGCGTACCCGCCACCTGTTATTCGTTAACAGTGTGCCCTCTCGGTCATGAGGACGTAGAACATACGAATTGACGTGACAACGTCGGGTCATATATCTCAAACAACTCACAATAAAAAACGAGGACGTGGCCTATATAAATCGTTTATGGGAATCAATGAAACGTGAGTTACGCAAAATATTTCAAACAAAAAAATAAAAATTCCTGAAAAAAACGTCTTCCAACTTCTCAGCGTAATTTAGTTCAGCGCTCACAAGCTTGGGTTCGAAAAACAACGCCTAGTCAGGTGGGAGCGGACAGCCAAAAGTGTGTCTTGCATGCTAGCACGTTATCGTGGTATATACAATGTAGTCCTCATAGAGAAACAGCCTGCGCGACATCCCGTCAGTTCTGGGTGACAGGCTTCAGCAGGTTGCGGGCAGCAAGCAACTGTGAAGCGCTGGTAGACGATGGATAGCAGGCAGATAGTCCTCCTGGGGAGAGGACCTATAAAGGTACGTGGCTGCCACGGGCCAGGAGTGTGTGCACCGCACGTCGGCCGCAAGACAGAAGGGCGTAAGTTAGTCCTATAAGGAGCTCAGTCCCCAGCATCACCACAGGCTTTAGGTAACTTTTGTCGGCACAGCGCTTCTCCTTAGGACCCTCAAGAAGTTCTTCTGTTCCAGCTGGGCACCCCCCTGGGTGAACTGTGAGGTGTGTTTGTAAGGGTGACTAGTACAAATCATCCCCTGGCGTCACCTGCCACTCCGTCTTTATTAAGAACGTCATAACAAGACCAATCCACATATGATCATCTTCGCGTACTCTTGTTCGGGTCGCGAGTATTGAGCTTGACAAGAATGGACTGGAAAACATTTATTACTCCCCTATGTTCCGCTCTTGTGCGGCGATAGATGAGGGTCTTGTGCCGTGTGGTACACTGCCGAACAGAATCCAGCCGGGATGGCATCTGGTACCCTCTGTCCAGAGTTCTTCCCCGCCCGTAGCAACTTGACACTTCATGGTGACGGTATTGCCCACCCCGCGAACCGCGAAAACCGAAACTAAATTGTAACAAACCGTGGCGATGTGTTTATAGGTGGAATTTATTGGCGTAGAATGCACGCAGGGGACCATGCTCGTGCGGCGCCATATCCGGGGCCAAGTATGTGTTGCTAAGGCGACATTGTGCTCACGGCCCCCAGATCAGGCACCCCTCTTCTGTTGCATGCGTTAATGGCGGCCAGGCACGCCACAGGCCGTGACATGTCCTTGTGTTTCCGTGCAAGGCGTGTGCGAGTGATTTGATAGTCCCTTGTACCGTGATAGTTTTGGTTAAGCGAAAAGTCTTGGTAGCGCTCATGGCTGTGACAACCTTATCTACAATTCAACCCCAGCCTCTGCGCACACCTACGAGCGAGTGCGAGTAGGTTGTGGCACAAATGTTGCAACATGAGAGCAGTGGTCTTTTTAACAGTAGGAACTGCATCATTTCCAAACTTTTGCCCACTAAACGCAAAATACCTCGACGACAAATACTGTTGAGTGCAGCACAATACGATCTGCCTATGGCCAGACGCGTATCAAGTCACCGCCGCAGATCAGCTGATTGGCAGCTGCCGCGCTCTAATGTCAAAGATGAGTTGTTTTGCTCAGTGTAAAACATTTCACCCACGAGAAAACCAGCGCTAAATCGGCGTACGCGTGAAATATTACTCCAAAGAAAATATTCGGTTTTTGTACACAACCACGTCTATTAGGGGGCACTTGCTAGATATGAAGTCGTGGATTCGGTGCGGGACTACTTGCGTCAACATCTGCCGCAGAAGCAAGCTGCAGGGTCGTAATTCTGCGCGCATTTCGGGGCCGCGGTTTCACCCTCCGGTGATGCGAAGTGTTCGAGCGCAGATAGCGCGCCGCCAAACTATGTGAGTGCGATTAAAAATATATCTGTTGACGCCACTACCGATAATCTCGTTGAAACGCAGCAGACGATGGATGCTTGTGTGTTGGTTTTTTCGGCGAGATGCGGACGCAAAGCC
Source organism: Haemaphysalis longicornis (assembly GCA_013339765.2). Classification (NCBI taxonomy): domain Eukaryota; kingdom Metazoa; phylum Arthropoda; class Arachnida; order Ixodida; family Ixodidae; genus Haemaphysalis; species Haemaphysalis longicornis. The sequence goes on along the minus strand of CM023453.1, from coordinate 159,739,293 downwards.
TATGCGCTGGCACAGTGGCCACCAACATGGCGGTTCTCAGTGTTGCTAAGCGGAAAATCGCCCGCTAAACGTTTCAGTGAATACCACCTAACGGTGTAGGCTCCGAAACCACTAACAATTTTCGTCGGAGCCGTGGTGAAGCTCTGGCGATTGGGGTTCCTCTATGTTTAACATTCCGGGAGCTCCGGGACCTCTTTTACTATCCGGGATCTCTCTGACCACTGTTTTACTTGAAACGGCCCAAAGCCCGTGTGAGGGCCCGAAGGAGATGGAGACGAAGGAACCCGCCACAGCTAATGCCCCAGTTCAGCACCGGTGACAACCATGGTGCTCTTGACTCCCTTCGCGGTGGTGGTACAGGGAAAGTGCACCTATAAGCGTGCGCTGTCCAAGAAGCCCAGAGAGTCGGGTACTCCAAAGACATCCATTTCATTTCATTTCATTTCGTTTTATTTCCTCAAAGACCCGATTCAAGGGGTACTACATAAGGGATGGGTACATACATAAAAACGTGAAAGCCATATTTATTAAAATACAAGGTTATTTGTTGCGGTGTTCAAAAATGTGGAAGGACAGGTTATGGCGGTGATTTCAATACAAAGGCCGTTCAGGCAAGTTGCTGCACGAAAAAAGAATGAAGACTAAAAAGTGACGGTGCGCATACGCGGACGCACAACTTGTTGCGGGGGACCGCTGCGATGGGAGATGCTTGCCGGAGGGAGAATGTATGGTGGCCTCCCGAGTGAGCTCTAAAACTTGTGAAGAAAGCAAAGACTACAAATGCGGCGACGAGATGCGAGCAATGATTGGCTAGATTCTGTTTTCAGCGCCGATATGCTGACGTCGTAACAGTACTTTGAATGAATAAACCGTGTGGATCGATTTTGAAGCGACTCGAGTAGATTGATCAGATATGCTTGATGTTCTAATTTCGTCCTTACAAGAGATTAATAAGCTAGTAATTTGACAACAAACAACACAAAGCACGCCCTGAAAACTACGGCCTATACGTTTTTTTTACTTCTGACCCAACCTGTTGTACTAACCTAAAATTACCGGTCTCTTTTATTTGCGCACTTTCGTGAAAGCGGGAGAAGGGTAATCTGCGATGTTATTTTTGGCGCGGCATAAAGCAATTTACAGGCGTTTCTTATTAGATATATCACAAATTACAAATTTTACAGCGGTAGTTTTTGAGAACAGGTTTAGTAACTGGGACCATTCTTGATATTGCTTCCGCATTTTCAATAATTGGCCTTTATGGGCAAATGAGGGGTGATCGGGATATGTTTTTTTACATCTGGACTTTCTTCATATCGCCATTCACGAAATCTAGTTTTGACTACAATGCTGCTTGCGCCCATACAATCACCCACATGTCCTTGTCTTTATTTCGACCACAGTAGAACGACGCGGGCTTAGTGGAAAGCTTGTGAGACTAAATTTCAGAAAATGGCGAATATCGTGACTTGGTGACCAACGTGTGCGGGAGGTTATTCCGACAGTTATTTGAGCGCATCGATACGACGTACGCGCCCCGATGTTACTTACGGGGGTCGTTCAACGCCATACTACGCCAAATAATAAAGTTCTTACTCAAGTGGGCTATCTTTTGTTTGAGCCCCGCGTTGAAAGAATTTTGTGTTTGGTAGACTGTAATTCATGCCCTTACATTTTAAAGCTCACGCTTTTCTGCCTGCGCCTGGCCACACCCTGCGAGACTGTGTTTACGCGAAGCACGCCTCTCCCTGCACCTGCCCACTGCATTTTTCCCATGGTACTCAATGTTTATGTTGCGCAGGCCCTAAAATAGTACTTGTACGTAATGTGAAATGCCTTATGACCAAATGCTTTATGACCAAATTACCAAATCTTCGACCAAAAATTATCTTAGGGTTCGCAAATTGAGGAGGTGGCTAGACAGTTGAGCTTGGTATGTTATTTATCTGTATTCTCTGAGGTCCTTCTGCGACGTTTCTATTACGATTATAATTTTTCAATGTCTTGGCGTGTCTAGTATCAAATATGGTTTTACTGTTGATGCTTTTGTTTCATATTACTAACGAAACGCTATACATCGAATGCAAAATAAATTTACTGTTAAAGTTGAACACAGAACGCGATATCACGATTGCCTTCTTTCATCAATTATGCCTTGTGATGACATTTGTTTTGTGCACCAGCAGTGTATGTTTTATGTAATAACAAACACATTTTTCTTAGATTTATTCAAGAGAATACACCTTCAAATATACCCACTATGCCAATTTGAGCGCTTTGGCCTACCACAAACATACACGAAATTTTCTTTAAAAATACCACAGCTTGTACTATTGGTGCAAGGTCGGAGAAACAGCAGAGCTGGTCCCCCTCTCGCTTCGTTGAAGACCCGGTGATTCCACCTCATATTAGATTTATGACAGTTCCTCTGAAAGTTCTCCATGACTGGTAGGCCCGGATCGGTTTGCCCGCAGGCTTTCGAATCTCTTCCACAGTGGACCTGTGTTAGTACGCGCTCGTACCACGGCAACCGTCTTCACAAACCCCGTGTGTCTGCACCCGACTGCAGCCGCGAAATCACGCGAACTGGAGAGGAGAACAACACGCGAGAGCTTACACCAACAAAGGAATCGCAGACAAGCTGTTTTGTTAACGCCAGGAACCCAGGTTACATGGCCACCTTGGGAACCGTTTCTTTCCCTTACTCTTCTCCATTGCTTTATTGCGGCACGCGTGTTTAATTGTTTAATGCGCTTAATTTCGGTTGTTAGGTTATCGCTTTTTTGTTTTGCTTTTATATTTGGAGCTTCCCAAAATCATCTATGCGTTTGTTTTCCCGTCTCGTAATGAGGTGGCCTGGACGAGGAGAAGGAATGGTTTTTTTACGCTTTGTGCCTAAATATGTTGTTACGTTTATTTTTTACAGTTTCAAAGTTGCCCATCTGGCGCTGATACATGGGAATTTTTTTTATTCAGACACCTTAAAGGCCCCGAAGGGCATTACGTAGGGGGGGGGGGGGTGAACAATGTGTGGGATATATTTCAATTAAAGAGCAAACAGTCAAGAGCGGGGATGTAACAGGAAAAGGTAGAAAAGCAAAAAAAAACAGTAAATGGAAAATAAATACAAAGCAAGCGCACATAATACATGGTTCATGGCTCTGATTATTTTAGCGATGTATATATAAAAAGCGCTTCAAACGGCTTACAAACAAATCGCGATTATGAATTGTGGCAATATCTTCTGGTAATCGATTCCAATGAAAAATGGCCAAGAACAACGGGGAGGTACGAAGAAGATTAGTACGCGCAAACAAGCACGGGCAAACAATTTCTATCTGCAACTTTTGCTCCCAAACGTTACGCACTGCGTTTAAACACATAGCGTTTTTTTTTCAAGTTGATTGCCTGTGATATTGTTCCCCGCGCCGCCACCGGGTGGCCCTGTGTTAGGTTCCAGGTTTCACGGCATGCATTTCCCGGGTGCGAGTCCCAGTACTTCCCTAACCACATCGTCATCTTGAGGCATCGCATCCCAAGACATGCTAGTTGGCGGCTTGTGTTGTCGACAATTTCCCTGAAACTTCTTGTCATAGCATTTTTACAATGTACACTTCACCGATGATGATAGTTTTCCGTAAAAGAGGGGTAACGGGAGCCAGTTTCCTTTAAGCATAGTTTTCGGGCAGTACTCTACAACGGCCCTAAATGCTTATTGAGCTCGCCGCTTCAAACGTTACCGTTTCAACGTTCTTTTTTATTATGAGAAACCTCGATCTGACCCCAGTATTCCGAAATTCACGACAGGGAAACGTTTCCTTCGAATGTGGTTTTGCCCTGACCTATATTGATTCCCCCATTTTTCACAACGCGTTTATTGAATTTGGAATTCTTGTGTGTTTGTAACCAAAGCTTGGCATTCCGTTTGATATGACGTAATGTGCCAAGGTCAATATCCTGAGGGCAAATGTGTAAGAAAATGGCCCTATAAGAAAAACAAAAGGGCGCACGAAGAATGGACCATTTAACGAACGCCGCGATGGACTACCTTGGCATTGTGACCAAACACGTTAGTGAAAAGGGGAGCAAATCAGCGAACGCCGCAAATGAGCCTAGCGTCATTGTTACCAAATGTGGAAGTGAAAAGGGAAAGAGCCAATCAGGGCGCACCGTGGTGGAGCCCAGAAGGTATATAAGCGAGGAGCACAAGGAGAACGAGAGCGGCAAGGAACCATGAGGCGAAGAAAGCATCCGATTTTCGAGGAACAGGCAATGAACTGGTGGCCGCGGCACCAACTACGCCTCCCATGCCTTGGAACGAGTGGGTCGAAATCGCGTCGGCTGAGGCGTCCTAGTGGTACCAGCAACCTGCGTATTGGTGGCTCCACCAGTGATGGTCCAGCACACGTGGTCAGCGTCCAAGCTCCATCGAGTTTTGAAGAAAACGGCACCGCAAGGTTGCAATCGGCATTCTCCTGGGCGTCTCAGCCGGCAGCTGCTACCCCAACGGCAGCAACCTGGAACCAACATGAGACGACTGCGGCTACCACCACGTCGTGGCCACGCAACAGTTTCGGTAGGCCAGTCCAGTAGGGAGGCCAGTCCAGAAGGGACACCTTCGCATAGGACACAACTCAGGACTAGTTGTTGAAATATCGCTTTACACGGGATGATCATTTACAAGTAAGGGTATTTGAATTTATTGTGTAAGAACTATACTGTAGCTACTTTTGGTTTACTTTCATTGCCTATTGTTATATTCAATTTTATTTATTTATTTATTAAGAAATTTTTCCAGATCAGTTTTGTGTTTATTTATTGTGAGGTATTGGTTACATATTTGGAGTGTGCGCAATAAATCTGTGTTTTATTACACCTACAATGGCTCTACCGCATCCATTTCTATGAGCTGGTCAGGAACCACTACTATGTGGCAAAAACAATTGGTGAGGTTGCAAGGATAGATTAATCCTCACCAAGGATATATCTATCGGGCGTAACCACGTGTCCAGCCATCTGGGAGGTTGAAATAAGGAAAGTGGTGAAGCTTGGTTCAAACGGCAAGTTTGAACATGAAGCAGTTTTAAATGCAGAGCATTTCAGTAACTCACGATGTCACACGCGTTGACGTTCGTAGTCTTAGTCCGCACCCCTCCCCATATACTATATAAAAAAAAATACTATCCGCCGCCTGGTTTCGATCCCTCGACCCAGCGGGCGGAACGCAATGTACATGGTGCTCTACCCACTGCGCCACAAAGCCGACACAGAAGGGGAGGCTACGAACGCGCCTTGTATCCTTGACTCATTCAAACTACGTCAAGAAGCTGCTGATACAACGCATTCACTACCACCAACTCCCCAAACACTAAACGTTAACGCATTACACCCACCCCGTATGTGACGCATTTACTCGAGTTTCCCTCGCGGGGAGATGGGCCCAATTTTTTCCGAATCGTCGCTTTACTTGGAGAGCGAACACATAATTGTCACAGAATTGCATGCTGCTGTGAGCACAACAAACGCTTCAAGAAAACAATTAAAGATTAAAGGACGGGCTAATGCAAATTCATCGTGCACGCATTTTTCTTGCGGTTCATTTCGTCACTAAGTGGCCCTTATATGAATCTTGCTCCTGGTCTTCAACGCACGCGCACCCGGCGTCTGGATGTTTTCTTTCTGCGTCTTTTGATCTCCCCGGAAGCCAACCGGCTCCGCGCTTGTTTTATATTAATGGTATGTAGAAGCTCGCCCTGAAAGGGAAAGTTCTGACGAAGAGAATAAGAATCAGAATCAAAATTGTCAGATGTGCAACGAAAATATGCAGACTTTACGCGGTGCTTCGAAGAAAGTAGACGTTAAGTTACTAGTAAATCCGCTAACCTTGAGTATGCATGCTCGGGTTCGCGGACCTCTATGAGGCACTCTTGATAAACAGCAAAAAATCGCCGACGGCGAGGAAGCACGTGTGGTTGAATGAACGTGGTTGGCACACCGCGATGATTTTAATGCGAAAAGAGGGAAAAAAAGGTTCTTGCTAAACATTGCGGCGAAACAAAATTGCCGAGTATCTGCATCTTTTGTTGCAAATGTCGACATATGCCGATAGATAGTCTTTCTCGAAATTTGCCAAGTAAATGCCTCCCGTCGTTTTCAAGCTCACTGCTCATGTTATTCCTCTTGCATCGCACTCCTCCCAAGGGAAACCTGCTAAAGGTTTTTTCAAGCCTATATAAATTTGCCGCGTTCCACTGCTCCAGGCCGGGTGCCCCGATGACAGCTCTGCTGTACGGATGAGATGCGCATGAATTGAGGCGTCCTACTTCAATGTTTATAGTACCGCGTTTCCCTAGCCAACGTGCGTTCCAAGCAGAAAGTGGAACCTATCTAGTGGAACCTTTCGGAACTGTTGCCATTTGATTTTATTAAATGCCGCCAGAAGCTATATGGCGCGGGCGACAGCAGGCGACGGCGGAGTGATCTTTTGTTGTTCTGTTGATGAAGTATTCAATCTGGCGAAAATCAAACATGTATGAATTCTTTAAAGGAACGCTGGAAATATCGCTTCTGTATTAATTTGTTATCTTATATTTGTGTAATGTCTTGTTGTTCTGCAACAATATTGACAATTTGTACATTACACCGGGCTTAGACGGGAAAATTTATCTGTAACTATATGAGACTATTGCGGAGGCATTGTTTTACTTTGGCCGGGTGGCTGAATGGAGTCACAGACAGACAAACAGACGAAAATGTCTGGGTTTAGGTAGCCCAAGAAAGACTATCGTCTTTAAAAGGCACGTTGGAAGCGCGAGGAGTTGAACGTGCTGTCAGTGGCACGGGGGTAGGTTAGACGAATGGAGACGAGAGCTATGAAAATAATGTCGACGGGAACGGTGTGATGCCTCTCAGCAGTTACAATGATTTGTGTTTGTCTAGTTGCTCTGGGTTAGTACTGATTGAAGATGAGATGTAGGCTCTACTATGCGCTGGTAGGGATAACAACCGGCAACAAGGATTTAGCTGTGTGCGCTAAGAAAAGCCCATTGGTATCAAGAATGCCATTGTTGATGAAAAGGGCAATGCAGCATCTTTAGACAGCCAAGCAGTACAAGCAGGGTTGGAGCTTGCTGCAGGGGTCAGTGGTGCAGCGCTCTGCGCCGAGTTTTCCATCCAAATAGGACCGCTTCCTGAAACCGGATTCTTTGGAGCCGACCAAAGCAAGCGAAAACACGAATCGGGCAGCTATGCCGTGAAGGAGAAAGAGAGTGGGGACAAAAACATTGTGCGATTTCTTAGAAAGCAATCTCGCACGCACCTTAGCGAGAAAGAGCATGCCGTCCATAGTAAGCTGTCGAAGCAAAGGGAGAAAGACTGCGTGAGAAGTACACTGCTTAGGGTGCAGGACCATAGCCCTTCTGAGAAAAGGAGGCAGACCACAAAAGTGGCCCAGCTAAAATACAAAGCCACAAAGACGAGCAAACGATGGGCCAAGTTCAGACACGGTAATAGGGAGGCGAAGATTTAGCACGGCAAGCAAGGTAGCTCATGGCATAAATAGGATGCGCTAAACGGCTTGCGAGCTCGCAGTGGGCCAAGAGCAGCGCTCCAGGATGGAGTAGTGGGTGAAATTGTAAAGCATTGGTTTCCAGAGAAACCAACAAGCCAGGCTCTGTGCCAGAGGGATACCAGCATGAACAAAGTTGGTTGTGATAACCGAGCGGATTGTGTAGCGAGTACTGCTGAGCGGAAGCGGAAGAAGGAAATGAAGATGAAGTCACAGGTAATAATACCCAACGATAATATGTAGCTGACCTGGACACGAAGAGGGCACTTCAAGATAAAAAAATAGGTGGTGTATTAGTTTTAAGCATAAATGTTGCAGCTTGTGGTAAATGGAAGGGTGCTGTATGTGCATGAAGTGTACATATAAAGAGTTCTTCAACGCCTTTCTGGTCACGAAACTTCGCCATCACGCTACGAGAGAGCTTCGTACGCTGCCGCGGCGCGGCGCCGTTGTTTATCGAGGGGTAGAGATCCTGTATACCGCTTAGCTCAAGAGTTGCGCGTCTAATTGCCACAGGCCGCGGGTTCCAGTTCGACAGAAAGCCCGCTTTCGGTGCTCCGCACAAGACCCCGTATTCAGTTAGTTCTGCTCAACTGTGCATCGGCAGTTGTGGAAGCGGCGTCAGCGGCAGCAGCGGCCGTCGCTCATCTGATACGCGGCCGAATATTATGCGCCAGTTTTCGACTCTCCGCTCCTCACCACTCCTCCTCGCCACTGCCGCTCGCGTGGTGGCCCTGCGGCAGCTCCTACATGTGGGACGGGTGGCTTTCTCGCACCACGTAGAACTCAAGATGGCGGATGGACGCGCAACTCTGCTCCCCAAGGGGAGCTATATACAGAACTCAATTGAAGGGCACCCAGGGGCGGGGTCAGAGCGCGTTTGGCAGGGAACAGAACACGGAGTAAGATAAAACAGACGCTCGCCGCCTTATCAGCAGTGCGCTTTCGCTTTACGTGTCGTGGGCCGCTCAAATGGACTTATCATTTTGTGAGTGGTGAAAAAATTTGGTGCGAAGGGGCATGCCGCTACTGCGTTCCTGCCTGTCGGTCTGGCTACAGAGTAGCGGCGGCAGCCCGATTGCCTCCCATCTGCATTGGCGCCACTCGCGGTAGCCTTTGTCCCCATAAGAAACTTGGGCGGGAGTTTCATGACCAGAGAAGGATTGATGGAATCTGATATAAATGACGTAGTAGCGAAGGGCGGATTCAGAGTGGTTTCAAATTTGAGACTTATTGAAATGCTTGACTTTCATGTATGTTGGAAATAGACTGAGCAAATATATTTGTGTAAAAGGTGATTGGTTGGTTTAAAAACTTTTTAACTCTGTGTGGAGAAAAGGTGGGTTGTGCGTGGATAGAAGTGAAGTGTGGAGTAAAACGTTTGACGAAGGAAGTGTGTAGAAGTGGTGAGCAGTGTACATTTGAGAAGCTTGTAGTGGTGGTAGAAGAAAAAGAAGGCACGAGCGGCCAAGAAAGATGAAAGAGGTTTTTCAATGGAATCTTATAAGACGGGGCAAATGTCTAGTGCCAAGGGAAATCCCCTGAGAGGGGGTGTGGCCCGCAAACAACGGACAAATCCGCGGTGCCATGACGTAGCCCCACGGCATAATGACCAAATATTACACTGAAACATTGAGACAATCCGACAACGCGGCAAAGGACAAGAGCTATTGAGGCCAAACAGTAAATTCAAAAGGAAAAAAAGCCAATGAGAGTGTACCCCCATCGAAACCAGAGTGGATATAAGCCAAGAGCACAAACAGAAGAGGAAAGGCAAGGGACCAGGAGGCTGGAGGAACACGCGAGCTTAGAGGAACAAGACAGGGGGACGATGGCAGGGCACCGACTATGCCTACCACGCCCTGGCAGCAGCGGGCTGACCTCGTGTCGGCCGCGGCGTCCCAGTTGTTCCAGCAACCACATATTGGTGACTCCGGCAGTTATGGTCTGGGATTTGTTGGCTGCGTTCACGCACCATCCATCTTTCCATCGACGGCACCGCAAAGCTACAATCGCCATCCTCCTGGGTCCCTTCGGTGGCAGCGGCTACCACGAGGGTAGCCACCAAGTCGAGGGTCGCTGGTACCAAAATGACGACTAGGGCTACCACCGCTTCCCGGTCACGCAATGGTGCTCCATGTCAGCGCCTGCGACCGGGGTAGGCAGTTAAATAGCAAGGCGCGTTCATAATAGTACACAACTCCGGATTCGATGTTGTTGACACAAGGCTTACGATAGGATGACGTTTATAATTTAGGGGATTTGAATCCGCTGTGTATAAACTGTTTTGTAGTGACGTTTGGTTTGTTTGGATTGTCTATTCTTATATTCATTAGGAGATTTTTTTGGGCGCGGTTTTGAATTTCGTACTTGTGTAGTTGGCGTTAGGAATTTAGAAGTGTGGAGAATTGTCGTGTGTTTCGTTAAACCCCACAACGGCTCTCCCGCGTCGACTTCTGTATACTGTTCATGACACCACCATCACGTGACATATGATATCGAACAAGAAACCGGCATTGGCTCCAAAACACAAAAAAGTGCTTCTTCACTTGGTCAGTAACTGCGATTTTATACTCCCAACTATTATGACTCGGGTTTCTTCCTCCTGAAGCTACCTCAAAGGCAGTCCTTTCTCTAGGTACAGATGTTCACGGGCAAGTATTCATACATTCATTGATATTTTATTATTTTAAAATTTGTAAGTCGGTTGGTCAGTGGTGTATATATATATATATATATATATATTATATATATATATATATATATATATATATATATATATTTTATGTTCAATCAATACTGTTATTTTCTGGGCTGCCCAGCCACGCAGACTAGCGACGCTCTGTACACTTGTGCGGGCTGAAATATATATTTGTACGTGTACAGTGAATGAGTTTTAATTGAAATTATAATGCTTCTATGACGGTTGTTTGATGGAATATTATCGATGTTATTATGTTATTTATGTTGTATCCTGAAGTGGAGATGCTGTTATGATAGGCCAGGATTACTGCTTTGCGGGTACTTTCCCAGGCTTTTCTTAGATGTTCGTGATTACAGACGACCTTAAGAGAGACGGTTGCACTGTAGTTAAATGCATGCCGAGCAATTGCCTTGGCGTTCTTTTTGCCAATGCTCATTTGTGTACGTCACTTTGTGGCCTTCTTCCTACTGCTGGCCTATTTTTAGATTTGTCATTTATCACAGGGTCGCTCGAAAAATCGATTTTTAAATGAGCAACCGGGCGCACATTTCAATACACAATAATATATATTCTAGAATTGTCGTTTCGCCTTCATAGTTCAAGCTTTTTATATGCGACTGCTTAAGATATTGTCTCCAGAATATTTGCACTTTAGGAACATTTCGTCTTGTTTACAGAATTTTTGTTCATTGAAACGCGTCAGCAGAGCTGCCCTTGTGTCTATAACTTGGTCTATGATACAATGTTCTTGCAGTGCCTACCGAGCTCATCACTAGGCCCTTGTGGACCGGCTGGAACTTGCAAGTGCAATGGAACAAAGTGCGTCCCCACCGAAAAAGCTTTAGCACTTCCACAACCACTCTAACCTTGAAAACGACAGAAAACCTTGCGGAGACCGTTATGTTCTAAATGTTAGGTTCAAAAATGAATATAAAAATAAATACTACTCACTAAAAGCAGAAAATCATTCATATACCCAGGTGCGGCTATTTAGTAACCACTTTTGTTGAAGGTATCATTGTTTTTTGTACGTGCTGAGCATGAGTAAAAGTTTGTGTCCGTTACGACGTCCCCATACGTGGCCAGGAAAAGTGCAATTGACGTGGCGGCGCCCGGATTTGAGCCCACGAACTCTCTTGCTGCCAGCCACAGCGGCTGGTACGTGGCGCTCTGCCTACTGCGGTATGAACTGAGACGGGAGCAGCTCTACGAACGCACCTTATACCCTTCCCTATGACTCATTAAGTTGGTGCTGCCGTGTTGAAAAAGAGAAGCGAAGTAGCTAACTTTCTGCCGCCCCCTGACACGCTTGCCTTTTCTAGGGACCTACTCTGTTACCTTTAAGACCTTGGCCTGCCCACACCCATTTTTAAATGCAGAGCATTACTTTACCTCACATGTAGCGTCCGCCGTCCGTCCGCAACAGCTCAGCGCGCACGTGCACCCTCTCCCCCACTCCTCCTCTCCCACATCACGCTACCCTCCTCGCTCTCAACAACAGGTCCGCACCCCTCCCCCTCCACTATATAAAAAAATATTAGTTATCAGCGCCTGCTTTCGATCCCACGACCCTGTCGGCGGAACGCGAGGTACATGGTGCTCTTCCCACTGCGCCACAAAAGCGACACACAATCAAGGGTACGAACGCGCCTTATATCCTTGACTCATTTAAACTACGTCAAGAAGCTGCTGATACACGGCAGCAGTTGCATCGATCTCGTCTTCACCCGTTGCTGCAACGCACGACCACTGCTTAAAGACCCCTTAACAGTACACTTTAGCGACCACGAAGCCGTCGCTCTCAGCGTCCAACACAACGACAACAGCAACAAATAAATAAATAACGACTTACAACAAACTACTCCTTGCCTTCGCTTCTTGTGTCACAAAAAAAAGAAAAATTCCGCCCATCTCTGCACGAGGGGGGACTCGAGTAGCAAAATCACGAAAGTAATAATTATTATATGAAAGAAATAATATTATTATTAGTAATAAGCAATAATCGTTAACACATTCACTACCACCCTAACCACCACCCCCAAACACTAACGTTAACGCAATGCACCCATCCCCTAGGCGACGCATTTACTCGAGTCCCCCCTCGTGGGGAGATGGGCCCAATTTTTTCTCCTTATTTCCTAATATTATGCCCTTAACGCGCGCTGGTTCTCTGACTCACATGGCTTTCTTCTTGCCTCTTAAAGTTACATCGATCATCTTCCGTTTCATTGCTCGCTGAGTCGTCCTGGATTTCTTTTTCACCCGTTGGGTGAGCCTCCAAGTTTCTGCCCCGTACGTGAGTACGGCAAGATGCAGCTGTCATACACTTTATTTTTCGGGTACCTTGGTTCGCTGCAATTTATTATCTGAAAATGCCAGCCTAATGCACTCCACCCCGTTCTTATCCTAATTATATTTGCCTCATGACTGGGATCTGGGGTCACTACTTGACCTAAGTAGACAGAAAAATATTTTTTCCAATATTATATTCACATTTTTTGGTAACTAGCAGGAGGCGTCCTCAAAAGTTAGCTCTACCGTCATGTAGCGAGACACAAAGGACGTTTCTTCGAGTCAAAAAAGTTTATTCGAGCGAACTCGTGCTCAGCTAAGACGAACAAGAGTACTCAAGCCACCGCCCAAACTACGTACACTGGCGTCTTTATTTATAATACTTCAAGGGCCTCAACCGAGAGGTGTACATGAGGGGGTAGACAGTTCACAAACGGATAATTTTTTGATCCCGTCTTTAAAATGGGGAGTGCAGGATAGGTACACGACGTCAGAAGGAGACCGCTCCTTTCCGTTGGTGTTTGTGCAAAAAAAAATGGCTCCAATCCACGCTTTGAAAGTGTTCGAATAGCGAAGCTCTGAACGACATTTCCAACAATTCGACATGCGACGTCACTTGAATTCATGCATGCGGCTCTTTAAAGAGTGAAACCAGAGATTCCCCTAGCCGTTACCTGTGATTCACGGGGGTGCCATGATTCATGGGGTACCCGTGATTCACGGGGTACCAGATGTCTGTACGTAGTGTCTACAATTTGTTTTCCCGCCTTTCAAACAATTCCTGAACGTATCTCTCCCGTACGACCGCTTACTTCCATCGGGTCCCGGTTACCCAGGAGGTGCTGTCAAACAAAGTAATTAAGCCGTGCGATGTATGCGCGCTATGAACGTGAAGCGGCGTCAAAACAGGCCCCACACCACCGCTACAGCAGACGGCAAAGCCGCGGAGGGGTGCCACCGAGAGCAGGAGACAAGCACGATTTATTTCTGGCCATGCTTTGGGGCAGTTGAGCTGCGGAAGCGCCGCTCTCTGTGCCTCAGCCCTGTCGACCAGGGCGCACTGAGACTGGGCGTGTCAGCGCGCGGGGGCAGACAGCCAGGAGTCGGGGGGTTTGGGTAGGAGAAAAGGAACCAGGTCAGTGCAGTGCCAGATGGCGGGGGGGGTGTCTTGATAGTACCCTCAGTGGGAACAATAGGGGGTTCCAAAGAGGGATGGCGATATGTGGGTGACAATGGATATAATGCGGAGAGAGTGGGTTTGTATCCGTTTCACAGTGCCGATTTAACGGGGAATAATGAGGGCTGAGGTGGTGGAAGGGTGGTGCGTGAACGCCTGTGATTGAGGGTGATTGGACGGAAGGTGAGCAGTGGGTCTAGGTGAGAAAGTGGGTGGGAAACCGGAGGGGGCTCTTTTGAGGGGTCCAGTGTATAATAGCTGTGATTGAGGGTGATTTGACGGAAGGTGAGTAGTGGGTCTAGGTGAGAAAGTGGGTGGGAACCTGGAGGCGGCTCTTTTGAGGGGTCCAGTGTATAAAAGCTCGGGTCTCCACGTGGGCCATCTCCGCGCCCTAAAGCCCATATGGCCAGGAGTCGACAAAGGGAGATGGTGCGTTCATAAGGGGGGTGGAAGAAGAGGCGTTTGTGGGCGATGGGAGAAATGATGCGCCTGCAAAAATTGCCAACGGCCGTTTGTGAATTCGTTAATACTATGGTGGGGGTATGATGGCGGGCGGTGGCCAGGGCGATTGCTGCTTCCTCCGCCTGGTGGGGATGAGCAGCGCGGATGGTGCCTGAGGTAGAGGGGTTGAGGTGTGGTTCACTGCTGCTATGCCGTGTGTATGGCGGGGTTGCTCTTATGCAGCATCAACGCATACCGTGTTCGATGGGAAATTAATTTCTTGGCATGGTATTGTGCTCGCGCCAAGCTATGGTTTGCGTGATAAGTGGGGTGCATGTTGCGGAGGAGGGGCAGGGGATAGAGAACCTCTCAATATTCTTGAGGAATGGAGAGGGGTGGGGACTGGTGGATGGGCGGATTTATATTGAGGGAAAAAAGGTCTGGTGTGCCGGTGGGGTTACGGCAAGGCGGGATAGTTGGGCCTGTCGGTGTGCTGCTATAAGGTAGGATGTTTGTTAAAGGTGCCCGTGTAGCACAGAGCGTCGGAAAGGAAGCAGCGATTGAGGGTAGCTGTAGACCGCAAGCTGATGGTGTGCGCGTTGTATGCCCTCTGTTCCAGTCATCTCCATGCGGGTGATGGCGAGATATAGTGGGGTATACTTTACGCGTGTGGTGAAAAGGGCATGAGTAATCTTGAGGCGGTCTGACTACCTAGGGCCATGTCCTCGTGCGTTGACGCGCCGTAGGAGTGAGTCCTCATATTTGGTCGGAGTGGGTCTTGAGTACACTTTAATATTGGTCACGCGTAGTAAGCGTAAAACACGCTGCTTACTGTCCCAAACTTCCTTTAGAGCACCGCGTGAGTCACTCAAAATACGCGTTGTTCTCTACCTTATGAGCGTGACGCAGGCCGAGAAAACCCACATTCGCTTTCTTTTACGCGTGATGCAGGATTGTATGCGCTTGAACCAGAAAAATCACGCTTAAGAAAACCCCGTGACGGCAATCCCGCCTCTCTTCATGACGCATATACATACCGAAATACATATTCCCAACGGTGCCGTGCGAAGCGTTGCTGCATGCGGGTGTGACTCACGCTTCCTGTGTTTCTTCTTTCTTTTTTAACGCGAAGGCGACGCTCGGCGGCGAAAGGTGGCGCATGCGTCCGTGATTTTGGTGGGAAAATGGAGTTAGAGCCGTTGAAGGCATGAGTGAGTGAGTAAAAAGTCTTTATTTGATCATCCGGCGGAGGACTATCCTAGCCCCGCGACGGCAGTGTCATTGCGATGCGGCCCAACATCATCTCGACGTGGTGTCCTTTACTCGGCAAGCAGCCCTCACTACTCCCGCCTTCTGGCACCCGTGTTTGCCCCTGTGCTGCGGTGGTAGCGAGCACCTGGCACTTTCGCTCGGGCGCTGCTTTTCGAGGGCAGCCGAAATCCACTGGATGGCCCGTGTCTGTTCTTTCGTTGGTCGCTTCCCGCAGCGGCGGAAAGCCACGGCGGGATCGTCGTCACTGTCTGTCCCTCCCTCGGATGTTGTTCCCAGCCCCACAAATAGTGGGCCACAGTAGCCCTTTCCGATTCACATACGCGACACAAGTCACTCACATATACGCTAGAGCACACGTTTAAATGAGCACCGGCATGGGCAGTTGCCGGAACGTCACCGCCTCGCTTCGGGTCAGGCTCGCGTGAGGCGGGGGTATAGTCCTGCGCTCTCGTCTATACCAGCTCAACACATCACTATACTCCGTCATCCTGTCTTTGGCTTCGCACCACCACTCCTTTGTCGAGTCGGCCGGTGTGGCGGGGCGGTATGTGAAACCTCGCGCCACCTCGTTTGCTGTCTCGTTGTGGTTTCCGTTGCCTCGAGCTGACACGTCCCTTCCCATGTTGGCGGGAAACCTTTTGATTGTCACCGCTCTGTCCGTTGGGTTCACCACGAGCAGCATCCGCACTTGTGCCACACACACACTGCCTCTGGTTTAGTTCCGCACCACGGTCCTGGAATCACTCAGCACGGTCGTCCATCCGGGGTGGGCGAGGGCCAGAGCGATGGCTACCTCCTCAGCCTGTTGCGCCGACCGCGTCGACACGCTCGCCGCATCCTTCGTCTCGCCGGTGACCACACTGACCACAGCCGCGGCAAAAGCTCCCCTCCTGTCCTGATATTTTGCCGCGTCCACATATACGGCACCACTGTTGCGGGGAGGTCGATCAAGGCCCTGGCCTTAGCCGACCTCTGCTCCCTGTTGTGTTGAGGATTTATGTTCTTGGTATGGGGCACACTTGCACGTGTCTCCGCACACACTCTGTTACCTTCGCTCCTTCCGCAATCTCATCGTCCGCTCTCCTCGGCTCCAGTCCTAGGGTACGGAGCACTTGCCGGCCGGTTCTCGTGCCCGAGAGCCGCTCCAGCTGGGTCGTTCTCTGGTCACCCCCAGTGTTGTGCACCCCCAGTGAAAGGAGCTTCTCCGTGCTTGCACAGTCGAAAAGCCAGAGTGCGGCCTCGTCGGCCCGTCGTATAAGCTTGTTGATCCTGTTGCGCTCGTGTACCTTCCAACTGGGCAAGGCTGCCACATAGCCAATATGGCTCACGGCAAAGAACTGGACCAGCCGCGTGAAGGTAGCCTCCTTATTGCCTCCGCCCTCCTGCTCGATACTCTTTATCAGGCGCATGATCGTGTTAAATTTCGCCGTTAGGGGGTTGATGGTTTCGCCATTGGCTCTGCTTCGCTTGAGGAGCATGCCAAGAACAAGGATCTTTTCGACCTGAGGGATCACCTGGCCGCCGCTCGTTCTTATCACGACTTTATCGCTGTCCCTTCTCGGGCCTCGCTTCTTTCTTACTCCGGTGGCACCACTAGCAACTCCGACTTGATCGGTGAACACACCAGCCCCTAGCCGTCCAGTTGCTCCTAGATGGTGTCCACCGTCGCCTGTAGCGTGTCTCCAATGGGGGCGTCGCTGCCTCCCTTAACCTAGAACGTGATATCGTCGGCGTAGATGGTGTGTTGACCCCGCTAAAGCTCAAGAGCCGTTAAGCCACTCCGATCATCACTACGTTAAACAGCAGAGGCGAAATTACCGACCCTTGGGGGGTCCCCACGCTTTTCAGCTTCTTCTTCGGTAGCTGAAAGTCGCCAGCATGTATTTCAACCGTGCGACCCAACAGAAAATCCATGATGTATCTGTATGATCGGTCGCCAATGTTCAGCTTCAACACCTGCGCCAGGAACCCAGAGTGCGTCACGTTATCAAAGGCGCTCTGCAGGTCAAGGCCGAGCACAGCACGGTTGTCCCTTCTCCTGCTGTGGTCGTCCAAAATTTTGCTCTTGTGCTGGATCATAGCGTCCTGGGTGCCTAGCTTGCTCCGAAAGCCGATTACCGTGTACGGGTACAGCCCCGACTCCTCCAGCTACCGCTGCCACTTGTTCATCAGGACGTGCTCCATCACCTTGCCCACGCAGGACGTGAGCGATATGGGCCGGAGGTTTCCCATGTGTGGTCGCTTTGGCTTGCCCGGCTTGGGGATCAGGATGGTTTTGGCCACTTTACACTGCTGGGGGAGTGTCCCTGGCCGCTACCACTGGTTGTAGTAGTCCGTCAGGCTCGCGATCGCTGACTCGCGGGGATTGTTCAGCACCTTCTTCGTCACTCGATCTGGGCTGCCGCCGATATGGTATTGAGGTCATGCAGGGCCGCTCCGCCCTCCCATTCCTCAATGTCTCTGTCCAGGCTCGAATTGGCAACACCCTGGTAGCCCGGGTGATGTACCGTCGTGGTGGCCGGTAGCTACTTGGCGTACAGGCGCCTTCTCACCTCGTGCTCTCCGCATTCCGTCACCGCTGCGTGCCTGATCCTGGTTAGCCAGTCTCGCTGGTGCGACTTCGCCCTTGTTTCGTCTAGGAGGTGCCGCAGCAGAGTCCCCGTCCTGCTGCAGTGCATCTGCCCGTCCGCCGGGTACAGCTCTCGTGCCATCACTCGGCGCACAGTGTTCTGCAGTGGACTTCGACCACTTGGATTAGCTCCGCGATCTTCTTGCGGAGCTTCCTGTTGGTGCGTTGCGCTTTCCACCTCGCCAGGAGGGCTTTCTTGGCTTTCATGAGGTGGGCCAGTTGGTTGTCCACTCACTCGTTACTGGCATCCGTATCTATCTCCCTGGTCGCTGCCGCGGCCCGCGCCATGAGCCCCGCCGTGCACTCCGCGATGTCCTCGATTACCACCGTCTCGCCCGATAAGGACCCTCAGAAGGTGTCCCAGTCGGTGACTTTGTGCGCCCTGGTGCAGTTACTGGAGTGGTGCCCGTGTCGCCGCTGCTGAGCGGTACGGCAATCTCTACGATGTAGTGGTCGCTGTGGAGCTCGTGGCCCGACTTCCGCCAGCCAAAGTCCCCGTGTCCACACTGTCACTGCCGCCGCTCTGAACAAACGGGAGGTCTGGCGTCATGTCTGGGGTGACCGAGTTGTCGATCCGCGCGGGGTCCACCGGGTTGGTGATCATGGTCAGCCCAAGGTGGGTCGCGTCCTGCAGGAGGTCCCGGCCCTTGACCAGTGTCCTGTCGTAACCCCAGTCCAGGTTCGGTGCATTAAAGTCTCCGCCACGACCAGTCTGTTCCTCGTGCCGGCGATGCGGTTAGCCTTGTGGAGCAGATCCTTGAGTTTCTGTTTGCTGTGTGCCGGGCTTCTAAAGACGTTTAGGATGAATGTGCTCTCCTTCCTACTTTTTTTTCCGGTTACCACCTCGAAGAAAGTGTGCTAAATCAGGCTGTTCACGCCGAGTGCCTCACGCTTTAGGAAAGTGATGCCCTTCCTCAACAGGGTGCAGGCCTCTCTGCCGGTGCTGCCGGTAGTGTCCCGCAGGCTCGGAGGGCTCACACTCGCCTTGCAGCGTGGGAGCTTGACCTCCTTGGTAAGATTCTTCTGCAGTACGATGACGTCGGGCCTCATGGTTGTCTGTTCCAGGTGTTGCTGCAGGACTGCCTTCCTTATGGCGGAGCCGTTACAATTCCACGGCCAGACCACGAGGCCTCGCGTGGTCCCTACTGCTGCAGCTGATCTTTGCTGCTGTATCCATGCTTGCGGTGGGTGATGCTGCTGGATTGGTACTTGTCCCCCTGACGCCTGCAGCGCTGCCATGATTTGTTGTAGAGCGGTGTCAATGTTCGCAAAGTGCTCGTTGAATGCAATGATTGTCGCGTTGCGTTTCTTCTCCATTCTCTTGAGCCTCTCGTTGATTCTCCGCTCTTTGAGGCGTTAGGTGGCTCCCTCTTTGGGCACCGGTCCCGCTGCCACCGTCATCGTCTCGTCTTTCACAGTCTCCTCTTCCATAGCCTGAGGGGCTGCGGCGGCCGGGGTCTGTGCTAGCTCCGCCTGTTGATTCAGCGACTGTTGTTGTCCCCGCTAGCATTGCCGCTCCTCCGCCAACTGTTGGGTCGGCGTGGGTCGTTCCGGTAGACCCAGGTTGAGCGCCATCCCTTCTTTGTTGGACTTGTCTAGCGCTGCCACGAGCACCGCGACTTTTCTTTTATGTAACTCGTTTGCTTTGTTAAGCATGATTACGTTCTTCTTGAGTAACTTCATCTCCGCGTCCCTCTTGTCGCCTTTCTTGTCCCCGATGTCACCTCCGCCGTTCCGCCCTGGGCTCTGCTGCAGCGATGAACCCCTCTTCCTAATTCCTGCTTTCGGGGCATCCGCGCACCTTACACGCTCTCCTGACTTGGATCTGCCGCGCTGGAGACTCACGCTTCGGCCCCTGCTGTTCTTCCTGGAACGTGACATGCTCCGCTCGGTAGCCGCTGTTGTTGCTCTCTCCACTGACGTCCTCAGTTCGAGAACTCGTCTGGTTTCGGCAGCTGCCGTCTTGCACGCTGCTCCTCTATCTTCCTTTCCCACTGCCGCCGGGTCACCACGTAAGCTACCTTGTACCGACGCTTGCAGTCGTGATCGCCTGTTGTGTGTGGACCACCGCAGATTCTACAGTTGACCTCACAGTCGTGCCCCTCGGTCGGGTTGTTAACGCCACAGTCGAAGCACACTTTAGCAGTGGGATTGGGGCATAAGTTCCTCCTGCATTCAATGTGCGCTTTCAGTATGTGCGCACACGTCAATGTGCGCTTTCAGTATAGGCTGCACCGGAGGAGTACCGTTTCATAGCAGACAAAATAGGGCAAGTTCAGCCCCTCAAAGGCCACAGACACCGTTGTCGTATTGCCAATGCATTGCACTCCGCGCGCCAGCGGGGTGCGCGGGTGGATGATGCTCCGGTGGATTTTTGCCGGCGTGTCCTCCACTGCAGCTCCTCGTATTATTCCCTTCACCATGCCGTCTAGCGAAGTGTGGTATGCTCCTACCTCATGTACTCGATCTCGAATGCGGATGACTGAATTCTGGCACAGGCTCTGGCTCGTCCCTTGTCTTGGGTGCTCACTACAACAATGTTCAAGTGTACATTCCGGCAAAACGTGTTTGCCGCGCAGTCTTCCCTTGATACCCCCGCTGCCGCGCGAATGGCCGTCGCCACGGTTGCCTGCAGCTTGGCAATGTTTAGGCCTCCCCGAGGAATGACGACGATTTTGATGTCTTCGCGTGGCAACACATTCCGCATTTTAAACGCCCTTGGCGTGGAGGCGGTGACTCTCTTGGCGTACTGGTTCCTTCCTCGAGGCCCAGACTGCCGCTCTGGTGTCGCCAGCCACGCAGCCTCATTGCCATGGGTCTTATGTTTTCGGACCACGTGCGTCTAGCCGGAGCCTTATTCAAAATCATCGGTTCTAATTTCTTCTCCCTCCACTGCGACTTGCATCTGGCTAATGCCGGGGCCAGAAGCCGCCAAATCCTCCACCAGACACGCCATCTTCCTCGTAGAAGATGAAGCCATTGCGGAACCGCAGCTGGCCGGCTAACCCTTGATTTGGGGTAACTGTGGCGGCCGCCGCTTCGAAACTTCTTGGGCTCGTAAAATTAGAATTAATGGCTTACCTGGGGAACATCTGGTCTCCCGGGTTTCGCGAGGAGAATCTCTGTCGATTGGTACCAGTTTCGTGACCTTGCATGCACTTGGCGCGTCAGAGGACTGGTATTTGCTGTAGCCGAAATGAAGCACGACGGCATCGGTTGGCCACCTGGTGGCGCATCATCCTTGAAGGCATCAGCCTAAGCAGGCGCTTTGTCCGTCGTGTCTACCTACCAATCAATTGTGTGCTGTGCGGAGTCCTCTCTTTCTTGCGGTAAAGTGTGGCAAAGAAGGAACAACGTGATGGATAACTTGACATCGACTGGCCCGTCGGGTGTGCCGCGCGGTAGGTGCGAGAACACCGAGTGTCGACTGGAAGGAATTTGCGGGCGGCCCGGCGACCTCCACGTTTCGTTCCGGGTGGTGTAGCTACAGTGGGCAGTCAGCTGTCATCAGCGGTCACTTGGAACATACAGGTATGCAAATTACTTACTGACATCTTTGCTCATGTATTTTAGAACCATTTTCGGAATAACGACGTTTTGGTGTATTGTGTAGGTGTTCCTATTGACCTCGGAACGTCGCATTAGTGCCAAGCTTAGTTCTCTTTGAAGCTTCTGTTTGACACGGGTCATGCGTTTGGACAAGAAATCTGAACATAAAAATGAAGGAATCCGTTTGTTGTTGTCGTGGCTGTGAGTCGTTTCTCTTCGCCGTCCGGTTTCCGCCTGTCTCGGCGCCTCGCGCTAGACGTCTTTGGCTCACTGGAGGTAAATTTCGTAGCCGCGCACACGGTTCTGGTTAGTGGCCGTTCTCGGGCGAAGAGCACGACACCTCCGTTAAAAGATCCGCTTGCTCTATCCGTCCCCCGCAGAGCACCCAGAAAACGGCGAAAAATATTGCATACTGCAATTCACACAGTCGACGTGCACATTACGAAACGTTGAAAATCGTGTCCCATTCTACGTTTATACTGTAAATAGCGGCCGCAGCTTTTGTGTTTTATGACAGTTTGAACACATCAGTATACAGGGTGTTCCAGCTATCATGCACCAAGATATTTTATAAGGCAACGGCGTAACGCGAACAAAACCTAGTGCATAATGTTTCCAGTACGGTGGAGTAGCGGCCAGTAATATATTTGTAAGAATATTCAATCACGTATTTGTAATTATTTTTAAAACTTGAGAAGTACTGTCATAATTATTAAAGTGTCAATCAGGCACTTGTAGTTACCCACGAGAGACATCTGAATGCGGCATTTTACCCGACGTGATTATTGCGTACTAATTTGTTTTGACTGATAAGGAAAGCCCACGAAATATGAAAAATAACACGTGACTGCGCTTTAGCCCGCATCATAAAGCAGTGCCCTCGAACATGCTCCCTCTGATTTAGCCGTAATGCAATAAACAAGAGAAAGAAAGAACAAATCGCGACCGAGTTTGTGCCTTCTGCCACATGCGCCCCGCGAAACTCGCTGTTGCTGCTCCTTCCATTAATGTCACCATTAAGGTGATGCACTGCCTCTTTTGGCGGGTGACAGGCATAGGAGGTATTGCAGTCAGCTGATTTGAAAGCGCTGGTTTATGACGCTGGCGGGCCGCAACTCTACTGCACTTGAAACATTATGCACAAAGTTTTATTCGGGTTACGCCGTTTCTGTTTTTAAAATCTTGCTGCATGATAGCTGGGACCCCGGGTATATCAACTATGCTGAAGCAGCTTTTTATCTTTTCCAGTTTTCCCCCGCGGACATTGTTTGCCGGGGCACTGTAGGAGGCGACCACACGCAGCTGGTACGCTGCAGAACCCAGAGAAGTCATGAAGCTGCAATTGGACGCGTGAAGCTGCAGTCATCAAGCTGCAATTGTATTACATAGAGGACGTTACGTGTCCGTCTGCTTTTGGGCAGTTGCAAGGATTCCTTCGGGTAGCAATTGGAAATTGTGGAATCAATGAAATTCCACGGACGCTTAAATGGTGCGTTATTTGCTGATCTAATTACACTTCGTCTGAGTTAAGGTCGTAGCAACGCTCACGCGCTGCTTTAAAGCGGCATGAAGAGTTCATCTGAAGCCTGTTTTATAGTTCCTGTCTTTATTTCTTGGAGTTCTCTGTATAGAAGCATTTTTGTAAGTTATTGGGAATAAAAAGTGTCTGTAAAATTTCAAATTTGTTTATGTTTCATGTTTGTGTTGTCCCTCAGCCTTGATTCAAAATCTGCACCTTCGCAGCAATCCCCAAAGACTTTTTCACCTATTTTTCTTCACCTACGTAGAGATAATAACGCTGCAAGAATCACATCACAAGCTTAACTTTATTGGATTAGGTTGTTACACTTGTTCAAGATGCTTTACAAACATTTGTCTTCCACTGACTTTAACCGCGCTCAGGCTTATCAACCAAAATTCAGAGGCAATCGTTAACCCCCCTTATTAACCCCCTTAGTCAACGTTGAAACTCGGTGTGCCTTCTTTTTTCTTCAAGAGTACGACCTGCGCAGCCGACGGCCCTTTCGATGGCTGATTAATGTCGTCGCTGAGCAAGTCGTCGCCTTGGGTCCAGATGGCTGCGCGCTCGTGAGAAAAGACGCGGTACAGTGAATCTCCTGTAGGTCGGGCTATATCCTCAGTTATTATGCCGCGCATCGCCAGAGGTGTCTGACGTAATTGGAAGAGGTGTCTGACGGAAGCTGGAAGGCATCTTCTGGTGGCCGTTCAAATTCGGCGACTACCATCACGTCACTTTTGCTTTTGAATGCGTGTAACACGTTCTACTTCTGGAGAAATGTGAAAGCCGGCCTTCCAGGCCCGCTGGTGATGCACGAGGAAGACTACCATATAAATGGATATAACAATAAATACTACTGCAAGAGTGAAAACTGATCACCGAACATTTAAATCAACAATTTCAAACCCAATGCAATGCCCATCTGTGTGTCTTTAAGGGCTGACATAGAAAGTCTCCAGCTTTGCTATCACTCAAGCCTTGTGGAACTGAGTGCAAGCTTCACCAAATTTTAACGTCGTCATATCATTATTCTACGTTCAAAGGAATTTATATGGAAGGTAATTTCTCGTACTCTATTGTAGATGAAGTGCTTTCAAAAGTTTATGAATATTTTCCAGCAAGGGTATTCTAGAAATATCGCCGGTACCACCTATACTTCACCACAAAGTTTATGAACGGGGTTGGCAGGAAATGGCTTCAATCTCAGTAAACGGTCAGAAAGAACAGCTTCAACTCTAAACAACGCGTATCTGGGTAGATATGAATTCATTGTTATATAAATTTAAAAACCGCAGTAAAATAAAATCCCTCCTTAACACCCGCTGGTTTTACGTAGAGAGACCTGGAGATGTCTTTTAGGCAACCTTTCTGCTAAAACAAATTTTTTCCTGCAAATGTAAGTTCATGTCTTGTGCGAGCCAATTTTGCTGAACTATTGAAATGTCACTGTAGCTTGCGTATCCAGGCCTATGGTTCATAATTATCGTTGCCGGATATGTTGACCAGACAATATTTTAATTATATATCCGGAACGGATCGTAATACAATCATAATGAAGCGCGCACGTGCACAGCTTCCGTGCGCGTAAGAGGTGACTAGCGGTGGCAGTTTGCTGGAAAGGAAATCAAGTTCACTGGTGATATCTTTGTGCACAGTAGAGAGTTAAACTGCATACAACTCATTGCAGGGAATCAATTTAAAGGGGAAGTGAATGAATAAGGTAGAGAAAGAAAGAAAAATAAAGGTATAAAGAGAGGTTTATAAAAAATAGGATTGGGTAAGTTGGCACATCATACATGAACGTTCAGTTCAATGCGCAAACCATACGAAGACGAAGAAGACTGCGCGTTGCCTCGTCTTCTTTGTTCGCCTCCCGCAGTCTACGCATTCAACTTTCAAGTATAAAGAGAGCATAAAGAATCGGAGATATAGCTGTTAGTCCGGAAACATCAGTCCGGTGAGGAGCAGGTGGGCGAATTCTTCCGCTTGGGTAGCCGCAAGATCCTGCGAGAACAGCAGGTCATCCGTGCGGGCGCTGGGACGTCCTCTATGCTGTAGTGCTCGATGGAGTCCTGTTCTGAGCACCGCTTGGTAGGGGCAATACCAGAGTAGGTGCTCAAACTTCTCCGGTTCCGAACAGTCAGCGCATGTCGGGGAGTCCTTGCTACCCTGTCGTTTCAGCCGCCCCCCACCTTGCAGCAGTCGAGCCGCATGCGGTGCAGCAGGCAGTGGGCGTCCCTGCTGATACTTGCAGGCAGAGGTCACCGCACCAGGTTGCTCACCACCCGATGGTGGGGGTGCATCGTCTGTACCATGCGGGCCAGTGCGGTGCGCGGCTCGTCGAGCGCGGTAATTTCTTTGAAGACTGGGGTTCACTCCTGGTGGGCCTGCTTGGCTCCGGCGTCAGCGTCCTCGCTGCCCCGAATGCCACTGTTGCCCGGCAGCCAGTGATGCCGCAGGTCGTAGCCTCGAGGGGCCACCGTGTGCAGCTTGGTTTCAAAGAAGCGCTCCGGAAAGCGCTTTTGGGCTTGCGGGCCGCGTGCAGGCAAAGTAATATAGGCGTGGGGCCCTTGAGGATGCCCGCCCCGGCGTGGGCCTAATGCCCCGCCACGCGATCATGCGCCAGGTACAGCCCGGCCAGGTCCGTCCTAGTGGAGGAGGCAAGAACGGGCAGGCGGCAGCTCCGGGTGACTCCCAGCTCAGGCACAACGCACGCAGCAACCGCGTTGCTGGCGCTGTCATTAACGTAGTGTCGGTGTTGAGATGCAGGTAGCCGCTGAGCTCGGCCTGCAGCAGGGCGGCCGCTTCGTGGTGAATGGCGTGGGAAGGGGCGGCCCGTTGTTGCGGACTCCGCGGATTGTTGTGGTTAACCCCAGTGCGCCCCGGTGTGTGGTGGCGGCTGCTCGCGGCGGGGTCGATTCGGTATCTCGATGCCCTCTGCGAGGTTATTCAGCAGCGGTCGCATGTGTGAACTGGGCCCCCGTCGCATGCCGTCAGCAGGCGCCCGATGTACGGCAGCCCAGTCTGCAAGGCTCGCGTCTCGATGGCCCAGGTACCGGCCTCAGTGTAAGTACCCACTTCCAGGGTCCTGGATGGGAGGACATGGCAGATGCGGATGGCGCGGCGCTTGTCCGTCTGCAACTACTTCCAGTGTCGACACCCCAAGTAGGCGTGGGGAAACACGTACAGCACAGCTGCGGAGGCCAGGCCAGGAAACACGATCTGTGCCACCTGGCATGAGCAGTCGTTTCCTTGACCCAGGAGCTGCCGCACCCCTTGGAGCACCCATGTACTGCGTTGCATGAGGGCCCTGATGACCGCCAGCCATGCGAGCTAGTAGTCAATAAACAGCCCCTGAGAAGAGGTCGTCCATGGAATTGGATAGCGGTGTTGCCCGTCGAGCCCTCTGCCCTCCTGGAGGCGGCGTAAGGTTCCTCGTTTTGGCATCCGATACTGCAGGCCAGAGCCTCCTGGAGGCACGCTTTGACAATGTGGTAGTCTGCTCTGTGGCCGTGGGTCCATACGGCCACGTTCTCAGCCTGCTCCGCCACTACAACAGGTGTCACACGGTGGGAGGGATGCAGTGGGGGATCGGTGCCAGCATCACGTTGAATAAAAATGGATTCAGCATTCTGCCTTGGGGAGCCCCAATGGGGAAGCCTCGAGGGGTGCTTGTTGCCCGCTAGACCTTCACTCGTAATGTCCCGTCACGAAGCAACGGGGTGTAGCCCGAGGCGCTCCATTACTATCAACCCGTCCAGGATCTCCAGGATGGCTCAGCGACGACTGTGTCGAAGACCAAACTCATGTCCAGCAAAACCAGGAAGACCACCTCCTTGTCGTGGTGGTACTCTTCCTGCATGAGGATGACATCTACACGGAGCCAGCCGTGCAACGGTTCTGGTGAAGCCGCCTTGGTGCTCCAAGAAGACGCCGCTCTATTGCGCGACCCACCTAAAAAAGGCCAAGACTGCACTCTTCATGACCTTCTGAGTTGCTGACGTCAGGGACACGGGCCTGTTAAACTGTGGCTCCGTTGGTGGCTTGCCAACTTTGAGGGTTGGCGAGATGAGCCCTACGAGAAGGGGTGGCGGGAGGACACCCGTCTGCCAAACAGTCACAGAAGAGGCTTCAACTGGGTGCCGTCCAGGTTCCGCCACATCTGGTACGTCCCCTGTCGATTCCAGAAGCGCTCGCTGCTTGGGAGGGCGATTCAGGACGGCTTCTAGCTCGCAGAGCGTAAGGTCCGCGAGCACAGGGACACCACTCTCTGGTCATGTGGGTCAGCCAGCGCCAAGGCCGGTGGGGCCATAGTAACTGGAGGTGGGGATAGAAAGGACCGAGCAAGGTGATTGGGGAACAGCTTCCCCAGGGCCCCTTCGGTGATTCACAGGGATACCGTGTCCACGAGCACGGGCTGATGGTGACAGCCTTAAGCAGGGCCTTAAAAATACCTTTGGCTCTACCAGGATCACTGCGACCGTCAATTGAAGAGCACAAAGTAAGCGACAACTAACTTTAGAATTACCATACAAATAGAATGTATACATAATAAAGAAGCTCCAAGGAATTTCTTTTTTATTTCTACTATTTAGGTGAGTAGCCCTGTTCTCGTTCATTTATCAACATATACAGCCACGTGTTTGTGTCTGTGAGTTTTAAGTGGCCTCAAGGGTTTTTTGACAAGTTTGTTTTCTCGAGAATGTCAAAATCCTCGTGAGGGTGTCAAAAAAGTGAACAATCCCGGTGGGGGGTGATCTTGGTTGTAGAATTTTTTGGGGGGTTTGTATGAGTTCTTAAGTGGCCAGAGGAAGGAAAAGTGTCACGTAAAATCCCACAAATGACACTAGTGCTTCGCTATCAGCCACAAAGACAAAACGTGTTAAATGCATCCACCTGTCTCTGTAGCCATGTGGTGCAAGCAACCTGGCGATTTTTTTCTTCCCCCCCCCCTGCCACCTCGTCCTATACCTGTTAGCGAATTAACGATGAGTCCTTTTCTCCAGCTGCTAGTTTAGGTTTCTTTTTTATGTTTCAACGTTCCTGAGCACAAGCCGTACTTCTCTAATACACGTAGAGTGCACACCTTAAAAAATTTCTCCTCAATACAGGTTGCACTCACACATACCCAACTTAATGTAGGCAACAGCTCGTGTAGGCAGCGCCTTCTAGATCTATTGCAACGAAATCCGTTTCGATGTAGCTATAAGTATATACAAGGGGTGTGCAAAAGGGCCATTCGCCCCCGCCTACCCCAAGCCATGCCAGAAGAGCTGCCAATTCGACCCGTTCTTTGCCTCCCCCTCGCACCAAAGCTGGTTTTCCTCCTCAAGAAAAACTCCTACAAGCGGCCATAGCTCAGCGACCGTAGCTCAACGTAGCTAAACGCAAAAACGTTTTTGCTTGTAAATTGTCTCTTTAAGGTCCTTAGAACACCTACAAAAGTTCTATTACAGGTGTCTTTGCCACGTCTTGCTTAGATTGCTCGAAGACAATATTAGTAAGTGCCTTCGATTCTAAGCTAGAAAAGACGTTTACACGGCAATAATTGCGAGATACTTGGACAATATCGCATAATTGAAGATGTCTTAACACCTTTTAAAAATACATCTTTATCTGTCTTGCAATCAGCATCATATATGCGTCTTCAATAGCTCAAACTTTGACACAAATATTAGTGATATCCTTGATCTATCTACAGAAAACGTACCGTACGAATGATAGAGGTTTTCTAAGTGTCTTAAGAAGCTCACAGTCAGTGCTAAACACGACTTGTCCACATTCTGTTGTGAATGTTTTTGAAATCTTAGCCACATGTCTTCTGGCCGACCGAACCACATCTCACGATGCTCGAAACGTCGGAGCTCTCGTGCAGGTGTCCTCTACCCATATCTCAAGACATCTCTAAGATGTACGGCAAAAGACCAATTATAGGTTTTGGTCATAGTGCAAGATGTCTAAGACCTTGCTCGAATAGTGCAAGTCTAACACAGCTTTTTGTTCCCTGTGGGAAGATAATTTTGAAGGCAATATTGCCGCGAACCATACATTGGGTTTGTTTATGTGTGTTTTGCTTTTACCGCCCGGCTGCGCCGGTCTGTGTTATCTCTGCGCCAAGGGAAGCGCGTGTTCCATTCTTTCTTTCTTTGCCGCATGTGTTATTTGTTGTGATAGGGAGAGCATTCCGATCTAACGTGAACAGCCCAGAATAATCTTCTTGGATCTACTATGTTCTCGATGCGAATCGACGTTTCGAGAACCAAGCGCGCCAAAAGATAAAAAGCCTGCAGTGCGGACGCCGGGGCATTCGATTCGACGACACTCGCCTGTGCAAGTCACTTTGTTGACCGCTGCTTCGCCGCCTCTGTATTCTTTTGAGTTGTTAGGGGAGCACAAGTTCGCTCCAATAAACGTTTTTTTCATTCAAGACAACTGCATCGTCCTTGTCTTCGTGACATCTGGTGGAGGTGCTGGGTACGCACCCTTCATGCACACTACAACCTCGGGAAGCCGTCAAGCCAGTCCAACAAATGCCAGCCCCCGCCTGCAACATTCACCACCCGAGTTCGGTTTGTTGCCAGAAGGGCCTAAGAAAAGGAACGCTGCAACCAACACCATGGTGCAAGAAACAACGTCGCCAATCGTCCTGCAGAAGCCCCTGGAACCGCCATCGTTCCGGGGAGCCCCCGCTGAAGACTCCGAAGAATGGTTGGAGAAGCTGGAGCGTGTCCGCATCTTCAACAGGTGGGACGACGAAGAAACTTTCTGGCATGTCTTCTTTTACTTAGAAGATGCTGCTCGAACTTGGTTCGAGAACCATGAGAGTTCTTTGACCGACTGAACTCACTTCAAAAGGGAGTTCCTGAAGACATTCACTACCGTTGTGAGAAAAGAGCCAGCTGTGCTTTTACTTGAAACTCGGACACAACACCCCAACGAAGGGGTCGTGATCGTCGTTTAGGAGATGAAGCAGCTATTTCGCCGCGCGGACCCCGAAATGACGGAAGACGAGAAGTTACGCTTCTTGATGCGCGGTGTGAAGGAGGAGCTGTTTGCTGGACTTGTCCGCAACCCGCCCAAAACCATCGCTAAATTCGTGACCGAAGCCAGCACGATTGAGAAGGCTCTCGAAATGCGTGCTAAGCAGTATGACCGGAACTTTGTTGGCGCGGCCAGTGCGAACTACGTCGACAACATGCGGATTCTGGCTGATAGCCTGCGCGAGACCATCCGCGCAGTAGTGAGAGAGGAGCTGCGGAAACGTTTCCCGACGACGCCGCAACCCCAAGTCGCTTGCCTAACTGACGTGATCCGGGAAGAAGTACAAAACGCTTTGGGAACTTCTGTGGCATCCGAAGTACACTGCGAGCCCCAAGCTGTGACATACTCCGCGTCTGTTCACCGACCCCGCCCTGCTCCAACACGTCGTCAAGAGGCACGTCGTCAAGAGGCCCCGCCCTACCACCGCCCACAGTTACCCGCCCGACCCCCGGTAGCACAAACCCAGACGCCGAGGAAGACTGCGTATGGCGAACACCGGATAATCGTCCCCTGTGCTACCACTGCGGAGAGGCCGACCACATCTACCGTCGCTGCCCATACAAGAGACCCGGACTACGTGGTTTCTCCGTCGACGCACCACGCCCCAGACCCGGCCCGCACATATCTGAGATTGAACAATACCTGTCGAACACCAGCCGTGGACCAGCCCGTTTCAAGCGTTCGCCGTCGCCCTACCCGTACCAGTCGCCGGACCGCCTTAGCAGTGCTGACTTCGCACGTGGAAGGTCTCCCAGCCCACGTGGGGGAAACTAAAGGCGGCAACTTCTGGAGGTGAAGTTGCTCTACGGCGAAAAACTGGAAACCCTCGAACGACGCAAGGACGCGCTGAAGACAGTGATTCACGACATGCCCTCACCCCGACGACCCGACCTAACCCTGACGAGACTCCCGAACACGACGACAGCTACATGGCGCGACGCGTACCCGACCTCACTGAGACGTCCGTTGAGAAGACGACGACAACGGCGATGCACAGTGCCCGACCAACAACACGTACAAGGAGAGATACGACGCCCCGAAAAACCCGTAACTCGAGGAAGACTGCATCTGACGTCAAGGTGCCCATCGACGGCTTCGACGTAGTCGCCCTCGTAGACACGGGAGCTGACTATACGGTAATGAGCGGACCATTTGCGTCTAAACTGAAAAAGTTAAGACCAGATGGGACGGTCCGCACATACGCACAGCAGGAGGCCACCTCATGACGCCAAGTGGAACGTCCACATCGCGCGTCACCATAGACGGCACAACGTACCCTGCGGCGTTCGTCGTTCTGCCTAACTGCTCCCGCGACGTAATTCTTGGAATGGACTTTTTCATAGACAACGGTGCAATATTGGACCTGCAGAATAAGTCAATAACTTTTCCCCCCATCACTCCATAACGCCGGAACCGAACCACGAACGACGTGCTGCTGTAAGGATTGCCGATGATCATGTCATGTTGCCACCCCGCGCAAGCTTGATGGTCGCAGTCTACTGTGAAGATGCTGCTCCTGACGTCGACGCTATCGTAGACACTGATCAAAGGATGCTTTTCGACCGTGGTGGGTCTGTCGCAAGAGGTATTGCGCGCTTCAAGGAACACCAATCCCACATTTGGTTACTAATTTCACCGAGGAGTACCAGCATTTAAACAAGGGCGAGGCAATTGCATTCCTCGAAGAAACGCAAGAAGCAAGTGACGTGATCGCGGTCGCCGACTTTTAACGCACACCCGTAGAAACCTTCAAGCTCCCACAGCCATTCGACGTGAATCCGGCGCTACCGCAAGAACAATGGAAAAATTTATTGGCTTTGCTGCGTCGCTATAGCGAATGTTTTTCGTCGAGCACAAAACTACGTCAGACCCCTCTAGCGAAGCACCGAATTATAACCGAAGATAGAGCCCGACCTACCCGACAGTCACCGTACCGCGTCTCTTCACACGAACCGGAAGCCATCCGGACTCAAGTCGACGACATGCTCAGCG
The DNA here is from genome assembly GCA_013339765.2 of Haemaphysalis longicornis. NCBI lineage: Eukaryota > Metazoa > Arthropoda > Arachnida > Ixodida > Ixodidae > Haemaphysalis > Haemaphysalis longicornis. The sequence continues at coordinate 159,707,110 of CM023453.1, read as the reverse complement.
ACGACATTATACAGCCATCGAAAAGCCCCTGGGCTGCGCCCGTCGTACTCGTAAATAAAAAAGACGGCACATTAAGGTTTTGCGTTGACTACCGGCGACTGAACAAAATCACGAAAAAAAACGTGTACCCCCTCCGCCGAATGGACGACGCCCTCGACCACCTCTGCCACGCGGAGTACGTCTCATCGATGGACCTGAAGACCGGCTACTGGCAAATTGAAGTGGACGAGAGAGACCGAGAGAAGACAGCATTTATAACCCCAGACAGCCTATACGAGTTCAAGGTGATGACATTTGGGCTGTGCACAGCACCAGCGACGTTTCAAAGAGTCATTGACACTGTGCTAGCTGGCCTTAGGTGCCACACCTGCCACGTATACTTCGACGACGTAGTGGTATTCGTCCGGACTTTCGACGAACACCTTGGAAGGTTGGAGTCTGTACTCGAGGCCATTCGTACGTCGGTGTTGACGCTGAAGCCTGAAAAGTGCCGTTTCGCATACGGGGAACTCAAGTTCTTGGGCCACGCCGTCAACGACGCGGGAGTCCTACCTGACCCGGCAAAAACTTCAGCCATTGCGAACTTCCCAAGGCCGAAAGACAAGATGGGCATGCGAAGATTTCTCGGGCTGTGCGCATACTACCGGCGCTTCGTCGCAAACTTCGCACGCATTGCGGAGCCACTCACGCGCTTGACGAAATATAGCACCCCTTTCAGCTGGGAAAACGACCAAGAAAAAGCATTCGGCGAGCTGCAAAAACGCCTGCCAAGCCCGCCCGCGCTCGCTCATTTCGACGAAAATGCCGAAACGGAAATGCACACAGACGCCAGTGATATAGGCTTGGGTGCCGTCCTTGTCCAAAAGCAAAGCGGCTGCGAAAGGGTAATCGCCTATGCCAGCCGTGGTTTGTCGAAGGAGAAGAAAAACTATTCTGCCTCTGAGAAAGAGTGCCTGGCTATTATTTGGGCGATTTCAAAATTTCGCCCATACGTGTATGGAAGGCCGTTCAAGGTTGTAACAGACCACCATGTGCTGTGTTGGCTCGCCAATTTGAAGGACCCCTCTGGCCGTCTTGGGTGGTGGAGCTTGCGCCTGCAGGAATTCGACGTTACAGTCATTTATAAATCCGGTAGGAAACACTCCGACGCCGACTGCCTGTGCCGCGCTCCCGTCGACCCAACACCACAAGACAATGATGAAGACAGCGCGTTCTTCGGGATCGTGACGGAGAGCGACCTAGCCGCCCAGCAGAGTGCCGACCCCGACTTACGCGTCATAATCGAGTACCTCGAGGGATGCAACGTTGCAGTTCCTAGGACCTTCAAACGCAGCTTACCAGCATTCAGACTGAGAAACTCCGTCCTTGTGAAGAAGAATGTCAGCCCCGGAACAAGAGCGTACTACCTTCTCGTCATCCCCGCGGACCTTCGTGACGAAATTTTGGAAGCGTGCCACGACGACACGTCTTCCGGACATCTGGGCACAGCCCGCACTATTGGAAAAATCAAGGCGAGGTACTATTGGCCCGGCCTTACCGCTGACGTCACCCACTACGTCCGGAGCTGCCGTGACTGCCAGCGACGAAAAACGCCGCCGATAAGACCCGCCGGACTTCTGCAACCGATCGCCGTCCCATCAAGACCATTTCAACAGATTGGAATGGACCTTTTAGGCCCGTTACCTACGTCACGATCACCGAACAAGTGGATTGTCGTAGCGACAGACTAAATGACGCGCTACGCAGAGACCACCGCTCTTCCGAGGGGGACTCCACAAGAAGTGGCGAAGTTCTTTATAAGCCAAGTTGTGCAGCGACATGGATACCCGGAAGTCCTAATCACAGACCGCGGAACGGCATTTACTGCGGAGCTGATGCAAGGAGTATTACGCTACAGCAACACGGATCACCGAAAAAGGACGGCGTACCACCCCTTAACGAACGGACTAACAGAACGTCTGAACAAGACAATCGCAGATATGCTGTCAATGTACGTTGACGTTGAACATAATACTTGGGACGAAGTGCTCCCGTATGTCACGTTTGCCTACAACACGGCCATCCAGGAGACGACGCAGCTGACGCCGTTCGAGCGTGTTTATGGTAGAAGGCCGACTACGATGCTCGACGCCATGCTTCCGCACGTAGAAGACGATGACCTCAACGTCGACGTCCACGCATATCTTCAACGCGCGGAGGAGGCCCGCCAGCTTGCTCGAGTTCGTGTAACGGACCAGCAGCTGGTGGATGCGGGCCGCTACAACCTCCGACGCCAAGACGCCGAGTACCAACCAGGGGATCGTGTGTGGGTTTGGACTCCCATCCGACGACGCGGACTCAGTGAGAAGCTCCTGTGACGGTATTTCGGACCCTACGAGATTCTACGACGTGTTGGCCAACTTACCTACAAAGTGATCCCCGATGGTGACTCCGGCACATCACGACAACGCACGCGGCCTGAAGTCGTCCACGTGGTTCGCTTAAAACCTTTCTACGGACGATGACGAACTTTTATTTTCATTTGTTCGGACTGTCGCTTATGTTAGCATCGGGTCGATGCACTCTTAGAGGGGTGTAATGCCGCGAACCATACATTGGGTTTGTTTATTTGTGTTTTGCTTTTACCGCCCGGCTGCGCCGGTCTGTGTTATCTCTGCGCCAAGGGAAGCGCGTGTTCCATTCTTTCGTTATGTGCCGCATGTGTTATCTGTTGTGATAGGGAGATCATTCCGATCTAACGTGAACAGCCCAGAATAATCTTCTTGGATCTACTATGTTCTCGATGCGAATCGACGTTTCGAGAACCACGCGCGCCAAAAGATAAAAAGCCTGCAGTGCGGACGCCGGGGCATTCGATTCGACGACACTCGCCTGTGCAAGTCACTTTGTTGACCGCTGCTTCGCCGCCTCTGTATTCTTTTGAGTTGTTAGGGGAGCACAATTTCGCTCCAATAAACGTGTTTCTCATTCAAGACAACTGCATCGTCCTAGTCTTCGTTACAACATCAAGTTTCTTGGACGAACGCCCCAGAACAGTAAGGAAACAAGACGCCTTGGTCTCCATGTTAGAAAGTAAACATGACACAATTCTTTTAGTGAGCTACAGCAGCAATATTGAGAATTTATTACTCTCCTTAACACAGCCACCAGCAAGAGAAAATATACGCCATTTTTTGGCGATCTGCTTAGAAAAACTATTTAATAAACTTATCTTCATTATTGCCCACCTTTAAAGGGACAGGTGTTGGTTGACTGCAGGTTGAACACCTGAACGCTTCCTAAACATTATTTCATTGACAGTAAAGAAAGTGTGCAACGTTATATTGGCGCGCGAATGCGCGAATGCGAGTGCCTGTAAGAAAGCATCGTGGCCGACCAAAATAATTGCGAACTAGTCCGCACATCATAACCCTAGAAGTCACGATGATGATGATAATGGTTAGATTTTTTTGGCATAAGGCCAGCTGGGGCAAGGAGCGGCAAACAAAAGTATACAGCAGAAAAAAGAGGATACTAAATTGTGTAAGCCAAAATAACAATAAAATCAATTAGAAGCAATTCTGATGGCTGTTGTATAGGGCCAGTTTTGATTACGCATGATAGGATATGAGGTTTAAAAAGTTAACTTCAGCAAATATTTAAAAACGCGTTGCACAGAAACCATGGCATCGTCTCACAAAAACAAGGGAGGGTGTAGCAGAATGTGTTGTCTTTATAGTTCGTTGAAGTGTTTGCACCTTGTTGTATAGGGTGCCTTGCATGTGTGAGATATCGACTATGGATAGGCACTCCCCACATCTGCTACACACGGGTCATGGAGAGCTAGTGATCAGTTGTGAGTGTGTTACATGTGTATGGCCTATCCGAAACCTAGCTAAGGTAACTTCAATATGTCTGTTGTGTGAGTCAGTAGTGTATGATCTCAAGTGTGGTTTTCTTACGTGTAACTTGTTATCTATCGGTTCACTCCAATGTGTTTGCCATGTATTGCGAAGTTGATGTTTATTGTGTGGCTTCATGTCTGTGTTCGGCACGGTTGCTATGTCCACTGTATTCAAGAGGGTAGCAGCAGTGGCCGTTTGATCTGCGCTTTCATTCCTGGATATTCCACAGTGGCCAGGAACCCAACATATTGTTATTTCAAGACTTGAGGCGTAAGCCGACATAAGGACCTTAAACACAAGATTGATTACATATTTTTCTGAGCGTTTTCTGGACAAAAGTGCACGTGAAGCCCTAAGAGAATGTATAAACACTATAGACTTTAAATTATGATGTTGCCGAATGTGATGTAACATGCTGTAACATGTTACTTCACATGTAGCATGTTACATGTAACATGCTGTAACCAGAGCAAGTAACATGCTGTGTGCTTCAGCCGTAAAAATGCTGTTGTGGAAATTCAATCTTCTACACACATTGAAGTTCGGCCCAGGTGCAGCACAAGACACTGCTGTACATGTCTTTGATGCATCGCAGTAATACGTTGTGCAATGATGCTTCTCCTGCAGAAAGAGGAAATGCTGCGTAATGGTTGCCCTTGGTGCCCTGTTTTTATGGAATTGCAGAAAGAACAAATCACAACAAACAGCCCTGAGTTGCCACTGTGCAATAAAATAATTTATGGGTGTCTTGTGGATGTGGGAAAAGGACACAGCTAGCTCAGACGCTTCTGCTCTCAGTCTGAGATTTTAACGGCATGGAAATAGATGGACGGGTAAAAAAGAGCTGGTGTGAGGATACATCATGAATGGTTGAATTAAAAGGATTACTTCTCTTAGACATAATTTAAGAGGCATACAACAAGACAGTGTATGTCATCTGGTAATACAGGAACCAGTTGTGACACTCTGCCGAGAGGCTTTCAACGGGGCTAGTGCAAAAGGCGCCACAGGCAAGACGAAGCCACAAATGCAGCACCGGGCAAGACCTTTTAGCGCCGTTTTCGTCGCCAACGGACACATGACACTGCCATAATAAAAGTGAGGTCCTACCTCTGCAGTATAAAGGCGCAGGAGAAGCTGCTTGTCAGCTACGTAGTATTGGTGTGACAGGACTTTAAGAATGTTCATTGTTTTCAGGCATTTCTGTCCTGACTGTTTCAGGTGAAGGATAAATGTGAGTTTCCTCTAGAATATTAAGCCCAGAAACGTCTGTTCTCCTCTTACAGAGATTACTACAGCAATAATAGAGATATCAGGGTCCGCATGAATCCTGCACTTCTGGGGGAACACAACACAAATACTTTTACCAGGGTTCCGTTTAAAACCATTTGTGTCCGTCCATCCAGCAAGTGCGTTCACCCATGGCTGGACTTGGCGTTCGCAAATTGAGAAGTTACAGGACACAAAGGATATTTGGATGTCAGCTACATATACAGAACAGGAAATGGTTGGTGGCGATGCCTTCGGGAGCAAGTTGATCTTAACAACGAATAGTGTACAGCTCAAGAAACCGCCTTGATGAACTCTATTTTCCTTCACATATACATTGAACAGTCCACTGCGAACCGTCACTCGAAAGTTTTGTTCCGGCATGCAGCTAGCGAGGGCATTCAGCATGTCGTCTGAAACGTCAAATGACTTTGTCACTCAAGATGCCATAGCGACAGGCCGTGTCATAGGCCTTTTCCATATCGAAGACGTCTGTCATGCAAAGCTGATTATGGATGCAGGTATCTTTTACATTCGACTTCAACGCAACCAGATGATCGTTGGTGGATCTCCCCTCTCTGAAGCCAGCATGGCAGTTGTCGAGAAGACCATTGCAGTCTAAGAAGTACATCAGTCTCCTCTTTATCATCTTCACGAGCAGCTTACAAAGGCAGGTTGTAAGGGCGATGGAACGATAACATAAGGCAGAGGAAGGGGCCTTCCCCTCTTTCAGAAAGGTCACTACGGTGGCCTCCCTCCAAGACCCTGGATAGCACCCCGAAAGAAATATATTATTGTAGAGGTGCCGAAGGGTTTCAAGTGTCTGTGCGTGTAAATGTTCTATCATAGTGTATGTAATGTTGTCTGAGCCTGGAGCTGAAGGTTTACAACTACTGAGTGCGATCTAAAGCTCATGAACTGAGAAGGAGGTGTTATAGCACGAAGTCGACTTTTTAGGTGCAATGCACTTCTTAAGCGACCATGAGCCTGCGTCCACCGGCGATGTCCGCATCACATACCCACGTGGGGGATCGGCCAGGAATCTCCTCGTCTTCCTTGGCAATGGGGGGAGATGGGCGGGCGCTGCCTGGCCGCTGACATGGCACATACCCACGTGGGGGATTGGCCAGGAATCGGGCGTGAGAAGGGCTAATGCACCCGCCTAAATACATCTTTCTTTCTTTGTAGTTGCGTGTGTGTGTGATCTCTCTTTCGCGAACATTACCGAACCGCGCAAATTCAACTCGTGCATTCGCACTTTCACATTCTTCCCCTCGGGGAAATGCGGGGAATTTCTTTGCTTTCTCCGAAGGACTTCTTCTCGCAGGATGTTTTGTGTTTTATGAAAGTGTTGGTGTAGTGTCCTGAACTGGGCATGTGTTGAAAGTGTTGTGCGAGTGCGTTAACATGGTTTTCAAGTTTTCCCCCTGTAGTGCTGACAAGGGTCAGGCTGTGTGTCTGTTGTCCTCTTAGTTTTCGTATTCGTGCCAAGACCTAATGTGTGTCTCTGTATGAATTGATGGAAGTGAGGAATGTGCGCCAACTCTCCCTTTTCACATCACGACGATCTCGCTTCCCGAAAGCCTTGGCCCGTTAAAGAAATGAGATTATCTGACGTGGGGTACCGGCGAAGTATACCCCACGCCTTGTTCTGGGCTTCTCCCGCACGCCTACAGTCCTCATTCAACCAGGGACTCTTTGGGTTGCACAGGGAACTGGAGGCCTGGGGAATGGACTTTTCGGCGGCGGCGAGTATGTGCGCCGTGAGGAGTTGGGCCGCTTCTTCAATGTGTAGGTGTGTTATGGATGTGTGGTTTCGTTCGGATGTTTCTGTAAATGTACTCTAATTTGCTCTAGCTTCATTGAACCTGTTATGCGACGGTGAACTGTTCGGGCCTTTACCTATGTATGTTAATGTTGTTGGGAAGTGGTCACTACCATATGGGTTAGTTCCAGCATCCCTTTGAAGAAATGGACAGAGTACTGCAGAGCTAATAGCCAAGTCTAGGTGTGAATAAGTATTGTGTCCTATATTATGGTATGTAGGCTTGTTTTTATTGCATAGGAATGCTCCCGACGATGTTAGATATATTTCGATAAGGCGAACGCGGGCATCCATGTGAGCTGAGCCCCAAAGAGTGCTATGTGCGTTGAGGTCGCCTAAAAGAATGAAACGTGTGGGCAGCTCATCTACAAGGCCCTCGAGATCCGAGCTCGACAGCTGGAAATTAGAAGGGATATAAACGGAGCATAGTGTTATCAGCCTATTGAAAATTACGGTACGAATGGCTACAGCCTCAAGAATGGTCTATAACTAGATAGTGTGGCACGCCAATGACTTTTGAGTAATGATGACCACACCCCGGAAGATGTAACACCACCATCCCTGTCCTTCTAAACTAAAAGGCAACTGTTTCAAATGTCTATGTTTGGAATTTAAATGTGTTTCTTAGATTTTGAAGAAGGCCGCTACACTTCCATTGAAATATGTTTTCTCTTCCCATTATTTACGGTGAGAGCTACTGGAGTGTGTGTCTTTATGTGTCGTCTTTCAGAGCTGTGACTCTAGGATTGGGCTTTTTGGATCTTGCTGGAAGCTTGGAAGTCAGAGGCCGCTCCTTGCGGTGAGGCGTTGCAGGCAGGAACAGCCCGACATCCATCTCCTCATCAGATGTCAAACAGGCCCCTACAGACCGGGCCCCCCGGACTTGGCCCCTCTTCGGGTACCCTTCGTTTGACCCGCCACCGCCGAGGGCGTTGGGAACGCCAGAGTTGGCACGAGCGGTGCGGTGGCAGTGGGAGCCGATGCGGGGACCCCGCTGTCCATTCCCGTGGCACCCTCCAACGCACTGGAGGAGAGGGAGGCAGCGAAGGGAGCGGCACAGGTCCCGACGGAAGCAGTTGGCACCACAACCACTGCTGCCTCAGCAAGCGGTGTGGTGACGGGTTGGGCTACTTGAGGAAACCCAGTGGGGGGCGAAAGAGGGACCAGGTCAGACTCGCTGAACTGGGCCTCTGCTGAAACCAGACGCCGCTCCGCACCCCAGTGAGCGGCGTCGGCGTACTTCCACAGAGGGAGAGGCGAATCTCTTTCACGCCTAAGGGAAGGAGATGTCCTCAATTACCTTGATGTTTATTATCGTTTTCTCCAATTGAAATTTGTCCCATTTGCGTGAGTACGCTGCGTGCGGGCTCCCGCAGTTTAGACAAGTCATTCAGAGGATCATGCACCGCGAATTTTTCACAGGTCATTTGGCCACGGCAAGAGTTTGTACCGTGCCCCAACCGCTGGCCCTTAAAACAACCCCGCGGGTTCGGGATGTACGGACGGATGGAGCAACGAATAATACCTGCATTTATGTGTTGTGGAAGAACTGCGTGGTCAGAAGTCAAGATCCTTGTCTCTCGGCGGACAGTGATGCGTCTCACGGCAGTGGCGCCCGAATCCTTCAAGCCCGCAAGGAGATCCTCATCCGTTTGGTTCCGAAGATCTGTCTCGGATATCACACCCTGAGAGCTGTTGAGGCTCCAATGTGGTGTGACTCTGATGTTTATATCACCCAGTCCAGTCTGAGCTAGAAGCTTTGTGGACGGCTGCTTCTCAGTTACCTCGATGAGAAGTTAACCAGACCTTTCATTTTTTATTTTACACGATTTTCCTATTATGCCTTCAAAATATTTTGCGATCAAGAAGACTGACTGAGATGCAAGAGGGGGGGACGGACTGAGGGACTCTATGACAAGAAATCAAGAGCAATGATCCGGTTCACGAAATATTAAAGGTGGCAATGGGGAAAAAGATACTTCGGTGCGGTTCTTTTCAGGAACCGATCACGTTTCGGGGGTTTAAAAATACCATATAGCATAGTATAAAAGTAGGGACAGGGGGGTACTTTCTTCGTCAGCCTTACCCTGATAGCTGAAGAGGTCCCGGAGCTTCCTTCCTAGTAAACAGACTGGGAGCCCCTCCACCGGAGCTTGACCGGGGCTCCGACGGCAACCGTTTGAAGTTTCGATCCTTCACCCTAAAACTTGTTACCACGGTCGGTTACAGCGTGAGTATAGGGCCTCAGGGTACGCGGTTTCACGAATACCGTCACCAAGATTACTCAAGGTGCCCCGTGTGGTGCCTAGCCGTCACGGGTATCCCAATCCGCTCCACGAAAAATATTCAGAACGGCTCCTCCTCATATGCCTCGAAACACAATATACCCTCGCTCCCCGTTCAGTCATAGCCATATAACGCCAAACATCCGCGAACCCCCCGGAGGATACAATTTGATATAAATCCACAAATCTCGATGCGGGGAGAAGTTCGCTAGAAAACAACCGACTCAAACTGTCCTAAGTTGAAGTAGGCATTTACCCTCGAAATGCAAACTGGTTCACTGAGGCAACAGTGTTTGAAGAATCACGAGTTAAAATATTACATATTTCATTTCCGTCAAGACATGGGACGTACCACCGGGGGGTTTGTCACCTTAAGATAAGCGTCAACCTAGGGAGAGAGACCGGGCAGAAGCTGGCGTATTTATGGCCAAGGGTTTCTGTTTCACACTTGATCCCTGTGCTATCAGTTTACACCCTTCTCTGATACTTTCACCACATTCTGCTCTATCTGGGTTTTGGTGTTTCCGCTTTTAAAAAACTAAAAACTAAAAATTAGTCCATTGATGAAGCTGGGCAATACAGACATTACTCACTGTGGCTGTCGCCTTCTCGGACAAAGCAATCGATACTGCACCCTGAAATATTTCTTGCCCACATCTTGAGCTGCAAAAGTATAGATGGCCTCCGTCTTTGTTGTACAGCCTCCGCACATCAAACCGTTGTCTTGAGTCTGGCCGTATTTACTGTACCCGAGTGCACTGAACGTTTAGGTGGCAAATGCAGAAACTTCGTTTGAAAACGTTTCCTTTAGTCTAAGTACCGTTATCGCGTACTCGATATTTCCGCGTACAGCAAATGGGCGTTCGGTGAGATTTGGAGCGTTACTAGCAGAAGCTCCTTGAAGAAGCAGCCGATAATGCTCTTGACAGAGAAGCACTCGAGCTGCCTGAGCAAAACCCTGACTATGATGCGTTCCGGGTAGCACTCGTTCGTCGTCGTCGTCGCCTTGCTGCGATGTCACAAATTAGTCCGTTTATATGCTTGTGGGTACGCGACAGTTTACCTCCCCTCCAAAGGAAACATCGTCCTGATGCAAAGGTGGAAAGGAGCGGAACTTCATTGCCGACCCGTCACGTCCTCGCGAAGAATGGTTTCATGCGGACTTTGTCGACGACTTCGGGGCGACGATGACAGCGCATTGTGGAAGCACTGTGCGTCAGAGTAACTGCTTAACTGACGTCGTTAGGTTGCTGTAGTACTCTGTAGGGCCCGAAGTAGCTCAGCATATCTGCAAGTGTTTCGTTTTACCTTTCGATCAGTCCGTTTGTCTGCAGATGGTAAGCAGTCGATTTTCCGTGGGGAATACCCTTGATGTTCATGGTGGAGCGCAGCAACTGTGCGTTAAAAAGCAGTATCCCTGTCTCTAATCCCAACTGCCGGAGCATCATGGCGCAAAACAATGTTTTTGATAAAAAAGTGGGCCACGTCCGGAGCTGTGCAATGCTCAATGGCTTTCGTTTCGGCGTATTGTGTAAGATAGTCGGTAGCGACAAGTATCTACTTCTTACCGGGATGAGACCTAGGAAAGGGGCCGAAGAAATCCATGCCGGTTTCTTCCAACCGTGCTTGCGGTATTTCGACAGGTTGAAGCAATCCGGCTTGGCATCCCGGTGGTGTTTTACGTCACATACAATCACGGCAGTTACGGATGGATTGCTTCACTGTCGAATGAAGTTTGGGCCAGTAGTAGATCTCTTTAATTCGGGATGTCGTACGTGCATAACCTAAGTGACCAGCGGTTGGGTCGTAGTGGCAGGCCTGTGTAGTGGCAGGCCTGCAGTGAGCCTGCAGTAAGGCTCACTGAAAAAACTGGAAGAAAGTCTCTCATTCGGGGCGAAGTTTCGCTTGTAGAGGGTGTTGTTTCTTAAAGAAAAACTGGATTCCACGTATCAACAGCTTTGGCTTGCGCGTTTTTCACACTTGCAGAATATCTAGAAGTGGCTGCTACTAAACTTATTCTCTTTGACGATCGAACAAAGTTGCTGCCTCGATGGCACCCAGAACCGCCGCGTCGTCATCATCTTCCGGTACAGGGCATTCTACTGGAGCTCGAGACAGAGAGCCGGCGTCAGAATGTTGCTTACTTGACCTAAAGAAAACCCTTCATATCCAACTCCTGAAGTCGAAGGCTCTAGCGGGTTAGGCGACCACTAGGGGTTTTCAAACTGGCCAACCAACAAAGGGAGTAGTGGTCGCTAACCACTCGAAATGGGCGACCGTAGGGGTTTCGGGCGGAACTTCACGACTGCCAACAACGGCAAGACATTTCTCGGTAGCTGAATAGTTAGACTCCGCGCGGGATAGCGTTCGGCTTGCGCAAGCGACAGCTCTCTCCACAGCATCTTGCCATCGAATCAGCACTGCTCCAAGACCAACGTTGCTGGAGTCTGTACGGAGTGTGGTGGCCGCATCTTAATCAAAATGGTCGAGCACAGGCGGCACTTGTAAGCGACGCCGCAGCTTCTCGAAAGCAGCTTGCTGCTCATTGGTCCAAAGGATAGCGACGTCGTTGCGGGTGAGGCTTGTTAGCGGAGCAGCGATGGAGAAAAAGTTTGGGATGAAGCGCCGGTAATAGGACCATGAACCTAAATATCGCCGTACGGCCTTTTTGTCGACACACGTTGGGAAGTTGGACACGGCGGATACTTTGCCAGGATCGGGCTTGATGCCAGCGTTGCTCATAACGTGACCCAAGAAACGTAGTTCTTGGTACCGGAAATGATACTTTTCCGCTTTAAGTGCGGGACCAGCTGCTCTTATGGCACGAAGTACGTAGGATAGTCTTTTCAGGTGTTCTGCAGAGGATGATGAGAACACGATAACGTTGTCAATGTATACTACACACGTCTGCCACTTGAGACCAGTGAGAACAGTGTCCATCATTCGTTCGAAAGTTACCGGTGCAAAATAAAAGCCTAAACTGAGTACTTTAAATTCATAAAGTCCGTCCAGCGTTATTAATGCTGTTTTCTTGCGGTCGCGCTCATCCACTTCGATCGGCCAGTATCTGCTCTTTAGATACATCTACTAAACGTAATGGGCATGACGAAGCCTTTCGAGGTAGTCATCGATCCGGGGAAGAGGGTACAGGTGCTTCTTTGTCACTTGATTGAGCTTTCTGTAATCGCCGCAAAATCGCAATGTGTCGTCCTTTTTTTTCACCGAAACAACGGGTTATGCCCATGGGCTTCGAGAAGGCTGGATGACATCGGCGCGCAAGATCTAGTCCACTCGGCTTCCAATTGCGTCCTGTTCCTTCGAAGGGACACGATACAGGTTTTGACGACATGGGCTCACATTATCAACAATGATGCGATGTTTTGTAAGCGGTGTTTGACGCATGCCACATGTCGAAGCGAAACAGTCCTTGAAGGTCGTCAGCAGCTCGAGAAGTGCTTGTTGTGCTCTTAGAGGCAAGGCCGAGTTGACATCAATTATGGCATCAGAGCTGGTTTCACTAGCTGCGGCACCTTGTAACGCAAAGCAGTCTTCTCTATCAGCTATGTCTTCGAAATAGCCAACGGTCGTGCCTTTGGTGATATGTTGGCGTTCATTGCTGAATTTAGAGTAAGCCGCAATGCTACACGGCCAACTGTTAGGTGCAAAACTCTTCGACCACCTGCGATGCCATGACGGAATGAAAGTTCGGCGATTCACCCTGCTATGCCGTCAACAGTGCTAAACATGTCGCAGTGAACTAAAACTAGCAGGCAGGACCGTGGTGGTACGTTCACGTCATCGTCCATAACCCGGAACGGCGACCGGCAAGCTGCGAGTTCTGGTAGGTGGTGGCTCGACGAGAATTTAATTAGGCGTTCACCAACGTTGATCACAGCGTTGTACTTCCTTAAAAAGAATATCCCAAAAAAAACGTCCTTGCAACACTCCGCGAGGACCACGAAACTGCCGACAAAATCAGCGTCACCAATTTTGCTGCTGGCGGTGCACTTCCCCACTGGCATCATGAAATGGCCTCCAGCACATCGAATCTGAAGTACAGACCACGGTATCTTCACTTTTTAACCGATCGGCGAGGGTCTGACTAATTATAGAGTAGTTTGCACTGTTGTCAATAAGAGAAACCAATTCATGTCCATCTATACAAAGGACGAGGTCGGCGCTTACAGCTTCAGCGAAAGATATTCTTGAGGCATCCCTTTCCGTCGGAGACATCGAGGGGTTTTGAAGGTCTTGCGTAGGTATGCTACGAGCAACCCTGCCTCCAGAGGTGGCCGCTTCTAGTTTTTCCGCCTAGGGCTTGGGGATCTGCCTCGCAGTATCCCGCCGAAGGTTAAACGGTCAGGGAAAACGCCGTTCGCTGGGGACGGGGAACGTGGTCGACCGTTCGGCAAAAGGTGTCGTCTCGCAGCAAGGTATTCCTCGATGGCAGGGGGTATTTTCCCAATGCTAGGGCGCGGAGCCGTGGGATCAAATCCGGAAAGCCCAATTTCGCGGCACGGACAGCGGCTGTAGATATGGCCTGCTTCGCAGCTGTGAAAACACAGCGGCCGGTTGTCATATGTGCGCCAGGCGTCGGACTTCCGCACCGGTCATACAGCTGAAGTCTCCATTGGAAGCAGAAAATGCGGGCTGGTGTGCAATCCCTGAGGACAGGAATCGATGTGAGGCACCCGTTGAGGCAGTGGAATAGTCGGCACAGGGGGGCACGATGGCCAACCGAATCATAGCTTGGTTGGAGCTGCTGTGGCTGGTGCTCCGGAATGGCCAAGACTTGCCGGATCTCCTGACGCACGACGTCGGCGACAGAAGCATGCAAAGGCTGCGAACAGCCTATCTCATGCCGCTGTAGTTCCTCACGCAGTTACCGGTCACTGGATGCAGTCGCTGCAGCAGTAGCGCTTGGAGAACCACCGGTAACCTGGTCATACTGCCGGCATCTGTCCTGGAGGGCACGCTCGATGGCTGTGGCTTCCTTAATGAGATCCTTCAATGTGCGCGGTGGATTTCGTACGAGGCCGGTGGACAGTTGTTTCTTAATACCTTGCATTAGATTCCGCAGTTTCTTCGGCTCTGATATTTTAGGGTCGGCTCACCGGAAGAGGCGTGCCATGTGTTCTGCAAATATCACCACAGTCATGTTCGGTTTTTGGATGCGAGACTCCAATAGGCGCTGAGCATGGTAACGGTGGTCGGTGCTGGCGAATGACTGCAGCAGCTTCTTGCAAAAGTAGTCCCATGTTGATAACCTCGTTTTGCTGTTCTTGAACCACGTCCTTGTAACTTGTTCGAGCGAATATTACACCGGACGGAGCATTTGACGAGCGTTCCACTGGTTGAATGATGCGACCCGATCAAACTGCTCCAGCTGGTCCTCGACGTCTGCAAACACCTCACCGTGAAAAATGGCTGGAGTACGTGTCTATTGAAGAGTTACCTGGGGGGTAAGTGCTTGTGCCATTACTTGGGGTTCCGGGGCTTGACGTCTAGGTGCGGTGAAGTCAAGGTAACCACAGTCTGGAGACAGTGTGCGTTGGCAACAACTAGCGTGATGGACAGGCGTGTGGACAGGGCGAGGTCGGTCGTTCCGGGATGGCCGAAAGGTTCCTTTGCATGGAATGGTCGTACCCCGCACCTCTACCAGATTCGCATTCAGCAAATGCCCGTTTTGGGGTGTTTGTGAGTTTACTAGCAGAAGCTAATAGAAGAAGCGGTGGAGAAGAACGCTCTTGACCTACAAGCACTCGAGCGGCCTAAGCAAAACACTGTTGATGATGCGTTCCGAGTAGCACTCGTTCGTCATCGTCGTCTCGGCTTCGCTGTGATGTAAAAAATTTGTTTGTTCACATGTTTGTTGGTACGTGGCAATGTGAAGACGTCAATCGTGTCTCTTCAAAATGTTTCATGATTTTAGGGGAACGAGTCTGGTGGTAGTGCCGTTCTTGATTTACAGGTAGACGCCTGGAATTCGCACTCATGTTATATAGACTACCTGGTTTTGGCAGCTAGGAACTGAGATTTATTGCGTTGATACTGGTAACTTGCGCGAAAGTAACACAAGGAGAGCGCCCTTCCCCACTATAATGGACATGCCCCCAGGTGAGGTATGGTGTTTAACTTCGTTCGCTGCACCTTACACAGTATCTGGGACTGTCGAAACTGTGGGTTATTCATATGGTTACGTCTTCCGAGTCCTCCAAGGGGGAGGTTGGGGAATCCTTGGAGAATGAATGGTCGCTTGTCTTTTCCACGTTGAGGATAATTTTATTCAGGAGTTGGCGGATTATTTCGAGAGGTAGTGTCTTCCTACAGGGAAGAGAAATTAAATAAGAACGGCCCCTCGTGTAGTTACTCGTCTAGTTATTTAAATGGGTGGTTTGCTTTGTACACCAAACCCCAAGGTTGCCGTCCACTCAGGCGTAATTATAGGCGTGCTCTTTGCAACTGGAATATTCGAGATGTCAAGATAAGAGTCACCTGCAAAGTTATTAAAGGCACCTCTCCGATAGAGGGACAGGACATTCACGTGTTTCAGATTTGATACCATTATCTGGAATGTCCTTCCTGTCTTTGAGGACCACAGCTTGTTTGGGTCGGTGGGGATGAAAACGAATAGCTGTGTTGTGAACAAAAGTCAGTCCTTAAGCTGCAGTTGCAGCACTATGAGGAATATGTATTCGAATATTTTGCTCAGATGGCGAGTGAGGGTGGTTGGAGGATGGTATGTGGAAATGCTTGCTTGTAGGGATTAATGGGCCCACGCAACTAATGTGATCAGGCACGCCGTAGATGAGGGATGTGTATTAATTGTGACCCCATGGGGATCTCTAATGTGCGGAAAACTGTCGCACTTTCGGGCATTGCTGCTTTTCGCGTCCACCAGAAAGCGGCCACCCTGGCCGCCAAAGGAACCCGCCACCTCATGCTCAGCAGCACAATGCCTTAGCTACTAAGTCACCAAGGCGGGTGGTATGTGAAAGTGGTTTGAATGGCTTAGATATTAGGACGATAATTGCGTGCTTACATTCTTGCTGAGGGAGTCATATGTGCCTACAAAACGAAGTGCCTGGCTGACTGACTCACTGGTTCATCAACTCCCAGGCACACCTGCTGCACCTAGAGACTCAAAACTTCACGAGAACATTTCTATCATGGCTATAGGAGCTCAGAGAGACGATATTTTAGGAAATGGTGCCCCTAACACAAGAAAATGAGAAAAACTGTCTTTTGTAAGTTTGTGATAATCTCACTCACCCGTGCAGGTATTGAAGTACTTTTTGGAGATATATGCTGCCCAGACGAATCACCCGAAATAGGCGTACGCTACTACCCTAACCAACATTATTGGTGTGACCCAGCATTTGCGAGTAAATGGGGTAGGTTTAAGGAATTTCCGAAAGATGATTCACTATTGATACATTCAATAAGGTTTTGTTGATAAAAGTCGGTTGTTCAAACGCAAAAAAACAAGCTTGAAGGGTTTTTTTCTGCGCGTCACTAAATGGTCGAAAACGATTTTTTTTAATTACACCACTACTGAGACGAAAGCACCTAATAGGAAATGTAATCGCCCAGCCGAAGTGACGTTTGCGTTTTTATGGCGCAAGGCTGACTGAGGGCCAAGAGAGCCAAAGAATGGTTAATTTAAGTGACATGAATGTAAAAGTAAACAATTTCAGTAAAAATAAACGAAGTAAAACACAAGGCCATCAAGATGACTAGTGTAAACAGACAGGTTCTCATGATGCATGGTAAGAGATAAGATATAAAACTTGACTTTAGTGGGGAACTTGAAAATACTCTTGATGGAAAACATGGGCTCGTCTTCTAACAAGTATAATGAGTGAAACGGGATCAGTTCTCTGCGTAGTTGTAGAAAGTGCTGATGATTGGGTTTTTATGGTGGAAGGCCAACTGCAGGCCAAAAGCGCCAACGAAAAGTTGCTTGATGAGGGCGAGGGGATGGTAACTAAAATATTCAACTAAAATAATAGGTGAAATGGCATAAAGAAAATGTAGAGGACTGGTTAAAGTGCCAGGACGTCAGTATGCATGCTAAGTAATGTGATGTAAAAACTTTACTTTTCTATGAAACTAAAAGTACGCGTTTGGGTGATTATAGGGTCATCCCCTAAAAAGTACGATGGGTTTAGTGGATTGAGTTTTCTGTATAGGTCTGAGTATTGTCTGTGTCGTGTTATTTCTAGTGCCTTGCATGTTTATAAGGATGTTGATCACGGATACGGCATCTCCACACCTGCTGCGCAGAGGTCTTGGAGATCCAATAAGAAGGTGCGAGTGTGTGAGATGTGTGTGCGTTATCCGTAACCTAGCAAGGGCAACGCCTGGGTAACTGCTGCGTGTGTCCGTGGTGTATAGTCCCAAGCGTGGTTTTATTAAGTGTGGGTTTATTACCTGCATATTGCCGTCTGCTGCTGACGTTTGAATTGGGCTGGCGGGCTTGTTAAGCTGTTTTCTATGCACCTTTTATCGTCAGCCTTGCGATGTAGTAACGATAAATTGAAAGAAAAGATATCTCACCTAAAAAAACTTCACCTCAAAAACTTGTCTGTCTGTTCACTCCAGTGTTTGCCAGGTTTTGCGAAGTTGTTGTCTGATGTGTGGCTTCATGTCTGTGTACGGCACTGTGGCTATGTCCACTGTATTGAAGACTCTAACAGCAGTGGTCATTCTATATGCGGTTTTGTTCCCGGCAATTCCAGAGTGTCCTAGAACACAACAGAAAGATATTTGAAGGTTTGATGCTTATGCCGACATGATAGCCTTAGAAACGTGATTGACGACAAAGTTTTTTGAACACTCTCTGGGTGCAAGTTCACATACAACGCTAAGAGAGTCTGTGTACACGATGGACTTTAAGATTTGATGTTCGACTATGTGATTTATTACCACTAAAAAACCATATGCTTTGCTGTGAATATACTGCAACAAAGGTTCATTGTTTCACTGGCATGAATGTTTGGCCCATGCGCAGCACAAGCTACAGCAGTTGTAGTCTTGGACGCGTCACCGAAAAACTTTGCAAAACGCTACTTATCTTGCAAAAACAAGAAATGCTGCAAAATAGCAATTTTCGATGCCAAGCATCTCATGCTCGGGGCTGTGTCCCTCCCTCCCTCGTCATTGTCCGCCGTCCTCACCCCCACTGCGCATGCCTGGCCAGGCACCGCTGATGATGATTGTGGCAGGATGCCCCTAGGGATTGGCCAACCAAAGAATCTATCACGACATAGCTTCGCGTTCAACCACCACCGTAATCTTCCCGTAGTGGAGCCCTGTGTAGTATGCCAGGCATTCCGTCCCTCCTCTTAGACGCTCCTCTCCTCTCCGAAGCTCCTGTTATCTCCGGGATTGCGCAACAAATGGCAACCGCTGGGGCTCCGCGCGCGATAATGCGAAGCAGCTTATGGTTAGAGACGCGACAGTAGCCGCTGCATACTCCGCTGGGGGCGCCACTGTAGCTCCGCGGTATAAATGACGCGCGCGCGCTCTCCACTCCCCTTATTCTTCTCCCTCAACGGCGCGATCAAACTCAAAACTAATGAAAACTTGAGACGACCCCATGGCTGCTTTGCATACTACTCAGTGTTCCCCTACGGAAAGGTGGTGAAGTTTTTTTAGTGGCCTGTTCTTGTTAAACATCATAAGATACAGGTCACATTACACCTCGCTGAGATGTTAGGGTGGAATGAAATCAATAATAGGTGTCTTGTGGATGCCTGAAAACAAGACTGCTAGCTCAGAAACTTCTTTGCGCATTCTTAGGGGAAACGGCATAGAGATTCATAGACGTATAAAAAGATTTGCGTTGAGGATGCAACATTGATGATTTGTCATACACATGATTTTTCAGATATATAAAACGCCCATATACGCCCTCTGGTGATCGAGGGGCCATTTATTGGAGTCTATATAGAGGATTCGGACAGGACTAGTGCGAAAAGCGCCACATTCAACGCGTAGCCCTAAATGCAGCACCTGGTCCAGCATTTTTGTGGGGTTTTTGTTGCACACCCCTATACGACACTGCCGTAGTCCGAGCGAGATCGCGCTAGGGCGCTATAAACACGCAGAAGGAGTTTGCTTGTCTGCATTATACGACTGGTGGGAGAGAACTTTAGAATATTCATAGTTTTTAAGCATTTTTGTTGAATATGTTTAAGTGTGAAACAAATGTTAATTTGTTACTGAATATTACATCTAAAACTTGTGCTCCTTTTTTCACAGGAATGGAAACGCCATTAAGAGTAATATTTGGATCTGGATAGAACCCACGCGTCCTGAAGAAGACAACGCAAGATATTTTTCTGTGTGGAGTTTTAAACGTTCTGCTCTGCTCAGCTGAAAAGTTTTTCGCCCGCGAGATAGATTGACGCTCACAGATGGACATATTGCAAATATTTAAAAGATACCTGGACGTTGTCTACATGCATTAGGTAAGAAATCGTATGTAGCAATGCCTTCCCAAGTGAGTTCATCTTAACTATGAACACAGTGCAGCGTAGAACTCCACCTTGAGGAATGCCGTTTTCTTGCACGTGAAGCCTTGAGATTGCGCTGCCAACTCTCACAAGAAATGTTCTTTCACACAAATAACCATTAAGAGTGTTCATCATGTTGCCTGAGACACCAAATGACTTCAGGTCACTTAGGATACCATAGAGCCAGACAGTGTCATAGGCCTTCTCAAGGTTGAAAAACACCTGTTCGCATTACTGTAATGAATAAACGCATTCTTTACTCAAGACGCGAGCGCGATAAGTTGATCGTTGCTAGATCGCCCCGCCCTAAGGCCTGCCTGGCAACTCTCGAGAGGACCATTGTACTCTAAGATGTAGACGAGTCTCCTGTTTATCATCTTGTCACACACAGGCAGCTTGTCAAAGCAATGTGTGGTAACTGGCAAGAAAGGAAGGGTCCTTCCCTTCTTCGGGAAAGCCACTACTAGGGCCTCCTTCGAAAAGCATGGAATGTGCCCCCAAAAGTCATATTTTAATGTATAGATATAGAAGTGTTTCAAGGGTGTCATAGTGTAGGTGTTGTATCATAGTATGTGTGATTTTGTCTGCACCAGGAGCTAAAGGCTTACATGTGGTCAGGGCTACCGTCAGCTCTTGAATTATAAAAGGAGAATTGTAGGAAGTGTTTGTGAGTGTCGGTGTATGAGTTTATGGATCTTAAAAATGAGGGCCAAATATCTTGGTTTGCCTCATGGCACACAGGTTTACCTATCGCCTTGGCCCTTTTGAACAATAAAAGGTTACCTATCGTGGCGTACCGACGAACGGTACCCCACGCCGTGTTCTGGGCATCTCGCGCCCGCCTACGGTCCACAGTTCACCACGGCCTCCTCTGGTTGCGTGGGGCACTAGAGGCGTGGAGAAAAAACTTTTCCACGGCGTCGAGGGTGTGGGCCGTGAGGAGTTGGGTAGCTTCTTCAATGTGTGTGTGTCCTATGAATGCATGGTGTAGTTTAGATGCCTATGTAAATTTATTCCAGTTAGCTTTTGCTTCATTGTACCCATTTTGGGAAGATGGACTGCATGGACCTCTACCTATATGTGTTAGTGAGGTGGGGAAGTGGTCACTGCCGTATAGGTCAGTGCCCACGCACCCCTGAAGACAAGGAAATAGAACTGCCGAGCAAATAGCCAAATCAAGATATGAGTGTGTGTTGTTTCCTATATTAATTGACGTATGTGGGCTTATTTTTATTCAAGAGCATGCTCGTGAAGATGTAAGAAATTTATATATCAGGCGACATCAGGAATTTTCGCGAGAAGAGCCTTAAAGGGAATTTTGCGCATTAGGTTGCCTGGGAGGTTATATGGTTTGGGCAGCTGGTCAACCAGCGCCTCGAAGTCAGTGCTCAAAATTGCAAGATTAGGAGGAACGTACGTAGAGCATACATTTATACCTATTATATTATTGTGCGAATTGCTACTGCTTTAAGGACAGTTTTCTGAGTGTTAGGGTGGCATACTAAGAATTTCTAGGCGATTAGAGCCACACCGCCAGGACAGTGTGTCCAGCCAAACCTGTCCTTTCTGAATACCTTATTGCTTCTTAAGAAATTTGTATGATTGGAATTAAAATGTGTTTCTTAAACACACATCGCACGTGGCTGATTAGCATGCACAATTTCGTACACGTCGTCAGGATTATTCAGAAGGCCTCTGCAGTTTCATTGAACAATGTTTTCTGTTCCCATTATTAGGTGTTCAAAGCTACTGGACTGTGACTATTTATGTAGGATCTTTCGGCGCTTGGACTCTTGGAAGGTTTTTTTACCTTCTCTAGGGGTTTAGATGAAAGTACCCGCTCCTTCCGTCATCAGATTGGTGGGGTGTAGCCGGCGGACCGGCCCCTTGGAATTGGCACCTTTCCCGGTGTCCTTCGTTGGATGCGCGACCGCCGAGGGCGTCAGAAGCGCCCTGGGGGGCAGAGGCGGTGCGGCGGGTGTGGGGACTGCCATGGGTTCCTCCCTCTCAATCTCCTCCGTGCCCTCACGTTTGTTTTGGGCCGGTCTAGAGGAAGCAGTGCTTGCAGCGGCATCCCCAACAGTCGTGGTGACCCCCACAGCCACTGGTGACTGAACGAGCGGTGCAGGGGTGGGTTGGGCTGCCAGGGGGCAACCATGGGGGGGGGGGCAGAAGCGGGACCAAGTCCGCCTCGCGGTACTGGGCTCCCACCGAAACCTGACGCCGTTCCGCCCCCGGGTGAGCCGCGTCGGTGTACCTGCCAGTGGGAAAGAGGAGAACCTTTTTCGCGCCTCTGGGAAGGTTACGTTCTGGTTGACTTTTAAGGCAATAATTTGTTTTTCTTTCTTGAAATTTTTACAGCTTCCAGAATAGGCAGCGTGCAGTCCGTGGCAGTTCGCACAGGTGAAGCTCTCGAATTCGCAGTCGTTCGTTAAGAGTTCATGTGCTGCACATTTTGCGCGCGACGGTACTTACACTTGAAGCAGCGGCGTGTGTTTGGTACGCAGGGTCGGACAGGACATCTCATGAAGCCTGCGTTCACCGACTGAGGAAGTGTTGACTTGTCAAATGTCAAGACTATGTGTTTAGTTGTTAGTATTTCTCATTTCGGCGTATGGTGGCTCACCTCACTGATGTCACGCACTGATTACGAAGGCCCTCGAGCAGACGTGCCTCAATCTCATTTATTAGATCACGATCATAGATCACGCCCTGGCAACCATTCAGGCTGCGATTGGGCGTGATCTTGATGTCAACATCGACCATTCGCATTTGCTTGAAGAGTCTAGAGGATTGTTGTCTGTTTTACTTCAATTTGGACTTCTCCCGTTATGTCTTTTAGTCTTGTACGATTTCGCCATCAGGCTTTCGAGAAACTTGGAAATGAGAAAGACAGATTGGGGGTGATAGGCTTTGCATTATTCATGGATTTCATTACCAAACAGCGCGAACAATAATGGGGCTTTGGAAAAGAGTTCGAATGTAAAGGATGAAAACAGACTTCGGTGCGGCCCTTTTTCAGGGATCGATCATATTTGGTTGGAGGAGGGGTTAGAAAATACCTTATGGTATAGTATATAAGCAGGGGATGGGGGTACTGTCTTCGCTCGGGTAACCCTGATAGAGAGAGAGGTCCCGCAGCTGGTAAACGGACAAAGAGCCCATCTGCCGCAGCCTGACCTGAGGTTCGACAGCGACCGTTTGTGGGTTTCGACCCTTCACCACACAACGCATCGCCAAGGTTGGTTGCAGCTTATGTTTGGGGGCTCGGTGTCCGCGGTATTGCCAATACCGTCAACAGGACTACTCATGGTGCCCCGTGCACGGTACTAGCTAAAATGGTGGTTTTTCGGAGTTCAGATTTCAGGAAACAATCGCATTACCATATAAAGCTGACATTTTTATAAATAACAGCGTTGAGCGAGTACACAAAGGTAGAAATGTTTCGCACAAATTTTGTTTTTGTTCCAGAACCGCTGAGATAGCGAACAAGCTTTTTTTGATATAGCTAACCATTAAAAACGTCTGAAGACTTTTAGAGGATATTGTTATAGCAGCCACATGACCGAAAGAACCAGTATTTCGATAAAATTACCTGTTTTTCGGATCTTAAGTGAACTACGGAGGCCTTATACATTGCCAAGTTGCCAAAGACGACGCAGTTGTCTTCAAGAAACCAAGTTCACTGGAGTGAACTTGGGCTCTATTAACAACTCAAAGAAGATAAGGCGGCGATACAGAAATCAACAAAGTGACGTGCGTAAACTGGTGCCGGCGATTCGAATGCCATGGCATCCATTCTGCAGGCTTTGATCTCTTGGGGCGAGTGTTTCTGGTACCGTCGATTTACATGCAGAACATTGTAGATCAAAGAGATCATTCTGGGCTAGTGATGCTAGGGCGAGACAGTCTGCTTATCTGAATGTGCTAGCCCGTGCGGCATAAAAATAAAGAATGGAAGTCGCGCTTCGCTTGGGACGCAGATAAAAAAGCCGGGCATGCCCGGGCAAACAATAAGCATATACATGGTCGCGGTAATACTCCCTCTAAGAGTTCATCGACCCGATGCTAAAATAAAAGACAGTCCAAACAACAACAACAAAACAGTCCGTATTCTTGCATAGTAAGGTTTTAAACGAACCACGTGGAGGACATTGGGCCGGGTGCCTCGTCGTGATTTTTCTTAATCACCATCGCGAATCTCCTCGTAGGTAAGTTGGCCGACACGTCGTAGAATCTGGTAGGCTCCGCAATACCGTCGCCGAAGCTTCTCACTAAGCCCGGGTCGTCGGATGGGAGTCCAAACCCAAACACGATCCCCTGAGTGGTACTCGACGTCTCGGCGTCGGAGGTTGTAGCGCCTGGCATCCACGAGCTGCTGGTTCGTTGTACGAACTCGAGCGAGCTGGCATCCTCCGCACGCTGAAGGTATCCTTGGATGTCGGGGTTGAGGTCATCGTCTTCTACATGCGGAAGCATGGCGTCAAGCATTGTAGTCGGCAGTCTTGCGTAGACAAGCAAGAATGGCGTCATCTGCCTAGTTTCCTGTATAGCCGTGTTGTACGCAAACGTAACATACGGGAGCACTTCGTCCCGTCCTACATTTAACATCGACATCCAGTGACAGCATATCCGTGATCGTGTGTTCAGGCGTTCTGTTAGTCCGTTCGTTTGGGGGTGGTACGCCGTCGTTGTTCTGCGATTCGTGTTGCTGGAAGGTATGTTTCTTTGCATATGCTCCGCAGTGAAGGCCGTTCCGCGGTCCGGGGTTAAGACTTCAGCGGGTCCATGTCGCAGCGCAACTTGATTTGTAAAGAACTTGGCGACATCTTGTGCTGTTCCCTTCGGAAGAGCGGCGGTCTCTGCGTAGCCCGTCAAGTAGTCTGTCGCTACAACAATTCACTTGTTCTGTGACCGTGACGTAGGTAACGGGCCTAGAAGGTCCATTCCAATCTGTTGAAAGGGCCTCGACGGGATGGCAATCGGTTGTAGAAGTCCGGCGGGTATTGTCGGCTGCGTTTTCTGTCCTGGAATTCACGGCAACTCCGCACATAGTGGGTGACGTTGGAGGTAAGGCGGGGCCAGAAGTATTTGGCCTTGAATTTTGCAATACTGCGAGCTGTGCCGAGATGTCCGGAAGACGGGCCATCGTGGCACGCTTCCGAAATTTTGTCACGGTGGTCTGCGGTGACGACAAGTATATAATTCGTTGTCGTTCCGAGGCTGAAATTCGTCTTCACGAGGAAGGAGTTTTTGAGGCTGAATGCTGGTAAGTTCCGCTTGAACGCCCTAGGCACGGTGACATTGCGTCCTTTGAGGTAGTCTATCATGACGCGCAAGTCGCGGTCAGCATGCTGCTGGGCGGCTAGGTCGCTATCAGTCACGACTCCGAAGAACGGACTGTCTTCATTGGAGTCTTGTGGTGGTGGGTCGACGGGGGCGCGGGAAAGGCATTCGGCATGGGAGTGTTTCCTGCCGTATTTGTAGACGATTGTAACGTCCAACTCTTGCATGCGCCAGCTCCAGCGCCCAAGACGGCCAGAGGGGTCCTTCAAATTGGCCAGCAAAAACAGCACATGGTGGTCTGTCAGAACATTGAATGGTGTACCATACACGTATGGGCGAAATTTTGAAATGGCCAATATATTTGCGAGGCACTCTTTTTGAAAGGCTCAGTAATTTTTCTCCTCCTTCGACATACCACGGCTGGGAAAGACGATTACTCTTTTGCAACCGCTTTGCTTGTGGACGAGAACGGCTCCCAAACCTATATCACTGGCGTTGGTGTGACTTTCCGCTTCGGCGTTATCATCGAAATGAGCAAGACCAGGAGGGTTTGCAGGTGCTGTTGCAGCTCGCAGAATGCTTTTTCTTATGCGTTTTCCCAGGTGAAAGGGGTGCTATCTTTTGTCAGGCGCGGGAGTGGCCCTGCAATGCACGCGAAGTTTGCGACGAAGCGCCGGTAGTACGCGCACAGTCCGAGAAATCTTCGCACGGCCTTTTTGTCTTTCGGTCTGGGGAAGTTCACTATGGCTGATGTTTTCGCCGGGTCAGGCAAGACTCCTGCGGCGTTGACGACGTATCCCAAAAACTTGAGTTTCTCCTAAGCGAAGCGGCACTTTTCAGACTTCAGCTTTGACCCCGACATGCGAGTAGCCTGGAGTACAGACTCCAATCTCGCGAGATGTTCGTTGAAATTTTGGGCGAATACCACAACGTCGTCGAGTTATACAAGACAGGTGTTACACTTCAGGACAGCTAACGCGGTGTCCTAGAGTCTTTGAAACGTTGCTGGCACCGTGCACAGCCCAAACAGCATTATGATGAATGGCCATGTGAGTGATTGGCCGCACAAGTAAGCCAGCCAGAACGACAGAGAAGATGACAAGGAAGAGGAGCCGTGCGTATTTGAATTAGCAACTGATGTTTGACCGATCCCCTGATTGGGTATGCGCCATTTTGTGAAGGAACAACAACAACAACAAGTGATCGCGGAAGCTGGAACGCAAACGGTTGGAAGCCAATCGCCTAAATAGGGCTCGGTTGCGTGGAAACTAACCCATGAGACGCTTGTTCCACAGGCCACCTGGAGCACGACCGTCGCTGCCCTCCGCCAAGGCACGAGAGCGCGTCTGGGTGCCGTCATCGTGGAGCTGGTGTGCCGTCTGCTGAGATTCCGGTCAGGCTGTTGGGCGCTGCCGTTCCTGGTAATGGAGCAGTTAGAAACGCGTCGCGACTGAGCGTGAGCTAACTTGCCTATTGGGCATGGCTCTCGGACTTTCCCAACTACGAGACTATTTCGTGTACCTTCGAACTGCGGGCTGTGCGTCCGTGTGACCCAAGCCCGACCTATCTTTAACGTCACACCATTGCTGTCCTGTGATTGTCCTCCATGCTGTTTAATATAGCCTTCGACGTGTTAAACAGTGCTCTTCTCTCTGCCTGCGCTGTCCTTGGCCCATTCATAACAAAAGTGGCGAGCCTGCCAGGATCGCACCCTTGACATCTGCAGGAAGAAGTTGAGTGCTGTGTAAACACGTGATTGACGACTCCACCATGCATGTGGAGGAGATAGTGGCGAGAGGGACGCAGGTGGGTCTCTCAGGACTGAAACGTCGCCAGTAGATCGACACCCAGCGGGTAGAGCAGCGTGCAGAGAGGGCAGCTGAAAGAGAGGAGCTCCGTGAAGCTGCAGAACGAGAAAGAGAGGGACGTAGGAAGCTGCTGAGATAGCAAAGGAAGCTGCCGAGATGGCCAAGGAAGCTGCCGAGAGGTAAATGCGAATCCTGGAGTTGAGTATTCGTCTTCAAGAAGGCTCGCAAAGCACCAAAGCCATTACTGCTGGGAACGAAACTAACCCAAATGTGTCCATCGTGAATCCGCAGAAGCTCCTGCCCCTGTTTGATGAAAGACGCGACGACCTCCACGCGTACTTGCAGCGCTTCGAGCGCGTGGCGACTGGACAGGTTTGGCCACAGAAAAAATGGGCTGTCGGCTTTAGTATGTGCTTGTCAGTGGAAGCGCTGACCGTGATTGGCAGCATGACTGCAGAGGAGTTGCTTGAGTACAGCAAGATAAAGAAAGCGCTACTGCAACAATTCAGATTCACGGAACAAGGGTACCAGGATAAGTTTTGGAAAGCTGGGGCCGAAGACGGCGAGACGGGGAGGCAGTTTGCGGCGAGGCTGTCCAGATACTTCGACCACTGGGTGGAAATGACCAACATTTCCAAAACCTATGAAGGGCTCCGCGATTTGGGGATTTCTGAGCAGTGCTAGTGTTGCTGCCACCGGAAGCTCGGAGTCTTCCTGAAGGAACGTGACTGTGCCACCCTGAGTGTACTGGCTGACGTCACAGACCTTTTTCTGGAGGCGCAAAGCCTTGCCAACTTGGGGAACGCTCCAACTGACGCACCAGACGTTACAAGCGGTGCAGCCAACACACTGGGAAAGGCAACACAGAAGTGCTTTGTACGCGATCGTCCTGGACACAGCGCGCGAGACTGTCGCACTGTGATCAGGAAGAATAAAAACTGCTCTAAGTGTAACAGGCCAGGTCACAGTCCCGACAATTGTGGAAGGGGATCAGGAGACAAAGTGATCGCATGCGCCATCTACGAGCCTCCGAGGACTTCAGTGAAAACGGAACCACTGCTGACCACATGCTTCAACGTGCCACCGTCCTCGTGCACTCAGTTCAACCGAGGTAGGCTACACCAAGAGCAGCGCAAAGACCACACTTTGAGGTCTTGTTACCGAAAAGTTGGCAGGAAGTCTAGGTCCGCGCGAGGTCACCGCTACACGTTCTTCGAAAGCGAGACGTTCTTCTACAGGGAGGGCCCATTTGCGAATGGGAAGACGGTGAAGCAGATGGTAGTGCCGAAGATTTTTAGGGAGTCAATTCTGGAAGCCGCACATCACAGCATCAATCCTCGACATGCGGGCATTCGCAAGACTGCTAAGAGAATTCTAGAGGAATTTTACTGGCCGGACGTGCAAAACGATGTTAAGCGCTTTGTGCGCTCATGCCTTATCTGCAGCCGTAGAATGACCACCTTGACATTTGCCACGGCATGTACGCTCAACGAGCAAGCGACTTCCACAGTTTGAGTACAAACCTTGCATCGGCTTCCACACCCCTCAGCGTATGAAACAGCAGCGACAAGTCATCGTGCAACTGACTCTTTCGGAGTGCATGCTGTGCATGAGTTCGATGTGATCGTGATCCGTGGCTGTGACTAGTAGAATAGTTGTTTGCTCCCCTAACAACTTTCTTAAGGTGGGGGTGATGTGATGAATGGCCATGTGAGTGATTGGCCGCGCAAGTGAGCCAGCCAGAACGACAGAGAAGATGACAAGGAAGAGGAGCCGCGCGTAAGTGATCGCGGAAGCTGGAATGCCGACGGCTGGAAGCCAATCGCCGGAATAGGGCGCGGTTACGTGCAAACTAACCCATGAGACGCTTGGTCCACAGGCCACCTAGAGCACGACCGTCGCTGCCCTCCGCCAAGGCTCGAGAGCGCGTCTGGGTGCCGTCATCGCGGCGCTGGTGGGCCGACTGCTGTCGCTGTTGGTCACGCTGTTGGGCGCTGCCGTTCCTGCTGTTGGAGCAGTTAGAAACGCGTCGCGACTCAGCGTGAGCTAACTTGCCTATTGGGCATTGCTCTCGGACCTTCCCAACTACGAGGCTATATTGTGTACCTACTAACTGCGGGCTGTGCGTCCTTGGGACCCAAGACCGTCCTGTCTTTAACGTCCCGCCATTGCTGTCCTGTGCTTGTCGTCCGTCCTGTTGAATATAACCTTCGGCGTGTTAACCAGTGCTCTTCTCTCTGTCTGCGTGGTCCTTGGCCCATTCATAACAGGCATCACCTTGAACTCCTATAGACCATTCGTGGTTATAAATACAGTCTTCCCTCGGTCTCTCTCGTCCACTTTCATTTGCCAGTAGCCACTCTTCAGATCCATCGATGAGAAGTACTTCGCATGGCAGAGGAGGTCGAGGGGGTCGTGGATTCGTGGCAGGGGGTCACGTCCTTTTTGGTGATCTTGTTCAATCGCCGGTATTCAACGCAGAATCAGAGTGTGCCGTCTTCTTCACAAGTATGACCGGCGCAGCCCACGGACTGTTCGACGGCTGTATAATGTCGTCGCTAAGCATGTCGTCGACTTTAGTCTGCACGGCTTCGCACTCGTGTGAAAAGACGCGGTACGGTGACTGTCGGGTAGGTCGGGCTCCATCCTCGGTTATTATACGGGTCTTCGCCAGAGGTGTCTGACGTAACTTTGACTTCGACGATAAACACTCGCTGTAGCGACGCAGCAAAGCCAATAACGTGTTATTTTCTTCTTGCGGTAGCGCCGGATTCACGTCGAACGGATTCAGAAGCTTGGAGTTATGTTCGGGTGAGCGTTCAAATTCGGCGACCGCCATCACGTCACCTGTTTCTTGCGTTTCTTCGAGGAACGCAATTGCAGCGCCCCTGTTTCAATTATGGTACTCCTTGCTGAAACTAGTGACCAAAACTTCGAATTGGCGTTTCTTAAAGTGCGCAGTGCCTGTTGCGACGGAGACACCACGGTCAAGGAGCAACCTTTGATCACTCTACAATAGAGTAGGCGTCAGGAACAGCATCTTCACGGTCAACCGGAGATCATCAAGCTTGCGCCGGCTGGCAGGGTTACAAGATCATCGGTGATCCTTACAGCAGCACGGTGTTCGGGGTTCGGTTCCAGAGTCATGGAGTGATCGGAGGAAAAAGTTATGGACTTGGCCTGTAGATCAATTATTGCACCGTTGTCCGGCAAAAAGTCCATTCCGAAGATGACGTCGCGGGAGCAGTTAGGCAAAATCACGAACGCCGCAGGGTACGTTGTGCCGTGCATGGTGACGCGCGATGTGCACGTTCAATTTGGCGCCACGAGGTGCCCTTCGGCTGTGCGAATGTGCGGACCGTCTCATCTGGTCATAACGTTCCTCAGCTTAGACGCAAATGGTCCGCTTATTACTGAGTAGTGAGCTCCCGTGCCTATGAGGGCGACTATATCAACGCCGTCGATAGACACCTTGACGTCAGATGCCGCCTTCCTCGAGTACCGGGTGCGTCGGAGCGTCGCATCTCGCCTTGTGCGTGTTGACGGTCGCGCACTGTGCGTCGTCATTGTTGTCGTCTTCTCAGCGGCACATTCGGACATTTCGGGTACGCTTCGCGCCGTGTGGCTGTCGTCGTGTTCCGGAGTCTCCTCAGGGTTATATCGGGTCATCGGGATGAGGGCATGTCGTGATTCATGGTCTTCAGCGGGTCGCTGCTTCGTTGGAAGGTTTTCAATTTTCCGCCGTTGTGCAACTTCACCTCCCGAAGTTCCTGCTTTTAGCTTGCCCTACGTGTGCTGGGGGACTTTCTACGTGAAAAGTCAGCATTGCTACAGCGGTTCGGCGATTGGTATAGGTAGGGCGATGGCGAGCGCTTGAACGTTTCTGTGCCGCGGCTGGCTTAAGAAAGCTAGCCGTCGATCTCACGTGGTCGTTGCCCAGGGAGAGGGCGAGGTGCGTCGATGGAGAAACCACGCAGTCCGAGTCTGTTGTATGGGCAACGACGATAGATGAGATAGGCCTCTCCGCAGTGGTAGCACAGCGGATGATTATCGGCGGTTTGCCTTACGTCAGTCTTTCTCGGCGTCTGGTTTTGGGCAATGGAAGGCGGTACGGTGGACAGCAGCGACAGCGGGGACGGCGCCGAGAGTGGACGGCGGTACGACGGAGGTTCTTGTAGACGGGAAGGGGCAGGGAGGGGTCGACGAACAGCCGCGGAGTAGGTCATCGCCTGTGGCTCGCTTGGTGCCTCGAATGGCAAAGAAGTGCACAAGGTGTGTTGAACCTCTTCGCGGATGACCTCAGACAGAGAAGCCACTTGAGGTTGCGGCGTCATTGGAAAACGCTTCCGAAGCTCCTCCCTGACCACTGCTCTGATGGTCTCGCGCAGTGTGTCGGAGCTTGTAGGCCCGGCACCAATCGTCTCGGAAACCAGCGCGTTGACCGGGCGATGGTACTGCCTCGTTCGAACTTCCAGCGTCTTCTCCATCGCGGCCGCCTCAGACGCCAATTTGGTAACTGTCTTAGGAGGGTTGCGGACAAGGCAAGCAAAAAGCTCCTGCTTTACCCCTCGCATGAGAGACCTTAGTTTCTTTTCTTCTGTCATCTCCCGATCTGCACGTCGAAACAACCTCTTCATCTCCTCAACAATAATCACTACCCCTTCATTGGGGTGTTGCGTGCGCGTTTCTAGCAAACGTGCGGCTCGTTTCTTTCGCACGACCATGGCGAATATTTTAAGGAACTCGCTCTTGAAGGAGAGTCCAGTCCGTAAAAGAGCTTTCATGGTTCTCGAACCAAGTTCGAGCTGCATCCTCCAAATAGAAGAAGACATGCTGAAACGTTTCTTCTTCATCCCATCTGTTAAATATCCGAACACCCTCCACCTTCTCCAACCAGTCCTCACTATCTTCCGTGAGTGATCCATGAAATGATGGCGGTTTCCGGGGTTGCTGCTGAACTACTGGATGGCACTTGGTCTTCGTGGATGCGTTGTTTATGGCAATGGCCGTGACGTCTTCCGGCTTCAATTTATCTGCACTAGTCCAAACTCCGGCTCTAGGTCTTCCTTTCGGCGGCAGGCACGAGTTGGGCTTGCTTGACGACTTGACCAGGGTTAAGGGTGCATGTACCCAGCACCTTCACGAGATGCCACGTTGCCATAGACGGCGCAGTTGTTCTAAAAAACAAGTTAATTGGAGCGAACATGTGCTCCCCTAACAACTCAAAGAATACAAGGCGGCGATACAGTAATCAACAAAGTTACGTGCGTAAACTGGGGTCGGGATCGAACCCATTGCGTTTGCTCTGCAGGCTTTTACCTCTTGGACCGAGTGTTTCTAGAACCGTCGATTTACATCCGGAACATTGCAGATCAAAGGAATATCATTCTGGGCTAGTGACGTTACGGCGAGACAGTCTGCTTTCTGAATGTGATAGCCCGTGCGGCATAAAAATAAAGAATGCAAGCCATGCTTCGCTTGGGACGCAGATAACACAGCCAGGCATAGCCGGGCAAACAATACACTTATACATGTTTTGCGGCAATATCATCATCACCATCATCACCGCCTATTTACGCGCACTGCAGGGCAAATGCCTCTCCCATTATTGTGCAATTATCACGGTCCTGTGCTAACTGCGACAAATTTATCCGCGCACAATTTTTGATCTGATCTGCCCATTTAGGTTCTGCCGCCCCCAGCCACGCTTGCCTTCTCTAGAGATCCACTCTGTTACATTTATTGACCAACTGTTATCTTGCATTCGAAGTACATGCCCTGCCCCCGTCAATATCTTCTTAATTTGTGCTACTATGTCCTTAACAGGCGTTTTTTTCTGACCCACTCCACTCTTTACGTAGGTTATCTTGCCTTCGAAGTATATACCCTGCCCACGTCTATTTCTTCTTCTTAATTTCTACTAATATGTCATTAACACGCATTTTTTTTACTCCTATCATCGTCTGCTCTATTGCTCGCTGAGTAGTCCTCAATTTTATTTGAACCCTCTTAGTGAGACTGAAAATTTGTGCCCCATAGGTGAGTACGGGTAAGATGCAGCAGTCATACACTTACTTCTTAAGGGACAATGGTATGCTGCCATTCATTATCTGAGAATGCCTGCTGAAAGCACTCGACCCCATTCTTTTTCTTCTATTATCTCTGCCTCATAGTGGGCATCCGGGGTGAAAACATGGTCTCAGTGGATATATTCGGGTACCACATACAATGACCCGCCACCTATCTCAAACCGCTGTGCTGTCCCGAGGTTATATTCATTCATTAAGTTTTCTTCATATTAATCTTTAGGCCCGTAGTTCTACTTTGTTAGTGCAGTACACTAAGCATGCTTTTCACGTACATAAAATAAAATTTTTATATATATATATATATATTAAAATATAAAATATATATATATATATAATTAATATATAACATTTTTTTTTAGATACTGAAAATACAATTGTTTGAAAACCAATTCCACGATTTTGCCCCAACAAACGTATACACAAGCGAGCCAGATTTTTTAATTTATAGCGCTGTTTAAATGCAATCCATTTCAATATGCCCGCGTAGCATGGCAGCCACAAGCTGTTGAAAATTTCTGAAACACCACGCCGCCGGTACGATCAAGAGTTTTTTATTAGAAAACATTCACTAATGGGTATATTTCAGGCCTACCACATAAGACTTACGATTAGTATGTAGTCCTTTCTGCACGTCAACTTGCTACAGTTTTTGGCGGGATAGTTCCAACTAAGCATGGTCTTCAGCCGCTTCCCATACCCACACGCCTATGGTAGGACGACATCTAGTCACAGCAGGTAAGTTTTCCTAATTATATATTACTCTACGGTTAACAAAGTAATTATGACAACTGAGAGATTCCTCAACAAGTGTTATGCCGATTCATATAATTAGTATATTGGCCCACAAGCGCATCGCTAGGTACTACCGCTAGTTACAATACACATCGTTGTAGTAAACCTTTTCTTGGGGGGGTTTTGGCTGCCGATGGCACGGAGTAACTTATATTCGATGCCCTGCACTCCTGACACTGTGGTTTTGGTTAGTAATAGGGGATCACTCTGAAATGTGCTATTGTGACGTCTAAAACGAAAAAAGGCAGTTGCTTAAGATGATAAGAGCGAAACTGGCGGACGTTAGCTATCAGCCAGGAAGCAGCGCTGACATAATGAGGCTTGAGTGTGGGCTAAGGTGAAATTGTCCTGCGTGGTTTTTATATTTGGCCTGCGTGGCATTACGCAGACTTCAGTGCTGCCACCATGTTTTTTGCGTAAGCAAGCCTGCTGCGCGAAGGGTTACAAGAAGAAATGTTGTTTATCGTTCTGTCTTAGGAAGTGGGAAAACACGAAAGTAAAATGTGCCTTCACAGGACCATTTCAATATTTATTGTGCTTTGATATGAACTTGCACCCCACTATTAATATTTCGTCGGTATAGAACCGATAGACACATAAACATAAGACACTGAATTACATGCGCCAGAGCATCGCGTGAATCTGATTGAAACCACATGCACTTGCAAACCGTGCGCCCGAAACCGAGAGGGTTGTCGGCGAACAGATTGGTAAACTCACAGTGCTCTACAGCTAAAGAAGCATACTTTGCAGCTAAAGGAGCATAATTTGCGGGTCGGCAGAAGTCTTCTGGGTATCCTTGGCGAGTAACGTTCCGCTGGCGGGTCACTTAGGAAAAAGGGTGACCACATTGGTCCTGCTTTGTGCCGTCTATGCCAGAGGCTTGTGTTGTGACGAGCTCAGCTTGTGGAACGCAGCGGCGGCGGCCCACAAGATGAGCCGCGTTCCACATTGGCGGTGGATGGGTGAACACAGCAGCTTCTGCTGCTAAACGATGTCGTATCTAGGAGGCAACTATCAGCGCTCATTAGCCTAACGGCGCACCACTCCGTTTCTTCTCTCCTAAACGGCAGCACCATCTGAATAGACAAGTTAGAAATGGGGACATCAGGCACGTTCGTGCAGCTCCCGGGCATGACTTCACGGCTCAGTCGGTGGAACATTTCATTTCTCCCGTTCTGGCCAGAGTGATCAAGGGCTCGAAACCCAGTGCCTCCGCGCCAATAGAACTTTTTCTGGTTGTGTCACTTCCATGACAGATACGACGTCGGTGAGGCTTGTGTACCTCGCGTTCAAACACTTTCGTGGTAAAAAGATTACACCATCTTCCCGTAGGGGAACCCTTAGTAGTATACGAAGCAGCCTTGGGGTCGATTCAAATGCCCATTAGTTTTCACTTCGTCGTTTGCGTTAGGATGAGGTGCATAGCTACCGTTATATTTACTGTTTGGTTTCCATGGTAACTTCCGAACATGTCACTTACCAGAACTACTAAATGGGAAATTGCGTTGACCCGATGGTGACTTCACCCACCACTCAGGGTTGCGCTAGGCGAAGATGGTGTAATTTTATTGGAAGGGGGTGTGTTAAAGTAGAGAGGTAATAAAGAGAGAGAGAGAGAGACGTTGTACGTAGTATGAGTTTGTCTTTATTTAGGTATTATTATCATCATGTTTAACGTAGCTGACGTCGAGCGGTGGTTGGCGTTTCGCTTTGATTATGACCGCCCTATGGTCTGGGAAATGTAATGTCAAGGGCCGTTGTAGTGGATGAAACCTAAAGTTGCTGAAGATGACGTTGATGCACATTCCCCGGATGGTTATAGGCTGCTTGTAATCACGGCCCGCCGAGACTCACCGACGCGCGGCGCCGCCGACGATGATGAAACGTCGAAGGCCCGTGAAGCGTGCTCGTCTCGTGCCGGCCCAGGATGACAACAGCAACACTGTCGCTCCAGGAGCCCTTAAAGGGGAAGCGTGCTCGCATCGTGCTGGCCCAGGAAGACACCGGCAACACTGTCGCTCCAGGAGCCATCAAAGGGTAAGACACCAGCAGGCGTTCAGCAAGCCGAGCATGCGCAGTGGGGGTGTGGACGCCGCATGGTGGAGGGAGGGACATAGACCCGACCCATGAGATGCTTTGCATCTAAAACGTGCCACGTGACATTCGTAAATTCTGTCACCTAACGTTTGGCTAGCGATGATCATGGCTGTGCTTTGCGAAATTTACCCTAAAACAAACTGCTGCCGTCCAACGAATGAAGAAGATAGTTACTGCCTGGCATACGAGCTGGGGTTTTTGTGGTGTGCGCCAGGGGGGTGTGAATCTGTTTGGACAGTCTGGTTGGAATACAAGTGTCTCCAGTAATTGACGACAGGTCAGTGTAAAGTGAGGTATCACAACCCGGCAAGGTAGGATGCTTGTGAAACACGCCCGTGTCTGATACTGCAGGCAAGCGTTTGGAGATCTTACAGAAAATTCCGCTGCGACTGACCGGAGTGTTCACTGTTCCCAGATAAACATCTCTCGAAGGTGTCGCCACGGCTAATGGGTAGCAAGATGAGTCTGAGTGGGATATAGGCATGTATCTTTTGTTTCACTGTTACCAACGGTTTAACCCGGTTGGATGCTCTGCTGGTTCGTGTAAAGCGACGAAACCAATCACTCTTATGACTCGCCGGGGTTGGCTATGCAGCAGAGGAAAAATGACGACGACAGCAGGATACGATGACAAAAACTCTATTTAAATATCTTAAAAAACAGAGTTAATAGAAAGGAGTTACAGGGCATCGCTGCCGTATCTTTGGCATGTCTGAAGTTTCACCCCAGAACTTCTTTCCGGGGGATACATTATTCACCAGCTACGCCCTAGACCCTACTGTTTCACTTGTGCTAAACACAAAGGCTCGCTGAATTGTTAGATGGGCTAACGCCAAAGTCTGGGGCCTACCGTCCTGGCCACCCATTTACGACCTCACGCAGATTATGTGCGTGCAGCGAATCTGATTAGTTTGCAGTGTGTTTGAATACATCAATAGCCGAGCCAAATGCTGCTGCACTCAGTGTATGACTCTTCCTACCCTCCAAGAATGCCACTGCCACCATGAAACTGCAAAAGCTAATCTGCACACGTGTTGGCTCCGGAAGTCTTCACCGAGACAACTTTTAACCACAACGCATTGTTGTTTCTCTGCGGGTAGGTCGCCCCTGGGCGTATTGCCCCGGATCCGCGTTCCTTAAAAGCCATTACGGCCCCGGGCGAACAGAGCGAAAAATGATAGCTTGCGCATAACCCTGCGGATGCTCGTCCTTCATCTCTCATTTCGCCATTGTATTAGAACGACACGAGTAAAAAGGCGTCAGAAGCACAACTCCAATGCTAGAGGGTAGCAAAGCTCTGTGCGACTCAAAAGATGGCACTGGGTTAGGGCTAGCCATTCTTCTATGCGATGTTCATTCATATACACTGTTAAACGTATCCCTATAAAGTTACGGTAACACAGACCGCTAACTCTTGATGGCGGTATGTATCCATAAAACAAATCTAGTACTACTGAAGCTGTAGTTAAACCAGACGGCATACTTATATTAACTGCTAAGGTTTGAAGCCGTACCATGCGTATACAGCATGAACCGTGCTTGCACTTCACGGCAAAAGTTCCCTACTAACTTCTACAGGTACAACGCCTAATCGGTAGCCTACAGAACCCCTAATTCAGAAGCACAAATACAATTTCAGCGAAGTTACTCTTGTTATATAATTTTCCGGCATGAAAGGTTAACACGAAGGTACTGTGCTGCTGAGCATGATGACGCGGGTTGGAGTTTCAGCCGCGGCGGCCACTTTTCTATAGAAAGCAAAAATCAAAAACGCCCGTCTGTACAAGATTTCGCCGTACGTTAAAGATCCCCATGTGGTCAAAATTAACCCGAAGCCCTCCACTACGACGTGCCTCATCGCCTGCGGTGCGTCCACGCGTTAAGCTCTAAAATCAATCAATCACAGCTTATCGGTCTTCTTATCGTACATTTATGTGGCTTGTCTTGCGGGGAGAAGAACAAGAACAGTCACAATACGAAAAGAAAAAAAACAGCATGCAAGCCTTAATCTGCGACTCATTTTTTTCTGCAAGTGGATTTATAGGGCGATATTAGCGACCAAATACATGAGTTGGTAGTCAGCACTTCTGTTTCGTGTTTTCGTGTCGTGTCGCAATCATGTTTGTGCTGTCATACCACCATTATCAGATCACTTACCTGGCATCCAACTTACTGGTGTTTTGTGTAGTTATGTGCGTGAAACGAGTCCGCAAGAAAAAATATTTTATGTAGAATATATTTTAATAGAACAAATATCAAATACAATGGTAATTTTATCGGCACTTTAATCTTGACCGATCACGACACATGCGGTGTCTGAACTTCTCATTCCGCAATGTTCTGTGCATATCTTGTCTGTTTACCCTCTTCTCTTTACATCTTCAAATACTGCTTCAGAATAAACCAACTTTTTTTTCTGCTTGAAACGGGCTCATTCGTGTCTCGCCAGACAGCAACAAAATACGAAGTGCTTATGTGGTGCCAGCATCCTACACATCAGAAGAATTGACATGTAATTCTATAGCCTCCAGAGCACTTGCAGTTGACCGGCAAAACAGAAAAAATCTGGCGCATCCTCAAACTGATATTAAAACGGTTTCTTGTCGCCTCCCCACCACAAAAGAAGCTACCCCCAAGACCCACAAAGACCAGTCTAGTACTAAGCGTGGCCGGTGACAACGTTTTAGAAGTCAACAACAATTTCGTCTTCAACGCAGGCGAAGACTGGTAGAGTTATGGCACCTTCATGAAAAAATTCGACGACTACTCCGCGGCACATCGAAACGAGGTGCACGAGCAGTACCTTTTTTCCAACAGCTGCAGGCACCAGAATAACCATCCGAACAATTTATAAGGTATTTGTGGAAGCTCGCAAATTCTTGCGATTTCTGTACTTCGATGTATTGGATGACGCATGACCGAATTGTTTTACGAGCAATAAGCATAAAAGTTCAGAAGAAGTTCCTACGCTATAACAAGCTGACTCTGGCAAAACCGGAACATGTGTGCAAGGCAGCTGTACTGTCGGCCGTCCAAACAAGCTCTGGGAAGGAGAACAAGTCGGCGCATTGAAGACGGCGCCGATTCCTGCACCTCAGTAACACACGTCGATGGCAAGCAAAAATTCACGTTGACGCCGCGGCGACAAGAGACTCCGAGTCGTATGCACGGTTCAAATCTCGTAAATGTGGTAACAGACACGAAGCATGAAGCTGCCCGTCATTTGGATGCACATTCAACGATGCGGCGGTAGAAATCATTTCTGATTTTGCTGCCAGAGCAACACGCAAGTTTTAGCAATCTTTGTGAAGACGGCCTTGCAGGAACGTGACTGGGCAGTCATAGCACAATTGGAGAACAAAGTGCTCGAACTTAGAGGGGCATACTAACGCTGAAGCGAATCTTCTGCCGTACTGAATGTATCAGTGCCTGCAACCAACCATTCAAGTGGGGGCTAGCAGCTCCGTACTACGTTCGTACGACCAAGGGATCATCAGGCAACTCGGACATCTAACAACAACGGGCCACCGTAGGAGACAAGTCAGCCGAGATCCACTTTTTCGTCGTAAAAAAGGGGCGCCAGGCCATTTTCTGATTTCACGCAAGTGATATACTGGAAATCCTCAAACGATCGGTCAACGCCGCCACGGCAAGCACGACTGAGCTAGTGCTGAAGGGGATGCCTAAAGTTTTTTCTGGCACGCGGTGCATTCCAAGGGAATATCAGATAATACTAAACGTCAGTGCCGTACCTTTTGTTCAGACGGCCCGACGAGAGTCACTCACCTTGCAAAAGCCACTCCGACTGCAACCAGATTGAATGACGAAGGCAGGCATCATCGCTCGAACACAGAAGCCAACAGTCTGCGTGAGCTGTTTGGTGATTGTAACAAAAAAGAATGGCGAGCTAAGAATATGGATGGACCCCAGCAAAACCAATGAGTGTTCAAAGCGTCAGCACTACGAGGCAGAAATCGGGGGAGTGAAATTTTTTCGCGCTTTTAGGGTAAAGCAGGCTTTAACCAAATACCATTCGTCGACGCTTCCGCCAGGATATGCACAGTCACGACGTGTTTCGGGCGGTATCGCTTCCTAAAACTACCGTTCCAGATCGCGTCTGCGTCGGTGGCCTTTCAAAGGTCCATGAGCCAGGCTTCGCACGCTATACCTAGAGTACGTGTGTATGTAGATAATATTCGTATGTGGGCACCCACAAGAGCAGAACAATATGTGAGGCTGACAGCTTTTCTGAGATCAGGTTGAGATGCAGGACTCACGTTCAACGCTGTCAAGTGCGAAAGATGAGTGAGGGAGATTGCAGATTTATGCGATGTAATCTTGGACAAGGGCATACACCCAAGCCCTGATGCTGTGAACTCAGTACTCGACACTCCATACCCACAAACAGGCTAGGGGTTCTGCGAATGATGGTCGTCGCTTATTATTTGGAAACGTTTTTGCCAGGGCTGGCTGATAAAGCACACCTGATGCGGACGCTGAAAAAGAACGATGCATCGTTCGAATAGAGCGACAAACATGCAAGTAAATGAGAAGATCCGCGCTATTGCCAAAGCAGGCAGCCTGTGTTAGCCATTTTTCATCCCAGATAAGAGGTTAGGATCGATTCGGACGCTTCCCAAAGCGGCGTAGGGTCCCCTCCCATGCAGTGGTACGGGGAACTAAGGAAACTGGTTTCCTGTGTCTCGCAAGTGCTGACAGATGCCCAGAAAAGGTACTCTGAAATAAACGAAGCGCTGAAGGTAGGATTTGGTAGCACAAATTGACATCATTTCGCTTACGGGAGCAAGATTAAACTGGAAAGCACTCCCCATCATTCAAAGCATCATCCCAAAAAGCATCATCCCAAATACCACCACGGCTGCCGCGTTTCTTCCTGCGCCTGTTGAAATACGATTTCGAACTCTATGACATCGAAACAGCTGGTGCCGGCGGAAATGCCGTCAAAGGCTTTAGTCTCCAGACATGGAAGTCTGTGGCGTAAGAATCGTTGCATCGCTTGTCAGCGAGGCAAACCTGCCGGGGTTGACACAGAAATAGAGCACTGATAGTTATATCACGTTTATCATCGAAGCACTTTTCAGACGAACTGACGACGATAAACGGAGTAGTGTTCAAACGTTGCAAGGTGGTCATATCTATAGCTATAGGGCAGGAGACACTGCGAAGAATACATGGCGGACTCATGGGGCTTAACTAATGCACATTACAGGTTGGACTTGTCGGCTTTTGGCCAGGAATGAACGCAGACATTGACTTCCTCGTCATAACGAGGGCAATTTGCCAAAGCAATGCCTATCCACAACCACGTTCGCCCGTCTTGATGCAACGTCTTCCCGAGCATGCATGGTACAGACTCGGTATAGACCTGTTTCAATATGCAGGCGGCTCGTATCTTTCCGCATACGACGCGTTGTCGAAGTTCCTGCGAGTAGAATTGCTGCGCAACACATCCTCTGCCACTGTGGTTTCGAAATTAAACGCGATGTTCACGAGGCATGCAATTCGCATCGGACTATGTACACATGAAAGGTCCCAATTCCGCAGCCGAGAATTTGCGAACTTAAGAAAAAATTGATGACCTCAACCACACGATTTCGAGTCCTAGGTTTTCCCGCTAGAACGTGTTAGTAGAAAAAGTTGTACAACTCGTTTAAAGGATTCCTAAAAGAACGTAGGAAGGACAGATTGATTTTGGGATTGGTTTTGCCCAATAATCAATCTAGCCCTACGGAAAACTGCCAGTTACCAGAAGAGCTGCTCCAAAGGTGACAACTGTGGACTCCAATACCAGACCTAAACGAAACAGCACGCCAGGTTGTTCACAACAGTCAGCAGATTTGCACGTGAGAAAAAACCTTCCTCCTTCGCATGAAGGGATGGTTATTCTTGTACAATGAGACACCTCGGAAATGAACTCTTGGGTAGTCAACAGAGGCGGCCCAGATCGCACGTGGTTGCCTCAGGATAGTGTTGTACGACGTACCGCGGTTGTACCGTGGTGGTACGACGTACCGCCAACATCTGCTTTTTACCGAAGAATTGTTCAACAGCACTGAAGACAGCTCATCAGACAGAGAATCCAAGAGTGACACAGAAGTCCAAGGTCAACCACCTGCAAGCAGAACGACTACCTCCATCGAATGGTTGTTGAGGGTGACCCGTAACAGAAGATCCCCGGAGCGGCTCACCTACAGCAACAACTTTGTTGAAAGCACTTGTCACGGATAATCCAACTGAGTGGTGCGGTGTGATTCTATATATTTTTTTTATTCAAGATGAAAGGAAGATGTATCCGCGGTCTAATGATGACCGATCACGACACGTGCGATGTCTGAAATTATCATCGCGCGCACCCAGGACAAATGTCGTCGGTTTACCCTTTCTCTTCCCATATCTAAATATTGCTTCGGAATAAACTAACTTGTTCTTTTTCTGCTCGAAACTGGATCGCTTGTGTCTTGCCAGACTGCACCAGAACTCTTATCTTCAAACAATACGGGCTGCTGAAAAAGTAACGTGTTGTTGACACACCACAGATTCAAAATGGAAATTAACTTTTCAGGAATTTGATGTGGCTCCCTTTGCAGGATAAAATTGCAGCCATTCTTCCTCTTAATGAAAACTTAATACCTCAAAAAACAAACAATCCAATAAACACGCTTAAACTTGTGCTCCTGGCACTTCATATTAAAGAACGCATTATTTTATACACGAGACTAGCAAAATGGCTCTGGTCTGTGCTAGTTGGTACATCTTAGATGGGAATCAGCTTTAATAAAACGAAAGCAAAAGGAACAGGGAGATACACGACACACTGCTGACTATGAACTGGAATTTTACTGAAGAAAACACAGATATATACATACAAAAAACACGAAAAATATAAAAACTTTGTTTACTTCAGTAATTGAATATGATTAGCGAAGATTGCTGCGCAGAAACACTTTTTCGGTACGTGACAGGGCCACAGACGGCACACTGACGCAGCTATATCCAGCTTCGTCTATCGCCAATGCTTCGACTATCTCTCGTCCGATTGTACTTCTCTTGCTTCTAATAACTGCGATTTTGTGCACGTGGGCTTCACAGTGGCAGTCTCGAACGTGGGTACCAAGGTGGCCAGAAGGGGTTGCTTGCAGCGAAGCAGCATGCTTACACGCCCTGTCGTTAAGGCATAGGCCGGGTTGTCCGATGTAGACGAACCGGCACCTCAGGGGAACTTTGTAGACCACATTTGTGCTGCAATTTGCGTATCTTGTCCGGTGTTTTTGTCACAAACTGGCAACGGCGCGCATTTGTTCCCCCGATGGCACATGCCGTAGTCCTTGTTGGAGGCGGAGAATATGACCCTGATGCTATGTTTCTTCCCCACTTTTTTCATAATATGGGAAAATCCATGTACGTATGGCCGAACTGCCAACCGTCTTCTTTCCTCTTCAGTGGGTTGAGGAGGCCGTCTCTTCTTTTTACCCTTTATCCTTTCCAGAAGCGCTTCACAGACAGGTTTCAGCAAGCTTTTAAATGCAGAGCATTTCAGTAACTCACGATGTCACCCGCGTTGGCGTCCGTAGTCCGCGTCCGCATCGCTCCCCCTACACTATTAAATACTTGCCAGCGCCAGGTTTCGATCCTACGACTCTGTGGGCGGAACGCAAGGTGCACGGTACTCTACCAACTGAGGCACAAAGCCGACACAGAACGGAAGGTTACGAACGTGCCTTATATCCTTGACTCATTCAACCGTCGGACAGAGGTGCACCATCTCCCCCGCGTCCTCCTCGCCTTCTCTCCGCTCGCAACGCCCTCTCTCGCCGCGTTCGGTTCGGGCGCACAACAGGTGGGGACGTGCGCAACATCCTCTCTCGCCGCGTTAGGTTCGCGCGCAAGAACAGGTGGGGCGCTCGCATCGCGCTCTCTCGCCACGGTCGGTTCGCGCTTAAACCACATATGTCGTTCGCGCGCGCTGCGGTCGCTAACATCTGTGGCGTGATCGTGACGTCAGCATCACGCGTTTGCGTGGTGGCGATTTCGGCGCTATAACACTCTCTCGCGAGGGGCATTGGATTGGATTCGATTGGATTGGCTTGGATTGGCTTGGATTTGGATTGGATTGGATTGGATTAAAGTGGATTGTGTTGGATTGTGTTGCGTCATAGCCGCGCCACGTTGCGTCATAGCCGCTCCACGTTGCGTCATAGCCGCGGCAGGGGGTTCACGGCACGTTTCACCATCGACTTCATCGACAATGTCTACGCTGGAAGACAACAATTACAACAACAACAACCAATACGTAATCCATACGACTTGCAGGCGCCCCCCCCCCCCGCAGAAATGCTCTGCATTTGATCGTGCCCCTCGCGAGGGGGATGTTTTTCCTTTTTTGGGTATCCGGCGTTCTGAAGGCGACTGGCCTGTCTTTCGAAACTGGTAGCCATCTGGTTCGAACAGGACTTCTTGAGCGCCGATAGCAAGGCATAGTGGCCACTGCTCTCTTGACAGTATTGGAGTGGCCAGACGCGTAGGGTAGAAAGGCCTTGGACGAACGACGCTCGTACATCCAACAGGCATGGTGTTGCCGGAAGTGAATAATGATATCCAGGAACCTGATTGACGCGTTTTCAGAGAGCTCTTGTGTGAAGGAGAGGTCCGGGCAGCATTCCTTGGAGACTTTGAGGACAGCGTTCAGGCAACGGTTTGGAGGAGCACCTGTGGTTGTGTTGCACAAGACGAGGAAGTCGTCTATGTAGCGAAAAATGAAAAGGACGCTGTCTTCTTTGAGACTGGACTCGATTGCTCTTCCGCATGATGCCAGGAGGATTTCGGATAGGTACGGGGCTACACGGGACCCTATGCATATGCTGTACTTTTAGACATAGTGCGCAT
Source organism: Haemaphysalis longicornis (assembly GCA_013339765.2). Taxonomy (NCBI): domain Eukaryota; kingdom Metazoa; phylum Arthropoda; class Arachnida; order Ixodida; family Ixodidae; genus Haemaphysalis; species Haemaphysalis longicornis. The sequence goes on along the minus strand of CM023453.1, from coordinate 159,662,348 downwards.
CTTCGTGCTGAACGATGAGCGACAACAGGTAGGCTTCTACGAGCTCAAGTCTTATAGGAAAACATATGTAAAAGTGCTTTTATGAAAGCGCTCGCATGGTGTCTAGACCAATACATATCACACTCAATATGCTATACAGAATACGTTGCAGCTAAGGTTGCCTTGCTACCTTAGCTTGACGCAAGCTTTGCAGAAAAAGAACTTATTCCTTCTTTAGGGTTCCATCCAAGAAATATTGTCAATTTAGCGTTGACCCGGCTACACAACTGCGAATCTGAAACTAGATTTTTTCCTTAAATTTCAGTAGCATGGCTGTATCGTTTAGTAAATAATTTTTTATTGATGGGCAACCCTCCATAATATTTTGCTTTCATATACCAGCTAGATTGCCATCTAATTCACCACAATACACCATTCCTTCACAAATCCGGCAGACTTCAAACCTGCCACTCAACGATTATGTACTAATTTTCGAACTCCATTTCTTTTATTTTATTTCCAATCATATTCTTTTTTTCACGGTATATTGTTTTTTCCGACCTTTTGTACTTCTCGGTTCTACTCTGTAGGCGCTCTACAACCTTTTGTATTTCACAGAGCAGTGAACACGAACTTCTCTTGTATAAGTGCATGCAAAATTTTGTTCGTCATTCAAAGATTGCAAGCGCTGCTACGAGAAATATTGCTTCTAATGGCCTTAAAATTTGTGCGGAACGCCCCCAACTCTTGGCCAATAGGCATTTGTTTTTGTGCAGAAAAACCACCCGAAATGAACGCAGGACACGGGAAGAGAGTACACGAACACGCCAGTAATTTTTTGCGCAAAAAAGAACTCGTGAAAGGTGTGCAAGAAACCACAAGATAGAACACAAACACGCTGCTCCAGCAGCAGGTTTGTATCCTACCTTCCCGCGTCCTGTTTCCTTTTTACTGGTTCTTTATTTGCACAGTATGAACGAACTCGTCCAGCCTTTAGATCTCTTGAAGTAGTATTTTCTTTTGTGCAGTGAGTGGTCAATTGCACCTTTAAAGAATACGGTGGATGAACGGGATGGAAGGGTGACTGTCATGAGCAACCTCCCAGAAGGGATATGTGCCAAAGCAGAACTGGGAGATGAGAAGAAGAGAAAAAAGAGGCAAGCTTTGGACCAGGCTACGCTCCTGGAACCGTCCCCAGCGTGAGCGGGGCCTGACGACGCCTCAGGCCTACTGACTGAAGCTCCAGGCTGCGAACCTGGAGGGAGACCCCGCGGCAGCGCACCGTCGGCGGCTCCAGGTTACCAACTATAGGCTACAGACGGGGACGTCCGGGCTACGCTGCGACGCCAGCTCCACAAAGCAACTAGGGCTACGCTCCCTTGGCTGTTGGCGGCGACGGCTGGGCCCACTCCCCGCAAGCCTCTACGAGACGTGACGAGACGCATCGACTGGAACGTGAGGCTACGTCACACTTGAAGATTTAAACGCGACTCAAACCGCCAGAACGCTTCCATGACTCTTTACCGTTTTTGTCTTGTGCTCTAATACCGTCGCCATCGATTAAACCATTTTTTTTTTTTGCATCCTGTCCGCTGGATGAATTGACGTGACAGTGACGTACGTTTAGTTTATCCCCCAAATCTTTCGTAACGAGAATGGTTTTTGCTTAACTGGGCAGTATTCGTCGATTAGTTCGATTTCAGACCAGCGTTCGAGTTTCTGTTCCAATGTGATGACTTAGAAAAGTTGTTTTCGTACTGCCGAATCCCACACTCTGTATACTCGTTTTCACTGTATAATGGGAATGATGTTTTTTGTAGCGTTCAAAGCCATAATTACAAACTGATGGGCGTGCACCTTGAAGACAGATACCTATGTAAAGAATGCTAATGAGGAGGGTTGGTGGATCGTAACCTCCAAACCTTTTCAGATCATAGAACGTACGTCCCTCATAAAAATGTTTGCCGACATTTATTAAACTTGTTATAGAGATTGGTCAAACGAATCCTATAAACATTTTGTCAAGATTTCATAGAATATTTGTATTGAGTTTCTATTACAAATCGTCTGCCACGCTTTAATTAAAAATCTATAGAGCCAAGTCATTAGAACTTATCGCTTTTAAAAATAGCCTCTTAAGAATTTCGTATAGGGTTTTTATAAAAACAATTCAGTAAGCTTCCTATGCAAATCTTACTAAGTAAGTCGCACAGCCTGTTGCGTATGAATAAACTTTGAATAAACGTTTCGATTACTTTTTAATAAATTTGCTTGACTTGGCTTTCTTGAAATTATTATTTTGTATCGTCGTAACATTCTCCTGCGAGTGAGTCTAATTTCAATACAGTTTCTGACGGGTTTCTATTAAATTCATCTCAATTAGATTCCCGTAAACGTCTTATTCTGCCCAGTCATCACAACCTGTTGCTTATGAGCTAAGCTGGAATCAAATTTATGAGTGTTTTAGTGAATTTATCTCTAATGACTTTCTATAGAGTTCATACTATTGAGTATAGGCGTAATATCCTGATGCCTGCGAGTCAGGTTTTCTAACAAGTTCTAACAAAAGAGCTTTGTAGGGGCTCGGAGTGTCCGGCGGTGATGGCCGTCACCCCGGGCACCACAGCGCCCAAATGCTCTGAAGACGAAGTGATGGTGCGTCTATCTCGCCAGCTCTGTTGATGCGGCGGGGCAGGTGGCGCAATAGCACCCAATATATATGCACGGATAAAGTACCAGACCTCCGTGGGTGGGCTATAGAAAGGAAATACAGAGTCTATTGAAATTCAACATGATGAAGGCAACAAGATGCTTGCGGCATGTTTGTAACAAGATGTTTGTTGCCTGTGTAACGACCACAGGCCACACATATGGAGTTCGATCGACCCCCGAGAAAGGCAATACAGAGTCAGTAAAACTAAATACATTAAAGGCAACAAAATGCATTTTGTATTTTTGCAATAAAATGTTTATTGATTTTGTATTGGCCGCAGTGTTTAGGAATTGAGATATGGTTCACTTTATAGAAACGCAATATGAAGTGTATTAAAACTCAATGCCTAAAAGGCAACAAAATGTTGTGAGTTTGTGCAATAAAGAGTTTCTTGTCTTTCTAACGAACACAGGCTATGAGTTTTAAATGAATTTTTATTGACCCTATAGAAATGCAATAGGGGTCTGTTAAAACTCGGCGTCCATTCTGATGAGGGGTAAAACCTAAACAATTTTTACTGATGAAATTCCTATATTTTCTCGTTTTTATACCAGTCGCTCGCATATAAGTGGACGCAAAGGCATTCAAGGGGTCTGCGAAGCCATCTCCGGAGAGTGAACACCCCACTCTTCACACTTTTGGCTCAACAGCGTCTTGTCGACTCCACCCTGTCAAGCATAAAGTTGTGCAAAAAGTTTTCATTGCAAATTACGTCCAGTTAATAGGTTACTTTGTACAGGTCAGCTTTTATGCAGTGCAGAAAATGACATAAAACACCACAGAGCATAGGCAACAATTGCCACCCTCTTTATTATACAACTGAAATTATGTACTGCTACAAAATATAATCACGCTACTCTGCAGCCAAAATCGCTTTTGTTCTTTTCCCTCGCTTGAGAAGGATCCCTCTCAGCAATATTGAAATGCTCTCAAGAAACTTATTTCACAACCTGCTGGACAGAACAATAACCAGTACAGTTTGAGCATAAAAAACGCAACGCGCGCTGTTGCATGCACAGTTGAGAATTTCTGAATGAAACCGACATCCCATACAACTACAGGTATTGCACATGAGGAGTGAGGTGGCTAGTGTACACATAGTTCATAGTCTAATAAAGACCATTTAAGCAGCAGCTTGTTTGGCACGAGTACATATGATTGCAAGAAAGCAGGAGCAGGTAAGTAACGGCAACGTAACATGAGGTATTGCTAGCAGCATTCTTGATCAACCACCCGCTTTGCACAATCGTATGAGTATATGATGAAGCCCTGTGCACGGGTGTGCAACGCTACCCAACCCAAAATATTCCCATTTACGCTGCATCCTTATGAACGCGGTGTGTTTATGAGATAGCCATAACATTGTTTTGTTCTCCCTATAAATAGCATCTTGTTGAACGTTTCCCAAATTGGCGCTTTTTATAGCCTTTTCAATATAATCACCAAAATGTTGCTAGTATGTCATTTCAACATGTTGTCAGAGCAGGTTTCAAAACGTAAGTAAACACAAAGAGTGCAATCCTTAGTGTTCCCTCACATTTTGACAGGCATGTGTAACAAAGCAGTTAAGTGTGTTAATGTTAGGCCCCTTGGTTTCTAGTGATTACACAAAAACTTGCAGTTTTGTATTTTTATCACACATATGAGCTAACAATGCATCAAGGCACTGCAATAATAATGCTGTTCTTGCTGCCGTAAATACATTCACATGTGTCAGGACCTTCAATAAAGTTCATCGTCTGTCAGTCTGTCAGTGTATGTGTGAGGGTTACCACAGTATAAAAGGGTAGTGTGAAAATAGGTGACTGAATAAACTTATTTTTAATTTTTACCCCATTAAGCACGGGAGCTGTTTTTCTGTTTCGGCATCTTGTAACTATGTTTCAGAGGTCACAAAAAAAGGAAAACATCACAAAAGGACCAGTTGTCCAAAAGTATAGATCAGCTGCGCATCGGTGCTGAGTTGGTTCATCTTCTTTGCCCCCGTCTAATTGTTGTTGTGGGGCCGATGAATGCACCTGGCTTGTTACATATAACGTTCCGTAGGACATTTGCCACACACTGAAGTTCACCGAAGCTCCTTATTCGGAAACTGACAAATAGTGCCTTGCATAAACAGATAATCATTTTCGTCTCGGTTTTTCCCACGGCACCCAGTAGAGCTGACGGTAACTTTGTGGTTTAAGTTTGTCCGAGCGCGATTGCCAGTGCTGTTTGTGCTGCTGATGACAGCGTGGAGCAGAACCTTTATCCTTTATTTTAGTTTTGCTTCTGTTTTGTTTTTGTGTGTCTTCATCAACTTTTTGAAACCCCGGCAGCCAATTTTCATATTATTTTCGTTGTGTGGGGCCACCCTGGATAGCGGTTCTTGGTTATTCTCTGCTCTTCACTAGCCTCTCTTCGAAGCCAATATTTACACAGTAGCTTCCTTATACATGATCTTCATTCTCACTATCAAAAGACACATCATGTGACTAGTGATGTGTAGCACAAACAAAAACGACTGATGACAGAAAACGTTTCATTTCAATTCTTGCAACGCCCTGTTATTAGCCAAAAAAGCTATGAAAAGAGCACCAATGACTTCGATTTACTTATGAGGGCTGTGTAGACCACCCAAACGGCTCTGGTGCCTGTAAACACAAGAAAACTATGCGGTTGCCGTTCCCATTTTTTTTTCCTTTGTCTGCTCTCATATGTTGTGCAGTTGTAACTATCCCGTACACACGAGAAGCCCAGCAGTATGTTTTAGGCAATACAGAAGATGTCTAAAAGCCCACTGATGTACACGGGGGAAATGCTCACTCACTCCGAAAAAGCAACTGATTATTATTTTGTAGTTAGCTACACACTATTTTTCTCAAGCTTGAACCTCTGTTCTCTCTTAATTACGATCAGCCATTTTGAAAGTCCTTTAGAAAAAGATAACAAAAAACAACGAGAACGCTGGGTTACGCCAAGAACCCCTAGAAGTTCTTTTTAGCTTTCGAATTCATTCATTGCTTAGATGATTTGTAAATCCCCTGCTCTATATTTTAATGTACAAAACAGCCAGAACAGTTTACACATTGAAAACCATTGCTTTGAATGATGTGCACAGCACTGGAGGTCATAATAAATTGACAATTTAGGCCAAAAGGCCAGCCATTTTTAGCGCAAACGTTTCTCTGGCTTTGAAAACATTTTTGTTCCTGCTGTCTGTGCTACAGTGATTTTTTCCTGTTCTAAACCCGAGTAATGTCATGATGGCCATTCCATAATATGACCCCAAAGACAAAGTTATATAATGAGCAAAACGTCTCCAACTATCTACACTGGTTGACTGGTTCATCAACACAGCAATGCATAATGTGTGAGTAAGGTGGCCTTGGGGCGATATATAAAAAACAAAATGCATAAAAAGTGACGTCATTGTCATCATCATCAGCCTGCCAGAAGAAGGCGTCTTTTATTGTTCCTGTCATGCACTACTCGAGTCCACAGTTTACCTATGAAGTTCCGTATTTTATCCCTAAAAACTTACACAGCTTCTTTATTATGCTCTATTACTTTCGGCTAAAACCAATAAACACGCAGGTTAAAAACAGTGGTGAAAAGAGGATAGAGAAAAGCGGCACAGAAAAAGACCCTGCCTCGTGCTGCCGTAAAGGGTGCCAAATATAACAAAAACAAAACAACCGAAAAACGCGGTATCTGTGGAGAAGAAGTGAGCCAAAGCAGGACAATGCAAGCGATAGAGTCAACTATTTTATCTCGCGGCGTCACGAAAAGCTCAAACAAACCAGAATATTGTCGGGTGTGCCTCGGCGCCTTCACGACATACTGGCCATTCCCCGAGGTTTACACGCCATAGCCGCTATTCCCCGAGGAGTACAAACGGGCCAGCGAAGACGACGGGGAAGAAGTCTGTGACCTTGTGCTTTTCTCGCCATATTGGACATTTTTTGTTCTAGCTTGTGCTGACATCACCATTTAGGCGTAGCGCCTAATAACGTCCCCCTTCCTGTGTGTAGCCAACTTTCTCCGGCATTTGGAGCGACGCCACACTAGTCAATTTGGTTGGTACCTGCACAGGCTGCAGCAGTCTGTTTGGACTGGCAGGTGACAACTTTGGTAAGTAGTATTTCTGTTTTCTCCTGGCTACCGTACGCAACTAACCGGGGTGACTGGCACTGGTGTCTGATGTGGCAGGCCAGCAAGTAGTCCTTCCGGACAAGGCTTCACACGACGACAAAGTAGTTGCTCACACTAGAGGCTATTTTTTTCTTACACAGTACACCACTGGGCAGAGCGAATGACGACCGCCCTTTAGCAAATGTTTTCGCCACGATTTCAGTGTGGCCTTGCAAGAAGTTAGGGAGGGGTCGCAGTTCTGCATCGTTACGCTGCTGTTGCGAGATGGTTGGTGCGTTCAAAACACCCATGAGCGCACCTTCCTCGCTGTCATAATTTCAGCGAAGAAGGGTCAACAGATCTTTTGACAGGCAGTCTGCATCCGAATGGTGCTTGCCGAATTTGTACGTGTTGGTCATGTGAGATTGATGGAGCCTTAAACTTTATCGAGGTGGACGGTCAGTAGGGTTCTTCAGGTTCGTCAGACATCAAAGGGATTGGTGGTAACTGATTATCGTGAAAGCACGTCCATAGCGGTAGGGTTGGAATTTGACCAAGCCCCAAGGAGCAGCAAGGCATTTGTTTTCTGTGGCCTAGTATTTACTCTCAGCCCATGACAGGGTTCTGTTAGTGTAGGCGATGTCTCTTTCGGTGCCGTCTTGACACGGTACGCGAACAGCGACGAGCCGCACATAGCTCGCATCCATTTGCACCACACTCGCCGCATCTTCGTCAAAGTGGGCCAATACAGGTGGTGCCTTTAAGTGACGACGGAGTTATTCGAGAGCCACTTCCTGTGCATCGTTAGGTCATCACGCATGAGGGGAGTACGTGGTGCCGCAATGTGCCACAAGCTACCCCTGAGGTTACCCCTGATACCCTGATACCTTGAGGATACCCCTCAGATACCTCTGTCCACGAGTTGTATACCGCGCTGAAGACCCGCGTGCTCTGGCCGGGCTTCGGTTTTAGCAGCACTAGCTGTGCAACGCCGCCGGCTACAACCTACGGCGTCGAAACGACACCTTCGCTCATTGGGAACGGGTCTGGATGAGGACACCAGTCAGACGCCACGGGCTATCCGTAAAGCTTATACGCCGATACTTCAGCCCGTACAGAGCACTACACAAAGTGAATGATGTCACGTATAAAGACACCCCTACTACTGGTGGCATCACCGGAAGTTCTCGAACTCTGCCGGAGATCATGCACGTTATGGGGCTAAAGCCATACCCCTCGCAATGACCGTGCCACTTGTGCACTTCACAGAAGCATCGAGTCGCTATCTTTCTCGGGAGGGGGGATAATATCGCGTGTCCTCCAGCAACTTCACGGCATCACCGCTAATCTTAGTTTGGGCGTGTGTATGGACCGCGGCGCGATCTCCAAAGCGCCACCGAAGACTAAGGCGAAGAAGTGTACATTCCTGTGCTTTGGTCGCCATATTGAACAATTTCGATTCTCGCTTGTGCTGACCTTACCATTTAGGTCTATCGCCTACTAAAGTCCCCCGTACTGTGCGCAGCCAACTCGCGTCTCTATTTGGAAGGACGCAGCAAGATACTGTCGGCGCCACAAATGACAGGATGTGCAGCGCGGCGCAGAGGGTTGAAAAGCTGCGTTGCTGCGCCTTCGACCGCCAAGGAACCCCTGGTCGAGGCTCAAGAAACTTCCGCGCCAGCTGCACTTACTGAAAATCTGTACTTAGTTATGAAGAATCTCTGGTCATTCGCTTCCCCGTGACGTTTTTTTGTTAGTCGTGGAAGCCACTGTGGTGCTGCGTGACCATCGTCGCGAATCCGTGTTCACTAGTGCAACAACATTCACAACTCGCGGCCGCCTTTTGCGCCGGGATCAGCTTTGTCCTAACATTAGCTATCTACGAAATGATGTGATGCTTGATCATTAAATTATTTATAGCGGAGCGGTTAGAGTCTGGCATCAGAAGACATCTGCGTCCATCGACAAGGTAAACGTAAGCAACTGTCAACACATTGCACGTATCTTGAAAGACGACATAGCGAAATTGGAGCCAAAATGAGATACGTGCAATAAATTATACGCTCTAATAACGGCAACCTGTTTAACGAGCACCAGCATAATTGAAGGTAAACTCAGAACGGTTGCGTGCAAAGTGAATATGCTAGTTCATACGCAAGGTTTTTCGTGTGATGAGGGGAGCAAGTACCAATTGCCGATAGCGGAGCTCACAGCTCTCTCCAATGGCAGACAAAACCCGGAACCACGAATTAGCCTACGACGACATATCCTCTGCTATGCTCGGGCAGAGAGGTGCCATGTGCGGCGCGATCCCCCGCTAGGCCAACGGTGCGGTGCGAGCCCCTGCCGGCCGCTGAAAGCCCGCTTTGAAAAATGAGCCCAAGTATGGACATCGTAGAAGTGGAGGGGGAGCCGATCTCCCCAGAAGAATACTATGGGCCGGGCTGGATTGCATCGCATGAACGTCGAAGCAGGGTGACGCAGTGCCCTAGCCACTGGGAACGAGCCCAGTCCACATAAGAAGGGTGGCACCCGAAGACGCAAAGAGATGCAAGCCTACGGCGTATTTGATGGCCACCGAGGCCGCGGCAGCCGCGGCTGCCGGAGAAAGACTACAAGGTCGTTCTCCGCCCGTGAGGCGGGCTCGACATGGCGCAGTTGAACGTCGCGTATATCAAGGACAAGGACGGCGTTCTACGAGCCGCAACAGTAACAAAGGAAGAGGTAGAAGAAGATATCCTTCGACTAAACCAAAGACAGAATACCATGATCATGAGCACCCCCGAGAACGAGAATGCCTTGCGCTACAGCCAGATACAGGCGATTCAGCTTGGACGCCAATCCTACAGCAGAGCCGCCTACATAACGGCGCGGGAAGACACCTCCAAAAGGGTCATTCACGGAATACGAGACTATGACACGCCCCAATACATCGAAAAGAGCCTGGTGAATAGGCAAAACCCAACGATCCTTCACACAAGGCGTATGGGCCGGACTGACTCGGTGGCCATCGCGATTAAAGGAAAGAAAGTGCCCCACTACGTCTACTATCGGGGCGTCAAATGTCCCTTGCTCCTTCATCGCAAGAAATACGGGACGTGCAACACCTGCGGACGCCTGGGTCTTTACAGCGACGTCTGCCCGACACCGAACGACAGGAAGTGCCGCGGGTGCGGAATACAAAACCCACCCGAAGATCATCCGAGCAAACCCAAGAGTTCCTTGTGCATTAAGGGGCACCTCACGGAGGGCAAAAAGTGGCGCGAACACTTCAAGACCCCGTACATCCTAAAACAACGTCAGCGGGAATGCAAACAACAGGAAGAACGAACAAGTGAGTGACGGGAAGATGGGCGGCAATCTACCAGGTTCAATTCAGATAATCGGCAGGGAAGACAAAAAGATAGACGATGGCTACCAAATCCCAATGACGAAGACATCCGGAGCCATTCAACCTCCCTTCCAAGACTCTCCTTAAGCGGAGAAGAACCAAGACACCAATCGAGATCCAAATCCAAGACTTGACTGGACTTCATGCAAGATCCCAGACAAGATCAGTCTCGATCCCAGTCCAGATCTCGTTCGGGCTCAAGGAGAAGGAACGTAACCACCCACAGCAGCAGAAGTGCCTGGTTAGAGACGAAGACAACAGATCAAATATGAGCTCGGCAGACGCGGTCTGGAGCACTGCTACATCGAGCATACATGGGTCCGCCCTAGAACAGGCGTTATCCAAGATTAAGCAACTTTTAGAGCAAGCTTTTTGTGAAAGTGCTAAGTAAAAAGAGAAAAATCACAAACTCAAAGAAGAAATTGTAAAACTTAAACAGGCTGGGTCGTAGTTGCCTCAGCAAGGTCTCTCTACAATCGCTCCTAAAGGTACGCAGGAAAACGAGACGCCACCTCAAAAAAAGAACGCCCCAGAAACACCACACATAGCAAGCGTAATCGCGGCGCAAATAGAAAAAAAGTTGAAGGAATGTTCGCAAAACTGACTAAAACAATGCAAAAACAATTCGCTAGCATACAGGCACAGCTAGTGGATATGAACACTAGCGTAACAATACTGGAGAATTCTCAAAGGGACTCGAGAAGTGTTGGAATCGGTCCAATCAAAACGACAGCCAAACCGTACTACAGACCCGTAATGACGGAAATTAACAAAGTGCAGGAGAGCCAAATCACCAAACATGGCTCCGCGTAACGAGTACAAAATTTGGCAATGGAATTGCCGAGGGTACCACTGGAAACTGGGAAACCTACAGCAATTCGTACATACCAAGGAGGCTCCAGACGTCATTTCCATGCAAGAAGCGGGAGGACCTGGTAAATTATCGAGGTACAAATCTTGCTGTAATGCATCTTACGATAAAACATCCGTCGCAATGCTTGTGAAAAGAACCCTAGCCGTCATCGAGCCCAACACTGGCGCAAAGAACGTCGATCACGTCCCAAATCGAAATCATCCTAACTAGGAAAAACGAAGGCAGCAGATAAATTCCTAACGTGAATAGTAGCCCCAAACAAAAATCTGGTTTCCGACCACTCTTCTGCGAAACGGTAAACATAGCCAACAAAGAGGCGCTTATCGTGGTCGCGGACTTTATTGCGGCGCATCCCGCTTGGGGTTTCAACAAGGAAACCATCAAAGGACGCAATCTATGGTTAAACGCCCAACAGCAAGGGCTGACCCTTGTAACGGACCACGCGTCTCCCACCAGATTGGGCAACAGTGTTTGTAACGACACCACACCTGGCCTCACTTTCAATAAAAACATTCACAATCATAAATTGTCCAACAATCTATAAAATTTGGGCAGCGATCATTAAATTGTAGCTACGACTATCCGCGCGGGTCCTTCAAGAAAGAAGGGCAGAGAAATCAGGATAGTAGACTGGGGCTGCTTTCGCAAAATCACAGAGCAAGACACACACGAAGAGATAGACGACATAGAATCGTGGACCACAAAACTTTATCAAAGCGTAGAAAAGGCCAAAAAAAACCTTCCAGAGGAAGCGGAACTCAAAACAGCGGAGAACAGTCTCCTACACATGTTGGAAGCAAAATCCAGTATACAGAAACGTCTTAGTGGGCAAAAATACAACCGAAATTTGTGGAGAAGACTAGGCTTGCTCAAAAAGGGAATAGAAGATTACGCAAATAAGCTAACTAGGCAAAACTGGGTAAATACGTGCAACTACATGGAGTTACAGATATGGTCAGCTAAAACATGGAACCTCTTAAGATACCTACTCAAACCGCAAAACAGTAAAACCACCCAAAGGCACAACCTGAGCAAAATCCTTCATGCCTATCCGGGTACCGAAAAAAACCTTCTACAAGAAATACTAGAGATTTATGTAGGCGACACCACACCCAACGAGAAACTACATCCATGTGCTGGGGAGGATAAGCAATACTTAGATAGGCCCATAACCGTAGCGGAAGTACGAGCTGTGTTAGACAAGCTCCGCACTGAATCCGCACCCGGTTCAGACAGCATCACTAATAAAATCTTAAGAAATCTCGATGACAATTCCATAGAGGCCCTAACCAAATACCTAAACGTATGTTGGGAGAGGGGCCGCATGCCACAACAGTTGAAGACTGCACAACTCGTTATGATACCGAAACCAGGTAAAAAGTTGCAAAAGGCAAATCAGAGACCAATCTCACTAACGTCATGCGTGGGTAAGCTCATGGAGCATGTAGTCCTAACCCGACTAAGCAACTCCATGAATGATAAAGGGTTATTCCCTCACACAATGATGGGGTTTAGACCTAAATTACCCATCCAGGACGTAATGTTTCAGTTAAAGCATTACATAATTGACAAAGAATCCCAATCGACAGATATAAAAGCCATAGTTGGCCTAGATCTAAAAAAAAGCTTTCGATAGCATCACAAAACTGATACATTTTTATAAAAACGTACGAGTCGGAAAACGAACGTATACATACATCAAGGACTTCCTCTCCCGCCGTTCATCGCAACTAACTATATGCGGAATCAAATCAGAGAGTATCAACCTCGGGAGCAGCGGCAGGCCGCAAGGCTCAGTCCTCTCTCTACTCCTTTTCAATGTTGCAATGATAGAATTACCCGCAGAACTCAACAAGATAGATGGGCTGTATCATAGTTTATACGCAGACGACGTCACTCTGTGGGTTACGGGAGGCAGCGACGGCCTAATGGAAGAAATGGTACAGACGGTCATTATTACAGTCGTACACTACGGGTCCGTGAGAGGTCTCAAAAGTTCGCCACGAAAATCGGAAATGCTGTTCTATCAACCAACACGCCGAGGACGGAAAAGCACCACTGAAACCTCAAACAATAAATTAGTTGCGGACGGGAATCCGGTACCCGTGCGTTAAAAGCATCAGAATCCTCGGGCTCCGACTGAAGTACGACGGCACAAAGGGGAATCAATCGAGACACTAGAGCAGAGCGCCCATAAAACGATGAGACTCATCTGGAGGATCGCCAACAGGAGTTACGGTTTGAAGAAGGCAATCCTCAAGATTAGTGCAGGCTGTCGTCGTCAGTCATATAGTATACGTTACTTCGTACCTCACCTCGCAAGTCGCAGAAAGGCTAAATTCGAGCGTGAGATTAGAGGGGCATACAAGCAAGCCCTCGGGTTACCTACCTGTACGGCTAATGGACGATTACTAGATCTAGGAATTTACAATACGCTGGAACAGTTTATAGAAGCCCACACAGTGGCCCAATACTCACACACACAGCCCAACGGGAAGACACACACTCAGCTTCCACGGAATTAATTACGCGGCACAGCAAGGAAATAAGGTTGACATTCCCCAGAAAATACGCGAGTGCGCCAAAATACTTCCGTTGTCAAGAAATATACACCCGGAACACAACAAGGAAAGGAGGCAAGAGTGAGCCAAAGACATTAGGAAAGGTTTCAAAATTCTAAGTACGTGATCTACGTCGATGCGGCAAAATATGCAACGTACGATGCCTTGTCAATGACAGCAGTAGACTGTGAAGGTAAATTCACCTGTTGCGGAACGGTCGTAACCCCAAACTCCGAGACAGCCAAGAAATGCGCCAACGCACTAGCGATAGCCTCCACGACCGCTAAATACATAATCAGTGACTCGAAAACGGCAGTTCGAAATTTTAAGAAAGGGCGCATGTCACCGAAGGCACGAAGCATTCTGCTAAATTACCGAGACCAGAGCAAAGTCCATATTTTATGGGCACCTGCACACTCTTCCCTACCGGGAAACGAGACAGCTCACAACACGGCACGAGGACTCGCATGGCGAGCCACCGAGTGGCCTCCGCTGAGGTCGGGAAGAGACGGCATGGCCTCATACAGGAAAATTACTAATCATTACAGATTCGAACGAGCCCGTTATCCCCCCGCTCATCCATCCCTAAACAAAAGGCAGTCGGTGGCCTGGCGTCTCCTCCAAACAAATACATATCCTAACCCCGAGGCATACAGTCATTACTACCCTGGCCAATATTCAGGCATGTCCGCAATCTGCAAGGACCGGGCGGACCTGTCACATATACTATAGGCTTGTCCTCAGGTGACCCAAGAAGGCCGTTAAATTGCGAATTAAGAGCAGTGGGCGATCATGCTGGTCAGCTTTAAACCAAAAGTCCAACTCTGGGCCGTCCAGTTGGCTGAAAACGCCGCCAGGGCTCAAGGGCTGCTGGCCACCATTTAGGAAGGAGGACTCCTTACAAAATATTCGACAAAAATAAAGTAGTCGATCTCGCTTTCTCTCTCTCTATCTACTAAAGCACACATTAATAAAAATAAAAATACCATGCATTGAAATGTATGCAGCAGGGCGTTATAGTCTAACTTCAGGGTCTGAACACAAAATCTAAATTCTCCAATTCTCAAAACACATTTCCTAGAGGACGTCACCTCAGACCCTTCGGCCATTCAGGGAGATCTTGGTCATTCCTTTGCGCACGCAGGGAGCCCCGATAGCACAGCATGCTTTGGTGCATAAGGGGAAATGTCTCAAACATAGTCGCCTTCGCGCGTCATTAAAATCATCTTCATATTTTAGGCTACGGGACCTCTGCGCCTATTTGTTACGCATTTTAAGAAGTACCATACTCATCTCGTATGAATGTTAGGACAATCCTTAGATATTAAAAGACCACTTAATATAGTGTTCGTGCTCTTTCTACCTAAGTAGCCTTCCGCACATAAATAGGAACATACTATTGAATACTTGAGCCATTTGTGGAACAATTATGAAGAAGCTCGCAATGAATAAAATTTAAACATAGAGGCCAACAATTGTCGGCCAGATAAGAACCAATATAAATGAAATATAGAAAATAACCAGAAGAATGTATTCACACTTGTGAGCGTACGATACAAGTAACAAAAACCCTTTTGAATAATATCCTAGAAGGATAATCTCCAACCATGTCTTACCCAGTGGCAGTAAAAGCGCTCAAAGAAAATAAACAATGTGGTGTTCTGTGACTACCATATTGTAATTCCACTTTCCTCTCATGGTGGAGTTGCTGGAGCAGAAAAGCCGGTACAATTATTTGCCGAACGCACAATCTTCATAACGAATCCGATTGCATAAAAACTAGAACCAAATTTAAATTCACCTTCTGACCGACGTCAGAGTTGTAACGTACAGACCACTGAGCTTATTAAACGTATTAAATAAGGTATTTCGAAAGTGACACTTATTCAGCAAAGTAAAATACTAGCTTCCCAGTAACAAAGAAAGCAATATGCTTTCAGGAAACGTTTCTCTATTTTGGACCAAATACATGCACGTACAAGGCTCTTCCGTAATTCTGAGGATAATATTTTGATATATAACACAGAGAGCAAATAACGAATAATAAGCGGCATTTTTTGAGCAGCCATCACGGCGGTGTTTCAGCGTTTTACAAATCACGGCATCCACAAACATTACGTGTACACGCTGGCAAAAAAATCAGCATAAATTCAGGCGATTGTTTATAATCTGTAGCATTGTTATGTTACTTTTCAACATTTCAGGCTCGTTACAGCCAGATTTGGCTCAGCATCATCATCGTCTTCACCAGCCCATTTAAGCCCACTGCAGGGAAAGGCATCTCTCATTATTCTCCAATTACCCCGGTCCTGGCCCAACTGTGACCAATTTATCCCCGTAAACTTCTTGATCTCATTTGCCCATCTAACATTCCTGCGCCCGCTGGAACGCTTGCCTTCTCTAGGGATCCACGCTGTTACCCTTAATAGATGTAACAGATTTTGCTATGAGTAGCCAAAGACGTTTGGTTACTTTCTTTTGTTCAGATTTTCTAGTATTTATTCTGCCAAACAGAACGAATTCTTCCCTAGTCAGCTATTCCACTGTTGCAATCCTGACAAAACTCTGTAGCATCAGCGTAGGGAAGACCACCTCCTTTCTTCCCTACGGAAGAATCTGTGATTCAGTGTCACATACAATCCCCGTAAAGAAAAAATGTTCGGTACGGTTATGCTCCCTCCCCAAAAAAACTCCAAGCAAATTTCAGCGAAAGCGAACCGAACCCTGACATTATTGCTCGACTGTATTGGAAAACTTGTTATTTACTCTTGTCATACTTACATTCAACCCCGTAAGAATTTTAGTCTCTGCTACTAACAAGAGAAAGAACGTCATGCGTAAATAGCAGTACAATGTCGTCATGGAAATATCTCTTGGTAATTAGTAAAATTACGTTGTACACACACGTTCAAAAACGGAGGTAAGAACTTGCGTCAGTATAAAAATACTGTAGCACTTTAGTTAGCTTGAGGTGTTCCCATCCATCCGGCCTATTTTACTTACAGCCGTCTTCTTCCTGTTGAGCCGTCGGTACCATATTAAGACATTAAACTATTTTTTCGCAAGATTTCTCTAGTATTTTTGCGCCAACAATTGCTGCGCTTCAAACGTTCTTAAACATTTTTTGTACTTTACTGCAACTGATAAATTTAAAACCGCACCATAGGTTCAAGGGATACTTAAACAAACTAGCAATTTCGGCTCAGATGAAAGCTCAACAGCCACGTAGCACTCTTACCGTTTATTTGGAGGAGAAGGACGGTTTTATTGCCGAGAAATTGCCAATTGAAAAACTCATATCCTACCTCTGGCCATTTTATGACGTTGGCGATGGTGCAAACAGAGGCCGGAAGTGAGAGACATCGCGGTGTGGTGTAGCGGAAAATATAAAACCTACCAAGCGAGTCATGGCGGCCGCAGTAGCGACTGGTCACGCTCTCGGTACACACAACGAAACATGTTGCCCGCCATAGACTTCTGAATACCTGCCGCTATATCAACTCGGTGTGCGTCATTCTTGGGTACGCACAGGACGTGAGATGGTGTTAAAATAGCGAGAGGGACAACATTTTCTTTGCGTACGAAACCTCCTGCGGAGCTTTTGTAGATAAAGTAAATGACGTCAGGGTGGGTCTTTGCTTTGCGTTCTCGTTATGGACGGTCGAGGTTTAGGCGCTTCGATGAAGTCGGTATGACTACATGGCGGCAATAGCGGAGCACACAGCTTTCTCCACTGTCAGACAAGACCCTACAACCCAAACCCGCAACGGTGACTTAGGTGTCAATGGTTTGGGCATGATAGCAGCAGTTGTCAAGGTAAAGAAGCATGCTCGAAATGGTCAAAGCGTGATTACTGATTAGTTGTGGCACCACACAGTTCAGCTGTTGTAGTTGTAAGAGACCTCACCCCGCTTACTTTCATTCTTATACCACGTTCAGAAATGAGGATTTATTAAATCCGAAAGTAACTGAAACTCGATCATTTCCACATGCTCGAAAAATAGACCCCATGCGTTCTTGTGGGAGCTACGCCGACAGGACAGTGCTCACCAGTAGATGGGACGGCATCGAGCTTCAGTGGGAAGCCAGTACAGATCTGCTGACATGCTACCTCCACCTCCCGACCTCCACGCAGCTGTTCTTGGCACTCTGCACCGCTACACTGCATGTGGACTCCGCAGGTGCAGTGCTGACAAGGACGACTGGACGCGGTGTTGCCTCGCCTGCGCCTGTGGCGATGACCACGAGTGGCTATGTGGGCGCGGTAATAATGTCTACATGTGGACATGGCAATAATGTCTACAACTGCCTCGCCCGACCCTGCGTGGTCTGCATGTGGGCCTCGGCCACATAAAGTCCCTCGTGGCACCCTTGGGAATGAACCTGACCGAACGGCAACCCTGAGGGAAACGGATGACAAAACATATGTAACACTGTCCTCGCTGGTGTCACATGAGTCCAAGAACAGAAAGTACGCTATTTAGCGCTAACAAAATCCACTGTTCAGCATACCAACACCAAAACACAAAGCATAATACCTACAAAGGGACACATTACGAATAATTAAAATATTGTGCATTGAAATGCATGAACCGGGACGTTATAGTCTAACTGCAGGGTCTGAACACAAAATCCAAATTATGTGAAAGAATTTTTCATAAAAATTATTTTAAAGTTCTTAGGCTTCAACGGACACACTTAAAAAATAAACAAAATTCCTGACAAAATACTTGGTTTGCAAGAGGAATGCTGAGAGCTGCAGTTATTCCTTTTGTTAGTTGGCGGTAATCACTCCGCAATTTCTTGCTTGTTTGTCACTTCTATTGAGTGCCGTTGAGGCCGTCACTGTAGAAGCACAGTTTTTAATGAGTCAACAGTGATCTGTTGATTGTACATTTCCCCTGACTACCGGTTATCTAGTTCAGAGTTTGATACGTAAATGAACGAGCGGCCTGAACCTTTTATATTAGTCAGTGATAATATGTTAACTATACTACGAGGATCTTAGCGGTAAGATGCCCGAGGCCGTCTGATCGAGAAAGTTTGAGTGTCGTCCGGAGCTTCTCTCTTTATTAGAAACAGCCAACCTTCAACAGCACAGCACACAGCACACAATTGCACATCAACTTAGCAACTTGCTCTTCATATCTGTTTCTATGTATCGAACAGGAGGCGGACAAGAATTCCTATAGAAGGGAACACTAACAGGAGCCATAAAATATCGTAAAGTATACCCTCACAATTACATTTTCCACAGAAGATTTAACAACAGCAGGGCAAACTGGACGATATCTAATCAAGAATCAAAGGTTCCACACATAACAACACGTCTACGCATTGGCAATACTTGCAGAATAGTTACCGCTCGTATATTGACTGCTGCGCAAAGTCCATACGTCCAACCTGGGGTATCATGATTAATCGTAGACGGCTTTGGAGGAATAGATGAATGTAGGCGGGGACGAAAAGTTTAAAATAAGTCCTGGGGTGTTGTTTGCTTATGTGCAACGGCCCAGAATCTCAGAGCTTCTTAGTTTGCCAAATCTACGGGAAAGCCATTTGACACAACAAAAGTATATAATCAAAAAGGCAACCCAAATTACACAGAGCAAACAATGTACGTCTTCTGAGCACCACTGGTGACATGGTTGAGGACTAGCTAAAAACATTTGCGAAACACGTTGAACATTTACGAAGTGCGTCACGCTACACAATCCCCTTTTAGAGCACTAAAAGTTTCATGAGTGCAACCGCATGCAGGACAACGAGCTATCAAAGCGCTCCTACAATTCGCAGTTTTCTCTTCAGGATCGTCAGGTTGTTCTCGCCACACGTAAACATTCATCGCATGGCTGAAATTGTTAGAAACCTCCTCATTGATACAATGAACCCCCTTCTTTCGTTCCTTAATAAACTATGGTAGCTCATACGTTTTCCACAGGCATGGAGAGACTTCATTGTCATGCTCATTCTTAGGTAAGGAAAAGGAATCTTCTCTCGATTTAGTTACATGGCCAGCTAGTGAAGCTGGATGGTGAAGCTGGCTAAGCAAGTTGCTTGAAAAGATGAATAAGAAAAGACCTAATTTGGTTAATATGCATCCTTGATACCTGTCAGGCAAAATTTCAGTCGAACAGAACCACAACTCTCCAGTTGGCGGCCTTGGAGTATGCGGCGTTGGGGGTCTTTCTTCACAGGCAGTATTGCATGTCTTATTTATTTCGAAAAGGGCTACGACAATTCTTGGCGTTTCCATAGCCTGCGCAACCTGAAAGCCTATCGTGTATTATGAAAGACGCTAAACACACAGAAAGCGACCTGTCTGAACGTACCTTTCTAGTAAGAGTACGTCTAGCACTAACCCAGTTACACACAAAAAACGTTGTTACGCAGGGCAGGGTACACAGAAGAGCATTTTAATTATAAAATACACACTGGTCAAATAGCAATGCCGCTAACATGTTTTTGTGTATATGTATATGATATTCACATCAGTCACAAATATTCTATTGGCTCCATTTGTAAGCAGCACGTGGAACTAGGTGTGAAAAAGCCGGGTAAGTGGGCAGATCAGAATTCTTTGACGATGAATCTCGAATGGAGCACTTGTGCTTTGTTCTCTCAGCAGTGTGGCATATGGGAGGATGTGGATAACATTCTGAATGGTGTGGCCATTTCAGTTAAAAAGGAACCTAAATTGCGCGATGTTCCGCTAGACAGTAAACGGATGTTTAATCCACACGATTAACAGCCAAAGCATAGCCGCATCTGGGCAATAATTATACTGAGAGTCTTTGTCTGTTAGTCATTAAAAGCATATAAATCGTGCCTTTAAATCTCATCAACAGCTTATGACTCGCCCCATGACTATAGTAGTGTCATATATGACTTTGCCACTCAAAACACCCGTAGACATTTCGGACCCATTTGTGCCATTTGTGTCTCGCGTCTGCCCCCTTTCGTACAATCCCCATTCAAATTAGGCACGTTGAGCGCCACCAGTGCGCTTAGAGCACCAGCGTTGTCAGATAGCAATACTTTACGCTCTACAGCTGGCTATCTTGACTAACCAATCAAATTAATTTATTATCACGCCCACGTCGGCAAGCCATCTCTTTCTTAACACCCCATACCCCACGATGTCATTCTTATTTCGAATGAGTGCACATGCGGACGAACTTGGCGTAACATGGGGTCTCATTGAATGACTTATACAGGACTGCTCTCACCGGCCCTGTTGCTTCTGGGAATATGTGCCTAGTGTCTTGTCATGCGTCCTTCAGAAATATATACATAAAACGCACCAAGAGAATGTATATTACACCACTTTAAAAACATAAAACCCGCATACTTGCAAACAACCTTTTACACAGATGCCTTGAAGGCCGCTTCTGCTTTCTTATGCACTGCACATAGGCAAACATTTAGTAACACTAAGGCACTAAACCCATACATTACTATTTCTACAGCGGAAGCAAAAGACTTCCTCATAAAACTAGAGCAAAGCACAGAAAAGAAAATACAACAATCTATTACGTTCACATACCATGGATTCCTTCACGCGCCATTAAAAGTATCTTCATATTTTAGGCTACGGGGCCGCTACACCTAATTGTTACTCATTTTAGGAACTACCATACTCATCTCATACGTTTGTTAGGACCATCCTTAGATACCTAAAGACCACCTAATAAAGTGTTTGCGCTCTTTGGTCTTAGGTACCCTTGCGCACATAAACAGGAACATACTACTGAATACTAGAGCCATTTTTGGAACAATTATAAAAAAGCTGGCGATGAATCGAATTTAAACATAGAAGCCAAGAATTGTGGGACAGATAAGAACATATATAAATGAAATAAAGAAAATAGAAAGAAGATAGTATTCATAATTGTGAGCTTGCAATACAAAACACAAAAATTATTTTGAACCTATATCCTGAAAGGATAAGCTCCAACCACGTTCTAGCCAGTGGTGGAAAAGGCATTCGAAGAGATGAAACAATACAGTGTTCTGGTTACTACCGTATATTAATTCCGCTTTCCTGCCGAGGTGGAGTTAATAGAGCAGAAAAGCCCGTACAATTATTTACCGAACGCTATATGTTCCTAAAGAATCCGAATCCAGAAAAACCCGAACCCAATAAAAATTCACATTATGACCGACGTCAAAGTTGCAAGGACAATCCACTGAGCCTATTAAATTAATTGACAAATGTTTTAAGAAAGTGATACTTATTCAGCTAAGTAAAATACTAGCTTCCCCGTAACAAAGAAAGCAATACGGTTTCAGGAAACGTTTCTCTATTTTGGACCACATATATGCACATACAAGGCTGTTCAGTAATTGTGAGCGTAATATTTTATTATATAACACACAGAGCAAATAACTATTATAAACGGCGTTTCTTGAGCGGCCATCATGACGGTGTTTGAACGTTTTACAAATCACGGCATCAACCAATATTACGTATAATTGCTGACGAAAAAGATCAGCAGAAATTCGAACAGTTGTTTAATAATCTACGTCATTGGTATGCCACTTTTCTACATTTCAGGTTCGTTGCAGCCAAATTTCGCTATTAGACCCCAAAGACGTTTGGTTACTTTATTTTTTTCAGATTTTGTGGTATTTATTCTGCAAAATCGAATGAATTCCATTCTCGTCGGCCATTCTACCCTTGCGATCCTGATAAAACTTCGTTGCGTCAGCGTAGGGAACACCACCTCCTCTTTTTCCGACTGATGAATCTGTGATTCAGTGTCACATACAATCGCCGTCCAGAAAAAATGTTCGGTACGGGCATGCTTCTTCACAAAGAAAAACTAAAAAACACCATGCAAATTTCAGCGAAAGTGAACCGAACTCTGACATTATTGCTCAGCTGTAGGAGAAAACTTGTCTTATACTTCTTCTTTACTCTTCTTATATTTACATTCAGCCCCATAGGAATTGCAGTCGCCGCTACTAACAAGAGAATGAATGTCATGCGTATATGGCAGTGCAATGTCGTCATGAGAATACCTGTTGGTAATTAGTAAAATTATCTTGTACAAACAGGCTAAAAAACGGAGGTAAGAGCTTACGTCAGTAGAAAAACACTGTAGCACGTTAGTTAGCTTGAGGTGTACCCATCGATCCGGCTTATTTTGCTTACAGCTGTCCTCTTCCTAATGAGCCCTCGGTACCATGTTAAGCCACGTAAAATATTTTTTCACAAAATTTCGCTAGTGTTCATGCGCCAACAATTGCTGTGGTTCGAACGTTCTCATACATTTTTCGTACTTCACTGCAACTGTGACATTTAAAACCGCACCATAGGTTCAAAGGATACCGAAACAAACTAGCAATGTTCGCTCAGATGAAAGCTCAACAGCCGCGTAGCACTCTTATCCTTGGTTTTGACGGGAAGGACGATTTTATTGCCTAAAAATTGCCATTTAAAACACAGTTTCTATCTCTCGCTATTTTGTGGACTTTCCCATTGCGCACACAGAAGCCGGTAGTGAGATCGCGGTGTTGTCTAGCGGAAAACATAAAACCTAACAAGCGAACCATCCCGGCCGCAGTAGCCACTGGTCACACTCTAGGTGCACACAGCGAAACAAGTTGTCCGGCCAACACTTCTCTATACCTACCGCTATATCACCTCTGTGTGCAGCAATCTTATGTACGCACAGAACATGAAATGGTAATCAAACAGCGTGATGGAGAAATTTTCTTTACGTACGAAACCTCCTGCGGAGCTTTTGGTGATAAAGTAAAAGACATGAGGGTGGGTCTTTTGATTTGCGTTCTCGTTGTGGACAGTCGAGGTTTAGGCTCTTCGATGCACTCGGTTAGACAACATGCCGGTAATATTGGAAAACACTGACATTGGAAAACAATGCCAGACAACACCATACATCCCGAACCCGTGACGTTGATTTAGTGTCAATGGTTTGGGCATGGTTTTAGGAGTTGTCAAGGTAAAGAAACTTGCTCGAAATGATCAAAGCGTGATTACTAGACTGACGATATCAGCACCACACAGTTCAGCTGTTCTAGTTGGAAGACACCTCACCCCACTCACTCCCATTCTCATCACACGTTAAAAAATGGGGATATAATAAATCGGAAAGTAACTGAAACTCGATAACTTGCTCAGGCTTGAGAAAGAGAGACTATGCTTTCTTCTGGGAGCTACGCCTGCAGGACAGTGCTCACCTGTAGGTGGGACGGCATCAGGTGTGAGTGGGAACCCAGTACAGAACTGCTGTCATGCTTCCGCCACCATCCGACCAGCACTCGGCTTAGCACCCTGCACCACTACACTGCCTGTGGATTCCGCAGGTGCAGTGGCGAGAAGCACGACTGGACGTGGTGTTGCCTCACCTGTGCCTGTTGTGATACCCACCAGTGGCTATGGGGGTGCAGTGCACTGACATGGCAACCATGGCTACAACTTCCTCGCCCGACCATGCGTGGTCTTCGCGTGGGCCTCGGCTACCTAGTGTCCCCAGTGGCGCCCGTGGGAAAGAACCTGACACAACGGCAACTGTGAGGGCAAGGGATTACGAAACATATGTAACACTGTCCTCGCCGGCATCACATGAGCCCAAGAACAGACGGTACGTTCTTGAGCGCTAACAAAATCCACTGTACAGCATACCAGCACCAAAACACAAAGCATAATACCTACAAAGGGACACATTACGAATAATAAAAATATTGTGCATTGAAATGCATGAACCGGGACGTTATAGCCTAAAGCAGGGTCTGAACACAAAATCTAAATTCTCCAACTCTCAAAACACATTTTTAGGGGGCGTCATCTCAGACCCTCCAGCTATTCAGGGACGTCTTGGTGATTCCATTGTGCCCGAGGGGTCATATCTTAACCATTATTTCTTTCACGCGCATTGAAAGCATCTTCATATTTTAGGCAACGGTGCCTCTACACCTATTTTTTCCGCATTTTAGGAAGGACTATACTCATCTCATACATATGTTAGGACACTCCCTAAATATTAAAGGACCACTTAACATAGTGTTCGCGCTTTTTGGTCTTAGGTACCCTTTCGCACATAAAAACATACTACTGAATACTAAAGCCATTTTTGGAACAAATATGATGATCCTGGCGATGAATAGAATTTAAATAAAGAGGGAAGAATTGTCGGCCGCATAAAAACCAATATAAAAGAAATAAAGAAAAAAGAAAGAAGATGGTATTCATACTTGTGGCCTTGCAATACAAATACCGAAAATATTTTGAGCGATTATCCTGAAAGGATAAGCTCCAACTATGTTCTAGCCAGTGGCGGAAAAGGCGCTCAAAGAAATGAAACAATGCAGTGTTCTGGTAACTACCGTATTTTATTTCCACTTTCCTGCCGAGGTGGAGTTAATGGAGCATAAAAGCACGTACAATGTTTGCCGAACGCTATGTCTTCCTAAAGAATCCGATTTTATAAAAACCAGAACCCAATTAAAATTCACCTTATGATCGAAGTCCGAGTTCAAAGTACAGACCACTTAGCCTATTCAATTTATGGAGTACGGTATTTGGAAAGTGTTGCTTATTCAGCTAAGAAAATACTAGCTTCCCGGTAACAAAGAAAGCAACGCGGTTTCAGGAAACGTTTTTCTATTTTGGAACACATCCATGGACACACAATGCTCTTCTGTAATTCTGAGCACAATATTTCATTAAATAACACATGGAGCAAATAACGATTATAAATGGCATTTTTTAAGCGGCCATCATGACGGTGTTTTAACGTTTTACAAATCACGGCATAAACAAATATTACGTATCAATGCTGACGAAAAAGATCAGAAAAATTCGGACAATTGTTTAGTAATCTGTAGCATTGTTATGCCACTTTTCTATACTTCAGGTTCGTTGCAGCCAGATTTGGCAATGAGTAGCCAAAGACGTTTGGTTACTTTATTTTGTTCAGATTTTCTAGTATTTTATCTGCCCAGTAGAATTAATTATTTCCTTTTTGGCCATGCTCGAGTACGCAAGCGCAGCATGGGACCCATTCTTTAAAAAAGACATTCACAAATAGAAATGGTGCAAAGAAAGGCGGTCCGGTTCATTTTTAACAGCTATCATAGCCGAGCTTCTCCATCGCTTCTCATGGCCAACAACAATATAAAGACACTGGAAAACAGGAGGCAGGTTGCAAGACTAAGGTTTCTGTTTTTGCTTAATTCCCAACCATTTAATGTTAATCCAGGACTTTATATTCAGCCCCGCTTATATAAAGTCCAATTTTAGCACTCTTTTTAAGCACTCCTTTTTTCCCCGCACAATCGAGCAGTGGAATAGATTGCCTGTTGATGTGTTTTCGGCGCGTGATGTGTCGGATTATGAAAAGCGTGTACTTTCTGCAATATTTTAAACATTGACTGTGGCGCTACTTTTCTTTGTGTACTGCTATCATTCCTGTTGTTTGTCAGTTTCTTATTTTTTCTTTCTGTTTTTCCCCTTGTTTTACTGTTTTCAGAAATATGTACCAATTTACCATGCGGATTGACGCTTTTTTATGTAATTAATCCCTGCCCACCTGCTTGGTCTTCGGACTGCAGTATGTCTTAAATAAAAATAAAATAAAATACCCCTGCGATCTTGATAAAACTTCGTTGCGTCAGCGTAGGGAAGACCACCTCCTCTTTTTCCTACGGATGAATCTGTGATTCAGTGTCACATAAAGTTCGTGTAAAGAAAAAAATGTTCGGTACGGTTATGCTCCTTCACAGAGCAAAACATAAAAACACATATCCAATTTCAGCGAAAGCAAACCGAACTCTGACATTATTGCTCGACTGTAGGGGAAAACTTGTTATTTACTCTTCTCATACTTTCATTCAACCCTATAAGAATTATAGTCGCCGCTACTAACAAGAGAAATAAAGTCGTGCGTAAATGACAGTAAAATGTCGTCATGAGAATACCTGTTGGTAATTACTAAAATTACCTTCTACAAACACGCTGAAAAACGGAGGCAAGAACTTGCGTCAGTAGAAAAACACAGTACCATGTTAGTTAGCTTGAGGTGTTCTCATTCATCCAGCCTATTTTGCTGACAGCTGTCCTCTTCTTAATAAGCCGTCGGGACCATGTTAGGCCGCCTAAACTCTTGTTTTCGCGAGATATCGCTACTGTTTTTGCGCCAACAATTTCTTTGCTTCGAACGTTCTGGAACATTTTTCGAACTTTACTGCCTGACTTATAAACCGCACTATAGGTTCAAGGTGTCCTGAAACAAACTAGCAATTTTGGTTCAGATGAACGATCAACAGCCGCGTAGAAATGTTTATTTGGAGGCGAAGGACGGTTTTATTGCCGAGAAATTGCCAATTTAAAAACACATTTCCTACACCTTGCCATTTTATGGCGTTTCCCATGGCGCCAACGCAGGCCTGAAGAAAGCGAGATCTCGGTGTAATCTAACGGAAAACAAAACTTAACAAGCGAACCATCGCGGCAGCAGTAGCCACTGGTCGCGCTCTTGGTGTACACAACGAAACAAGTTGCCCGCCCACCACTTCTGTGTACCTGCCGCTATATTACCTTTGTGTGCGTCAATCTTGGGTCAGCACAGAACGTGAGATGGTATTCAAACCGGGTGAAGCACAACGTTTTCTTTTCCTACGAAACCTCCTACGGAAGTTTTGTAGGTAAAGTAAACAACGTGAGGGCGGGTCTTTTAGTTTGCGCTCTCATTATGGATGGTCGAGGTTTAGTTGCTTCGATGCACTCGGTTTGACTACATGGCGGCATGGTGGCGAATTCATGGTGTGAGAACTTATCTATGCAGGCATGGGTGTGCACTCTCTTTCGTAAACTAAAAAAAACAAGGGTTTATGTATAGTGTTGCCTGCGTTTGCATACGTACTACGCTAAATTATAGCGACCCACTACGTCAGCACCGCGATGTGAATTTTTTTTGTTAGAACGTTTCATAAGTTTTCTCTCGCCATATGGTATTGCTTACGACGCCATCTTTCGAGTGTATTACAAAGCGAGTTTGCCTATCAGCCCACCGGCTACAAGTTTGCCTTTATCTTCATAAAGGGTTTAACAGCGCACAAAGGCGACGACACATAAGGGAGAGATGAAAGAACGAGCGCTGATTTCTTCCTTGTGTGTCGTCGCCTTTGTGCGCTGTTAAACTCTTTATGATGCTGCACGACCTACCCGATCAAGCCTTCGTGAACTTCAATGCCTACACACGCTATGAACATTGAGACAACTACTGAAAAACGTGCATAGGTTGAATAAAAACCAAGGAAGGTTACACTAAAGCGCAAGCCATTCACTAACGCGTAAGCCAAGGTAGGTACACTAATGCGCAATACATTAAAAAATGGATTTCGCCCAAACAACACTTCAAGGTATCCCCTTGGAGGTCGAAGCGCGACACGAACATAGGTTCTACTGCCCCTTGGCCGTCGTTAGGGTAGCACTTGCTTCTTGTGATTTACGGGGACGAACGGCAATTAGCGTAACTCCTGCGAAAGCCTATGAGTTTTTATCGCGCACAATCTACATATCAGGTGCGGAGTTGAAACGCTCGAAGTGAAAATTGACTACATAGTAAGCACAGTCCACCCGCAGGATCATGCCGTCGCATTTCATCGCGAAGCGACCGCGACCGCCGCACACACACAGCTTCTGCACCCAGCCTGGCTGCAAAGCTTTGATCGGGCGGACAGGGATGTCGGGAAATTTGAGCGCTACATGCGGACAGCCTGCAAACCAATCGCCGCATTAGAACACAGGAGCAAAAAACTTGATCTATCAGACGGAAATCACTGTCCACAGAACAGGGCAGTAGCGGAGGAACGACTAGACATTTACCCCCTTGATAAAAAACATGAAAATACGCAAGCCCCCTAGCGTACACGCAAACAACTAAAAATAGCGTACGGTATTCTAAAGCTATGTATTCAAATTTATGGCGTAACAGATAGGCTTACGAAGCGCAGCCTTAGTATACGCAGAGCTGTAGGGAACAGATAAGCGACAGCGTGGTACCAGCGAATACCATCGCAACCGTAACCGGTGCTGCAGCTTGCAGCTTGCGAATGTCGGCACGGCTTGAATTATACGGCACAGGTATAATTTCGTACGACTTACGAAAGTCAATGTGGTGAGCATAATTTTACATATTTCTTTGAGATCGTGTGAAATCAATTCGCAGTCGGTAGGCCACGTGACTGTTGGCTGATGATCTCTGTCGCTGTTTACCTCATCTCTGCTGGGTAACTGATAGCTTCATTTTTTTTATTATTTACCAGCTAATCTCAAAGGTGCTGTGCCAGACACTTGCACGTTCGTTTGCTGGAATGCCTGTCTAGCGATTCAGCCCGAATTCGGTTTCGTCTTCACCGTCCCTTTAGACAAACTATCCAGAACACGCGAATAATGTCCACGTAAGATGAGTTAGCAATGGTTATACCTCAGGGTGCAAGACACTATCTAAACACCTTTGGCCACATTTTAGCACGGCCGCTTCATGGTCACATTGAGGCGTGCGGTAGTACAAAATAACACTACACAAAGTATTCCCCCTTCAGCACCTAAATTCTGAAATGAACCTGCAAACATGCAGCATGCCGCATTAAAATAATTTACACTCACGTGCACATAGCTTTTCACAACATGATGGAGGCAGTGAAGATGTGTTAGAAAAAGTAGTCTGGTTGGTATCTTTAAATCAGGCACATATCTACACGGCGATTGGAGGACAGGTTTCATCCCAAATTAGTCTGACAGCACCCAGGACCTTCTTTTTTTTCCTCTGGATATGTGTCAAATGAACACCCCATGTTCGATGGGACTCTTCGACGTGTTCTCGACTTTGGTTTTTTTGTGAAAGTTTGGTGCCGAAACCCCCCTGAAGACATTACGACACTTCTCCTCAAGACCACTGATAAAGCAGCCTGCACGACTGAAGCAACAAACGGCGCTTCCAGAATGTGTTTAGTCCCGACCCGACGCTTTTAGCTGCCCTCAAGCCTCACGCCGCCTCCACCTTAAAGCAGTGGTGTGCTACGGAGTTCCTGATTGCGCAGAGTTGATTCCACGCCAAAGGCCACAACCGCAAGCGGGTCACCCTTCGAGCCGGTGTGAGGAAGAACAGTAGTGACTGAAACGCTTTGTTAAACTCCCAATCTGCGTCTATCACTGAGCTGCAGAACCTTTTGAATGTTTTCTTGATGAAGGAATCAGCACTTCGAGACATAGACAAACAAATCGAAGACACCGTTGATGATCAGAGCTTATAACAAGAGTGGAACGGTATTACGTTTCCGCATAGTGGCAAAATCCAAGCTTTCCAGAATAATGCAAGAAATTCAGCGCCCACACGCATGAAACGGCCGAATGAACAACGTAGAGATATTCAGCGCAGGTCGTCTCCACTCAAGCGCCTCTATCAACCTCCCTCGACTGGACCTCGACTAGAACCACTGAAGGCTGGCGTTCCTTTTGGGACCAATATGAGGCAACCATACACCGAAACTCGCAGCTGTCGACCATTGACAAGTTTAGGTACCTTAAAGGCTACATTGTTGGTATGCGCAAGATATGATCAGTCGACGTTCCCTGACTGGATGTAACTACCACATAGCAGTAGACCTAGCGGAGGAACGCTTTGGACGGAAGGACCTTGTAATCAACGACCACATGACTCGCCTCTTACAACTGCAGGCTGTTGATTCAGGGCGAGACTTTGGGTACTGCGATGTCTTTACGACGACGTGGTAAAGAACGTCAGGAGCCTTGAAGCTCTAGGGGTGAAGCAGGAGCAGTACAGTGCTCTGCTCAGGCTGGCTATCGAGAAGCGGCTACCTCACTAGCTTGTACTTCGGTACTGTCAACAAAGGCCTGAGGAAGGTGAAACTCGTAGCACCTTTTCAGCGCTTCTAGAATTCCTAAAGAAGGAAGTTTGCAACAGGGATGAGGCGATAAAAGTCGCACCGGTCTAGTCAACAGTCCAGAAGAAACTCCACGACAAAGTGCAACGACACTATGTACCTTCAGCAACCACCTTTACAACCACTTCGGGAACGGACAGAGAACCGTGTTATTTCTGCAGTTCTGAAGAACACAGCTTTACTGCGTGAGACAAAATGTTAATCTTTGAGAAAAAGAAGAGCATACTCAAGCGAAGCGGCCGATGCTTTAGGTGTTGCAAATAATTCCACCGAGCCAAGGACTGTCGAAAAATTTCTGCGTCGTCAGAACTGCCAAGGCTGACACTTCACGTTCCTATGCGACACAATGATGCTGTTCCTTCGGCAATTGACACCCAGAGGCAGTTCGTCAAGAAAAAAATTCCAGTGACCAGTGCTGTGACTCAGGCCTAAGATACCATTCTTCTAAAAACAGAGAAAGTTTGTGCACGTGGCTCAACTCAGCCGCGACTTTCCCGCTGCCTTTTGGACGGCAGTAGTCAACGAAGGTTCGTCGCGGAAGACAGAGCCAAGAATCTTAGCTGCAAGGAAGTCAGAAAAAAGTCTGAATGTGAGAACTTTCGAAACAATGGGCCCGACAGCGAGGCCATCCTGATCGAAGCTCTCGAGGCACCAACAATATGCAGTGGACTAATTTGCAGTTCCTACTTCTTGCGTTGGAGAGGACGTTCGGAATCTTCGTCTCGCTGCTGATGCTGATGTCTCAACAGATGACACTATTCAGGTACTCATAGGATCCGACTATTACTGGAAAGTCACAACTACAAAAACTAGGCGGCTTACAAGTGGCTTAACTGCCGTTGAGACGCCTTTTGGGTGGACGCTACAGGATCCGGTAAAAAGCACGGAGATTATCCGAGGCATGTTTTCCACTGCCGTCATGAAGGTATTGGCCCAGAATTTCAGTGACGACAACAAAAAACTGTCTCGACAGCTGCAAGGCTTTTTTTAAGTTGAGCTTTGGTAGGTAGGGTATCCATAACTACAAGGATAAAAAATCTGTCGAGGACCCAGTTCTCACTGAATTCAAAAGAAAAATACGGTGAAAAGATGACAAGTATGATGTTTGTCTTCCCTGGAAGGACAACGCTCCGTAGCTTGATTTCGATCTAAAGGAAGCGAAGGATTGCCTTGCCAAGCTGTGCTATGTCTCAAACGAAAAGCATACTCAAACGAAGACCTCCAAACGAAGCTCAAAAAGCTCAAACGAAGAGTTTCTCATTCGGCACGATTGGACAGTACCCGAATATGTTGAGAACGACTCCACCGAACCCGCAACGACACAAGGGCAAGCCGGTCCAGTATACAACCTGCCGCAGCAGCAGTCATCCGCAACGACCGGAAAACAGCCAAGACTGCAAGTGTATTTGATGCGTCATCTAGCTCACTTGAAAAACTGTCACTGAACGACGTGTTACACTCTGGTCTCACCCTGAATCTGTCAGTACTTTCCCTGATTCTGAAGTTCAGGATGTTCAGGGTCGCCGTAACAGCAGACATATACAAATTATTATTGCACATTTTGTCATCGCAGAACGACCGTGACTCACTTTGGTACTTTTGGTATGAACACCCGCCGGCTTCTGGACAGTCGTTGCCGAAGCAACTTGTCTGGAGAATACACCGTGTTCCCTTTGGTGCTACCTCAAGTCCCTTTCTACTCAGCGCCACGCTACACTACCGGTTTAAAACATCGACAGATCCGCGTGATGTAATTACAAGGGCCATGAAAGATCAATTTTACGTTGAGTATTTTGTGACAGGCGCCGACTCTACCGAAAATTCTTTGTTGTTATGTGACCATGCAGCCAAAGTCATCAGGAAAGCAGGCATGCACCTTAGAAATAGGACGACTAATGAACAGCAGCTGAAGACCGCTGCTGAAGGGGACAACACCATTAACTCGGATATTGATTCACGATCCCTAAAAGGAAGAAAATTCTGGACGTGTTATAGCACCCGGACGAGGATACCTACGGGTTAGACACATATGAAATTATGCAAAACGTAGCCTCAATTCCGAGCAAGACGAGGATATGCTGCAAATCACAGCCAAAATATATGTCTGAGATTAAAAGCGCGGAAGAACAAGACAACAGAGGAGTAGACAAACACAGCGCTGACTAACAACTGAAGTTTTATTATCGCTGGACAGCAAAATATAGGAAAAAGGAAGGTGACACGTTACGCTAGACTAGCGTCACGTCACGTGTCTAGCGTCACGTGTCAGCCTCCTTTGAACTAGTTATTGCTGTCCAGCGATAATAAAACTTCAGTTGTTAGTTAGCGCTGTGTTTGTCTACTCCTCTGTTTTTCCCTTCTTTCGCGCTGGTAATCTCAGAAAAATGTACCAACTGGCCCGCCTACAATCCGTGTTGCAAAATATAAGATTCATACAGCCTTATTACTCGGTACACAGTGAAGGCCAAGGTACACTTTCAGAGGGCTTGAAAGAGGAAGCTGATCTGAGACGAACTTTTTCCGGAAGACTTGAAGAACGAATGGGACAAGTGGTGCGAGGACCGTCGTCGTCTTAGCCTGATACAGGTACCACGCTTTGTGCGGCCAAATGAATCTAGCAAAACAACCTTCCACGTGTTTTCTTATGCAAGCACCTCAGCTTATGAATGTGCACTCTACGTGCGAGTCCAAACTACCAGTGACATAAGGACTAGACTAGTCATCGCCAAAACAGGAGTAGTTCCCGCGAAAACACAGGTTCTGCGAAGGTTGGAATTTCTTGGGGCTCTAACAGCAGTTCGGTTGATGTCAACCGTAGATAAGGAGTATAGTACCCACTACCATGTTTTGTTCTGGAAACACTCGTCTGTGGTTCTAGGATGGTTAAATTCAAGCCCACGAAAGTGGAATACTTTCGTGGCAAACGGAGTGAGTGAGATTCATTCCATAACCTATATTGAACAGTGGCACAACTGCCCGATAGATCAGAACCCTGGAGATTTATAAACGCGGGGAATACGTGCTAAAAAATTGCAAGAAAGCAACCTTTGGTGGGAAGTACCTGAGTGGCTCCTCAAAGGGAGCGAAAAATGGTCACATTTCACATTTCGCGGTGAACAGTATGCGGAAACCGCAGAAGAACGGACACAAGTTTTTCCAGTTACTGAAAGGAAGGGTTCCGAGCTTTACGACCTTGCAAGGATCAACAACTTGACAAAGGTCTTGAACATCACGGCTTGGATAATGCGGTTTGTCCGCAAGTCTCGTAACCCTCGCGGAAAAATAACCCTCACCGTACTTAATTTCACAACTGAAACGGCGACGAAGTTTGGATTACAAAGCTGAAGTACGGGCGTTATATCGTCTATATTTGACCCATCTATTGATCAGCAAATTTTTCCCTACGGCGATGAGGATCGTTTGATTAGAGTTGAATGATGTCTACAAAATTCACACTTCACGACCAGCCAACAACACCCAATCGTACTTACTCCAGACGATGAATTCACAAGATTAATTATAAAAACGAGCACCGACGACCTTTTCACCCCGGCGTTCAAGATACGATGGCGAAGGACGTGAACGTTATTGAATTATTAGAGCTCGCCAAATGGTTATAAAAGTGCTCAGTCAGTGCTGTACATGCAATATACTTTCAGGGAAGCCAATGATCGAGCCATTCGCCCTTCTCCCACGGGGTAGTCCCTAAATGCGAGCCGTTCAGTCTCATCGGAGTTGACAATGCTGAACCACATTACCATCGAGAAGGAGACGGAGCCAGGAAATGTTACATTGCCATCTTTACTTGTGGCGTCGGGCCAGCAGGACACCTCCAGCTTGTTCGAAGTCTCAACACGAAAGACTTTTTATATTTGTTTTGTCGTTTTACAACCACTAGAGGAATTTGCAAGACAGTATATTACGACAACAGCCTCACTTTGAAAGAGCTTCGAAAGATTTGAAAACCATTGGGAGGCCGATACGAGACGAGGAAATATTGAAATACTTTACAGAAAACCAAATCCACTGGAAGTTCATAGCCGAAAGAGTCAACTGGTGGGGTGGATTTTTCGAAAGACATATAAGAACAATCAAGAAATTATTGAGAAAAGTTTTGAAAGCCAACTTTTTGTCTATGAGGAACTGTACACTTTCCTTATAGAAGTAAAAGCAATTGCAAACAGGCGGCCACTGACTACCCTTTCAGCATCCCTAGAGGAGAAAATCTTAACTCCTGCACATTTTTTGATCGGCAGAAGACTGCTGTCTGTAACGGAATGTGGAATCTTAGAGACCCAGAAGAAGTCACCAGAAGAAGAATTTCGAGGACTCTGGCGGCGGCAGAAAGAGTTACTAGATGCCGTTTGGAGTAGGTGACGTAGAGAATACATACTGCAACTGCCGTCCGCCCACACTGTACATAATGCACCTTCAAGCGACGCTAAAGTTGGTGATGTCGTCCTCATTCTGAACGAGAAAACACCAAGGTCGCTTTGACGTCTGGATGTGATCGAAAAAACTTTTCCGTGCTCTGACAACAGAGTTCGTCTCAGTCTTCTCAAGAAGTCGGACGGATGTCGTATTAGACGAACAGTGCAACGTTTGTATCACCTGGAAGCTTCTAGTTAATGCTCCTCTTTTCTCCGGCGTGAGGATGTTAGAAAAAGTAGTCTGGTTGGTACCTTCAAATAAGGCACCTATCTACGCTCAGATTGGAAAACAGCTTCCCTACAAAATTAGTCTGAACGCACGCAGAACCTTTGTCTTCTTTTCTTTCTGCTATGTGTCAAAGAAACACCATATATTCAATGGGACTGTTCGACGGGTTCTGGACTCTGGTCTTTTCGTAAAAGATGGTTTCCTGAGCACTTTGGCCGTACTGCTACTAGTTTACTCAACTGTTAATCTTCTACTAGCCCTAAGCAACTATTTAAAAGCATTATTATTAGTATATATGTGCGACATACTGATTCGTCACAGTGTCACTGCAGACTTCATTAGTGCCTGTGATGGGGATTTAGTGGTAAGATTTTTGTGCATCTTTTTGCAAAAGACATTGCAGCATTACTATGGTGCTATTTGTATGGGAATAACGAGTGCAGTGTTGACATAGTATGGCCATATAGGGGAACATCTTCTTATTGAAGATCCACCAGGAGGATAACGAAGCTGGATAAACAATTGCCTAATCGTATATTCATGGCTGTGTTCCACATAAATGAAGTTAATACTTCAAATTGTCATGCCAAAACAATAATTCTGGTTTCGTATAAATACATTGTTAACTTCAAATTGTCATGCCAAAACAATAATTCTGGTTTCGTATAAATACATTGTTATAAACAGCCTTTGTTATTTGTTGGTTTGTGGTTAAGAATAAACAAACTTTGTCGACCCCGAAGGGCAGTTAGCTACGTGATCTGATTAAATATATATACATACTTTAACTCACAATGGAAAAAACGTAATCGTGGGAGACTGTATAACTTAAGGAGGATGGTGTGGTGACGTCCTGCAGCAGCGATAGTCTCCGAAATCAGGCGTTTCCAAATAACGCGTAGCCACACAACTTCAAGGCCAATATAAATTACACAGGAAGAATTCATAGTAAACAAGCCGTCAAAAATGAACTATTGATGTGTGCCAGCAGCAGATAGAAACTTCGCCAAACATCCTAATCCGTTTCAGTATATTTAGGCTCGCTTCCTCAACCAGCCATCAGTGTTGTTCGCTTCTTCAAACATCCAACTCGCTTCCTGTCATGTACCCACCTCCCGTGCTTTTGTCACACTACATTGCATTGATCCGTTTACCGCACTTTTTTCACCTTTTCGCAGTTATTTTGCTAAGCACACGAGCGCGCACTGAGGGGATTTGGGATAAAAACCTATCAACATATCTTAACCCGTTAAAAGGCATTTCGGTTTTTCTTGGGCACAGGGGAGTTTACAGAATGTCATTGCAACTCCAACTACTGGATTTATTTTTTTTTTATTCGCCATTACTGATGCTATGTTAATCTGAAAACCGCATCGCAAGGACGCCTCTTCCTAATAAAAACGGCAAGCACCCAGACACGCACGCACGCCTGAGACACAGAACGATGCACTCACGAATTTCTTATGTATGACTCACGTACTCGCGCGTGCTCCAAGCCACCGCCGGTATTTGAGCGACCTCCGAAATAATGCATTGTGTTGATCGCCGGGTAAGAGAGAATGCGAAGCACGGGCTGCCAATCTATCTAGTATAAAAGCGATTTTCGCAGTTCTGCTCTAGCCAATTCACTTCTTCCGCGGACACTACAAGCGGTGATGCCTAATTCGTCCGCTATTACCGCTATGTATGAAGAGAGGCCACCTGAAATCTAAAATAATACCGCAAAAAAATCTGCAAACTGTTTTTCGAAGTGACTCTTATAAAAGCAGAAACCAGAACAATGTGTGGTTTCAACTGGCTGATCACGAGCAGCTGTTTCGGTAAGATACACGCGCTACATTGTCGTCGTCAAGCCTGTATTCCCAACGAAACAGCCAAATGCTGTCATATATCCGTATAACGTAACAGTAGTACACGCATACCTGTTTTTGCTCGTAAGCGCCGAAAGGAGACTGACCGCGATCAGCCAGTGCAGCTTATTATTCCTCTCGTTTTATTGGCGTCTTCTATTTCTCTTAGTGCCTTTATGTAGCTGGCTTAAGAACGCTCTGAGAATGTTTGCTGTGTGTCACATTAAAGACGGGTGCAACGAGCGGTATTAACTGCCAAGAACCCGCTTGTTGACATAACCGTGTAGCAGCTGCAACCGCGTAAGGGCTTCTTCCTCCGCGACTATCACAAAAGAGGTTGCAAGATTCTAATTTTACGTCGTTAATTTCCCAATATGAGGCGGCGCTTTACGTGGAAGCAACGTATGATGCACTGATCGCATTTTAGTTGAAGCATGTCTTCCATAAAGATGCGCTGGCAGCATGCCTTTCTTTTATTCTTTTTTTTTTCTTTTTCTTTGCTTTTGCTTGTTTTTTGTTGTCGCTATTCCTTCGCTCCTCTTTCTTTTGTTATCTTCATGCTCCCATAGCACACTGATGCAGGTGCGGAGTGCTGCCTGCTCCGGAAGGAACCATCACTAAACTGCGCTACCACACCTTGCACTGCACGCGCGCTAGCCGGTATACTGTGAAAAATCCTTCTTTTTGCGTTTATACCACGTCGATATTGTATAGAGGCCTCTTTGTTTAGTGAACACAGAACGCATGACAACATTCGACAAATGTTTATGAATAAACCTCTTGGGCTCGTTTTACCACATATTAAGTAATGCAATAAAATAACTGTTCGGGAGTTATTTACCAAATTCTCCATCACATACCAAGCAAACGATATTACTGCCCAAGCCCAAAAGCGACCATAGCTGTGTGCGTACGAAGCAAGCCAGCGAGGATGCAAACCTGTTCACCGCTGGTGAGCCGCGTGATGTTTGCTACCGCTTATTTCTATTCGAACAATCCCGAATACACAGATGTTTTTTCTATGTTTTGAAATATATTGTAACAATTCAAAACTTCCACTTTTTGTCATTTCAACGTATCTTGCCGGCAGAGAACACTTTATTGAACTTCTACTCTGCAATGCACTCTTAGAATACCTGCACGAATCACTTATAAAGGAAAATAATACTACAACTTGATAGCGCCCAGCGCCCAGATAGCAAGCTGTCCTCACCACTTCAACGTTTGGAATTGGCCACCGATTTCAAGAATGCGTGGCCTCAAATTTGTCATCGCGGAAACTGGGGTATTAATGTCGGCATGAAATCTGAAAGACTTCATTCAGCAGTGACCAGTGCTATAGAAACATTTTAGTACTTGTTCAAACAATAGACCAGGGTAAACTACTGATCATATTTGGTACGTTATCACACTATACTTGAGGTCCCCCGTGTTGGAACATCTAAAATACCACAATAAGAGCGTAGATGTTTGGTATTCTTACTTGTATAAAAATCTACAGACTGAATTCGTTTTTTTTTTTTCTGGATACCTATACTGTACCAGTGACTGAGCAATGAAATAAAGAAACTTCAGAAGGCGCTTGCCAATGTATTTCACGCGTTCGTTTTTCGCACTGCCTTGATAGTAGTTCGCGTCGCATCTGACAGATGGCGCCACCAGTCCATGGCGCGCGCGCCGCTCGTGGGACCTTGTTCTCGGCGGTTGTACTCGGTCTTTGCAAGAGGTAGCGTCAACATCCCCCTCGCGAGGGGCACGATCAAATGCAGAGCATTTCCGGGAGTGCACGACGTTGAGTAGTTTGCGTTACGTTAATGTTGTTTGCACTTGTGGCAACTGCTGACGAGAGAGCGCTCGTCAGCAGTAATTTGAATGAGTCAAGGATATAAGGCATGTCCGTAGCCTTCCGTTCTGTGTCGGCTTTGTGGCGCAGTGGGTAGAGCGTTGCGTACATTGTGTCGCGCCCGCAGGGTCGAGGGATCGAAACCTGGCGACGGGTTTGTAATTTTTTTATATAGCAGGGACACCGCGGTGCGGACTACGGACGCCAACGCGGGTGACATCGTGAGTTACGGAAATGCTCTGCATTTAAAAATGTGTAGTAAAGCCTCTATTCCCGGAAAGTGCAGACAATATATTGTTCATTGTGTTAGATTGATTTTCTTAACTAGTGTGTTCCTTTTCAGGTAAAAAGGAAATTTCTCTAAATGAGACAATTTGGTACTTTGGAAAGTCCTTATAAATGTGGAACAGTCTACTGGTCGGCCATGGATGTTGAAGGCTGGTTTGCTTTGCTTTCGTCTGTATACTTGCTATCTTACCGAACATGCACACACGCAAAGCACGCCTCTGTATGCATCAAAATGTTTTTTTTGGCATGCCGACGAGTGCACAGACGGCATGTCGGAAAAGTTACACCGTCATTCAAATGGTGTCACCTACGTATGATCTAAACAAGAAAAGTGGGAAACATGTGATGTGCAATATGGACGTCAAATCGGGCGCCCTTCAAGGTAGTGCTCTTGGCCCTTTACTCTTTCTAATTTGCATTAATGACTTACCTACAAATATATCGTCTTCCAAGTACCTTTTTCCAGATGATTGCATTATATATCGTCCCATAGCCACTCCTCATGATCATATGGCCCTTCAAAATAGCCTAAACATATGATTTATTTGTGTCAACACCTGGCAGATGACCTTTAACTGATCTATGTGTAAAATAATATCTTTCTCACGCAAAAAAAAATAATTCTAACCCAACATATTTTATCAATACCGCTGATGTGACAAGGGCAATGCCATACAAATACCTGGGAGTACACTTGACATCCTAACTTGTCATGGTTGTCTCGTATAACCACCATCTGCGCCAAAGTATCGAAATAGTTAGGTTACCTACGCCGAAACTTACGTAACGCACCCACTGACATCTGTAAATTACCCAATTTAACCTTTCATTTGTCCGCGATTAATGTTTGCTCAATCTGTATGGTCACCACATCAAGCTCATTTAATCCCATCACTAGAATCAATTCAAATTAGAGCTCCGAGCTTCATTTGTCTAAATTATGACTGCCACGCTAGTGTTCCTACAGGTAAAGTAGATATGGTAATTCACCTGTTAGAAACTCGCCGATCACTCACTCTTCTCTGTCTTCTGCCGAAATATATAAATTCAGCTACGCCATCCCCACTGCCTCTGGAACCACCTGTACGCATGCAAGCACGGCTTGATACTCCATCCAGTTTCATGCGAATATTTTGTAAAACACTTTCATTCACTTACCTCCCCTTGCATGAGCCATTTTATTGTGAAATGATTTCTCAAAAGCTATGGCTTCTTTTAGGACCATGATGCATTTCAAGAGTGGCTTCCCAGCCATTTTGCTTGAAGCTTATCTGCTGATCGTAATCTTGTTGTCATATTGTTAACGTTCCTTATTTTCTTTTCTTTGTTTAAAATTGATATGGTAGTCTACATTAAGCGTAATGACACGTGCTCAAAATTGCATAATGTTGTTGTCACATGTTCATATTACCGTGCATTACCAAATTCATGAGGTTTCTTTGTTGTTTCATTCTTTACCCCAAAAGAATTTGAATGTACTCCGCTGCGTATTTTTTTGTTTTATTTTGTTCCCACCTCACGGAATGCTCTACAGGGCCTGTGAGGCATTGTAAAATAAAAATAAAAAAAAAAATAAAAAAGTAAAAAAGCGTTTCCCTGTTTATCTTGCAATTTACGTATTACAATATCGCTTTGTTATCCCTGAGGTGCGTAAAAAAACGAAACAGATTACCTTTGGAGAAGTTATTCTTGCCTGAATTAGAGGAGTACCTCAATGAGCTGTATTAAGCCCTTTACTTTTTAATCTCACGCTCATCCACCTGAAGCGTGTTCTCCCCCGTGGCGTCAAGATCACTCTGTATGCGGACGACATCTGTATTTGGAGTGCATCAAAATCCCGGAGGGTAACGCAAAACAAACTTCAGAAGGCGCTTGCAAATGTATTTCGCGCGTTCGTTTTCGCACTGCCTTGATAGAAGTTCGCGT
This sequence comes from Haemaphysalis longicornis, assembly GCA_013339765.2. Lineage (NCBI taxonomy): Eukaryota > Metazoa > Arthropoda > Arachnida > Ixodida > Ixodidae > Haemaphysalis > Haemaphysalis longicornis. The sequence continues at coordinate 159,621,216 of CM023453.1, read as the reverse complement.
CGCATCTGACAGATGGCGCCACCAGTCCATGGCGCGCGCGCCGCTCGTGGGACCTTGTTCTTTTTTTTTTCAAGTTTATTTTTTCAGGTTTATTTAAACACCACACACTTACAAAAGAAGCAGTGACGCGAGGGTGCAGGCAAAAGTCTTTTTCCAGACTTGACCAAGGCCTACACCCCTGATACATTGGCAGAGCGAAGAACAGCGCGCGGTAGCTTATTACATCCTATGTTGATCCAGAGAAACAAATATTAAAACAATGAGAACGGTTTTAAGCCCTACACGTTCTGTGACAACAAAAAAAAAAAATAAATGACAACACATACACAAAAAAAGCATAAAAATGAGCGAAGATGACAAACAGACGTACAAACAAATGAGTGAAGGTGACATGCTGCATTAAAAATACTATTTTCCTAACGAGTTCAGCGTACTTGGAAGAATGTGCATTAACATTTGGCAACCGTAGTTGGAACGTATGCGAGGTATTTTCCAGGTATCTTTATTTCGTGTGGTGTATGTTTTATTTAGGGGTATAAGAGTCACCAATTCCTGTAGGTAACGATCATTTCTTTTTATACCAGCGTGATAACGTGAGATGAGTATTGTTTGGTACAGTTTTTGTACAGGCAACAGTCCAAGTTCGTCAAAAATAGGCCCAGTGTGGGCGTCATAAGGCGAAGCTGAAACTATGCGAATAGCCTTTTTTTGGAGTCGACGAAGCTTTGTTAGGTTGACGGCAGTAGTTTTTCCCCATACCAAAAATGCGTAGGTGAGAGTGGAGTGAAAAAGGGAGTTATAAATGAGCAATTTATTGTTTTGTGGAAGAAAGCTTACACGGGATAGAATGACGACGGTTCTAGACAGTTTAGTAATAACTAGCGAAATGTGCTCATTCCAAAACATAGTTTCATGAAAAAGAACACCAAGGCTTTTGACTACTGGAACCAGTTCCACAGAAGAAGTACCGAGAATAAGCGTACGTCCGCATTTATTCCTTTGTTGTTTGGCCTAAATAACACTGCTTTTGTCTTTGAAGCATTTATTATTAATGAATTTATTCTACTCCCGTTGTTCAGTTGTGCCAGTGCACTGTTTGCTGTATTTGTAAGCCATGTTAAGTCCTGCCCGGGAAAAAAAATAAGCTGGTGTCATAAGCATATACGATGAATTTAGTGTTTTCTGCAATAGTTACAATGTCATTATTATATATGTTAAACAGCAGCGGCCCCAGAATGCTTCCCTGAGGAACACCCCCCTGGAGTCTTTTAAAGTTAGAACTGAAACCGTTGATTGTTACGTATTGCTTCCTGTGCTCGAGATAACTTTGCAACAGAGCTAGAAATATACCGCGGAAACCGTAATGAGCCAATTTTTTAATGAGGGTTGTGTGGTTTATTCTGTCGAATGCTTTTGAGTAGTAAATAAATATTCCGAGCGTATACTGCTCACGTTCAAAAGACTGTAAAATTGTTTCTTTTTGTAATAGAAGTGCACTTTCTGTTCAACGGCCTTTGGTAAATCCAAATTGAAAAGGTGTTATAATCTTGTGTTTTGTTAAGAAGGTAGTCATGCGGCAGTGTAACAGTTTTTCAATGCCCTTAGAGAACACTGGGAGTATAGAAATTGTTCTGAAATTTGACATGTTGTTTTTGTCACCCCCCTTTTAAAAACGGTCGATACCTTAGCAATTTGTAGTCGTCTCGGGAAAATTCCAGATAGGAACATTAGGTTAATTATACGTTCCAAGGCGGGAGCTACGATATCAATTACATGTTTCACTGGAGCTATTTGTACATCGTCTACATCAGTAGATTTATATTTTTAGTGAAAGAAATGTGCTAATAATTTCTGCCGTGTTTACAGGATACAGGTACGCGGTATCCAGTGTTCCAGAGGGCATGTATTGCATGCAGTTTGGGTTATGTGTGCTGTTTCCAATGAAAGCGAAAAAATTATTAAACTTATCTGACAGCTCTGTTCCGGAGACAAGTTTCCCGTTCATGGTTATCTCAGACGTGACTGACTGTGAGTGAGAACGATTTAGCATTGCGTTTAAATTTTTCCAGATAATATCTAGTCTCCCTACTGCGTGACTGTTGAAAAGATTTTGGAAATTAACTTTCTTGCTTCTGCGCAAAAGGGCTGTTTGTTCTGTTTCGTTGCATTCTGAATGCCTTCCAGTCCAGATTATTTTTTGATTTAATGAAACGGCTATACAAAGCGTTTTAGTTTCACGTATTGCTTGCAAGCATTCTGATGTCACCCACGGTTTTCGAGCGTTACGAGGTTTAATTCCTGTTTTGTAAGGAAAACATCTCTTATAATCTGTTACAAATATGCGAATAAAAAATTCATGTGCAGCTTCTGCATCAGTAAAACAAACAGCACTTCCCCAGTCGATTTTAGATAGCGCATTCCTGAAATGTTCCATACTACTATTATTTATGCTCCGATAGGTAAATGATGTACGGTCTGTCGAACGTGTACCATGTTTAGAGTGATTTATTAACAAGTAAATGGGTAGATGGTCACTTATGTGTGTCTTTAAAACTCCGGTACTGAGAGGCTCACATTCTGCATTAGCGATAAAAACATCAATCAAGAACGTCGCAGTAGGCTGGACGCGAGTAGGTTCATTATTAAAGTTTTTAAAAGCGTTAGCATCAAGAGTGGTACAAAGATCGGTACGTTGTGAGGATGGACACAGTAGATTTATGTTTAGATCTCCATCTAATACAAACCTGTAGTTGTTTTCATTCACCCAACTGAAATAGGTGTCAAGAAATGAAAGAAAGGGGGTCACGTTTCCTCCAGGGGGGCGGTACACCACAGAGAACATGTCATGGTTACACTGCAGAGTGAGCATTTCATAATTATTGGTAATTTGCGAAAAATGAGTGACTATTTCACACTGATAACCGTTTTTTATTAACATCAGTACTCCACCACCTTTTTTTCCGATTCGGTTTAAAAAGTATGACGTATAACAAGGTAGACGAAGGACCTCGCTGCTATCACAATACCACGTTTCTGTAATCATTACAACGTCGAAAGGAATGTTGGAACTATCGAGAAGGGTGATAATTAGGTCGTCTTTGTTTCGTGCGGATTGAGCATTTAAGTGGAGGCAGGAAAAATTTTGGGTTGTTCGAAATAACTGAGAAAAATAGCAGAGTTTCCCGATCCATGTGCGCAGCCGGGAAAAACTGTGGTGTGTGTTGTGCTACAAGATCTTGCTTAGGTCATCGATACATGTGATGTGAAGGATTTTGGACTTTTCGGTCTCTCGTGCAAATATTGTTCCCCCCCTGGACCACGCGAACTGCCAGCTTTGCTCTTTCTTTTTCGCAATCGTAAAACCAAAAGCTTTTTGAGCTGCGGGCAAAGGTGCTCATTGACATAGATAGGAGTGGTCTCAGGAGTAGTCTCAGTAAAGCCGACGTCTTTGCAGACAGGCGCATCTTACGAACCTTTTCAAGAACCGTGTCTCGCTTCGACCGACTGTGGAATTGTACAATAATGTGTGGGCAAGTGGAATCTTTTGAAGGTACGCGGTGGCACACATCAACGTCACATGGGTTATTGGTTCACTTGTCGCTTCCCCAAGCTTCTCAAGGGTTTCGGCAAGGTTTTCGCCCTTAACAAAGGGGACGTTTTTTACTTCAATGTTTCTGTTGCGCGAATACTGCTCAAGCTTGGTTTGGCGCTGCTCATTCTCGGCTGCATCCTTCTTTAACCCCGCACAATCTCGTGCTAAGGAAGCCTTCTGCACTTTAAGTTCAAGGTTTTCCTTTTCCAGCTGAGAGCAGTGCTTCGTCAGATCTTCAAAAATGCTTGTTGAAGAAGTCTAAGCTTGCTTTAATTTCGCGATTCTCCTTCCGAAACTCCCTTTCAAGTGACGCACGCATTTCGCGAAATTCTTGCCGAAATTCCTTGAATAGCCTGGTGACTTCAGGTAACATGATACTGGTACACTTTGGCAACAGCAGCGGCAGCGGCGAAAATGATACCGTCAAAAAAATGAATTCAAAACTGACCTGCAAAGACAATTTCATGCGTGAGCGACGTGCTTGCTGCGCTGCCGCTGCTGCCAATAGAGTGGGCCCACGTGGCCGGCTTGTTTTTATGGTGATGTTCAACGAAGGCAGCGATCCTTTGTGGTGGTTTTTTTCGCCGATGATGCAGTGGATCCAGGTGGTCACTGCGCACCCAGTCCGGTCATCACGTGCAGGTTTGCAGCGGTCAGAGGCAGGGGCTTTCGACGAAGGGGCGACGCAGGATACGGCTTTCGTTGATAGGAACAGCGGCCAGCAAAGTACACTGCAAAGACAATTTCGTGCGTGAGCGACGTGCTTGCTGCGCTGCCGCTGCTGCCTCGGCGGTTGTACTCGGTCTTTGCAAGAGGTAGCGTCAACATCCCCCTTGCGAGGGGCACGATCAAATGCAGAGCATTTCCGGGGGCGCACGACGTTGAGTAGTTTGCGTTACGTTAATGTTGTTGCACTTGTGGCAACTGCTGACGAGAGAGCGCTCGTCAGCAGTAATTTGAATGAGTCAAGGATATAAGGCGTGTTCCGTAGCCAATCGTTCTGTGTCGTCTTTGTGGCGCAGTGGGTAGAGCGTTGCGTACATTGCGTCCCGCCCGCAGGGTCGAGGGATCGAAACCTGGCTACAGGTTGTAATTTTTTTTTATATAATAGGGACAACCGGCGGTGCCGACTACGGACGCCAACGCGGGTGACATGGTGAGTTACTTAAATGCTCTGCATTTAATAGAATTTCAATGTACTCCGCTGCGTATTTTTTTGTTTTATTTTGTTCCCCCCTCACGGAATGCTCTACAGAGCATGTCTGGCATTGTAAAATAAAAAAAATAAAAAAATAACAAGCGTTCCCTGTTTATCTTGCAATTTATGTATTACAATATCGCTTTGTTATCCCTGAGGTGGGTAAAAAAACCGATTACTTTTGGTGAAGTTATTCTTGCCTGAATTAGAGGAGTACCTTAATCAGCTGTATTGAGCCCTTTACTTTTTAATCTCACGCTCATCCACCTGAAGCGTGTTCTCCCCCGTGGCGTCCAGATCACTCTCTATGCGGACGACATCTGTATTTGGAGTGCATCAAAATCCCGGAGGGTAACGCAAAACAAATTCAGATGGCCCTTGCAAGTGTGTTTCGCGCGTTCGTTTTTCGCACTCCCTTGATAGTAGTTCGCGTCGCATCTGACAGATGGCGCCACCAGTCCATGGCACGCGCGCCGCTCGTGGGACCGTGTTCTCGGCGGTTGTACTCGGTCTTTGCAAAAGGTAGCGTCAACATTCCCCTCGCGAATGGCACGATCAAATGCAGAGCATTTCCGGGGGCGCATGACGTTAAGTAGTTTGCGGTACTTTAATGTTGTTGCACTTGTGGCAACTGCTGACGAGAGAGCGCTCGTCAGCAGTAATTTGAATGAGTCAAGGATATAAGGCGTGTCCTTAGCCTTCTGTTCTGTGTCGGCTTTGTGGCGCAGTGGGTAGAGCGTTGCGTACATTGCGTCCCGCCCGCAGGGTTGAGGGATCGAAACCTGGTGACGGGTTGTAATTTTTTTATATAGTAGGGACAACGGCTGTGCGGACTACGGACACCAACGCGGGTGACATCGTGAGTTACTGAAATGCTCTGCATTTAAAACTTGGTGCCCTTCCACTCTCCTAAGAATGATGACCACGGAAGCTGGGAGTAGTCCAATGATCGCAATAAACGAAAAAAAAACAGTTGTCTGCGTTTCGCAATTGAGCATAGTTATTAGTTATTGATTTGAATCAACCAAAGGCATTGAGCTCTATTTAAGAGGTCAATAATAGGTGCTGTGGCTTCCCTCCCACGTCGAGGCGTTTCACTGTCTGTGTAGCACACCAGCCCAAACGGAGAGCAGATAGGTGGGATTCGGGCCTGTAACGTCCACATTATATTTAACGCAGGCCAAACAAAACTGTCCTTAGTAAGGGCATCATCCTAGCTGTGCATGTACGCCCGTCCTTTCTCAATTCTCACTCATGCAGGCATAACCCGGGAATCGGTGCTGCGAGCGTACTTAGACAGCGGCCAAATATTTCTTGACAACCCCTACAGGTAAACAAAAACATTGGCTCATGTTATAGTTCCGTGTGAGAAAGGTGTCATTAATCCGGGAGAGATTCGAGCTACATGACGGGGTGGAACTTGAGGTGGCATATGCGGTGGCGGCATGTTTTGTAGCAACGGCTTTCTGTTGTTTTCGCGCACATAAACGCAACTTTCAGCACCGAGGCTCCTGCCACTCCCGCTCCTATTTCAGCGAGCTAGCTACATGCGTTCGCCCACAGCGAGTAAAAAATAAAACAGTGGATAACGGAGCTAGCGGTATTACCAACGGATGGAGCAGTTCAGAGAGGCACATCAGTAGTAGCGAGGGGCATCAACTTGGGAGAGAGCCATCGACGCTGAAAGGGAGCGGTTAAGCAGTGCTGAGTACAGCGCCTTCGCTCAGCAACCATTCCCACTCGGTCCTGTGCCCTTACTGCACTTGTCCCACTGGCGTCCTTACCACCTTGCAAGCTATCTCCGGTTGAGCTCATTCATTTTTGACGCAGCAACTGCAACACCTCTCGTCCGTTTTGCTAAATCACCTTTCACACTTGCAGTGATCATAACAAACCATAAGTGGGTGCTGCCGTAGAACTGCCGAGGACTCACAAATATTGCAGGGGAGATTTGGTATCGTACGCTTATCCGAGGTCGCCCCGTTTGGGCCTTGCTTTTTCAAGAGACCAACTCTCTTCTAAGTCTTCCTGGATTCAACGCCTACACCTCGCCCACTATACAGTATCGTCGATGTAGCACTGTGAATAAACGTCCAGGAAAACCTGCGGTCCATGTCACCAGCTGTTACCCCGACACTCATTGGAAAATACAGTTTTGCAATGAATGGCAGGGGTAGTTTCCGTGTTAGTGAACCGCTCTCATACTGATATCATACTGGTGTCGTGTTACGTGCGTTGCACAGCGAGAGGTAGCCCATGATCCGTCTAGGCTGGATTGAAAGTTTCATTTGCACGTACCCCGGCGGCTCAGTGCTGGTACGTGGAGATTGCAACGCGCTGCATCCGACTTGGGGATACTCTACTCAAGCGCACGAGTATTCCTAGTGTTAGGTGCGTTCACCGATGTGCACTTTCTGCTATTTAATGCAGTTGACAATCCATGTAGTTAACGAGACCGCCCTCGCAGCCCTTCACACTCTTCTGACCCTTCGTGCTGGCTTGGAGCACAGCCTGTGTCTTAGGACCGGAAGCAGGACTGCTGGGCCAGGCATTATTATCCATCCACATCGGCTTGGCTCTCATTGTAAAACGTCCGCACGGCCACCGCTGCTGCGTCACAAAACGTTGGTTCAGAGAGGTCTGAACACTTCAGTTCATGATAACACATCTTATACCATGTATGTGCTACGTCCCGCATTCCGGCATGCCACGCCGACTTCTTTATTGGGAGAAAGAAAACAAGCCAATACCCGACCTACATCTGTTGAATTTGGGACTGCTCACTTCCCAGGAGAACTGACAGCCATTGGAGATCCCTAAAATACGGAATTACGAACATCGTTGCACAGCCTTACGGCTGGAGCTTGCAGCCATGGCAAGCCTTTATCCCGGGAACGGTGGCTAGATTAGCGCGCCGCACTAAGGCCATCCCTTTCCACCGCGTATGCCTGCGCTCTTTTCCTCGTACGGAGCTCCGTGGCCGCCTCCAAAGGACCCGCTGTTACTGCATACCTCTTGTGTTAACGTACCACGTGTCAGTTTGCACCAAAAGTGGCTAAGGAGTTGTTGCAAAGTACGACCAAGCTCCTCCATCACTTTCCTCCTCACCTGCCCTGCCGCTAGAGCCTGGTTCGCCTTCCCGTCAGAAATAACTGGACCGGATCCAGGCAGCATTCGCCATGGCTGACTTTGTGGCAGCGATTGACGAAGCAAAACTACGCACATCATCAGGCCAGGACGATGTGACTGCAAAGTGTTCAAAAACATCGACGGTCCGTCTACAGTGGCTACCCCACTGGCTCCAGTGACGTTCATTGAAGCACGCTGAAGTTGTGCATGTACCAAAACCTTGTAAGCATCTTGACCGCCTGAGTAATCTTTACCAGATCGGGCTAATATCGACCCTCTGTAACTACGTAAACGAATGCTAGCCACGCGCCTTAAATGGTGGCTAAAATTATACAGGATGGTACCACCCGCCTCAGATTTGGTGTTGTTCGCTCCTGGGCACACAAGACGGCCTATACTATTTCTCATCTATGGTGTCTCTAAAGTTTAATTTCTAAAGAAATTCACATGATCCTGATTATGAACGTCCCAAAAGGCTCGTGGCAACGTGAGCTATTCTGCAATAACTAGTATTCCTCAGTGGGCCCTCCTTATGCCGTTCCGTGGCGACTTTTCTGCAGAGCCCCTTTTTCTCCATTCGTATTGGAAGGGAAAGCTTGGAGCCCTTCGTTTCGAAGCGAGGCGTGCCTCAAGGATCCGTGCTGTCGGCTGTGTGTTAAATGTGGCAATGTTGCCGTTGACATGGAGGCTGGCTTAAATACCAATGCAGACAATGTGCGTGTGTGGGTTGTACACATTGAACTGCACGGGCAACAAGCAGGAGGCCTACAGACTGCCTTCAACATTACTTTATGGTGGCGGTAAATTGTTGGATTGAATCTGTCCCCTAAAAGGTCTACAGTAACCAATCGTAGGCGCCATGCCGCTTGTCGCCGACCACCAATATGCCGGTCTTTTAATGGCAAACCCCCGATAGCGCTGCTGATATGCGTGTACTGTGGTTGGAAATAACCACAGCAGGTTCCGAATCTTCATGCGTCCATTACACTCGACAAAAAGCTGCCAGCATGCTCCACTTGTTCCACCGCATCATCCAGAAGTCAGGGGGCGCGCGATCCCTTGTTCTGCTTGCATTAGTGCGGGCAGTCTTTCAACAAAGTTTGAAAGCCAAGCCCAGTTCCAGCATCTTACTTTGCGCGACTGGCATAGTTTGGATACCAAAATCAGGCAAGCAATGCGAGAGATCACTGGCATTTTTCGCTATGACCTGCATTCCGCCCTTAAAGCAGAGGTAGAAATTAACATATTGCACAAACTTTTGCACCAGCGTCTATCAGCTCGTCTTCTAAACAAATAGGTAGATTCCGGCCGTCACCGCACTCGCGCAGTACTATGACTCCGCATCACGTCTGATACCAGGTCCAGCTGAGCTGAGCCAACTGACAACCGGCCCCTCGAGCGTTCAAAAAGTATTCGCCCTGCGCAGCAGACCAACCCCCCTCTCCTATCGACACACCAGATGGCCTCAAGGACCATTTTGATGCAGGGGTGGGCAGTGGTATCAGCCACCCGAGCCTAATTTGCATTGATATGTCATCTGTAAACCAAACATGCACTTACCTTACGCAAACACCACTTCCGTCGGTTACGGCAGGCCTGGTCGCCATCTGTGCTGGTTGGTGTTCCCTAGGCCCTCGTCTTTGTGTTGCCCCATCATCTTGCCTGAGTCATCTACACAGATTCAACGCAGGCACTCAAAGATACGGCCTGTAGACAGCACATTGGGCATTACATGCAAAGTGCATCAGATACTAAATAGTTACCGTGCCCTGTTCGCGTCCGGACGCACCATAGCACGCCGAAACACGTGGAGGTCAATTTGGCTGCTCATAGTCCGCCAGGTATGCACCCTTCCCGCTTCAGCAAGTGTCACTGCAGCACGCTCTTCTAAGAAAAAAGTCTGTTAGGCGCTTCACGGATGCCCTTTTTCCTCCACGTGGGATTGACCTTACTCGTGGCTTAACCGGCTGTGAGGCCCCGCACGGGGCACCTTGAGTATTCATGGTGACGGTAAGCAGTGACACCGCGGCCCCAAGCTCCCATACATAGGCTGTGTCCAACCGTGGAGAGGTGTTTAAAGGTGGAGGGCAGAAGCCGTAAACGGTGGCCGTTGGAGCCTTGGTCAAGCTCCGACCGACGGGCTCCCTGCCTGTCTACCAGGTAGGGAGCTCCGGGACCTCTTGACTACCAGGGTAAGGTCAAAGGAGAAATAGAGCACTGCACGGGCCCGGGCCGGCCCGAAAGCCCGGGCCCGACCGGGCCGCCCGAAGTCGATTATCGGCGGGCTCGGGCCGGGCCCGCGCTCAGTGCCGCGGGCCCGGGCTGGGCTCGGGCTCACTGCAGCGGGCCCAGGCCGGGCTCGGGCATGAATTCATAGGCCGGCCGTTAACAGTTCCGACGTGAAGTATAGAAATGAGCATAAAATTGAATATTCTGAGTACACTTTTACGCGCTTTTTGATGTTAGTTGTACACATTGTTATAAAAACGTGTTTTGCTAGGTCTGATAGTCACTATACTGTACTTTAATGACATTTCATCTACTGCATGAAGATTTTATGTTTTGGTGTATAAGATATCAAAGATACGGTTACAAGGAATGCCATAGCGGGGAAGGAATTAATTAAGCCACCCTGGACACGGCCTCCGCGATCGGCTGCCGGCGGCGCGCCTGCGGCAGCCGATCCCGGAGGCCGTACCCTGGAGCTGTGCACCTATGTCTATGTACGTGTATTTTAGATGTCGAACCAATCTAAATGCGGCAGCCGTGGCTGGAAATCAAACTCGCGTGCTAGAGAAGCGCCACCGCTTAACAACCACTCCAGGAAAAATATCTCAACGCACGCACATATTCGGGGATTCAAATGGAGAGCAAAAAATTTCATTAATACCAACTTGTGACCGAAACGACCACATGAAGTTGCCAAGAGTGTGGTCATCAAAGGTGATGGTGTCTCTCGTGTAAGAATACGACCTATTATTACGCCATGTGGCGTGAACTGCAGATGGTGTGTGCTAAGCTACGTGTAATTTTAAACCATTATTTTTTGCGTTACAATTCAGGGCATGCTTCTGCAGACTAGATGCTCCGTCTGATTTCCCGCTACGAAGACACTCGACCAAATATAATAAACAAATTTTCTTCGACGTCTAAGACCAGGCCTGGTCACACACATGCGGGCCCTCCCTAGGCTCAAAAAAGAAAAAAATGACCGTGCCCGGGCTGGGCGTGGGCTTGAGCCGACGGGCCTGGGCCGGGCCTGGGATTGAGACGACGGGCCCGGGTCGGGCTCGGGCTTCACAAAGCGGGCTCGGGCCGGGCTCGGGCCTTAAAATCAGGCCCGTGCAGTGCTCTATGAGAAAGTGACCCCTCTCCCTGGTTTCCAATGTATAATATGGCATTTTCAAAACACCCCCCAAACTTGATCAGTCCCTGAAAAGGGGCCGCACTGAAGTATCCTTTCCTCCTTTGTCTTCGATCTCCATTCCAAAGCCCGATAAGTTCTCGCGCTTCCTGGTAATGAAATCCCTAGATAAATCAAAACCCATCACTTCCCAGTCTGTCTTTCTCATCTCCAAGTTTCTTGAAAGCCTTGTAGGCAAATCATACAAGGCTAAAAGCTCACAACCGGAGAAGTCCTAATTGAAGTCCCAAAAAAAACAACAATCCTGTAACCTCTTGAAGCAAACGCGCATGGTCGATGTTGACATCAAGATCACGCCCCATCGCAGTCTGAATAGCTGCCAGGGCGTGATCTCTGATATAGATCTAATAAATGAGACTGAAGCAGACCTGCTCGACGGCCTAGGGATCAGGGCGTGACAGCAGTGCGGCGAATCACGATACGCCGAAACGACCAAATAATAGCTACTAAACACATAATCTTGACATTTGACCGCTCAACACTTCCTGAGTCGGTCAACGCAGGCTTCATGAGATGTCCGGTCCGACCCTACGTGCGAAACCAACGCCGCTGCTTCAAGTGTCAGCGGTTTGGGCACGGCACAACCTCTTGCCGTGGTAAACCGACGTGCGCAAAATGTGCAGCACACGATCACCTAACCGACAAATGCGAATCCGAGAGCTTCACCTGTGGGAACTGCCAGGGACCGCACGCTGCCTATTCCCGGAGCT
>CM023453.1:159419807-159609063 GCA_013339765.2 Haemaphysalis longicornis | reverse complement strand
TAGCGTTTTGAAAGAAGGGAAGGGACCCTTCTTCTCCCGCTAGCTATCGACCCATTGCCCTGACCAGATGCCTGTGCAAGCTTCTCGAGAGATGATAAACCGGAGGCTCGTGTACTTTTGGAGTACAACGGCCTTCTCGAGAGCTGCCAGGCAGGCTTCAGGGCGGGGAGATCCACAAATGATCAACTTGTGGCACTAGAGTCATACATTAAGGATGCCTTCATTCACAAAAAATTCTGTCTTACGGTGTTTTTGACATAGAGAAGGCCGATGACACCGCATGGCGTTATGGCATACTTACTGACCTTAAGTCATTCGGTGTCTCTGGTAACATGTTAAATACCGTTATTAGTTATTTGTCAGAGAGAACCTTTCGCGTCAGAGTTGGTTGCACTGTCAAAGGTACACGTGCAGGAAAATGGCGTGCCGCAAGGTGGAGTTCTAAGCTGCACTCTCTTCATAGTAAAGATGAACTCCCTTGGGAAGGCACTGCCGCCTACAATTTCTTACTCCATGTATGTAGATGACGTGCAGATATCGTTTAAATCTTGTAATATGTCAATATGCGAACGTCAAGTCCAGCTCGGGCGTCAAGAAACTTGCCAGCTGGGCAGACAAAAATGGGTTTTAAATTGAATCCTGAAAAAGCTCCTGCGTTTTGTTCTATAGGAAGCGCGGGATCCTTCCAGACCCAGACATTACCCTTAATGGCGTGTCGCTTCCTGTGAACAAGGAGCACAAGTTTTTAGGTGTTGTGTTTGACCAGAAACTCACATTCATTCCACACATCAAGAAACTTAAACAAAATGTCTAAAAAACAATGAATATCCTGAAGGTTCTCTCCCACAATTCGTATGGTTCCGACAAAGAACTCCTACTTCGGCTCTATACTGCTTTGGTTGGGTCTCGTTTGGACTATGGCAGTGTGGTATATGGGTCGGCGAGTAAAACAGCATTGCGAATGCTTGACCCAGTACTACACTTGGGGCTACGGCTTGCGTCGGGTGCTTTTCGCACTAGCCCTGTCGAGAGTCTGTATGTTGAGTGTAATAAGTGGACCTTGAGAACCAGCGAACGTACATGGACTTGCTTTATGCTTTTAAATTTCATCGCAGAATAACCACCCTTTTTATCCTGTCTTAACGATACATCCACATCTGTGCTCTTTTTAAATCGCCCGTCCGTTACTCAGCGCCTTTTTCACTTCGAGCGAGAGAGAAGCCTCGGATCTGAGTGCTTCGTTTTTAGACGTGTACAGGTCATCGTCTTTAAACATTTTACCGCCTTGGCAAGTTCGCCCTGTGTCCTGTGACCTTTCTTTATAAAGCTTGACAAAAATCGGGTACCGCGAGCTGCAATACTGCAGCACTTTCTTTCTTTGCAGTTCAAATACCACGTGCTGAATTCTAACGTGACGCTTCTAAAACCTCCACTATGGTGTCGTGCGCTGCTCATGGTCCGAATTTCAATGCAGCCAGAACCATGAGCGTGCACACAAACAATTTTTCAGCAGAAGCGTACGGAATTTTACTGATTGTACGACATACTTGAAAATCAAATTCCCAATGTCCATCATCTACACAGATTCTTTGAGTGTTGTTCGCGCATTGTCATCGCATACACCCCCCAAAAAAAACACATAGTTAATCTTGTATTCAACACTATCATGTCTGTGTATGCGGAGAAGCATCGGCTGCTCCTCTGCTGGGTCCCAGGACACGCTGGGATCGCTGGGAACGAGTTGGCAGACGAGAGGGCGGTGCTGCTGCACTCAGGAACACTGTAGACATAACAACCGTACCATATACAGACCTCAAGCCACACATAAGACAACACCTGCCGAAGAACATGGCAAACACACTGGGACAACAGACAGACAACAAACTACATGTAATAAAGCCACACTTGGGACGGTACACAGCTGACTCACACAACAGAAACACAGAAGTCGCCTTGGCTAGGCTACGGATAGGGCACACGCATGCAACTCACTCGTATCTGCTGACGGGATCTAGACCCCAGTGCGGCAGGTGCGGAGAGGCCCTATCCGTAGTGCACATACTAATACATGCAGGGCACTTCACACCACACGACGCAAACACTTTCCAGAAATCTACAGACAACAAATCCCACTCCACCCATCGCACTTCTTAGGCGATGAACCAATGTTTGCTATCAAACGGGTTTTTAATTATCTGTCAGAAGTTAAATTTATGAATCTCATATCGTATCATGCATAATCACAACCTGGCCCTCTACACCAGCCATCCTCATTGTCTTTATTTGTTTTTACTTCTGGTGCTATTCACTTCTAGTATTGACTTTAATATGTGGTAGCTAACCATCTTTCTTTTTGGCGCTCTTTGCCCCAGTTGGCCTTGCGCCATTAAAATGCAACCATCATCATCATCAGGATTAGCATTTGTTACTATTGACTATCTCACGCGTGAGTTGGCCATATCTTTGTCGGAAAGTTAACGGCATATTTAAAAAAATTCATAAAAGAAGCATGTACTGTGAAGGTCAACCCGACACGAAGAAAAACACTTTGTGAAGGAACCCAGGAATGAAAACGAAAGCTGCAAATCAATAAGGGCTAACCACAGGGAGAGAAGGGATACGTCTTTTTTGTAAGACTTTACTTAAGCGCTGCTCACAAAATGCCGAGGTGTTCATAAAACAGTACAATTGCCAGCAACAAACTAATCGGAATCAAAACAAAAACTTAGTTTCGCTTTTCACACCATACGCGTAAAATACATGTGCTGTGAAATCTAGGGGATTCCCTCCACGCTTTTTGCCAAATGGACGGTAACGATCATGTGTTCTTCAGAGCACCCTCTATTGCCACCCGGACCTTTCAAAATAAGCGACATTCTTTGATAATGCCGACCTTGGGGAAGGATACCACCATCTGGCAGAATGGTTTACAAAAAGTAGTCAAGGACGTCCAGGTCGCATCACGACATATTTCCAACCCCCACGTGTGTTAATGGCTTTTTATCCCATTTGGACCTCCACCAGTGCCACTCCTATTAGCAGTAATTTCAGGTAAAATAAGTGTATCTGTGATCATTTTGATTGCCGCTGAGAGAAGATGAACCGTATAATAAATCGTGGAGCCGTCGTGGAGCCGGTAACTCCTAACACACTTCTTCGATGCCGTAGTCGCGAAACGCTTATTGTTCAGCACTTCAAGGTCTAATGAACAGGCACAATAAATAGCATGTAATGGCCAAGGCGGGCTTCTTTTATAATCGGGCTGATGGTTACAGAGACAGCGCCATGCATAAAAAAGCCCAAGATTCCGAACCCACGGGAAAACTACCTGCAAATATTTACAAGTGTAGAGAAAGATATAGGTTTATCAGAGTGAAGCTCCAGGCTTTTAGGGGTCTCGTGATTGTGTGTTGTTTTTTAGTATAGTTTACAACAATGTGAACTTTTCTGAGTTACTGGCTTCTTTATTTCTTAGAAGCCACTAAGCATGTTCCATACTATCTTGCTCTGTATGATCGTTTCAGCAAATGCGTGACGTTTCTTAAAGAAGCCTAGCCAGAGCCGCATAACAGTTTTGTATCCAAACACAAATGTTCCGTATTTTGTAAAAAAAGATTGTTTATAAGAACAACAGCCATGGCACAGCCGTATAGCGCTGGTGGTACTCCACTAAACATCATCGTAATTATCATCCTCCTGATAAAAAAAAACAGTAATAACAACAGACTTGTTAGGTAAATATCAGGACGAAGACCTCTCTCATTCACCTCCACCTGGTGCTGTCCTGCACAGCCAGATCCAATTTCGGCCTCCACAATTTCCTGTTTGGTGTTTCAATAAAGATATTGTCGGGAAGACAAGAACGATGCAGTTGTCTTGAATGAGAAACACGTTTATTGGAGCGAACTTTGCTACCCTAACAACTCAAAAGAATACAGAGGCGGCGAAGCAGCGGTCAACAAAGTGACTTGCACAGGCGAGTGTCGTCGAATCGAATGCTCCGGCGTCCGTAGTGGAGGCTTTTTATCTTTCGGTGCGCGTGGTTCTCGAAGCGTCGATTCACATCGAGAACATAGTAGATCCAAGACGATTATTCTGGGCTGTTCACGTTAGATCGGAATGCTCTCCCTATCACGACAGATAACACATGCGGCACAGAAAGAAAGAATGGAACACGCGCTTCCCTTGGCGCAGAGATAACACAGACCGGGGCAGCCGGGCAGTAAAAGCAAAACACAAATAAACAAACCCAATGTATGGTTCGCGGCATTACCCGCCCTCTAAGAGTGCATAGACCCGATGCTAACATAGGCGACAGTTCGAAAATAAAAATAAAATTCGTTATCGTCCGTAGAAAGCGAACCACGTGAACGACTTCGGGCCGCGTGCGTCGTCGTGATGTTCCGGAATCACCATCGGCGATCACCTCGTAGGTAAGTTTTGCCGACACGTCGTAGCATCTGGTAGGGTCCGAAATACCGTCGCAGGAGCTTCTCACTGAGTCCGCGTTCACGGATTTGGAGTCCAAACCCACACACGATCCCCTGGTGGTACTCGGCGTCTCGGCGTGGGAGGTTGTAGCGGCCAGCATCCACCAGCTGCTGGTCCGTTATACGAACTCGAGCGAGCTGGCGGGCCTCCTCCGCACGTTGAAGATATCCGTGGACGTCGGCCTTGAGGTCGTCGTCTTCTACGTGCGGAAGCATGGCGTCGAGCATCGTAGTTGGCCTTCTAACGTAGACAAGCTCGAACGGCGTCAACTGCGTCGTCTCCTGGATAGCCGTGTTGTACGCAAACGTGACATACGGAAGCACTTCGTCCCAAGTCTTATGTTCAACGTCAACGTACATGGACAGCATATCTGCGATCGACTTGTTCAGACGTTCTGTTAGTCCGTTCGTTTGGGGGTGGTACGCCGTCGTTCTTCGGTGATACGTGTTGCTGTAGCGTAATACTCCCTGCATCAGCTCCGCAGTAAATGCCGTTCCGCGGTCGGTGATTAGGACTTCCGGGGCTTCATGTCGAAGCACAACTTGACTTATAAAGAACTTTGCCACTTCTTGTGCAGTCCCCCTCGGAAGAGCGGCGGTCTCTGCGTAGCGCGTCATGTAGTCTGTCGCTACGACAATCCACTTGTTCTGTGATCGTGACGTAGGGAACGGGCCTAAAAGGTCCATTCCAATCTGCTGAAAGGTCTCGATGGGACGGCGATCGGTTGCAGAAGTCCGGCGGGTCTTGTCGGCGGCGTTTTTCGTCGCTGGCAGTCACGGCAGCTCCGGACAAAGTGGGTGACGTCAGAGGTAAGGCCGGGCCAGTAGTACCTCGCCTTGATTTTTCCAATAGTGCGCGCTGTGCCCAGATGTCCGGAAGACGGGTCGTCGTGGCACGCTTCCAAAATTTCGTCATGAAGGTCTGCGGGGATGACGAGAAGGTAATTCGCTATTGTTCCGGGGCTGAAATTCTTCACGAGGACGGAGTTTCTCAGCCTGAATGCTGGTAAGCTGCGTTTGAAGGTCCTAGGAACGGCAACGTTGCACCCCTCGAGGTACTCGTTTATGACGCGTAAGTCGGGGTCGGCACGCTGCTGGGCGGCTAGGTCGCTCTCCGTCACGATCCCGAAGAACGCGCTGTCTTCGTCAGCGTCTTGTGGTGGTGGGTCGACGGGGGCGCGGACAGGCAGTCGGCGTCGGAGTGTTTCCTGCCGGATTTATAAACGACTGTAACGTCGAACTCCTGCAGGCGCAAGCTCCACCGCCCAACACGGCCAGAGGGGTCCTTCAAATTGGCGAGCCAACACAGCACATGGTGGTCTGTTACAACCTTGAATGGCCTTCCATACACGTATGGGCGAAATTTTGAAATCGCCCATATAATAGCCAGGCACTCTTTCTCAGAGGCAGAATAGTTTTTTCCTCCTTCGACAGACCACGGCTGGCATAGGCGATTACCCTTTCGCAGCCGCTTTGCTTTTGGAAAAGGACGACACCCAAGCCTATATCACTGGCGTCCGTGTGCATTTCCGTTTTGGAATTTTCGTCGAAATGAGCGAGCACTGGCGGTCTTTGCAGGCGTTTTTGCAGCTCGCAGAATGCTTTTTCTTGGTCGTTTTCCCAGCTGAAAGGGCTGCTATCTTTCGTCAAGCGCGTGAGTGGCTCTGCAATGCGTGCGAAGTTTGCGACGAAGCGCCGGTAGTATGCGCACAGCCCGAACAAATCTTCGCACGCCCTTCTTGTCTTTCGGCATTGGGAAGTTCGTAATGGCTGGAGTTTTTGCCGGGTCAGGTAGGACTCCCGCGGCGTTGACGACGTGGCCCAAGAACTTGAGTTCCCCGTATGCGAAACAGCACTTTTCAGACTTCAGCGTCAACCCCGACGTACGAATGGCCTCGAGTACAGACTCGAACCTTGCAAGGTGTCCGTCGAAAGTCCGGGCGAATACCACTACGTCGTCGAGGTATACGAGGCAGGTGTGCCACTTAAGGCCAGCTAGCACAGTGTCCATGACTCTTTGAAACGTCGTTGGTGGTGTGCACAGCCCTAACGGCATCACCTTGAACTCGTATAGGCCGTCTGGGATTATAAATGCAGTCTTCTCCCGGTCTCTCTCGTCCACTTCAATTTGCCAGTAGCCGGTCTTCAGGTCCATCGATGAGAAGTACTTCGCTGGCAGAGGTGGTCGAGGGCGTCGTCGATTCGGGGGAGGGGGTACACGTCCTTTTTCGTGATTTTGTTCAGTCGCCGGGAGTCAACACAAAACCTTAATGTGCCGTCTTTTTTTTACGAGTACGACGGGCGCAGCCCAGGGGCATTTCGAGGGCTGTATAATGTCGTCGCTGAGCATGTCGTCGACTTGAGTCCGGATGGCTTCCCGTTCTTGTGAAGAGACGCGGTACGGTGACTGTCGGGTGGGTCGGGCTCCATCTTCGGTTATTATTCGGTGATTCGCTAGAGGGGTCTGACGTAGTTTTGCGCTCGACGAAAAACATTCGCTTTATCGACGCAGCAAAGCCAATAACTTGTCCCGTTGTTCTTGCGGTAGCGCCGGATTCATGTCGAAAGGCTGCGGGAGCTTGAAGGTTTCTACGGGTGTGCGTTCAAAGTCGGCGACCGCGATCACGTCATTTGCTTCTTGCGCTTCTTCGAGGAATGCAATTGCCCCGCCCTTGTTTAAATGCTGGTACTCCTCGTTGAAATTCGTAACCAAAATGTGGGCTTGGTGTTCCTTGAAGCGCGCAATGCCTCTTGCGACCGACACACCACGGTTGAGAAGCACCCTTTGATCAGTGTCTACGATAGCGTCGACGTCAGGAGCAGCATCTTCACAGTATACTGCGATCATCAAGCTTGCGCGGGGGGCCAAGGTGACATGATCATCGGCAATCTTTACAGCAGCACGTCGTTCGGGGGTCGGTTCCCGCGTCATGAAGTGATTGGGGGAAAAAGTTATTGACTTGGTCTGCAGATCGATTATTGCACCGTTGTCCATCAAAAAGTCCATTCCAAGAATTACGTCGCGGGAGTAGTTAGGCAGAATGACGAACGCCGCAGGGTACGTCGTGCCGTCTATGGTGACGCGCGATGTGCACGTTCCACTTGGCGTCCGGAGGTGGCCTCCTGCTGTGCGTATGTGCGGACCGTCCCATCTGGTCATAACTTTCTTCAGTTTAGACGCAAATGGTCCGCTCATTACCGAATTGTCAGCTCCCGTGTCTACGAGGGCGACTACGTCAAAGCCGTCGATGGACACCTTGACGTCAGATGCAGTCTTCCTCGAGTTCCGGGTTCGTCGGGGCGTCGTATCTCTGCTTGTACGTGTTGACGGTCGGGCACTGTGCATCGTCGTTGTCGTCGTCTTCTCAACGGAAGTCTCGGTCAGGTCGGGGGTACGCGTCGCATCGTGTAGCTGTCGTCGTGTTCAGGAGTCTCGTTAGGGCTAGGTTAGGTCGTCGGGTTGAGGGCATGTCGTGAATGATGACCTTCAGCGAGTCGCTGCGTCGTTGGAGGGTTTTCATTTTTCCGCCGTTGTGCAACTTTACCTCCCGAAGTTGCTGCTTTTAGTTTCCCCCGTGTGGGCTGGGGGACCTTCCACGTGAGAAGTCAGCAGTGCTGCGGCGGTTCGGTGACTGATACGGGTAGGGCGACGGTAAACGGTTGAAGCGGGCTGGTCCTCGGTTGGTGTTGGAGAGGTATTCTTCGATCTCAGCAGGCCGCTGGCCGTATCGGGGGCGTGAGGCGTCGACGGAGAACACTCGCAAACCGAGCCTCTTGTAGGGACAGCGACGGTAGATGTGGTCGGCCTCTCCGCAGTGGTAGCACAGCGGGCGATTATCGGGCGTTCGCCACACGTCGGTCTTAATTGGCGACTGGTATTGGTCTACAACGCGTCGGGCGGGCGGCATTGGACGGCGGTATGGCTCGGCCTCTTGACGACGGGTTGGAGCAGGGCGGGGTTGACGAACAGCCGAGGAGTAGTTCATGGCTTGTGGTTGGCGGGGTGCTTCCGATGGCGTAGAAGTTCCCAGTGCGTTTTGGACTTCTTCTCGGATTACGTCGGTCAGGGAAGCCACTTGAGGTTGCGGCGTCGTTGGAAAAAGCTTCCGAAGCTCCTCCCTGACCACTGCTCGGATGGTCTCTCGCAATGTATCGGAGCTTCCATTTGCGGCACCGATGGTCTCCGAGAACAGCGCATTGACAGGGCGGTCGTACTGCCTCGTTCGAATTTCTAGCGTCTTCTCCATCGTGGCCGCCTCAGACGCGAATTCCGCCACTGTCTTCGGAGGGTTACGGACTAGACAAGCAAAAAGCTCTTGCTTCACTCCTCGCATTAGAAACCTTAGCTTCTTTTCCTTGGTCATTTCAGGGTCCGCACGACGAAAAAGTCGCTTTATGTCCTCAACGAGAATCACGACTCCTTCGTTGGGGTGCTGCGTTCGAGTTTCAAGCAAAAGCGCACCTCGCTCTTTTCTCACCACGGTAGTGAAAGTCTTAAGGGAGTCCCTTTTGAATTGAGTCCAGTCGGTCAAAGAGCTCTCATGGTTCTCGAACCAAGTTCGAGCAGCATCTTCTAAGTAAAAGAAGACTTGCCGGAAAGTTTCTTTGTCATCCCACCTGTTGAAAATGTGGACGCGCTCCAGCCTCTCCAACCTTTCTTCGGGGTCTTCAGCGGGGGCTCCCCGGAACGATGGCGGTTCTCGTGGCTGCTGCAGGATGATTGGCGACGTTGTTTCTTGCACCATAGTGTTGGTTGCAGCGTTCCTTCTCTTGGGCCCTTCTAGCAGAAGACCAAACTCGGGTAGCAATCCTTGCAGTCGGGGGCTTTCTCTGGTTGGACTGGCTTGGCGGCTTCGAGATGTCGTAGAGGGCATAAAGACTTAGTACCCAGCACCTCCACCAGATGTCGCGAGGACAAGAACGATGCAGTTGTCTTGAATGAGAAACACGTTTATTGGAGCGAACTTGTGCTCCCCTAACAACTCAAAAGAATACAGAAGCGGCGAAGCAGCGGTCAACAAAGTGACCTGCACAGGCGAGTGTCGTCGAATCTTCGAATGCTCCGGCGTCCGCACTGCAGGCTTTTTATCTTTCGGCGCGCGTGGTTCTCGAAACGTCGATTCACATTGAGAACATAGTAGATCCAAGAAGATTATTCTGGGCTGTTCACGTTAGATCGGAATGCTCTCCCTATCACGACAGATAACACATGCGGCACAGAAAGAAAGAATGGAACACGCGCTTCCCTTGGCGCAGAGATAACACAGACCGGGGCAGCCGGGCAGTAAAAGCAAAACACAAATAAACAAACCCAATGTATGGTTCGCGGCAATATTGTCCTTCTCCCTCTTGTAGTCCCGCTCCATGGTATCCATTCTGTCAGTGTTATTCTGACTGTTCATTCTCTGATGCTGGTGAGGAAGTTTACGGTTTATTACTTTACCCGTTCAAAATTTTCACTTCAGTCAATGTTCTGCTGCCTTTATCATTAGTAGTTGCGCTCTCTGAACCAATGTTTTAAATTTGTAATTGCTAACTCTTGTTCCTTACAATAAATTAGATAGTCATTACCTGTTCACATGCAGGTTGTAGTTTTATGTAACAGCCTCTACTCGTGTTGCACTAAACAACTGCAGAAAGTGTGTCTCCCTTTGACGGATTTTAATAACACACATTGAAAACATCGACTTCGGTTAAAACAACGAAAGAATACGCAGTTTTACTCGCTTCATTTCTAGCGTTAACTTTGAAACTACAGGTAGTTCCTTTTCATTTATGTCAGGTTTCTGTATTCGTTGTAACTGAAAATCTAAATAGCTGATCACTATTACGGCACCTGCATGTACCGCAGTGTACCCATATTATTTTACTGATTTCTTCAGAATCTAATGTATAGTACAGCCCATTTCAGAGGTCGGCCCTCTGTGGATAACAGTATCTGTAAATAAAGAGCATGGTTAGTGTGTTCTCCCAGACAGACAAAAAAACAGAGGGGTTCTTACTGCAGAGTTTTGTACGGCGAAACCCCTTTTTGGCGTCGCTGAACACAGTTGTGTTCCCTAAAAAATGTCGCTTGAGAAATGGCTTAAAAATCTGGCCATAAACAACTGTTACCATGAACTAACAAACATGCTTTAGGTCAATGCTCGTCCTGACATTCACCAAACCATACAATGAAGCTAATGGAAAGCAATCAGAAAAACATCACAATTTACAAGATTTAAAGCACCAGAGTGTTGTTTTGCAAACTTCAGGCATATTTGCTAGAGCAAGTCTTTGTAAATGTGCTTCAAAGAACGCACTACCAACAACGTTAATTTGGCCTAGATGTGTCAGATTTTAGGTTCTTATGCATGCATAATATACAAAGAAGACTGAACTTTTGTATTTTGTTCACAATAATGATTAAGCAACAAATATATAGATTCCTATTTCTATCCTAACCGAAATACATTACTAGAATAAAAATAAATTCTTTTTCAGGGCTATGAACCTTACTGCCACCCACAATGGAACAGACCCATGCATAGGGCAGCCTGTAAGTATAGCGATTTATTTATACATCTTCGAGAAGATAATTGGACGTATTACAGTTTGAAGAATATATTCATAACAGATATGGCAATCTCATATTCGTTTTATTTGAACTATATTTAAACTGCATGTTTTCGGACATGTGCTCATCCAGTGTTGTTCAAAATAAAATAACAATCAGTTTGAGAGAAATCCAACGCATGAAACCTTTGAGCTGGGCGAACGCCAATGAAATCTAATATTATTTCGCATCTCACTCATTGTATAAAAGAGTGTGCGAGATCGGGAAGGCCGCCTCCGGGGCTCGAATGTGATAACCGTCCAGGCTACAACTTGGTCAAGCAATGGAAGTTTAGCTGGGCAACTAAACGAGTCCGTGGTTGTTTAACGGTGTATCAGAGGCATATGCGGGGTGTGAAGAACCGGTGTTGTCTACAGGCCTCTCAGTAGTGCACATAAGCTACGCTACTAATCGCGCCACACAGACCACAGCAGGGATTCTGGATCGACAGACTCAATATTTAACATGTATTATTGTCTTGAAGGAAGAGAGGCTTACGGTCGTTGGGATAAATCTACCTAACCTTAGCACTAACATCTGTTTACGCTGGTCAGGCTGCCGGCAGAAAACATATATATGAAACTAGCGCTGGAGTATAAAACAGCAATGTACAGGACTCGGCGGTTTGATAAACACCAGCACCGAAAGGTAAATGCCGGCAGAGCCGACACCGTGGCATTCGATTCATCAACACTAGTCGGCACATGTCACTTTGTTTACTGAGTTTTCGCCGCCTTTGTATTCTTTGAGTTGTTAGGGGAGCACAAGTTCGCTCCAATAAATCTGCTTTTCCTTGAAGACAGCTGCGTCATGTCTGGATACGTGGCAATATGAACAGGAAAGTACTAATAAATATAAAACAAATGATGAATAAGCATGCCTAAAGCAACCTGTTAAGTTTATGTATCGAAACGATTGAATACGCGAACATAAATATGTCGGTTAGGTCGTTCGTGCTGATCCCTACCCCGGGAAACAAGTGTGCCGGAGGATAGGTGTGCCCTGGGGTTGACTTGGCAAACACTCCAAAATATACAATGTAAGCTACCTCTATCAATGAAATGAAGAAACATAAAACCCCTACTCGGCCAAGTTCTTGCACGACTCTCTTCCTTCATAAAGTTACCCGCTCAATACCCAAAACACATAGCAGAGGTAACGTATTTTCTGGTCTAGAGAAGCAAATATTACTTCGTGCATGGACTGCGCTAGAGGACAAGCCATTCACCCCATGTCCGGAGTATTAGTGGTTAGTCTGTAGTATTGAGTTTTATGGGTATCATAGACTTTAGTAAGTTTATTATACTATAAAAGGAAACAGACCGGTAATAATTACGCCATAAATGCTATCAGGGCGCACTTTTCACTTCTAGATCGATTTCACACGACCCGTAAGCTGACCGGCTCTTCATGAGTCTTCGGCCTGTGAGCCAGTCCAACTGCTCAGAAGTTCCATCGGGTGCCGTGTTTGTGTCGCCGCCGCGAACCTGTGGCAACGCGGTTTGCCAACTCGAAAATCGGTGTCGCTGTCGTGTCGTCGCATGATGCCCAAGTGTGAGCGTGCCTTAACAAGAAGCGTGGTGATAACGTACACAACGTAAATATAGGCGAACACAATATCGTGTATGCCTGTTCTATTCCAACGTGCCGCCGCAACTTTGTGAAGCTGACCGCACGGTTCTTCTCGCTGGAAGTGAGTGAAAAAAATCCGCCCAATAAAGCGGTTTTGCTTCTTGGTGCACTAGAGAGAACTGATGACGTACATTTGTTTATGTTGGGAGTGCCCATGAACACGCAGGAAAGGATGGGATAGAGGCAAACATTTTTACAACAGCACTGTGGGATTTCCGCAGCATATGACAAAGGTATATTTGGCGTGATGACGTTCAGCGCCCAACCGAACCCCTCCGATTGGTCGTTTAGTGGACTGAAAACGCCTTTCAGGAAGCCCTAAATGTGGTTCTTTCACAAACTCTGCCTTATGTTTCTGCAGAGCGGTACATGATTTGCCAATTTTGGCTTTTTATTAGTATTGTCCCGAAACGGAAATGAAGAGGGCAGTGGGGCGTTTCCCTAGAAAACAGCTTGACCATACCTGAACGCCTGGTTAATCTTGGCTCATCACTGACGTCCTTTGCCATGATACAAGACCCCATGACATAACCTGCGATGGGGAAAAAACCGTCCCGGTGCAAACGACAGACCAAGGGTAGGGGCAGCTTGGGTCACGGGAATGATATGGCTTTAGACCGGAGGCGTGCACAAGTTGCGACGTTGAGTGGCAGAGTGACGGCGAGAGTGTGGGTGGATCAATTTCGTACGCCATGGGAGTTATCTTGCACATGATGCGATAATAGCCCCTGAAACCGCAGAGCATTTTTCCAGACTGGCCGACGTAGTGAGATGGGTTCTACAGGATTAGTAAGGTCCCAGGTGAGAAGGACACATCACAACGGTGCTGTTCATAGCGCCCCTTCTGAGTTGCTTGTGCAGTTGATGTCCCGGAAGGGGCATTCTGCTGGGTCAAATCAGCCCACGAAAAGGAGTCGCGTGCATATATTTTGGTCAACGTAACCAGAGTTAGGCAGCATGATGTCAAACGGCAAGGTAGTTTCGCGGCTAAAAAGGAGCAAGAAAGACTTGTAGCAGCAGTGCCGAGGCAATAAATATAAGCAAAGGTGACGGAAGGTAGTGGTACATCCGAGTCACGGTGGCCGGCGGAGACGTTCACGGCGGGCATATCCGTGAGCTTCTTGTTAAAGGGTTCAGTAATTTGGTGTGCCCGTGGGCGATAGGGTGTTGTGAGGGTGTGCTATGTACGGCAGAGACGAAGAGGGTCATCGATAGGTTGAGACCAAAAGTACAGCCATGGTCTGTAAGAAGCAGACGCGGATCCTCGTGGTGCAAGTTTACGGACTGTAGGAGGAGCTCGGCTACGTCTGTGGCAGGGTGGGTACGTGTAATAGCGTAACAGGTTGGAGCTTTGGTGGCGAGAGCAATCCACTTATTTCACGACCGGTACTAGGAAAAGGGCCTAGACGGTCCACACCTACACGGAAGAGTGGTTGAGGGGCACATCGGTTGGTTGAAGGGCGCCAGCCGGAAGCAAACGAGACGTTTTTCGGCGTTGGCGAAGGTCACCAGACGCGACGTATT
Organism: Haemaphysalis longicornis; assembly: GCA_013339765.2. Lineage (NCBI taxonomy): Eukaryota > Metazoa > Arthropoda > Arachnida > Ixodida > Ixodidae > Haemaphysalis > Haemaphysalis longicornis. The sequence continues at coordinate 159,594,822 of CM023453.1, read as the reverse complement.
GTCACATGAACCGTTAGAGGCCCGGCCAGTAAAAACGCCAATGCACGCGGTCCAAGTGCGCCCCACACGAAGGTGACAAGGTAGGTGCGTCGTAAAGCTCGCGAAGGTCATTAAGTTGATGTTCCCCACAAACCCGGGTTGAATCCCCACCAGAGTGGCTTTTTTTTTATCAAGGCAATAATCAAAAATGCTTTTGTAGAGATTTTGTCAAGTTAACTGCCCCAGGGGCCGAAATTAATTCGTAGCACAACACTACATCACCCCTCATAGCCCAGGTGTAGCTTCACCAATTTGAATGCCATAATAAAATTATCACCAAAATACCATAACTGCCTGGTCTTCACTACCCTCTGTATGGAGAAGAACGTATAATATGGGTGACATGTGCTACTCGCTGGTTTGTTTATAAACAAAGAGGTGTAGGAGAACGCTCTGTAGCAAAGAAATTTATGGTATTCCCGATTATAAATTTACCCTTGAAAAGAGAGTCTCCACACGTTTAGCAGAGGAACAAGTTTTGTGATGCATTCTTTAAGGAATGTTTGACGCAGTGCGTGGAAGGTGGTCACGTGCCACAAGCCAAAATTTGTAGAAGACGATATAACGTGGTTACAAAAACTATTTCCAAAAACGTATTCAAACATAATATATGCTGGTGCGCTGAGGCTGTCTAAGAGGATACAATGGGCGCAAAGATGGTCTAATCTGAGACGGTCAGAGCTCTCTCCCTAATCTAGCAAGAATATTAGGAATTGAGATTATGAAGTGGGGCGTGATCGCAGGTCCGTAATATTTAAAAAGCAGTCCTGTAGCTTCACACAATAGCATCCAGCAAAAAGGGGCGAGGGACATTTTCCCCTTTGTTAGTTTTTTGTTTCATCCGATTCATCGAACTGAGCACTTTGCTCCATGAAATTTATGTTCTGCTCTCGTTACTCTTACAAGTGATATTTTTGCTGAGGAAAAGGCCGTACATTTGAATGTTTTTTCCTTCATCTATCGGGCCGCTTTTCCAGTTGGTTTTCAGTCTGTCTGCATCACAACAGCAACTCAGGGCTTCCTTCGTTCGGTCACTGTTAGTGGCATCCGGGACTCATTGTTTTCGCTACCACTCTTCCGCTCTCAACGCATACACTTCATTTTGTTAAGTATTTCTGCCTCTCTGCTTTATATGTGAGCGACTGTCGTCCCTGCGTCCGCGTCTCTGCTTTCTATTTGAGCGACCAAAAACCCGTTTCACCGAAGTGAAACGGGTTTATTAAAAATTTGCATTATCGTGCCAAGGTTGTGTATATTTAGGCTACTGCAAGCAATGCTAGACAAAAGGACTGTTAACAAGCGCGCAGTATTTTAGCGCCCCATGTACGGCTGCGAAGCTGACGGGGTGCGCGGCTGGAACAGCAAGTACCTTGGAAGTATTTTAATATATAATTAAAAGAACGCCTCAGGTACTAGAGATTATCGACCAGATTTGGCTGCCACTGCGATATACAGTACCATTTTAGCGCTGTAACGCCCACGTACCAGTTTCGGCCTCCACAATCTTGCTCAAAGACAATTAAGAAAGAGGTTGAGAACTTTGTCCTTTGTGTTTATATGACATTTAAAAAGCCTTTGATTCATTGTGACAATGTTACAAAAATCAAACGAAAGAAGTTGACTGCTGAAGCTCAATTACAGCATTTGAGTTTTTTGTGGGGGGGGAGTGAGTGTGTCATACCAAGGCCAGACGTAGCTACCTCCAGCTGTCACTCCGCCCGTCCGGATCCGACGTGTGACAACATTGGACCGCAGGCTTCACATCACTGCACGAGAATTTGGTTCCCCCATTTGCCAATGCTTTTAATAAACTTGGACAGCGTCACTGAACGCTGTGATGAGGAGGCCACCAAATATATAACAGATTCTTAGCCTGGGGACACGTTTCTTGGGGAGGACGTCGCGGAGTAGGCTACAACCGAATCCCACATTTTATTATGTTGTGGGCAGATGAAGGAACCCTCTTTAAGATGAGTGCTCTAACGACGCAGGTCACAACTCTGCTGCCGAAATACAGGCAGGCCTGTCCAATTGTGGGAGACGAAAAGCAGACTAAAAAATAGGACAACACTACTGCGACCACCGCTTACTTATGAAGGCGCACACCCACACTCACCGTAGCTCAGACCTTACAGTCGATGACCTTAAACAGGCTTTTGGAAAGATTTTCTAACTAATGTAAAGACGCACTCCGCGCGTACTTCCCCTTGCCTGACTCAGCCAAGAGATACTTTCATTCCATCTCAAGAGACACTGGCCCATACTCCATCCCTGCCGACTAAGAAAGTTACTGGCCAGGGCATTCATAGATAAATATCTGATGCTTATGATGGTTGAATTCTAGTGGCGCAACGTCAAGTAGGTCAAAGAGCGCCAAAACAGATAGTTAGCTTCCATAGATCAAAAGCGAATACTAAAACTTATCAGCAACAGAGGCGAAAACAAATAAAGACAACAGAAATAGCTGGTGTAGAGAGCCAGGTTGTGGTTATGCATTACACGATATGAGATTAAAAAATTTACTGTTGATAAATACTTAAAAACACGTTGAACAGAAAACATTTGTTTATCACCTAAGTAGTGTCATGGTTGGAGTGGGATCTGTCGTCTGTAGATTTCTGGAAAGTGTCTGCGCCGTGTGGTGTAGAGTGCCTTGCATGTGATTAGTATGTGAACTACGGATGGGCCCTCTCCACACCTGACGCACAGGGGTCTCAAAGACCCTGTGAGCAAGTGTGAATGTGTTACGTAAGTGTGGCCTATACGTAGCCTGCCTAAGGGTATTTCCATGTGTCTGTTTTGCCTGTCGGTTATGTTTTAGCCTAAACATGGCTTTACAGTGTGTAGCTTGTGCCTGTGTATCCCATGTTTCCTGCCAAGATTTACGAAGAGCCCTTCGTACCAATGGTTTCATGTCGGCGTAGGGGATATAGGGTACATCAACGCTGTGCCGGAGAGCAGCTTCAGCAGCTTTCTGGCCAGCGATTCTGTCTTCTGGAATGCCGCTGTGTCTGGGACCCCAGCCTGCAATTACGTTTAGTTTGGAGGTACAGGCAGACATTAGTGACCTAATTACGGAATTGAGAATAGAATTTATTGTTTTTTTAAGGATTGTAAAGCTCTAACTACACCTAAAGGGTCTGTAACAAATATGGAGTGTTGTGTTATGGTTTTTGTGATGGCCTGTACTGCAATTAAAATGCCCCACGCTTCTGCTGTGAATATGCTACTGTTTATGTTTGATGTCCTTGTGTTGGAAAAGTGGGGACCATGTGCAGTGCATGACTCAGCAGAAGAAGACTAGGATGCACCTATGTAAAAGGCAGTATGCGGGTATTTGTCTTTCACTTGTAAAAAATGTTGCATTATTATCTCTCTGGGCGCGTTTTTCTTGTCAATGGACCCAAAGGATTTGCCACAACAGATTAAATATCCGTTGCAGCTTTAATAACAATGCCAAGGGCTGCGTGTGAATGCAGCGAAACTACTTGCAACGTAGGAGAAAAACGTTTTGCTGTCCTCCTTCATTAACCAAAAAAGAAAGGTCATAGATTAGGTATCTACAGGCGTTATGAGCCTCCAAGCAATTCTTGTGCTTCTCACACCGATCCGCACACGAGAAGACTCCTCCAGCAGATAGCAGTGTACCTGCTGAAAGCCATCACTGATCTCGCAATGACCACCACGTCTATGTGCTGCACTCTTCTGAAGGGGCTGTGCCGCTGCGTCTTGGCCGCCGCTACCTTTTGGTGGCATCCACCTAACTCGTTCTTCGAGTTCCAGTGCCCCAAGGGTGCTCTGTGTCGAGATGTTTTGTTTTTGGTTTCATTAAACTCAGTTCTTAGTCAACGCTTGTCCTCTGATAGTTTTTCACTTTGTCCCACGTTTTTCTGCACTTTTATTTTGCATGCCAACATAGGTATCAACTCGTGAGGTTCTGTGCTTTCGTCTGACCATCAGATGAACGCGGAACCACGACAATTGTGCAACAAGAAACAGGTAAAGATCTTCAAGACGCTAAGCCCTGCATAGCTGCAACGTCGACGGAACCGGCTCGTCCACCGCTGCTTCGGCCACCGCTGCTGCGGTCACCTCTGAAAACAAAACAGCCGCTCGTGCCGCTACAGGAATACTCCTCTGCATCATCACCTCGTGCTGTACCGGTGCTGCTAGCAATGCCTAGCGTGCCCGGCACTGCCGATCAATCAAGCACGGCTCCTACGCTGCAAACTGCACTTTACCTGCAACCAGTCACTATCGCCGATGGATGAAGACACCGAGGTAGTGCCGGTGACCTCACCAGACTGCAACCAAATAAAGACGGACTCTCAAAAGACCCCTTTAATCACATCGCAGCAAGTTGTGCCACTTGACTAACGATGGAACTGCCAACACATTCACGCTCAGCACCAAGTGACTTGAATGGACTGCATAAGCAGGCCACGCTTCCAACTTCGGCTAAGACCACTTGCTAAATGCAGCGTTACCAGCCTCAATCTTACGTTCGCTCACCTAATTGAAACAACCGCTCCACAATCGTATCTAGCGGAAATCGCCTCACACATTTATGACAAAGCAAGGAATTTCACCTACATAACCCTCTTCGACGATACACACGTGTCTCTCCTTCTAACTGTTGCATCCATCTCTTCTGACAACCAAAGGCGCACCAATGCGTTCCTGTTGAGGCAGAACTCACATATTTAAAACCAAAACCACCAGAGGTCTCATCACAATTGCGTCAGATGAGACCAACGAAGAAACGTTCCAGATGGTATGATGCGAATAGGACACAATACACTACCCTGCACTCGACTCGGCCGCACTAACGGAGCTGTGGTAACATTTGACTTGCCGAACTTGCCGAAGGTGGTCAAATGTTATATGGACATAGTGAAGGTGTCCCCGTAACAAGCCAAAAGTCTGGGTACTACAACTGCCGTAACGTTGGGCATATGGCCCGCTCTTTCTAAACACAGCCTTGGTGAATCACCTGTTGCAAACTGGAGGTGTTGGTGTCACCCGTTAACTTAAATTAGGGTGCACTGTCAGAACATATGGGGAGTTGACTCAAGAGAGCCCACAAACACCACCGAATCCACAGGGCACAGGTGACAAAGGGCGTGGCTGTCTGATGTGTGGCTTTCGCCGACCAGAGCGGCAAGAATGAGTCAGAATATTAACCGAAAACAGCACAAACCTATATTAAGCAGGCAAGTTACAAACACAAGCACGAGGTAACGGATCGATAATGACAGAAAAACTAGATCGCATTCAAAAGCAAGAAACCGTTCAAAATCAGGCAAAATGATACAAGCAGGAGCGTTAACAAATCATTAATACAAAGCGGAGTAATTACCCTAAAGAAAAACCGATTTTGTAGAATTCAAATTTGGCGACCCTCGAAGACCGCCTCATAGTCTCTACAATGGCAGAAAGAGGGCGCCAGGAGTCCGCTAGAAGTATGAGTTCCTGTATAAACATCCCCCTCGCGAGGGGCACGATCAAATGCAAAGCATTTCTGGGGGCGCACGGCGTTAAGTAGTTTGCGTTACGTTAATGTTGTTGCACTCGTGGCAACTGCTGATGACAGAGCGCTCGTCAGCAGTAATTTGAATGAGTCAACAATATAAGGCGCGTTCGTAGGGTCCCATTCTGTGTCGGCTTTGTGGCGCAGTGGGTAGAGCACCATGTACATTCCGTTCCGCCCGCAGGGTAGAGGGATCGAAACCTGGTGCCGGATAGTATTTTCTTTTATATAGTGTAGGGGGAGGGGTGCGGACAACGACGGTGCGGACTACGACGGGACAACGCGGGTGACATCGTGAGTTACAGAATTGCTGCACATTTAAAAAAACGAACAGTTCGATGCGTATGAGAGACGCAGTCCCACAATATTCACCGACCGGGCCGGACGATGCACAGCTGTCGGAGGCGATTCGGCTACCTGGGAAGCGTGGCTCCGGTTTAGGCCAGGCCGAACCAGACGATCACGGTGATTCGAGGCCCGGGAGTACGTTGGAGTCCTCCACGGCGCGGGTCGCCGATGGTGTGATGCATAAACTAGCAGGTGCCGTTGTCACATCACGACGACGTCCAAACGTAGCTGGTTTGCTTAGGCGCGGCTTTTCTTTTTATAACCGCGCCGGCGCTGAGAGGGAGGGCACAAGACACAGCGCGCCCGCCGCCGTCAGTGAATAACTTCCCTCTTTCTGCCTTCTAGAATCGTCATCGCGCTTTAGCACTGGCAAGGCCACGCGCAGCTCCTCGAAAGTACAGGAAGCTTCGACGAAACCGGAGCGGCAGAGGTTTTATTTTTGTTGTTTTCTAGCCGGCGAGCCGGCGAGTGATCGTGTTACCGCCTCTTTGTTCGATTGATTGATTGATTGTGGGGTTTATCGCGCCGACGCAACGCAGGCGATGAGGCGCGCCGTAGTGGAGGACTCCGGATTAATTTTGACCACCTGTGGATCTTTATCGGGCGCCGAAATCCTCTTTATTCGAGAAAGCTCCACATTGTCTCGGGGCTAATGGAACCGAACTGAATGAATCGAACGACTGCAAGAAGAGTTAGGCGCTGTACAATAAAATGAAAAATTTATAAGGTACTTTTAGACGTCGTACGCTTGAGTTTGTGACACAGCCTCCCAGTTTCGGAATATTATGCAATAATATTCCCAAAACTCACAAAGTCGTGCTTGTGCGTCGTTCACACTTTGTGAACAAAAGAGGCTGTGCCTACTAACACATAATCGAGTACAGCCCACTGTTCTTCATAAGAATAATGACAGGTGTAGAATTCGCGTACAGAACAGCTGTTTGGCACAGATTTCTGAACAAATACACATCCCAGGGACAACTCATAAGTTTGAGAATAATAAAGTTCTTGCATTCGAATTAAGCCAGTTTCCATAATAAATGTCTGGCCAGTAGTCATTGCAAGTGCGAAACTCGTAAAAATACAGCGTGCGCTTCAGTGCGAAGGTCTCGTAGGCTCAAATACAATGAGTGCACGTCAGTACTCAGAAATACATGCGACGCACTGGTACGAATAAACTCATCAGAACCATAACTAAAATGCTGTTCACAAACAATAACATGCAACAGCAAAGTTCACGAACGTCACCACTAGTAACGCCAACATTACACGGCATGTGTACTGTATAATAGTAAAAGTAAAATTTACGGAGAACGCAACTTGTACGTGAATATACACTGTACAGCCAGAGTGGCAAAATACGTACAACCTTCGGGTACAATACGGCAGAGAAACAATGAATACAACGTTGAAATATACAGTAGTCGACGTTAAAATGCAACTCTGCCTTACACAATTCCACGTGCATACCTAAATTTGAATTCTTCATGCATAGCCCGTGTCTATCGGGCGCTTGCGTAACTGCGTCTACCGCCGTCAGTGAATAACTTCCATCTTTCTCCCTTCTAGAATCGTCGACGCGCATTAGCACTGGCAAGACCACGCGCACCTCCTCGAAAGTACTGGAAGCTTCGACAAAACCAGAGTGGCGGAGGTTTTAGTTTTGTTGTTTACTTGCCGGCGAGCCGGGGAGTGATCATGTTACCGCCTCTTTAAACGAGAAAGCTCCACATGTTTCTGGGCGAATGGAACCGAACTGAATGAATCAAACGACTGCAAGAAGAGTTAGGCGTTCTACAATAAAATGAAAAATTTATAACGTACTTTCCGACGTCGTACGCTCGAGTTTGTGACAGTTGGGAATTGCGAAGAAGCAGGAGAAGGTGTGGCTCCTGGCTCGAGCGCACGAGTAACATTATCATTGTACACAATTCGGTCATCGCCATTAAAGGGACGTGCGATCAGGGGTCCAACGCCTTCGTTTCCTGGCGTCTAAGCCGCAACGAGGTGGTCTACCCGCAACATTTTGTGCCGAACACTAAGAGAAAACGAGCGGCTCCCACCGACGTGGGCAACGAGCGACGGCGACGGCGAGTTTCTTCTAGAAACGGTCACCCAAGCAACTTCGTCCTTCTCGGAACCGCACCCAGGGGGACAACGCGCGGAACGGGCTGCCTACCAAGCGAGTAAGCCGGACTTTTTCGCTTAAATATGGACCGGCTGAAGGCGAAACGCGCTGCAAGGCGAGTCCAAGCGACAAAAATTTCGACCAAGGCGACAGCGCTCATCGAGAGCGGCTGCGCTGACCGGCTCGCGATCCTAAAGGTGCTGTACGAGCTCACGGCTAGCCGCGCGGAGCTTAGCAAGATCGACGCCCACGTCGAGGACGCGGTTCCTGTAGAGAAGCTGGAAAGGGAGTACTAGTCGGCTGCCCATTACAACGACAAGACGCTCGAGGCTCTGACTCGGCTTCCGTACCGGCTCTAGGAGCTCAGCGTCAGGGGAACGGCGCAACCTGCCCCCTCGGCTGCGATTAACACGCCACAGTCCCCAACGACGATTCCATCCCAGATCTCTGGACCTCTTCTGCCCATGCTCACCACCAGGCCTTTTCATGGAGACGTGCGTAGCTGGACGGCGTTCTGGGAGCAATTTAAACGGCCACATCCACATCAACCAGGCTCTAACCACCACAGACAAGTTTCAGTACCTCCGAAACTACCTGGAAGGTGACTCAGCAGCTGCCATCGCCTGACTGCCAACAACGAAGGCGTGCTATGCGAGTGCCATCCAGCAGCTCCAGGACAGGTTCAGGGACAAGCGCCGGATCGTACAGAGGCATTTGAGCAGGCTCCGCGGGCTTCAGCACGTGCCATCTGCATCTAATACGAGAGAGCTGCGCAGTCTATATGACTCCGTTCAACATAACATCCGCTGCCTGAACGTGTTGGACGTCCCAACGAGCAGCTTCGCCGCGATGCTATATAAAATTTTGCTCGAGGTTTTGCCGGAAGAGATCGTCGTGGCGTTTCACAGGCATATCCGCCTCCAGAAGATATCAACGCCCACGACATCATCTTCGTCTATGTACGAAAACGTAACGGCTTCCCGGCAACTGGAGCAACTCTTGTGCTAGACGCAAATCGAGCTGCTGGCAAGAGAGCAATGTGCTCCGGTAGGGACTCCTACCAAATCGAGCGACCGTCTCCAAAGTTACGGCCGTTCAACGTCGGTTCTTCACGCTTCGCACGCTTCAATGCCCAAACAAAACGAGTGCTTTTTTTTGCGGATCGGCCAAGCACAGTACCGAGGCTTGCGACACTTCTCTGAGCATCTTAGAAAAGAAGAAGCGAGTTGCAAATTCTATGCGGTCTACCGATGTACGAGGAGGGGCCACCGATCGAAGGATTGCCGAAGAGATGTAACAGGCACAACATGCCAGGCAAGACATGCAAATGTCCTGTGCGACCCAGACTATGCATGCGCAGTGAAAACGGACGAGGTGCACGCTGACCTAGCATGCAAGGTCTCGGTGCAGACGCAGGCCGCAAGTCAGCATCAACTGCCATCACTAGCTGCCAGTTGAGTGAGGGCGTTTACCTCCAGACATTCCGGTCATGGATTATCGGTCCTAAAGGTAGATATTACATCCGAGGCGTTTTGGATGGTGGCAGCCAGCGAACGTTCATTAAGGAAGACCCCGTGGCCACATTGCGACTAAAAGTCGTGGGAGAGACGAGCCTGGCTCTACATTCATTTGCGTCGGCCGTCCCTCCAGAAGTACGACGATATCGAATAGTTGAACTGCGACTGCGTATCCAGTTTGGCGACGCAGAGCATGCTCTCCAGGCAATTTTTGTACCAGCAATTTGTCCAAACGTCCCAAGCACAGAGATGAACACTGATTTCGTCAAGCATCTACGGAAGGTAGGCTACCGACTTGCGGATGAACAAACTGTACCCCAACGAAGTGCGGACCGAGACATCGACCTGCTCATAGACATCGACCTGCTTATCGACCTGCGCCTACAGGAATAACAGTAAGCGGAGCAAAGACCTGCAGAATATTCGAAGGCAATATCGCCAAATTACGGATTACCAAAAGTAGGGAAGTGAAACCAATTGGCAACTCTATGTGCTAATCTTTGTCATGATAGAGGCATTACGGCACTGCGGAAGCTTCAAAGGAGGCTCACCAAGATGGCAATGAAACGAACCGCTGTTTTTTACACTTGTCCTAGCTAAATATCCCAAGGAAGTGCAACGGCATCTCATAACGGTTTTTTTACACATGCCTCCACATCACCCCATGAAACTCTCCCTGATATCCACATTTTCAAACCACATTCAAATTTTGACCTACCTTTTACGGTGACTGAACTATTCAAAGCCATTACGGAAGGGCGCCCGAACTCCACACCTGGCCATGGTGGCGTAACTTGAAAACACCTTAAATATCTTCTATCTGCAGCCCCCTCACACCTACAAACCCAAACCAATTACCCGTGAGAACAAGGATTTATCCCTCGCCATTTCAAGCTCATCTTGATATTCCGTATACCTAAACGAAACAAGCCGAAAGCAACTCAGGGAATGCTGAACAACCTACGCTCCATTTTAATAACCAGGTCATATGCAAATTATTGAGGGTATAATAAAAATTACCTCGAATTATTTGGAGGAAGTGCAACCAAACTTCCACCTTTCCCAAAAGAGCTTTGTCCCAGCGTGAGTGCGCAAAAAAGTCTCTGGCTGCTTCGCAGGGTCATCAACCGATCGTACTACGCGAGAGGACATTCAGACATTGTCATGGCCGTTTACTCCCGCAAGGCATTTGACAACGACAGCCAAAAAGTAATTTTAGATGAACTTGCAAAGGCGTATCACAGTGCAAGAGCTCGACACGAATCTGTTTACAGGGCCAACCTATAAGACTTCATGGCTCGCACCTTGGATGGGAACCCACTACCTTTTATTGAGGCCGCCGGCGTCCTGAAGAGTTAATTTTGGGACCAGTTCTATTAATTCTAGGCATGACCAGGGTGGCACGACAGTTCGAAGTTGACACGGCTGCACCCTTTACCATTTATGCGGACGAATTCACAGTTTGGACCAGATAGCCTTGAGAACGAAACAGTACAACGCCAAGCAGCAGCACATAGCCTCGACCTGAATCTTGCCCACCTGAGACTCCAGCTCACTCCTGAAAAGACCCAGCCCTTGGGGTATACGAATGCGGCCAACCACCCGCTCAATCTGACCTCCCACAACATTTAACGAACGTCAAATCATGAAATTCAAGCTGCAACATAACCAATAGCGCTTGAATATGGCCCCAGAAGGTGAAGCAAAATGGGAAGAGTCTGCTCCACCAACATACGTATGCTTTTAAACAAGTACGGAGAAGCAACCTAAAAGCCATCGTAACTATGGCCAGAGCTATCACAGTGAGCACTCTCACGTACAGCATACCCGCCTAAAAACTCGACAAAATCAAAACAAGAGCCCTCCGAAGCGAGGAAAACCCTTAGAACCATGAGTGGTTTCATCATAACCTACAAGAGACAGTTCTTCTTGCTCCCATTGCGGCCACCATCAACAAAGCCAAGTCGCAGGGTGAATTCACACATAGTTTAACAGAAGCAGGTGATCCCAGCACTCCATGGCACCTGCCCAGCCACCACACCCTGAACTTACCCTAACCAACTTGATCTCTGGAGTCGGCCAGAAATCGTATCCACTACTCACAGCAAGCAGAATGTGCGCAGCATTCCCGCACTCCACCATTAGGCATCCGACGCCTTCATACGACAAAACTAGAAAACAAAGTTGACATCTACACACACGCCAGCGTAGGTCTAAATGTCATCGGACTTGCCTGGAAATGACAGGAGTCTCCTGCCCTCGCGGGGTATCGCACCATGTTCAACAACCATGACACGAGCCTGGAAGCAGAACTGCATGTCATCATCCATGCCATATCATTCCTTGCGTATGACACTTACTTTCCTCAGCCACCACTTATTCGTATCTCTACGAACTCGTATGAATCATTGGAAACAATACGATCTCAAAATATCACAAACTTCCTGGCACATCAGATATGATGCCAAGCGCAAATTCTGCAACTGAACAAAACACAAGTCCGGACTGACCGGGTACCGGGCGAGGAACCCTCTTCATTGGGGAATCAGGCGGCCAATTGTGTTGCAAACGAAAGTGCACATTTACAACTTCCAATGACGCCTGACGGAGCGCCGACACGGTCGCCTAGGCACCCACTGGCCATGCGACTCCACCGGTATGAGAAGGACCGAAGATATGTGCGGAAAACACAACTCCAGTATGATATTTCAGCGCTTTACCACCGGTACCGCGGCGCAGTGAAATCTTTGTCAACAAATTTCTCACTGAATTCGCCTACACACCTAAAATGCCCCGGAAATGGTACACTTCCCATTTGCCCCGTGATGCTCATACTGTCACACAAGTACCGCAGCAAACCTCACTAATCTGGTGTGGTCATGTCGTACTTTTGCCCACCAACGAGAATTCACGGCACCACACCTGCACCCTCACCCAAATTAACTTGACATAATATTCCACCAAATAGCACTTTATCCTCTAAAGATCAGTATGGCACCAGTTGTCTGATCGGAAACACGTCCTTTTCACCGGTCCTTTTCACGATGGACTATTTCGTCTGGCCCACCAGTTGTAATGCACTGATCTTAAAAATGAAGCTCAAAGTGATACCTTAAAAGCGTGAATAACATCTTACCATTAAAATCCAAGAAATGTACTACTGCCCCAGTACTTCTACAACCCTCTCCCCTTTTCCTTACTCTGCTTAAACCCGCGATCTTCAGTTGCAATAAAAGTTGTACTACTGCTACTTCTTTTTACCACCTCTGCAGCCGAGAGCCAACGTTGCTACTGGGCACTTTACTTCAGCATCGCTCGCGATGACTTTGCCAGACACATAGCTCGCGTCAGGCTCGCTTCGCCCCATTGTTTTGAAAAGGATGGCTACGAGTGCCGCGGCAGCCCCCGGCCCTTCGTGTTTGGTTCCCTTGTGCTTTTTCTGGTGTCCTGCACGCTGCGTTGGGTGTCCTGAGTGCTTTTAGCCTGATACTACGGCCCCTACCATGTTCGATGTTAAGCGAGTGAGGTAAATTACAAATTCAGCCCGCTCCTTTCTTCAGACATATCCCGCACTCCGCCAACAGATGTCGTCCGCGTCACGCGTCTTTGGCCATACCACTCGCAACCTACAGCTTGTGGTAATCCGGCAATAGTGGCGGTGGACAATCCCGCGCGATGGACATGTGCCGGCTGAGGATGAGGAGGTGGCGCGAGAGGAGCGAGGATAGGACATGGCGGACTCGGCTGGGCGACGTGTGTGCAGCCGGATCGGCTGAGCGGTGTACCTTGGCGTAGCGGGAGTCCAAGTAAAGGTGTGATCGAGGGGGCTCAGTGTCCTGGGGAACCGCGGCCGGGTGCAAGAACCCCGGTACCACAAGCTATAACCTGACAACCACCGAAATGGCACTCCAACGGACGGGTGATTGTTTTACGGTGCTCTATTTAAATCCCCTCAAATGGGAGCGCCACATGAGAAGCGCTATGAGGAATCATCATCAAGGAGGGATTTGAAGAGAACTCCTAAGGCAAAGCCCATGGCGTTCGTTCCCTGGCTTGAGCGGTGGTGTCGTCCACGGTGTCATTCATAATAACTAGCCTGTACAGCAATATACCTTTGTAAATACCACTCTACCTTGTATAAGTGTTGCAAATATTTGTCCCCAAAGGTTACCGTTTTACGCCAGATGTGGTTTGTTCGCTCTGCGTTTGCAAGATCAACCGGAAATCAAAGAAGAAGAAATAGACACGTAACTTTTATACCGGCCCTTTTTAACCAACGTCAAACGTAGAATGCAAATACAAGCACGTCGTTCAGGTTAAAACCTAACACAGTTGTTGGGAACCCCTGTCGTTCTTCTGTAAAGGGAAAATTTGGGAGGAACGTTTTACCACAACTGCAATTCGATAAGTTAGTTCTGTGCCCTAATGGTTTTGGGATTTAGTGCCGTTTAACAGGTCTTAAAGAGACGATTTGAGAACTGTCAAACAGATCTCGGTGTCATAGCAACTGTTTGATTTTATGCGAACCGAAGGAAGGGTGTTTATGACACTGTTACTCTGCTATTCATGATGGTAAATCAGAATGGGAAAAAGATGGCCATTACAGTGGCCGCAATCATTAATACATCCACAACCTTACTGGCAATAAGAGCCTTAAAACTTACAGGACAGCGTTATTCCACGGACCTGCCTTGAATGTCGCCAAAAATTGACACAGCTATTCTACACGTAAAATGCCCATTAAAATGCTCGCACTTATAATATTGGGCTTGGTAAGCTTCGGAAATTTTGTTTCCATTCGAATGCGAATGTATATCAGAAACTCCTCTAATGAATGTGGGAGCAGACGAGTACTGCTACGTTTTCAGGACACCCTACACATATAATTACGCATGATGTCGACAAAGAAACCGACTGAAACTGCTTTCATCAAAGGAAATCCTCAGATTGGGATTTCTCTTTCGTCACGGGGCGGATGTGGGAAATGAACGTCTTCCAACTTTTAAAAGATTCTTGTTTTCGTTTTCCCCAACGTAAGGCATTATAAGGTTTCTGAATTCATTCATTGATTCATTCATTCATTCATTCATTCATTCATTCATTCATTCATTCATTCATCCATCCGTTCATCCATTCAGTTATTAAATCAAGCATTTATTCATTCATTCTTTCTCGAAAGTCATACTTGCAAAAGATGTTGCTGGAAACCCTGGTATACTGTGATAAATCTGGGTTCCAGCATAGCCCTGCGTGTGACCACGCTTTCAGCATAGTAATGCAAGCGTATTGCTCCTTGCACGCAGTATATTTGCACGCCTACTTCCACGCTCGCTTTCAGGATTCCTTGCAACGAGCTCTGTAAAAGAACACCTTAGTCATACAGGTCTTCAGAAAACACGACCTAATCATCTTTGTGCACCGTTGCGTAACCAAACTTACCGTCTCCAGAGAGATGTCCATCGTGCGCTACAAAGTTCAGGTAAAATGTAAAAACAGAAATACCGCTTGGCGAATTGAAGCAGCGCTCTACAACTAGTAAAGACAGTTTTCACGCTATCATGTTAAGCTGCAGGAATCTGAAGGGCGCTCCAATTGCAGTGGAGAATGGTTTTTATATCACAGAGCTGACTACCGACATAAGCAAATAGTAAGATGAAAACAAATAACAGCCTGTTGTGGTTATCGCGTTTTGGCGTCTTTGTTTTAAACACATGCAGCCGTTTGTATCTTCTTTCTCCGCCGAGGAAATTGTAAATGTCAAAGGGATGGTTGAAGGTCTCACCAATCTTGTATTTACATCGTATGAAGGACTCACAGAGCAGAGGTTGCTTGCTGATGTTCAAGGGTCCGTCAATAAACCAAAGTGTGCAAGCATCTGTCGTCTCAACGTTGTGTTGAAAATTTTTTGAAAGACTTTGAAGAGTATTTGAACATGGCTGCAAAGTGTTTAAAGGCTACAGCCAGCCGCAGATGTTCCTCAGCTAGCATCGCAAACACCTGCGAAGTTATTTCCAAGCCGCTTTTATATTATTAACCAGACATTTCTGCTGTCAGCAACCGTTTCAGTGTCCCGGATTGTCCCTGTGCTCTGCACAAGGAGGCACAGCACTTATGAACCAAAAGGGGCTGGCATCACCATTTCTGTTTGTCGCCGGCTCACTGAACTGTCATAACCACGCGCGAGGTGCACAACACGTACACGCTTCGTTCATGTATATACAATAAAATCCACTTTCTTACAGCGAAACAGTATATGTCTAACCCTCTCCGTTGTTACTCCGGCGAAGCTGATTTATTCGGCGCCGCTACGGGGCTCCCACACTGCATTGGCATGTGTTATTCACCTCGCAACCCCAATATCTCCTTCACACGCTGCGCAACCGGCTTATAATGGCGGTAGAGCCATTATTATGTGTTACCAGAGCAGCCTGTCAGCTTTTAACGCCGAAGTGAGCCCATAATTTTTTTTCTGCATGAAATGATTCTCGCATGGCATTGTCGCTGGTGTAATTTACCCCTGTACTCACCAATCACCGGTAGTTGGTTTATGCATGCACTGGTTGGAGATGGCCACAGGGGTGCGTGCATGAGCAGTCAGTGTTTTTTCCGCTACTGATTAAATGTAGGTTGTTCTGGTTGGAAATTTAAACGTGGAAGTGGCATGGCTGTAATTCTGGCAGTCGTCCTGAATAGTTGAGCTGTTTTGGTTTGGGTTATTGCGTTATCCAGGCAGTCAGATGCCTAGGACGCAGAACGGAAAGGGAAGGCCGCAAATTGGTTCCCTATATTATAGCTCAACTCTTTCCTGCCTTTGACTTCGTATAGAAAGAGGCGTGTCGTTTGCTTGGGGGAACAATAGAGGGAATCGTACGAGCGTCTTCCGGACCAGCACCGCGAATGGGTGCGAAAACATCAGAAATCTGCGCTGCCACGGCCGTTTTCATCGTCAGTTCCCGCTCGCCGAGTAGCTGCGACTCTTTCCCGCATGAACAGTAACGCTGACGTGAGCCAATAAGACTTTTGCGGCTTGAACGGCTTTCAGAGCTACAGTTTTTGGCACTGCCTTTCACTTCTAAGCATGTGCGCGTATCAGGCACATTTTTCGTAATAGTTTATATTTTCTGATTTTTTATAATTTCAAAATTTTGTTCCACCAATTATCTCCATTTATGCAATTATAACGATTACAGGTGTAACTTCACAAAATCTGAATCACGGTGAAATGCCATGCGTTATAGCTTTTGCCATTTTCCGTAAATTTTGTAATGTTACGCTTTTTCGTTTTTCAATGCTCCGCCCCGCCAATTATCTCCATTTACGTTAATATATCTATTACACTTGGACGTTTCGCAAAATCTGTATTATTGTGGAAATTCTGGGCTTTACACGGTTTGCCGGTTTCCGTAATTTTTGTTATCTTTTTCTTTTTTTTCAAAATTCGGTTCCACTACATACGTCCCTTAAGCTAGTATAACAATTACAGGCGAAACTTTCGCGAAAACTGTAGTATTGTGGAAATGCAGGGCTATACACGTTTCGTCATTTTCCGTAACTGTTTTGTATTTTCCTATTTTTTATTTTTGCAAAATTTTGTGCGACCAGTCTTCTCCATTTACGCAGTTATAGCGATTACAGGTGCAACTTGTGTGGCACAGCACCACAGCGAATATGCACGGCTCACCTTCCCGGTGATTGCGGGCTACAGTGACCTGCATTGTCTGCGCTTCTGTTCCCGACACGTGCGAGCGATTTCGCAATGACCAGATTTTCGACTGGCCAGCTTTGGTGCTCTTGGCACCGAATCCGGATACAGCGAGCCCATTTTTCGGGCAACCTGGAACATCAACGACTACTCTCCGCTCGCAAACCGAGGGATACAAATGGCTTTCAGAACCCTTCCACTTCGGGCACGGCACCGCGGCGAATATGCACCGCTCACCTTCCCGGTTGTTGCAGGTTAGTTACCTTGAAAGGTTCTCCAATAGTAACATGTCAGAAATATTGCATGATTTCGGTGTCGCGCCCTGCAGAGTGGATAGAAGAGCTGAAACGATTACTGTTGTGGCCGCATAACATGTGCTCATGCTTGTTCAGCCTTTCACTGATGCTTTCGGGAGACATAAAGTGAAAACCTTGCCCGATCAGCAAAACCGAGGCTGAGGCTTTTGCCGCGGCTTTGAAAGCAACACGTAAGCTGGAGGAGTTGAACGAGACATTGATGGACGAAGTTAAGGGCATCGAAGACAGACAGGCAGCCTACGTAAATGAAATTTTGGCGCTCAAAGCGAAATTTGTAACACTGGAATTGTACATTACGTCCCAAAGTGTAGCTGATGCTGACATTGCTGAAAAAGCATTCTTCATCTCTCCGATGAAATGACCTCAATCATATCAAGGTGCAATGAAGCAGAAAATCAGCAACGAAGGTCCCAATTTCAGTTTGTTTTGGTATAGCTGATGTTCCTGACGAGGATTAGGCCAAATCGTACGAAAAAATAATGCACTTCTGCTCCTGAAAATTGGGATTACAAATTACAGGTGCTCAAATTGATCGCACAGATAGGCAAGATAGGTAAAAAAGAAGGCAAAAACAGACTCGTAATTGCTAAATTACGTTCTTCAACGATAAACAGGAAGTTCTCTCTCTGCGCGAGACCTTAAAGGGACGATTGTTCGATCAGCGAAGATTTCTTATTAGCTACCAAACAAAAAGCAAAAAGTTGTACGACTTTGCTAAGACCTACAAAATCAAATTTTATCAGCCGTAGACTCTCTGCGCATCGACAAAAAACCCATGTCGTCGATAACGCTACTAACAAAGTATTTGTATCAACGAGTTAGCTCAAAAATCATGCGTTCACTACGCAACGCTATGTCACGAATATAAATAACACGCCCAATAAAGACTATCACCACGATAACGCCGTTTCCAGCAACACTTCAATACGTTTTACTTTCACAAACATTCGAAGACTGATGCCCAAGCGAGAAGAAGTTAGTTCTCAGGTTGACGATAGCCAATAAGACGTTCTTGTGGTTACTCAGACTTGCCTTCACCACGACAATTATGATAGCGAACTCCTACCTAATATTGCGCCTTTAAAATTTACCGGAAAGATCGCACTGACAGAAGGGGCGGTGGCGTTCTTTTAGGCTTTAAGAAAACATTGTCGTTCTACAATATTGACACCAGGTCCGCCCTTGAGATTATCTGGGTAGAATGCTAACCTAGCCGTACTGATGTTGTTCTAATCGGAAACTGGTACCGTCCTCCTGAGGCAAATAGTTCTTTTGCCGTTGAACTGCGGAAAACTGTTACTGATGCTATGTCTGCGTCTAAAGCAGAAAATGTCTTTCTGTTTCGTGATTTTAATCTGCCACAAATAGACTGGAAGCCTCATAGACTCCCCTTGTAACACATCTAACGAATTTATCAGCCTAATGCTCGAATTAACCTTGTACAGGTAGTCACTAAACCTACTGGGGGAAGCAACATTTTAGACCTAGTATTAACCACAGCACCTAAATCTGTCACAGAAGTTCTACACATAGAAGGGTTTAGTCACCACACACTGCTTGAAATAACTTTTGAACTTTCTTTGACTTTCACCAGTAAACATACCAAAAATTATAGATAACAATAAAGGTGACTACACAGAAATAAACAATAAATTTGAATTATCTTTCGTATAGGTATTTCTGCCCTCTTTAATAACCATTCCATACAAGATAACAGGGTAATTTTTCGTGAACAGATGATGGGCCTGATTAACCCGTATGTTCCGTTGATTTCCAATTGTAATGAGAAATCTAACCCCTCGTTCACTTGGTCATTCAGCCAGATAACAAAAAAGAAGACACGCTTGTACCCAAAAGCTAAACGCCCACGCACACCAACCTCTTGGAACACTTACAAGCAATGTTTGGAAGAGTACTGCTTTGAAATACGCTCTGCCAAATCTCAGTATTTTTGAAAAGACCTTGGTTCCCTCCTACAAAAATCGAAAAACTGCTGGTGGGAGATATTGCTTCATCGTGACACAAACAGTATAATTCTCTATGATGATAACCAAGAACCTCTTCCAAACAATCAATGCTGTTCTGCTTTTATACCTTGGTTACTTTCATATTCACTCAGGAAGATCAATCTATTCTTCCTGACGTGCCGGAATATGACTACAAATACATGCAGACCATCGAAATCACCATTCGAGGTATGGCATGCCTCATAAACAGGTTGAAGGTTTACAGCTCAGCCGGTGTTGATGATAACAATTCTAAAATACTAAATATTCGATTCCCACTACAAGCACAATATTGTGCCTTATTTTTAAGCAATGATTAGCGTCTGGTAAATTACCGGATGACTGAAAAATTGCCAAATTGATGCCTCTTTTTATATCTGGAGAGAAGCATTTGCCTCAAAATTACCTCCCCATTTCACTTACATCCATTTTGTGCAAACTTCTGGAGCACATCGTTATTTCCCTTATATTCAACCACCATGAATTAAACCATTTCTTGGGTTTTTGAAGGGTTGGTCATGCGAAACACAAGTGCTTGAATTCGCAACTGACCTTCACAATAATATGAATAACAATCTTCAGACAGACAGCAATTTTAGACTTTTCAAAAGCTTTTGCCCGCCTACCTCATTGCCGCCTAATTTTAATTTATCTTCTAACCAATTCTATTCCCTAATCTTGTAATGGGTTCGGAATTTGCTATCACTACGCAAACAATTCACTGTCACCGATAACGACTCCTCCCCTAAGTCTTATGAAACCTCCGGGTTGCCGCGGGGCAGCGTCCTTGCTCCACTTTTGTTTCTCATCTATATTATTGACTTGGCAAAGGGTCTAACATCCTGCATACGCATATTTGCCGATGACTGCATTACATATGAACCTATAAAACGTTATTGATCATTATGTCTTCCAAAAAAATTTTGACCTAGTTGTCATATGGTGTGATGCATGGTAAATGACGTTAAACGCATCCAAATGTAAAACAATCCCCTTTAGTCGTATGCATGGCCCATCCGTGTTCTTTTACCGCATACATATTTATGTGCTTTTGCAGGTGTCCACCTAAAAATACCTCTGAGTTCATCTCACACATAACCTTTCATGGGCCACTCAAATCACTAATATCCGCGCCAGTGCCTCATTATCATTAGGATACCTACGCCGCTACCTACACTTTACTCCATCTAACATCCGCAAATTAGCCTAGAGACATATATTCAATAAAAGCTCGCTTCTGGGCTAGTTGCTACATTATTTCTTGCAAAAAATGCGCTTTCGTAAGTGTGCATTGTGTGTTCCGCCGTCCTTCGTCTTCGTAATTTCAGTTTACGCAGTGTATTTGCAAGAAATAATGTAGCCTAGAGACATTTGGCCGCCCCCAACTTGAATTTGCCTCTGCAGTCTAGTCACCTCATCCGAACTACTTTATAAATATGATCGAAGCAATTCAAAGCAGGGTTGTCCGTTTTATTTCCCGCAAGTACGATTACGGCTCCAGTGTAAATCAACTTAAAAATTATCATTCACTTCAACCCTTAGTCACTGGCCCAAAATCACTCACTTATGCCTGTTTCAATACGTACACACCACTAAAATAACTAGGCTACCCATTCTGCAAACCCCCACCTTATCCACTTGATTTTACAACCTATTTAGTTTCTCGCGAATCTATGGGAAACCAAATTTTTTAACGCGCCCGCATTGCCCAGTGCAATCAGGTTATAGAATGATCTTCTTGATAACAAAGCATCCGACACTAACCTTGATTCGTTCTGCCTCTTACATTTATTTTTATGATCTCATATTTCAATAGTCTGTTTTTGTTTTTGTATGTGTGACACGTGCAGTACGCCGTGAACTTCTAAAAACCACGTTAAGCGCTTCGTTTTTTTTTTGTTGTTCTTGATTGAATGTTTACCTTGTATTGTCATCTGGCTTTTGCTCGAAAATTGCGGTACCTATCTTGGTATCCTAACCTTTTTGTTCGAAGTTTACCCATTTTTATTACGCATCATGTATCATTTGGCAACTGCAAGGAACATTGTTTCTGATGCGTAATGCTGATTTATGTATTTTGTCTTGCTACACTGTTTTTTTGTGTGCATTTACTTTGATTTTGAAGCGATATGCTGATTTATGTATTTTGTTTTGCTACACTGTTTTCTTCTTGTTAGTACTTTTTACGAATTACTCCTGCATCTTTGATACAAACGTGTACTTTTTCTTTTTCTTTCGCTCCTATTTAATGCCCTACACAAAAGGGCCTGTAAGGTACTCGTAAATAAATAAATAAATAAATATCGCCATTTTTGTGGAAATGCAGGGCGTTACAGAAATTTAGC
This sequence comes from Haemaphysalis longicornis, assembly GCA_013339765.2. Lineage (NCBI taxonomy): Eukaryota > Metazoa > Arthropoda > Arachnida > Ixodida > Ixodidae > Haemaphysalis > Haemaphysalis longicornis. Next base: position 159,572,890 of record CM023453.1, on the reverse strand, counting down.
TGTGTGGTGCTTGGCAAAGAGTGCTACGTATTAAAAAATCCATTCACATAACTCGCATGTTACACGTAGCAGAAAGCAAAAGACTGCCACCACATGAAATAAAATGAGACAAACAAAGCGAAAAAAGCTTGCCGTAGTCGTAATCTAGTCTGGGTACTTGACGTTATGAAACCGGGTTCTATGCGACCGTGTTCTTGGCGGAATGTCTGGTGTGCTGTTCCCCTCACCACTATCTGTGCGGTTGAACATGAAGTGGGGAGCAGTTCCCGCTAAAGACGCCGAGTTCGCAAAACTGGTGTGGTGGGTTATATCAAGTGCCGACACGGTGCATTTAGCGAGATGCGAAAGCCAGAGGACATTTTAAAACTATGAGGTTCTGCTGTCATGCACACATTTCAGCGGAAACCCATGTTACGCTCAACAGCCTGGCCTTCGATAAAAGGAGAGAAGCCGCCGGCTCTTCTGCTTCTCCATCACTGGTACAAGAAGCCCAAGTTTTTCTCTAGCAAACGCCGTGCGCCTGCTCTGTCTTATGCGATCAAATGGGGGGGGGTCACATCTCCCATCACTGGCGTACTGTTGCATACGGTAATCATGGACTTTAAACCTGGAGTATACATTTACTGACCAGTACCAGCGTTCATGGACGTTTTGCCATTTTTCCAAATGTTTGTGGCCAGGATTGTATTTGTTAGGTCTCAGCTCAATTGGCACGGTATTCCACTACCGAGCCTGAGTTAACTTCGCTCGGCCCTGTGGCGATCTCTATATGTTTATGTGCATGTTTTGTTTGCTGTGAAATAATTTCTTTTTCTTTAAATGTGATATCTGTTAGAATGCCCGCCCCCCCTTTTTTGCCCGTCATTTTTTTAATATTGATTTGGATGTATACCTGGCAGATAATGTGTAGTAGGAGTTTTGTTTCCTCATTTATATCTTATAGTTTGCAGGGTATAGCAAAGGAAACATGTTTTTTAGCACAGGGGCTTGCCCTTGTAATTATGAGGTCAAAGGAGATAATCTGAGTTCTTTATTACAAATAATGTGTCCGACACATCGAGCAGATTTTTTATGACAACCTGATTATTTGCATTACAACGGGTAATATTATAATTGGTTATTTAGCAGCGCATATCAAATGTGTTCAGCGTTCGAGTGCAAGAGAAGGAAGACAAACACTTCTTCGAAGCGTTCACGGAGCAAGCGGAAATTTTTGGCACTTCGAAGAAAATAAAATGCACTTCTGCTATGTTCTGGTTTCTATATCAATATCATCTTGTGCAGTATTTTCTCAGATGATGCACATGTATTGATCTGCGAATTATAGGTTGCCTCAAACAAAAATTGGCGTCCCCATGAGCAACTTTCCCTGGAAACGCAACTACGCATTCACGAGTGCAATTCTATATTAGGGCCAGCTTGGTTTGTGCGCATAATTTATTTTTTCTTCAACGTACTTCATGCTAATGCAACATGTAATTGCTTCTAATCCCAAGATTCTTAGGATATATTTTTTTTTGTTGTGTGGTGCATTACGTGGTGCACGTACTTGCGAACCACAAATATTGGTGGCTGGTCAAATACTTGCGCAGCAGTGTTTACTTTGTAGAGTGGAAGCTTGGGGGAATTGGTAATTCATTTCGAAAAAGAGGGTTCACAGCGAGGGAGGCGAGGACCACGGAGAACACAGGACAAACGCTGTCCTGTGGTGCTTTGTCGTCCTCGTCCCCCGTGCTGTCTACCCTTTTTCAAAGATTTTAAATAACGTAGAAAGCTGTGGTTCTTCATTCGTGGTTGGCTAAAATATACAAAACGCGTGAAAAAGCGAGGCCTCGCCTAGAAATGAGAACACTGGATATTATCGTGCTATTGATCTCTTCCTGTGATCTCCTCTGCATGTGTCGTATTAATGCACAAGTGTCGTATATTTTAGTCATGTTCCCTTGTGCCCTCATAAATATTATTCCTTTTTGTAGTGCACCAATTCCCCACCTGCTATGATGTGCCCAGCCCCCTGTGATTGCCATACTTCCCCAAACGAGACAAAGGGGACCTGCCAACTCTTCTGAAAAAGCCGCATTTAATTACTAAGGCACCTTTGGAAGCTTTAAAAGTGGTCTACCGGCGGCTTGATCACAAAATATGTTACCTAGAAAGCAATTTTTTCTTAAATAAAACAATATCTTCAAACAGTTTTGTTGGTGTTTGTGCAGCATTATTTTCGATAGTCTTACTTCTATAAGTGTGGCGCTTTTTGACAAAGGAGTCAGAGTTGTAGCTATATTTAAGAGGAAAGTTCACATGGTAGTAACTGCAGAACACCACCTTGCGTTTCACCTCTTTTATTAAGGCCTTTTTGAGGTGTGGCGTTTGGAAGCGTTACATCATAAGTTTATGCTACAAGCCTCAGTTGTTTTTTAGATACCTAGAGTATACATTCAATGCTTAACCACCGTGTTTCCGTGTGGTAGTAACTTAGAGCGTTATTGGGTGGAACTATCTTCCGAATTACCCTCTTCACATTATTAAGATAACGCCTCTAGGAAAACAGCTTAAACGGGCGCGTCTACACTACTGATAGATGACAAGCCATTAAGATTGCCCGGAACGACGACAATCCTCATGGCTTGTCAAGTATCAGACCAACTAGCCCGTCAACAAATCTCGCTGAACTACTCATGGAATTGTGTGGCCCAGATGTAGTTATGTTTATATATAGTATTGTTTCGTGCATACGGCGTTCCACACGCTCTTGGAGTGAAACCGGTTGTCCTCCCCCCACCCCCTATTGGCAAAAGTACAAAAAAAAGAATGCTTGCAAAAAAAGAACTGAACTCACACCCAGAATTTTTAGGTACGGCTGCCTAGCGTGCGCGTAACAGGGTCAAAAATAAAAGAAAATTGTATAGAGAGAATGACTAAAGAACATCTACATGGCAGCACCAAAAACACACTGTAGGAGCAACTATAGTTTTTGTATGTGCATCTCCATACAAATACGCAGTTTCCCAGGTCGCAGAAGGCTTTCTGCTTTTTGTACGTACAGTGTGAAAACTGGCATTTTGCTGAACACATTTTGTTTTGTAGGTAATCGTGTGAAGATCCACATGCAAAAGTAACGTTCAGTATTAGAAAGTAATGTTCCTTCGCCGTATTGACTCTCGCCGTGACTTTATCAAACAACTATATACGGCTGATCATTAGAAAAATTTGTTCACAAGATAACTATCTTACGTACGCTTAAAAAATCTATCATAACAATTTTTTTCTTAGTGGCTTTTAAGCGAAAGCGTCGCCCGTTATGGTACGGTAACGTTTTTTGAGCGCTTTTCATGGTCCACCAAGCAACTCTTTTTATTAGTGTTCATATTTTTATGAACCCATTGAAAATCTTCGCAGTGCATGTTTGTCCCCCGTTATATCACCAAACGCAAGCCTTAATGTAACTTAATTCGTCATCATGCACAGCATCCCGTTTTATTCATGATTATCTACATTATTTTATTTTATTCAAGCTTGGTAGTTTCTTACTATATATCGCTTCGACTATATAATTACTATTAAATCGTAATAACTTCCATCCGCCGTAATTTTTCTTTTTTCATCCCTCTGATATACGGTCAGTGACTGAATATAGGTATAATTTATCAGTGAATTATACGCAGGTTTCAGACATCCGTTTGCTTTTAGACTTTATTGGGTAACATCACTTTTTGCATCAATCACCTCGATCTCCGCGGCCATTTCAGGTTTTCCAAATTAACATAAAAACCTTCGTAATATAAAAAGCTTTACCTGGTCTTGGTGTTTTTTGAGCCGTCAGCATCCCCACTGCAATTTGAAATCATAAATTTTCCTGGTGTAATTAAAAGTAGGGGAGCCAAAACTAACATTAGTTGACTGTTTTTTAAGATATATACACACACTCCTGCCAAACACCCAACTCTATGTTTCGCTTTCTTGTTGGAGTGTGTTTTCTGGGGGGAGGCGCCAATAGTTCTCCGTTCAATTTTTCTCCAGTGACTCAATATAGCAACGTACAGCCCTGAGTTCGCGGCAGGTGTAGACCATCTACACACGGTTGGTGGATGATCTACATGATAACCGATAATAACCGATGGCGATGGTCGAGCGGTAAAGCACTCGTATTGTAAGCGGGATGTACCAGGTTCGAATCCTGGGGCCGCCAGATACCCACCTGTTTCTTTAGAGGTACTAGCGTCCCCGTACTGTAGCTTGTCTCTGCTGTGGAACAAACGCTCGGAGCTTGTCCACAAGCAGCTAGGGGAGGCCATGTGGTAGGTCCCTCGAACCCCTTCGCGCGCTGTCTGGGACCTCTAGGCACCCACCAGTTCAAAGGGAACAAGCGTCCCCTGTCTCGGCAGCGGATGAAGGGCTCGGACACGCACTACCACTGCGGCAGACGTGGTAGGTTCCTATAGAGCCGCTGGTCACCCACCAGAATAAAAATGGGGACAGGTGCCCCCCGTACGGGGGATACAGTGTACTGGAAACCATTCCAGCACGTCCATTTGTACCATGGGGTACGAAAATGTGGGAGGTGCTTCAGTACCGCCGTGTACCAACCAGTGAAAATTGGTACAGGCACACCCTGCACCGGGTATCTCGTGCTCGGGAAGTTACCCGAATTTGTCGGGAAATGCCCTGGTGGAAGAGGTAGTAACTTAAACCGCAGTGACAGCTCAGAGGTGCAGCGCTCTCCACGTATTCGAAAATTTCCGGGTTCGAATCCTGGTTCCGCGGGCATCCACGGGTTTTTTCAATGGGTACAGGCGTCCCTGCTACAGGGCGGACCCTTGAAAGTGGAAGCAACACCTTGAAAGCTGGCTTTACCCAGCGAGGGGACCCTGACCCTTGTCCATCTGGCGCGGCTCCCAGACATCATGCCACGTTGCGCCATTGCCGGGGGTGAAAGAATCTGGCGGCATGTCCTGCCGCAGGTGGTTGCGAGTTGAGCGTCCACCGCCGTGGCTGTGTAAGGCACCAAGTGCATTCGTGTGCCTTGGTGGCGCCGGGCACCTACCGGTAAAATAGGTACAAACGACTCCCCGGCCTGGCGCTCAGCCCTGGTGTGGGACTACAACGCTAGGGAAGTTCACCCGGCCTGCACGGAAAATCGCCCCTATGGAATGGGGTGGCTGAAACAATGCAGGAACTTTTTTTTCTTTTTTGTATCATCCTCTAGGTCGGTCAGCCGAGGGATACAACAGAGGTTGGTCAGAATTACGGTGTGTAGACACGCATGCCCCCCAAATTTAACGAAGAAACGTGCCACGCGAACTGTGTCCAACGTGAGAACCGTGGCTGTACTATTAGAGACAGTTCAAAAATTTTAGTCTTGGCGGCAGTAAAAATAAACAAGCCTTCATAACATTAAGTAGTAGTTATATTCTGTGCTGTCGAAAACCCTATGAAAAAAAAACAAGATGGACTTTTTGATAAACAGGAACATAGCAGGAAGGGTGGTATTCTCCGGTATTGGTGAAAGTGTTGGAGTTCTCGTCAATATGGACATGCGACGGAGGTCAGAAGATAATACATGCCGATCGAACAAAAGCTTCCTATGATTATAAGGCCCTAGGCCGCTCATATGAAGAAGTCGTATCAGGGGTGAATAAGGGCCGAAGTAAGTTCGCGGTTACGATGGGACACTAATGCCAAAGCATTGGTCAAGAGAGTACAAGAAAGGTCAGTTGCAAACTTTGGATGAGCAAGTCGCAACACCGGAGGATCTACACTGGTGGAATTCCGGTACAGAAATCGATTGAGATATTCTAAAACTTACTTTCGAAAGTTAACTAAAGGAAATTTATATAGAAAATTGCAATGGTGTAACAATACAACCAAAAAACTCTAATGAAATTGAGACCATAACCTGCTAACGCGTACCATTCTTATGCGCTTGTTTTGAGTGCGAGTTTTTTACAGCCAAATTTGAGGGTCTTGGAAATACTGAGCGACGAGGTATCTCCATTTACGGTATCATAACAATGAGAGGTTGAAGATTCGCGAAATCTGCATTATTGGGAAAGTACAGGTTGTTGTACGGTTGCCAATTTTCCATAATTGCTTAATATTTACCTTTTTTATTTTTTGAATATTTGTTTAGACCAATCATCTTCATTAGCCTGTTATAACTATTACATTAGGAACTTTCGCTAAATTTCCTGTATTGTGGAAATGCGCGGTATTACACGGTTCGCCATTATTCGCAATTTTGTTATGTTTTTTTTTATTTTTAGTGATAAAATACTTTCTACTACTCATCTTATGTAGGCTAATATAACAATTATAGGTAGACCTTCTGCAAAATCTGCAGTAATGTGGAAATTCAATTCATCGTGTATTTTGCCGTTTTCCGTATTCTTTCATGTTCTTGTTGTTTGTTATCATTATTATGGAAACGCGTGCATTATACGTTTTCCCATTTTCTGCTAGCTCTTTTTCACAATTCCGTTCCACCAAATATCTCCATTTACGCCATTTACAGGTGGAACTGTTATGAAGTCGGTTTATTGTGAAAATGCAGGGTGTTACACGGTTTGCAAATTTCCGTAATTAAAGTATTTTATTCTTATATTTTTTATTTTTCAGATTTTTTTTGTACCAATTATCTTTATTTAAGCTGTTCTAGTGTCTCCATTGAACGTTTTCCGAAATCCACATTATTATGGTAATTGCATGCGATATAGGTTTTGCCATTTTGTAGTATCTCTTTTTATTTTTTTAAATTTTGAGTTTTTCAAGATTGCGTCCGACTAATTACTCCATTGACGTTATTATGACGTTTACCCTTGCAACTTTCGCGAAACCTGGATTTTTGTGGAAACGCATGGCGTTACACGATTCGCCATTTTCTCCAATTTATGTTATATTCTTCATATACTTAATGTGTCGTTTTTTAGTATTTGTAAGGTGTAAAGTTAATACCGTGCATTTATTGAAGCTGCCGCATACACTGAGATATTTATTAATGAGACTTCATGGGTCTGTTCTACACCGATAACAGCAAACAAACAGGGCGGCGCGATATTGCAGTTTGCGATGGCGGTACGGTCGCATGGCGGTGCGTGATCCCACCGCATTCGTGATATCTTGAAGAGTACTTAGACTGCGCACACGTATTTTGTTTTCTTCACACCATGCACGTGGGACATAAGACTTGTTTGAATACTACTACTTTTTTGGTAATTACACTTCCCTTACGCTTGAACAGAAAGGATAGTTTTGCATACATAACTTCATATCTTCAGCTAAAATTGATGATTGGTCTCAGTGGAACTGAAAATTTGGTGTTTTATTTTTTGCATTCTAAACTGTGCTAATGGCGGAAGAAAAACAGATAATGCAGGAGTACCTGGAAACGGATGGGGTAAAAGAGAATAGAACGTAAAAAAAGAAGAGGAAAAGCACTGACTAAAGGTTGCGGCTTAGCCGTCAAGCAACAGACGTTAAGTACCCTGGAATCACAATGTTTGAGACGCGACAATTAAGACAAGTTTTGAAAGTGTATTAGCATGGTTTCGTATATTTCAATCTAATTGTTCTTTATAGTCCCTTTAGACTAATTTACAATGGTCCGCCATTTACATTGTGTGAACCAGTGGCAGTCCTTCAGTTGGGTGCCTTTCCCATATTTGGCACAGTTAAAAAATATTGGCTTCAAAACACGCTGTGAAGGTGGCTGGAAAGCAAAGCTGTAAACGACCCCGGCGACAATTCCACATGCGACGTCACTTTAATTTACACATGTGCTTCTAGAGTGTGTTATACCTAAGATTCTGGCACCCGTATCCTTAGTATACAGGTTATTCTACAAAAATAATTTTTTACCCTAATTGTCGCTCTCCTCTGGCATACTGTTGATAGAGGGCGAAAGCGGAAAGCACCCCTTTTTTAAGGTCGGCATGCTATATGTGGTTGCTGGGTGACGAAAATGCCCGATAAAGAAGTAACGCCTGGTCCCCGCGGACGCAGAAAAGGTAACATTTCGTAGGGCTACAAGACTAGTGATTACGCGCTGTGCCTTAATTTTCGAATTATTGGAAATGACAGACGTCTCGTTGGCCAGAAAACGTTAAACTATTTCCCTCAGGAAGCCTGCATAAGCAGGGAGGGACAGTCGCACTACGGGTGATGGTTTTTTTTTGCGAGATTCCTACCAAAGAAAATAAGCTATTCCTTTCAGTATTTTATAGTTAGTCCATCAACGCGCTCGAACCCGCCACAACGAATAAGAAGTTGTCCGTCGAATTAGTAATTACCACAAACTGTGCAGTATCACAAACTGCAGAGCTGCAACAAGTAATCTAATCGACCAGATTTAGGGGAAATCCCCAAGGCGGAGGAAGTTTCTGTAAAGGAAAGTTTTACATCCACCTAAACGCAGCCATTCGGCTACAAAGGAAAGATATACAGCTTTCTCAGAAACTTCGCAGTTGAAGAAAAACTCGTCCTGGTCCAGGACTCAAACCGGGACCACTGCTAACCGGAGCAGTCGCTCTACCAACTGAGCTAACCAGGAGGCTAGTCGTTAGTAACGCGAAAGCGAATTGATCAACAACTCGAAGTGAAGGACATTTTGTGACTTTTAAAGTGCAGGCTTCATTTAGGGGGACGTCAAAATTTCCTTTACAATAAGTAATCTACTAACGGCAAGTGCCGTTTGGATGCCGAGGTAGAAATATTAGGCGCAAACACTTGGAATCGTGGATATTGACTTTACGGTTTCATCAAAAACGGGCAAATAAAACGGGGCTATTATACAATTTGAGCCAGGTGAGCATAAGTGAAACAGAATATTTTATTGAATTATCTGCAGCATACATATTAGATGCTAAAAATTAATCGGCGCTAAAACAGGGACGAGAGGAACACGTAACTCACAACACGGTGCCGATTAGTGACCAGGTACAACAGAGGAACACAACACGGTGTTCCTCTCGTCCCTGTTTTAGCGCCGATTAATTTTTAGCAGTATGTACCAACTCGCCCACATCAAGCTTTTGTTACTATATTAGATGCACAAGTCATAAAAAGAATAAAGACGAAGAGATCAAATGTTAAACCACTCTGTAGAATAGTTTGTGTAAATTGAACAAAGAGAGTGAAAAATACTGGTTTAGAATGAAAGAATTAACCAACTATTTTTATAAGGCTAGCTTCGACAAGTGCCTTAAAAACATCCATGATCTCTTTTGTGCTGATATGGTTGCATTTTCAAGAGCCACTGTGCACCCTAAGTACTTTTTCGTGCACTTTCTAAGAAGAACATAGCAAAAGTAGTCTTAAAAATATTATAAAGCATTGTAGCGCATTCTGAGTGCTACCGAACGTCTACGTTGGCGGCGTAGTTGGTATAATATAAAGCATTGTAGCGCATTCTGAGTGCTACCGAACGTCTACGTTGGCGGCGTAGTTGGTAGCAAACCACTAACATCTCTGCGACCTCTCAAAAAGATCCGAATGTCTAAGTCCCAGCAGTATCTCTATTAGAGATCCGTACGACGTGCGATGTTTATATGAATATATTTGTATGTCGAGACAACGTTGCTGATACTTTAATGTCGGGCGTTCTTTCAGCTATGCTAAACAGTACTCTCGATGTTTCTGCTGCTTCATTTGTGGAAGGTGTTTACACATATTTTGCTGAAGTTGTACAGATGTTGCTGCTATGTCCGCGTTTTGCTTCGTACATGTCCATCGCAGTTACATTTATTTTAGCTATATCTGCTATACTTTATTTTCAAACTCTCCGCAGGCGTACTGTTTTGAAGTTACCGAGCGGTTTTGTATGTGTTTTGTATGGGTTTTGTACCGAGGGGTTTTGTGCAAGTTTTGTAATCCACCAATATTGCTTTACGGAAATGTAAATGCGGAGGACCTAATAAATACATACACTCACCGTCTGCCTGAACAAAATTTGATGCTCATAGGAGTTTTTATTCAGTGAAACCACCTTGTTTCTTGTTCGTTTCACCTTAGTAATAAAAATACAAATGCTGAACTGACAAATCGCTTCCGATACTGTTCAGCCACATATGTTAACAAATTACCCCAGCTTGTACCAATGGTGAAAGGCTGGAGGAACAGGAGAGCTGGCAGGCTCTCTCACCTGGTCACTTTAATCACCGTACGGACATCTTACCCCGTCACGGCGGAAGACGCGGCAATATCCCTGGCCCGCATCACCAGGCTGCGACCCGACATTATATTGTCACGAAGACAAGGACGATGCAGTTGTCTTGAATGAGAAACACGTTTATTGGAGCGAACTTGTGCTCACCCCAACAACTGAAAAGAATACAGAGGCGGCGAGCAGCGGTCAACAAAGTGACTTGCACAGGCGAGTGTCGTCGAATCAAATGCTCCGGCTTCCGCACTGCAGGCTTTTATCTTTCGCACTGCAGGCTTTTACCTTTACGACAATGTATACCAAATATTACACCTTTGCGTAAAGCAGGGGCCGCGCAAACACGCAACAAAGATGCTTTCGTTCTTCTTGCTCACCTACCGCTTCCTTTTCCGCCACACTTGCGCGCTCTGACGTGCAACAGAGCGGTTGTGACGCACCCGTGTGACGCACTCAACAGTACGGCTGCGCTATTGGTGGGCCCCGTTAAGTGCTGTAGCCAGTCAGCGTTCCCGGCTCTGGGAGAAATGCGGTTGCGCGCAGCGCTCCTGCACCGGCGGCACGGCACGGCCTGCACGGGTGGCATGGACGAATGTTTATCGTCGCCATCCGTTACACGAGCGTAGCTGAGTTTGTAGTCGTTTACAAGGTATTAATAACGCTGAAAAACACGGAAAATCTCTGCGGGCACAAACGGCCGCTACACGCGCAACCGCGGCAAGCATCTGCCTGCTCGGTCGGCAAGCAACCCACTGTGCGGTGTACGCACGATAACGCATACACCGCAGCAGCTAAAACTTGTCACCGCCCGCCAGTACGGGACCACGGAGCAAGATATAAAGAGGAGCGCCGACTGTGGCCCAGAAAAAATCTTTTGCTCGGGCAGATAATGTCCACGCGCCGCCGGCCGCCCAGCTTTCCCTTTGCTCTCTTCCTCCTTCGTTCGCCCTCTCGTCGCTGTGCCTCTGTACATGGCTCTTCCCTTCTTCGCTCTCCCCAGAGGCATCTTTTCTTGCGCAGCGACGTCTGTCTTATGCCTGTCCTACTATGCAGGAGGCATGCGTGCACGCGCGGAATTTAAACACCCGTGCGCGGCCGCAATAGACGGCGCAGATAAGCGCACGCCGCCGCATACATGGCGATCGCTTATTCCCGGAACGTTTAGTCTGACATTATGAATATCCACTAAAAATATTGTACTAACCCAGCAGATGTAAGACGCAACTGAACGACGACGACTTCAGAAGCACCAAAGAATGAGCAAGAGTAATATGGAACGCCACAACATAGTCTAGCGTGATTCTGCTTACGACGAATCGATGCAGCGCAAAGGTTACCCTCTGTTGTTATCCCGCTCTCTGGCCGCGTGCTTAATTATTTATGCTGCTTCTGCGCACGAACAACGCTTACAAGGGTCGCCCGGAGTCTCCATCGGCAAACGGCAATGAGACACATTTCTGTGCCAATGACTGAATTGGACGGCTGCCCTGTTGTATCAACTGTACAAAAACACTGTCAGCTTGATAAGGAACCCAAGAATATCAAACGCATACTTCATTTTAACTCATGCCGCAACTTACCGCCCGATGTTCACTGTCGCTCTACGGTCGTGTTATCTCGTCGATAACACCGCGGTCTCCAAATAAAATGCTGCGATTTGTATGGCTGCAATTTTTTGGCCTACCAGGGTTCCCGGCGTTTTTTTTTTTTTTTTTCGTTAAGCGACTGACCAGCAAAACAACCGGCTCGTTAAACCTTTTCTTTCGGCGAGTTATCGCGAAATGAAGGCTTGTGAAAAGACCGCACTGTCAGGGACTTGATCTTGAGCAGATTGCTACGTCGCGGGTGATGTTATCGCATTTCTGTTCTTTTCCGATGAGCGTGTAAGTGCCGGCCCGTGTTCTAGGCGCACTCTGTTTTGGACGCAAGTTGCAGAACTGCGAGAAAGCTGAGGGAACTTTTATAATCACCAGTGATCAGAACCAGTTACTCCTTTCGCCTTTTGTAAAACCTGTTAAAACAGAGCCAAATTGGTATTCCCAAATTTACAAAACGGAGCCACATTTTCGGCAAGCACCGCGCAAAAGGTAGTGTTTGTATAGCAGCCATATTTTTGTATGTGGTCTCTATATTTTGTTTTCCCGCCATGGAAACCAATCCTTAACGTATCTTTGCCGTACGGTCACTCAATTCCTTCGGGTCCGGGTTACCCGGAAGGTGCTGTCGAACAAGTTAATCAACTGTGCGAAGGAGGCGCGCAATGAACGCGAAGCGGCGCCAAAGCAGGTCCAAAGCAGTCCGTGCCCAAAACTACCGTCGCCGAAGCAGACGACAGAGCCGACGGAATGCGTTCCGCCAACACGCCCGCCGGCGCACGGGGAACGCCGGCCGCCTGCCGGCCGCTTAGCCGCCGCCGGCTAAGGTCCCTTTCGCTGCGCCATCTACATTGTGCTCCGCGAGTTATGGACATTAAGAGCCCGCAGGAGAGAGCGAAGTCGGCGCTCCTGTTTATCTTGCTCCGTGTACGGGACTATTGCTGAAAATCAGTTTGCAAGATAGTGCAGTGAAAGATTGCGCGGGGGGTCGTCGTCGTCGCGGCCTCGCAAAGCAGTGTCTGGATGATGGCGGCGAGGCTAAGCCTTTTCACCGACCTCGGTGGGACGAGTTCACCGCGAAACGCTAACGCTAGCGAGCCGCAAGCGAGCAGCTATAGTCGTCGGTGGCAATCTTCAATTATTGTCGTTAGCGAGCACGTTCAGTTAGGAAGCCCCCTATCTTGCCTTCAAACGCTCGTTTGCGCTCGTTTCCGCCGACGCGAGCACGGCCGCCGCGAGGAGCCGTTCGATGCGGGCCCGCCACCGACCGACCCCGCTGAGCGATAGGCGGAGCTTGGCCGTCGTCGGCTACAAGCCAATAGCTGCGCGCTTCTCGACGCAACCCTGTTTCTCTAGGTGTCACCGATCAGGTCTTGCGCCTGGTCGGTGGCGTCTCCGCTTCCACAGTGCTTTGGAGGAGCGGTTAAAGAGGGAATGCGCCAGGCCTTGTTGCGGGCCCTTTTTAATGAACGATAGCTCGGCTAATACTGGACGCTTTTAAATCATTTTTGCGACAGGATGTTCTTTCGATAGTACTCCAATGAATGCGCACGTAAAATCTCAACCTTTGGAACCCTGTTTAGGGCGCCTTTAAGTCAGTTATATGATAACTTTCAGATGCTGAGTATGATAGGGTCGTCTTAGCTGCCACCTTTGGAATATTTTTTCTATGTTTCTCTCATTCAATCGATCGGTATTAAGCATTAGCAACTAACACTAACTAAAGGCAAATCTTTTGCGTGCCTGCACGTGTGTAGACGGTGCGTAGACTGTCGTCGAGTACCCCTGGAGGGTAGCTATAGACAGCTTGGCTGTTAAACCCTACTATATTGCTGTATGTTTCAGATATAGGTACACTATCTATCAGATGCATGTTTCGACAGCGCCGACTTATTTCGCCATCTGGTATACCTGAGTTAAATCTGAAACTTTTTCCTTTGTTCACTGCTACGAAACGTTTAGTTTTTAAAAAATGGGGCTGTAGATATAAACGTATATGTATATATAAATATATTTGCCATCATTTCACATGCAAACATCTGTATGGAAGTTTCCCAGAATATTTTGATGAAGAATCCTATATAAGTTTTCCGAAAGCTTTGCCACCACGGTGCAAGCTTTATTCTGAATAATTTCATTTTGGTTAATAGATTTGGCAACGGGGGTAATTTCCTAGGTACAATGGAGTTTACAGTCGGCAATCGCGGTTTCGGGCGTGGATATCGGCTTTACCATTAACGTTCATAATACTGCAGCAACCACGCTATTCCGATAAGGCGTCTTTCTCACTGTGTCGACTTGATTTTCTTTTTCTGAACCTTGTATGGGGCCCTGATTCATGAAGAAGTAACAGCAGCCAAAACAACCGATCACCTCCGAAACCTCCATTGTGCCGCTTGTATACACAGCAACCTACAACGTCATAAATTAATTAGGAACGGTTACTTTTCTGGTGACGATGACCTTGTGCTCCCATCTGTGCTCATCTAGCTTGGGCGGAACTGTGTGGCCGCGGTCAACCAGAAATTGCGTTTGAGGAAGCCAAATGCGAGGGCACGACTTAAAGGTTCCCTAACAAAAGTTTTACTGTTTGATTTATTGAGTTTGATTTTCGACATAAATGTATTGAAATATACGCACAAAAGAAATTTTACAAATTTTGCCCTGAGACTCCGCTAAAAGGGCTTTTTTGAATGACCAGCCTCACGAGCTAAAACGGGCTAACACTTGATGTCAAAGCATAGCCAAACTGCTGGTTTTAATGACTTGAGTATTTTAAAGCACATTATCATGATAGTGTACGAGCCTAATATTGCTGAATTTTTTTTTGAACTTGCACATGGGAAAGAGAGAAGTGCTGAAATCTGTTTTACTATATTCCTTTTATCAACGCAGGCCAAGTGAGCTATCCAACTGGTTTTGGTTCATATAGTTGCCTCATAAAGGAATGTAAACACTGTCTAAGCAAAATTGTTATAATACCCACTATATAGGGACCCTTAGGATTTCGGAAAAGTTAAAGTTTTTTAAGATTCCCGAATAACCTCATACGCCTATCATACATTCTATTGGTTTCAACTTGCGAATCTACTCATGCAGTTGTCCCAAAACTGTTTTGGGGATTTCGAACTAACACGCGTATAAAAGAGGCTTGCGTGAGGTTTTACGTACACCCCTTTGGAAGGGGCTGGTTCCTCCATCTAAACCCCCAAAGAAGGTAAAAAAACCCTCCCAAGAGTGCAAGCCCCCCACGACCCTATGT
Source organism: Haemaphysalis longicornis (assembly GCA_013339765.2). Classification (NCBI taxonomy): domain Eukaryota; kingdom Metazoa; phylum Arthropoda; class Arachnida; order Ixodida; family Ixodidae; genus Haemaphysalis; species Haemaphysalis longicornis. The sequence goes on along the minus strand of CM023453.1, from coordinate 159,557,880 downwards.
AAATTGTAACACTCCAGTATACGTAACACATCTAAATGGTAAGAGAGAATATTGTTCAATGCAACTGCAGAGGCCTTCTGAATAATCTTGGCGACGTGTATGAGATTCTGCAAGCTAATCAGCCAAGTTTAATGTGTGTCCAAGCAACACATTTAAATTCCAATCAATTCAACTTTTTAAATTGTTGTTCAGAAACGATAGGGTTGGCTGCACACACTGTTCGGGCGGTGAAGCCATAATAGCTCGGAAATCCCTAGCATGCCAGCCTATCAGGCTGAGCATCGTCCTTGTGGCTGTAGCAACACGCACAAAAATTTTTATTGGGTTGATCACGGTATGTTCTATTTATATTCGTCCTGATTTTGCACTTTTGAGCTCTGACTTCGTGGTGCTGGTTGACCAGCTGCCAGAACCATACACCCTAACAGGCGACCTTATTGCGCAAAACTCTTTTTGGGGCTCTTCTCGCACGGATGATCCGCAACACGATGATCCCCAAGGTATATAAACAGGCACTCGGACATCCGATCTCCACCTCCACCGAAAGACCTATTTAGCACGGCATTCCTAACACTTCCGAGCAGCTGACTGAGGCTCATCTCACCAACCAAGAGCGTGGCGGGGGGCTAGGGAAACGAGTAGGCGGAACCTCTGAAGCCTGGAGCTCTCGGCTTCGCTTGATCTCCCGCCTGAACACACGGTAAACGCATTGAGCGAAGTCCCTAAAACGTCACGTTACACCCCGGCACCGTAATATGCACCCAGTTCACCCCTTCGACAGGAGAGAAGCAAGAGATAAAGCCATATAGAAGATCTATGGCAGCCGACCAACAGCGTATACGGACTCGGCGTCCTATAGCGGTGGGTCTGCAACAGTAGCCACCGAGCGCCGTTTCAGCCCTTCTCTTGCCGGCGAAAATACTGCACAAGCGGAGGAAGTGGCCACCGCCCTCGGTGTTGTCAAAAATAACGCTCATTCTCACACCTTCCAATAATATTCCGTTACATCCGTCATACTTTTAGGAGACGTTGCCATGTTTTATGTTCAGCACACGTTCAAGTTTCTTTCAGAAGTTCACTTGTTACAGCTCAAATCATACCACCCATAGTTTTACCCCTGGTCCCTTACACCAGCCACCGTATTTATCTTTTAACCACTTTTGGTCTTCATCCTGGCCCGTTACAAAAGTCGTGCTCGTAGTCTCTAATTGATTTTATTGGTGTTCCCTCTAACCAATTTTAATGGTCACATATTCTTCAAAACACTTTGCCCTAGTTGGCCTTGCACCATTAACGTTGAAAAATCATCATAATCATCCTTGACGCCATCCTTGACGTCATCCTTGAAGTGAAACTGCGAGCGTTCACGTCATTGACGGCGATTTTGTTTTTGCTGCTGCTGAGATTGTCGCGCACATCGCACAGGCTTCCGGCGACACGACTTTCTAGACATTCCTCCCTTTGCGCCCGTGTATTTGGAGCATGTTTAGCCTTCTTCTGTTCGGTCTTCCTACGTTCAACCGTAATTGCCAGGGAAATACTTCAAAATCAAATCAGTTAAGCTTCTCCGCTCTTCTGCGCCGATGAGCAGCAATTTCACTCGCCTTCTCCAAGGGTACACCACACTAGCAAACGCGCCGCTATATGCATACCCCTACTGATATCTCTTCACATGCGCAGAAAATGAGGCGCTATCCAGCGGCTTGGGTGCAGCGTCCGACTTGGATACTACGCAACGGAGGCGCACAGTTGGGCACACGCCGGGTCTGCGTCTGCCGCGGCTATGACGTCACTCTTCTGGAATGCGGAGACCATGAGGCGGGCGCAGCGGTGGCTGCGGCGCGCCAGCTGTTCGCCGTGGGACGTCGGTGGCCCTCGCGCATGCGCATCACAGCTCTCAAGGAGGCACGGAAAACTGCTCAACCTGGGAAGTGCAGCTCACGCTACAAAACGCGAAATACATTGACAATGCGTGTCAAAGAAGAAAAAGAGAACAAAAAAAATGAAAAATTGCATACTCACAAAATTGTATGCACATAACACGTTTCAACGCGCCACTGCAAACAATTGAGCCGATTACAACTATTTGCAGTTTGAAAACCACGGCACGATGAAAAAACTCCCAAACAAGAAATACACATAAAAATGTACGCGGAGGCAAACGGTCCCGGTTTTTCAGAGAACAGCCGAGGAACATGAAAGTCAAATACAGCATTTTGCGCTCAGCAGAATTGAATACATTGTTAATGAAAGGCTTAAGCAAGAACAATGAGGTGGCACGGTAAATTAAGAGGTGTTTTATGAATACTTACACATTAGGGCATTCGACTGTTGTGAGTGAGCGAATTCCAATTTGCGACATTTTTAGGAAAGAAGAAATATTTAAATCCGTTTGTGCTACAAGAAACATTGCTGACTTTTTTGGCTTGATATGAACGCGTCGGGCGGTGAAGAGGGGAAGTGCGGAGATAATGTACCTCATTACACGGGCATGACTTTGCGGTGCCTTGCAGCCGCCATTCGCGAGGTGGATGCATCCGAAGGACTGATGCCTCACGAAGGACTCTGCGGGAAAGTAGATTTTCGCAAATTAACGCTGGATATTGGGCTTTCTGATGATTCTGTGCAGTGTAGAGATTACGTTGTCATGCCTAACTGCAGTAAATAAAAACTGTTAATTAAGAAGATAACGTTAATTGATACCCTAAAGCAGTCGGAACTCGTTTTATTCACCCGCCATGCCCCCTGATAATTTCGCGCTGGTAAAAGAATTTTACTTCCGAAAGCCAATTGTTAAACTTATGTAATTTTCCTTAAAACATGTTCGTTTAGGTTGGTGCCCAATACAACCCTGCTTTATTGAAAAAATACCAGTGGGAAGCAGGTTGTTTTATGATGAGGAGGTTATTGCTAAGTATCGGAGAGGAAGCGCAGCAGGTGACGTGAGACAGGGACTTTATTGTAGAGATTAGTAGATAAACAAGTACACAAATTGCGCACATACAATAATCTAATCAATAGACTAAATGCCCAATAGACTAAATGCGTCAACATAGCATAACAGGGGCAGTTGGTGTATTGAAATGATGTAATAAAAACACTCGCCCCTCAATACATTCTGCGAAGCCCCATCAGAAGCCTGCTGATGTGCTAAGGCTTCTGCCACTTTCTTCTGCGCATCATGCGGTTTTTGGTTCCCTTCTGGCAGCCGTAAAAAGACCATGCAGCCACTATCGCAGTATTGGCAGCCTGGTCATCGGAAGGAGCGGAGGTGTCTCTGCCTGTATACTCTGAAGGTTGAACGTCACTCGCCTCTGAAAGCCTTCCGGAACGTCCCAGATGTTCCGAGTATGTGAATTCTTTGTGCCATAGGTTACCCAGTAGGTAGCTAAATTTTCTAACTATTTATTTATTAAATAATCGTCTTGCGCTGTCAAGAAACACCTCCTACCCCTCCACTTTCGCCACATTTTCGTCATTCGTTTCCCTTCTCACTTAGTGCACTCTTCGTTCGGTTGGGTAGAGGCCGGCAATGGGCCATTTTATTATTTATTCATTTAGACAATACTGCAGGCCATAGTTAGTCCGAAGCAGGAGTGGAAAGATAAAAACATAGCATAACAGGCAAATGTAATTATACAATCTCTATCTTAGAAAACACCGACAAAGAATGGCAAACGACAAAAAAAAATTATACATGTGAAAAAGCTGATCAATTGATGCATGCAGAATAGGCGAAGTGAACACAGAGGCGGGAAGACTTTTCAAATCGGATATTTTTCGCGGGAAAAATGAATATTTATGAGTGTTTGTGCGGGCAAACAGTGGGGTAAATTTAAAGGGGTGGTATTGCCTGGTTGGCCGTGAACAAAGACAGGTCAGATATGTTGATGGGTCAATGCGAAATTTGCGGTCCCAAAGGTCGGCAAGAAATTTTCATCGGTTGATTCTGTTTCTTTATTCTAGCGTTAGAATTCCGTTGTTCTGCATTAGAGTGGTGGCGGAATCGTGTCTTTGATAACGGTTATAAATAAACCGAACAGCTTGTCGTTGAATTTGTTCGAGCTTGCCAATATCTTTTTTTGTATGCGCGTCCCAGACAACTGAAGCCTACTGAAGACGCGATCGGATTAATGTATTGTAGGCCAACAATTTATTGTTGGACGGGGAGTGCTTAAGTTTATGTTTTAAGAGTCACAGTTTTCTTCTAGCCGAAGCGCAAATATTGTCAACATGAGCCGACCAGGACAGGTTTCCAGTAATCGTTACACCGAGGTATTTAAAGCTATTTGTTAAGCTCACAGGGGTGTTGTTTATTGTGTAGTGGTATTCAAGAGGGTTCTTTTTGTTGGTTATACGCATGAACACTGTTTTGTCTGGGTTTAGTGTCATGCCCCACAGGTTGCACCATGTGAGCACGCCATCGAGACTTTCGTTTAGAGAGACCTCATCGTTAACATTTTTTAAAATTTTTGAAAAGCAAGCAGTCATCTGAAAATAGACGAATATTCACGTCCTCGTTTATACAGGTTGTTATATCGTTAATATAAACGAGAAAGAGCAGCGGCCCGAGCACGCTGCCTTCGGGGACGCCGGAAATAAGAGGAGGGTATCAGGGTGAAAGCCATTTAAATCAAATTGTTCGTGAAGTTCAAGGTATGCTATGATCCACTTCACAAGCGAGCAAGGAAAACCGAGTTTGTTTAGTTTAAATTTTATACCAGAGTGAGAGATTTTATCAAAAGCTTTATTTATTTCAACTATTATTCGTCAATTTGGCCCGATGCATTAATCACGGAAGAGAAGGCATGAATAGTGGAATTTAATTGAGTGGTGCAGGACAAGCCCCTCCGAAACCCGTGCTGGAAGGGGGAAAGGATGTTGCCCTTATATAGGAAATCAACTATGTATTTAGCAATTATGTGCTCCATGAGCTTACAAACAGAGCTTATCAGGGATATGGGGCGGTAATTTGGAAGCAATGTGTTATCCCCTTTTTTGAACACCGGTACAACACGAGCGACACGCCAGTCTAAAGGGACAATGCCAGTTGAAAAAGATAAACAAAAAATGGCAACCAGAAAGCGTGCTAATTATTCAGCGTAGCGGCGAACAAAAGCATTGGGTATGTTATCTGGCCCGCACTAGCAATTTTGATCTAAGTTGAGGAGCATCGAAAAAACGCCTTCAAAGGTTAGGAAAGAACCTTGAAAAGGAAATAACCTTAACAAAACGAATACATAGAAGCTATTCGCCACACTTTCATAAGGGAAAGACTGGCCACATCACTTCTCTGCACTTTCGACGGCCTCCACGGTTGTTTGGGAGTGCTCTATATTTTCAAGCTCGGTTACAACAAAGGTGCGTAACACTTGGTTTCCAACTTCAGTAATTTAGGCGCCGGTGTGTCTATCTGTACTTTATGCAAAAACCTGAAGAGGGTGTCATCTTCTTGTGTCAATATTACCTTCTCTAAGCTTACTAGCTGAATCACGTCTAGTACCGGCAACTGTTCTCTATGTCCGAACGGGCCTCAGAGTTTTTTTATCTTGTCATCAAAATTCTATCACATTTCTTATGGTGCTCTTTTATAGCTGTTGCAGCATTTAGCTTTAGAAATGCTAAAATAGTTGAAAATTTCTCTCCTCTTTATGTTACGTCTGAGGTAAACTGCTCAACTACTCTGAGCCAAGAAGCGGTGGCACTGCACAGCTCTTTCGCCACATTTTTCATTTCTAGTTTGAGCAATGTAACAACCACTCTTGCGTCTTGTGCTCAAATTGGTTCTCTCGACTGCGTTTCGCTGCTCGTACCTAACTGTACAGGCTTCAGAATTTTTAACTGTATTGGGACAAAACTGGCCTTTCTTCTATCACGTACTTCAATAATTTAACAAGTTTGTCATCGGGTGTTTCTCTAGGCATATATTTTTCTGTTTGCTCGTTGGCATTCTCGGGGCTTTCCCTTTTTCCTTTTTTTTTGTTCCTGTGGGGTGAGGAGCTGCTCTTTCTCCTCGCTCACCTTTATAGTGTTCTTTGGTTGAGTTGATAAACGGCTTGATCTGGGAGTGGAGCGCGTTGCAGGTCTTCGCTATCAATTGTTTGCGAATTTTTTGCGGGCAACCATCACACCGTACATGTTATCCGTTCAGATGCCTCAGTTGTTCATGTCGGTCTCTTCGCACTTTCCGGATGAGTTGGCTGTGGCGCCTTCGCTTCCTTGTCTAATGCTCAGGTGCAGGTTGAAGTTCTCAGGTGACCAACCTCGGTACTAAACACTACTAGGGCTGTGTATCTAGAAAACATAAAAAGAAGAAGCGAAATATTTCACGACACAATATCTTTATTTTGTATTTGTCGTACTAATATTGGGAAGTGGAGTATACGCGCAATATCCATGGCTCATTGCTGGACCACAAAACTGGCAAGGGCATGTATTCGGGCAGCGCAACGGCAGCTGAGCGGGATGACACTGAGATAAAAGAACAAAACAAAGAGATTATAATTTCTAAAAAAAACTGCATACGGCGTACTTGCTGACCAAAAATATTCAGAACTTGCAATATGTATGGGCATTTTACGTTTACATTGTAACTCCTCATGCATATTTGCGGAAAACATATTGCCATAACATTGCAGAATATTGTAACCTAAATTTTCATTTACATCTGCACATGCGGAGGTTGTGGGTTTGATTCTCGGTTCTGCAGAACCGCGGACATTTTCTCAGCTTTGATTTTCACTTCTTTATACTTGTACCACAAACAGACAATCTTACCTCATTCGGCACTATAATACACTCCTAAAATGTTCGAAAAGCACTGGAAATAAGGACTAGAACCTTAATATCGGTCCTTACGGTATCCCTCGACCCGTATAGATATGGAGACACGGAGATCCGAGAAGCGAAAGGACCACTTTTATTAGGCGGCCGATCGCTGGCCACCGAAGAAACAAACTCATGGGGATGACGATGCCTATTCAGAGATGATAGAGGCGATGTTTATAGGTGGGCCGAAGTATCAGCAGGAAAGACCTGATGTCTTCCGCAAAGCATATGACCATCCTAATATCGCTTCCACATATAAATATCAGAACATTATACTCTCAATTCTCATACTTTTCCCCCGCGGCTGAAGGCGGCCGCCTAGCGCGCGCGATTACTGCTAGCGACGCGTGTAGGGCTTTAATTTTGACACGTGCATTGTTTGGGTTTTGTGGCGCTGACATTCTACTGAAATGTCCACTGGGGCAAGCGATAAATAACTGGAGATGTCTGTTTGATGATAACGTAGATGCCGTGGTAGCGGTGAAGAAACGTTGCACAAAGTCCTAAATTAAGAACAGTGGTCCAAGGATGGACGTTTGTTCCCTTTGGAGAATAGAACGGATCAGTTCGTTGAATAGCAACCGGCCTTCCGTTCTCGCTGGATGGATTCCCCGCGGTTTCTTGCCACACTTCGACCTAGAGAGATCATTAGGATAAACAGCTAGTGAAATGGGGAAGTAGCAGGTACCGAAGAAGAGAAGCAGGAGGTATTTAGAGCAAAGGAGGGTGACCGGCCTTGAACAAGAATGAGGGGCTAGTAACCGGTGGTGCTCTGGACAGCTGAGCTTAATGCGAATATCAGGAAGGGAAGGGTGATGTCCTAGTTGCTCTGGTACCAGCTGCCTTTTATCGACACCTTATTTGGCACAGTTTTGTGGGAACCATCGGTGAGCCCATTTGTGTGGGAATCCGTACTAGAAGAGGTTTTAGAGAGGGTATCAGCAGCCCGGACAAACTTCGGCAAAGATTGTCGGAAAAAAAAGTTTTCTGGTGGTCGCTCAACACAACGCGAGACGCTCGATGTCCCAAAATGATATTGTGTAATACAACGTAGTCCATACCCGTCACAATCCAGCGGCAACCATCACTTGTTGGAAGTAAGAGTTCGGACACACATGTTTACGGCTACAAACGGAGTGCAAAGGCACGTAACTCGTTGAAGCAAACCTGCACGGGTTGACCTCTTTTGCTAGCGGTATTGGCGCAACGTACAAGAGGCCACGTACTGTGCCACAAATATAGAGAGGTCGGAACAGAAAAACCGACTGCGAAAGCGATCGTAGGTCGTCTGAAACCCGAGATGCGCAGAAGTGGCATGATCGTGAAGCGCCTCGAGTATACGAGGACGAAGTGGATGGCTAACTACTGAAACGGGTAACTAGTACAACTGGAACGGAGGCAGACATGTGTTGACGAAGTTCAGGAGGAATTGTGGTGATTCCAAATAATGCACTTTTCCTTCCCCAAACTACATCGTCTAGTTTTCCGGGTGCTGGTCGAGAACATTGTAAACCGAGTGAAGCAGTGCAAAACCGCTCTGTAAGAGCAAAGGGGAACTACTTCAAGAGAAACGTGAGTTCTGGAGAATGTTCGTGGTGTCGGCTGGCGGGGATTGGCAGCGGAGAAATGCCTAATACACAGGCTGACGAGAGGAGTAGCTATAGTAGTTGTCCCGCTCGTAGGAGGCGTAGCCCCGTCGCTCGTCTAACTGCCGAGATAGCAAAATCGAGAAATAAGGCTGCGGATGCCACAGTAATAGCCGAAATGGCGATCATTTATAAGAGGCTGTGCTTGTCACGTTGACTGGAAAAGCGGTGGAGCTGAAGGTGCAGGAATGGTGGTCAAGTGTCAGTGCTGAGTCGGAGGTACAATGTCCGTGGATACTGGTTTTCTTAAAACAGCTTCGGACCATGTAGGCACGCGAAGAGGAGCAGAATGTGAGGGGTGGAGAATGGTTTTGATAGATGCCAGATTCTCTCTTCTTATGTTGTATGCCACGTTTGGATGATCGGTTCATACTAGCCGTGTTTAGGAGTTACTGTCATGATCTTGTTATTCCGCGGAGTCGGGTTGTATGTCTTGTGACAACAGCAACTTGCAGTTCTCCTGAAAAACGTTGCGGGATGCTTGTTAGGTGTTGTGTTGATTTGCGACGAGTTGACTGCTGGAAGAAAGTTTGTTGACTAGTTGAATGGCATCTCTGTGTGCGGCAGTTGATACGTTTAAAGAGAGTTGGTCGATGTAAACACCACGTCTTCGTTTCCGGTAGGTCATGTCATTAGGGGCTTTTACCTGGCCCTTGCTGTATGGCCTGAGCGAAGGTAAACGATCCGTAACCTTCGGGTGGAAGTTATTGATCCAGAATTGTCTGAGTTCAATACTCGTTTTAATCATGTCTTTGTATCATATTGGACATGTTTGTACGTTCTTGAAGGAAGCCGTTAAAAATTGCACAAAGCGGATGTGACTTTCAAGTGCAATCCTTGTGAGTATGCAGTCCAAAACACACTTTTAGCAAATATTACATTGAGGTCTTTACCTATGTGCCCCGTGTTGATAGCAGTTAGAGCGCTGCGTAGCTGCAGCCGCATATTCCTAAACGGTTTAGATTCAGACTCCAAAGAGACCATCCTTGTTGCGTTGGCTGATGCGCCACTGGTAGTCCTGCTAGTGCCGCGTTTTCGTACTTCACTAGTGTAAATTAAGCCACGTATATGGAATCGAGTTCTTCCGCTACCCCAGCAGCGTCTTCTTGCACGTAGCTAACCCCCACTTCTGCCGTCATGGCTTAACTTGTGAAATTTCAGAAGCTGTATCACCTGGCAGTTGTGGAGGAATTTGTCGCTAACTCTTTGGTGACGGCACTGTTTAAACTGCAGCGTTCCTGGTGAGCACTATGTACTAAAGGAGATTGCAGGCATCCACCGGATATTCGGGCTTGTTCTAGGCGCTCACGCAGCCGTTGGACGTGCGACAACTGGTTTTCACTTGTCTTCAGGCTTTTGGCGACAGCTTGTAAACGTAGAGTGGAATGCCCGTAGAAGTCTCATAACAAGAGCTAAGAAAGTAAAATAGCCCTTCCTTCAAGGGCTTTCATATTGATGCCGGCGCATTTGACGTCTTGCAAACTCCCCACAAGGCAACAAAGTTTCATTTTGAAAACTTCGCATTGCTGCCTCAAGTGCCTACCTGATGAGATAACCAATTTTGGCATCGTCCGCATCAGTAACTCGCAAGTACAATAGAGAAAGTGTAGTACTGCCGGTGAATAATGCCCGTGCCAGTCGTAACCTCTTGTCTTTTTTGAGTCGTTGATTACTGAACATACATATTCTAAAAGTTTCGAATCGTAAAATACACATGGAAACTATATTTTAACAGTTAGAGCTTGTTTTCTGGTTACGTTGCATGGTGACTTTTTGTATGACATGCTGATTTTGAAACACTGCACCGGGGAGACGATGCATTAAAGATGTCGTTTGCGGGTTTTTCGAATTCTAATTAGGTGTTGGAATGAGCCGCATTGATTTGGCGTATTCGTATGAAATGTCTCAAAAAACAGATCCTTCAGCAATGGCTTAGGCACCTTGCTGCGAGAAGTCCTTGTCGTGTCCGTCACTACCGAATGTTACCATGCCGAATGCAATCCACGTTCGTGCTATTATCAACCTAAGCTAATGCTTGGAGCCCTTGAGACTATTACGCCGAATGTGTATGTTTGTAACCCAGAACGGTTTCTTACAAGCAATCCACTCTACTCGGCCCCGATTCTGTGGCTCTTCTCGCCAGCGCCAATGTCTTTTGAGAAGTTTTATACCGCTCTTTAATACTTGTGCCCCCTCAACACTTGCGCTATGAGCTGATAACGGCGTTCGCGCCTTTATGGGAAGTTTCACTTTGAGATCGCTTTGGACGAACGCGTGTTGTTCATTTGGGGGAATAATCGTTCCCCGAGCCTGGGACAGGTGGTACTGCTGGTGTTGGTCAAGAGCGTCACCCGTGATTAACTGCTCCAACATGGGCGGTATATCCCGTGGCGCTATGTTGTGCAACAAGCATGTGCAACACGCATGTTTCTGTGTTCTTTAAATGTGCACCCGATGGCAGCCTTTCATGATTTCAGTCTTATGATACGCACAACTTCGTTCGTATTTACGTCCCCTGACTAACGCCTGAATGGCGGCCCCCGAATCCAAAGTCACCGACGAAGTAAGCACGCAACCACGCCTTTATTAGCGTTGCTCGAACTCAGAGGTCGTGTTAGGGTTTAGCTGCAAAGACTAAACTCGCAGGACGTCCTCCATGAATGTCCGTGAAACGTGATATTCAAACGCCGATACGCCGGGCTAAGAAAACCGCGTTTAAAGTACGATCCAATGACGATGCGCTCCGGCAGGCGATGCAGCACTGTCGACGCAATAACCGCTGTCCGCAGAAAAACGTTCTTTTCCTGTTTTTGATGCGGACATGTCCACCCAACATACCAAAGAAGTGTCGTGCACGATGCCCCGTGCTATTGGGCGAAAGGTGCGTCATTTGGGCCCATTTCAGCGAACCGGGGAATTAAAAGGAATGTATCATTTTCGCGGCAACAGACGAAAGAAGGGCCTTACCAATCACCTGCAAAAAAACGAGGAAACCAACGCAATGCTTTCTCTATAGTTAACAAGAGAAAAAACACTGTACAGCTCAGGCAAAAGCTCAGAACAACCTCATTTCGAAAAACACTGGTAACGCTATGAGAGGAAACGTACCAATAGGTTTTATTCTTTTTGTCGAGTCATCGTCAAAACATACAAAAAACAATTATACGTTGTTACGGTTTAAAAAGCCCATAACTTTAAACAAGCGGTTCATGTTCTCACGACCACTTTATTACACATGCCGATGCCACTAAATCTTGCCTGCCCGATGCACGACATTCCATACACGAATTTCACGAGTAAATCGTCAAACCCCAACGAAATCTTTAATAAAAAGCAATTGTTACAACACACACAAACAACATTAAACATGACCGCGGCGGTCACGAGTAAATTTATAAAATAGGAGATAGAGCTACCCTACACCGATAATATTTTGAAGCAAAACAAAAGCTACCGATTTTACCTTACCCCAATCTGAACGTTAGCGTAAGTGTAAAAATTATCCAAGCAGTGACGAGCTCGAAATATGTTGTCACAAGACATGTTGTCACAAGACATGTTGTCACAAAGATATGTTGTCGCAAATATGTTGTCACATTTATTTATTATATACTGGAGGTCCCACACGGGGCACAAGCAGGAGGGGCATATTCACTCAAAAATAAACAAATCGACAACACAGGGTAAAATACAGTAACTTGTAAAAACATACTGTCTCAATTTTCTATATGTCCAATCCCATCAAATCTGCAGACAACAAATGCAGGCAGAGTATTCTAGTGGGATATGATGCGTGGAAAGAAGGAAAATTTGAAGACGTTTGTTCTGGCGCTTTAGGGGGCCAAGGATGCACTGTGTCCATGCCGTGTACGCCGAGCAGTTAATGGTTGAATATACTGGTCAGGGTTAATGCCTAGTTTGTTGCCCTTAAGTTGGTAAAGAAAGTTAGGCCTTTATATTTTACGGGGGCCTGTAATGTTTGGATCCCATGCTCTTTCATCAGATTAGTAGGCGAGTGTGTGAAACGATATTTTTTGTAGATAAAGTGAACAGCCTTGCGATGTATCATTTCAAGCGCCTGAATATTTTTTTGCTTATTAATCGATGTCTATTCAAGAAGTTTACACTTGGAGGAGCTAATTTAAGTTTGTGTTTGAGAAGGCAGAGCTTGCGGAAAAAGGACGCACAGAAATTGGAAACGTGCTGATTCCAACTTGGTTCGTAATGGTCACACGAAGGTACTTAAAAGAATTGACTTCACAAAGGGGCCCTGTAGGGAGCTCATAGGAAAACGATAAGCTGTTTTTCTTCGTAGTAATTTTCATGAAGACCGATTTTTCGGCATTTACCTTCATGGTCAACTTTGTGCACCATGTCTGTATGCTTGTTAAGAAAGTGAGAATTGACTGAATTTGGTCCTCGGGGCAAGTTATTTTGTTAAAAAGAATGCAATCGTCTGCAAATAGTCAGATTTGTACTGGGCTGGTAATTACATAAACAGGATCATTAATATATATCAGAAACAATAGAGGGCAGTACACTACCCAGTACACTACCTTGCGGCACGCCAGAAGTGACGGGTAAAGGCTTGGAATATTTATCATCAATACAAACATATTTCGTGCGATCAGATAGATAAAAAGAAATCCAGTTTGTTGTAAAGATGGGCAGTTCAATTTCCTGTATTTTGTGCATGAGTTGCGAGTGCGGAACAAGGTCAAAAGCTTTTCGACAATCTAGAAAAATTACGTCGACGTGGTGAGACTTATCAAGGACGCAGGCAAAACTCTGGACAATAGAGGTTAATTGGGGGACAGTAAACAGTCCTTTGCTAAATCCATCCTAGAAGCAGAATAATAAATTGTTATCGTTTAGAAACTTTCAAATGTATTTAGCTATATTATGTTCTAAAATTTTACAACACGATGATGTAATAAAATAGAACGATAATTACCAGGAACTATGACATCCCCTTTTTCAAAGCCTTTATTTTTATTCATCAAACTAGCTTTTTCTCTTTCACTTTTTGGCAACATTTCAGGCCACGTCGCGAGGCACCCAGAGCAAGCTAAGCCCGACTATATATATTCAGGTGTCTCCATCGTCCTGGAAACTTCTTCTGATTGCTTTTCACTTTCGTTACATTCTGTCAGAAGTGCTCTACCTAATGCTGCATTGGTGTGGCGGGATACAGCAACGTAGCCAACCAGGCACCATCTGTTTGCTGGCAGGGTATGATGACACCGGCAAAGCTTCCCCAGAAACACCCGCATGCGGTACTACAGAACACCTAGGAAAAGCTGCTGATTATGCATGCGCCATTGATCAAAGCATTTGACAGCTGTCCTGCTTCATGTTGATTGTGCTAATTTTCCGGTTTCCACTGGTTGCTTTATCTGTATGCGCTCAGTCACTAGCTAGGTACAGTACTACTATCTCTAGTGCACACACATACATGTATTTTGTGCCTGTGTTTCTAAGCCAGGCAAAACATTCCCACGAAATCGACACTGCAGGAAAGCCTCGTATGAGGCATATTTTATGTTTAGTGGCTTATGTTTGTGTCTTTTAAAATACACGTGACCAGGAAAAGGTCTTGCACACATTCATTTACCACTTCAATATCCTTGCATGAGTGTTTGCTTCAGAAGAACGCTTGGACTAGTTCCACCAGTCTTGTCTTGCCATTCGCAATTAGTGATGTCACAAGTTGTCTGCAGAACAATGTACAGGGCAGCCGTGCCGATTTTCACGCCACTTTGGGAATATTCATGCACTAATAAATACTGCTTCTGTGAGGGCAATATAATTTGTATTCTCAACACTGCAATTACCGATGCTGGCCAATTTGCTTTTGCTCTCTAGTGTCTCTTTAGGCGTCTATATTGTACCGTGAAACCATTAGGTCCCTCCTGGGCAGATTAGGTCCCTCCTGGGCGATGCAGCGATGGCGTAGAGGTAGAACACCCGCCTCGCGTGCAGAAGGACCGTGGTTCGAATCCCGGTGCCGGACAATTCCCACCGGATAAAAAAAAATCCGCGTATTGATGGAATTGCACAAAAGGGCTTGGGGTGCGGCCTGACCCCGGCGACCATTGCCGGTAATGCACTCCCTCACCAGAGCAGGATTGGCCACCCTGGTGTAGTAACGGCCACAACCTCCCATGAATACGCCAAATGGGAGAGGCCTTTGCCCTGCAGTGGGCGTAGATAGGCTGGTGATGATGATGATGATGATGGGCAGATGTACTGAACTATGCGCCTGTGCTATGTCTCTTGTGCATCGCAGTAGATTTACTTCCTCTCTTTTTGTTAAGCATAGCAGCAATTTTTATGGTGCAAAAAGTGTCGTAAAACGAAAAAGTTTAGTGGGGTTCGTTGTGCCTAAAATGAGTGAGCTAGCGTATTTACTCGCCTAATGAACCCTCTCCCCACTTTTCTTGTTGAGAATATACTTTTTGTCACTTAATAAAAATGCAGCGGGAACATGTTTTATTTTAAGTATGGTCGCAGATGCTGTAGGCGAATACAATACCTTGAAATCGTGCTACAGAACGCGCAGAAGTGCTAAAAATGCATTCTAAGAAAAAGAAATATCCTCAGTAGCCGGAGACGTGATCGCGATTGCGGCGGCCTACAATTTAAATATTGCTTGTTTGCGGCGCGCCAGCTGTTGAATGCAAAACAAACCTTGCGCCATAAAAACGTTGCAGTGTGCGAACAAAGCACCAAACACACTCCGTACACCTTCTCTGCTATTTGATGTTTAGGCTGGTTCCGCCGGCGTGGGAACAAAGCACTAAACGTACTCCCCACTCTTCTGCTCTTGCTCTTAGGCTACGGTGCGTTCACGGCACCAGCAGCACCAGTGGCGTAGAGTTTGCTGTAATTTTACGGTTTTTTGTGAGTTAGACGGCGAAGTAGCAGTCAATTTCTTCAGCCGTTATGACATGCGCGGGCACGACCAACCTTTCGAGTTAGACTGCAAAGCCAGCGTCGATAAGATGGAAGTGCTTCGTGCGGGACGGCTAAAGTCACTCGAAAGGCACTCAAGCAAGATGAAGGGATTTTTGGGGATGCGTACCAATGACTGATGTACTACGGCGAGGCAACCCGTGCGTCGTGGATCGTCGACTGAGACGCCCCCAAACCAACGAGGTTCGTCATATAAGTACGCTCTTCGGCAGTGTCTTTTTTTCCTACGCATTTACGCATTTATTACAGTAGCCGTGGCGCAAAATCTGGTTACAAATGATCCCACTTGCTTCCGTCACGCTGAAAAACGCCAGGGGCCAATCTTCGATGCCGCCGTCTTTCCCGCTCAATTTCAAAGGGAAGAACCGCTGAACTTTGTCATTGTATGTTCTCTTCGCCGGAGAAAAAGAGCATATAGCCTAAATTAGATTACATTGAGTTGGGCTGGGATTTTTTGACCACGATTTCAAGTACCAGTGCAAAAACAAACACTAAACTAGAATGACATCCGCATTCTACTTCATGTTCAAATTAATTCATTTTTACTTTCGTAAGAATAAACAATATCAGAATAATGTGAGATGTAATTTTATTCATAAACAAATAACGCTTCCAAGTATTGTCCGAGCTAAAAGAGAGAAACATGCGTGTGATGCTTTTAACATTTTCACAGGTGAATGATTTTTTTAGTCAATTATCTTCTGCCCCCTTCCGTCTATAAAGGGGCATATTGGCGGGAGCCGTGCATTTGGTTTGTTTATTTATATTTTGCTTTCGCCGCCCGGCTGCGCCGGTCTGTGTCATTTTTGTGCCAAGAGAAGCGCCTGTTGTATTGTTTCTTTCTGTGTTCCATTCTTTCTTTCTGGCTATTCGTTAACCCCACCCTGCTCCAACACGTCGTCAAGATGCCGCGCCGTACCACCGCCAGCTGTCGCCCGCCCGACCCCCGGTAGCCTGAAACCAGACGACGAGGAAGACGGGCGTTTGGCGAACACCCGATAATCGTCCTCTGTGCTACCTTTGCGGAGAGGCCGACCAAATCTACCGTCGCTGCCCATACAAGAGGCTCAGACTGCGGGGTTTCTCCGTCGATGCACCTCGCCCTCTCCCTGGCCCACGACCACGTGAGATCGACGATTACCTATCTGAAACCAGCCGTGGCCAAGCCCATTTCAACCATTTGCCGTCGCCCTACCCATACCAATCCCCGAACCGCCGTAGCAATGCCGACTTCGCCCGTGGAAGGTCCCCCCGCCCACGCGGGGAAACCTAAAAGCAGGAACTTCTGGAGGTGAAGTTGCTCTAAGGGGAAAAAGCGGAAAACCTCCAACGACGCAAGGACGTCCCGAAGACAGTGATTCACGACATGGCCTCATCCCGACGACCCGACCTAACCCTGACGAGACTCCCGAACACGACGACAGCTACACAGCGCGATGCGTACTCGACATGACCGAGACTACCGCTGAGAAGACGACGACGCACAGTGCCCGACCGTCAACACGCACAAGCCGAGATGTGATTCCCCGACGCACATGGAACTCGAGGAAGGTGGCATCCGACGTCAACGTGTCAATCAACGGGTTTGATGTAGTCATCCTAATAGACAAGGGAGCCGACTACTCAGTAATGAGCAGACAATTTGCGTTTCAGCTGAAGAAAGTTATGACCAGATGGGACGGTCCGCACATACGCACAGCAGGAGGCCACCTCGTGACGCTATGTGGAACATGCACATCCCGCGTCACCATAGACGGCACGACGTACCCTTCCACGTTCATTATCTTGCCTAACTGCTCCCGTGACCTAATTCTCGGAATTCACTTTTTCACGGACAACGGCGCAATATTTGATCTGCAAACCAAGACGATAACTTTTTTCTCCGATCACTCCAGGACGCCGGAACCAAACCCCGAACACCCTGCAGCTGTAAGGATCGCCGATGATCATGTCACCCTGCCAATCCGCGCAAGCTTGTTGATCACCGTCTACTGTGAAGGTGCTGCTCCTGACATCGACGCTATCGTGGAGAGTGACCAAAGGTTGCTTCTCGACCGCGTTGTGTATGTTTCAAGCGGCATTGCGCGGTTTAAGCAACGCAAATCCCACGTTTTGGTCACCAATTTCACGTAGGAGTACGAGCATTTAAACAACGGCGCTGCAATTTGGTTCCTCGAAGAAGCGCAACAAGCAAGTGATGTGATCGCAGTCATCGACTTTGAATGCGCACCCCTTCGACGTGAATCCGGCGCGACCGCAAGAAGAAAGCAACAAGTTATTGGCTTTGCTGCATCGCTACAGCGAGTATTTTTCGTCGAACTCAAAGTTTCCTCAGACACCTCTGGCGAAGCACCGGATGATACCCGAAGATGGAGCCCGACCTACCCGACAGTCAGCGCACCGCGTCTCTTCACCCGAGCTCGAAGCCATCCGGACACAAGGCGACGACATGCTCAGCGACGACATAATACAGCATTGAAAAGTCCGTGGGCTGCGCCGGTCGTACTCGTGAAGAAAAAGACGGCACTTTAAGGTTCTGGGTTGAATGCCGGAGACTGAACAAAATCACCAAAAAGGACGTGTACCCCCTGCCATGAATAGACGACGCCCTCGACCACCTCTCCCACGCGAAGTACTTCTAATCGACGGATCTGAAGACCGGTGACAGGCAAATTGAAGTGGACGAGAGAGACCGAGAGAAGACTGCATTTATAACCCTGGATGGTCTTTACCAGTTCAAGGTGGTGCCGTTTGGGCTGTGCACGGCGCCAGCAACGTTTCAAAGAATCATGGACACTGTGCTAGCTGGCCTGAAGTGGCACACGTGCCTCGTATACCTCGACGACGTTGTGGTATTCGCCCGGACCTTTGATGAACACGTTGCAAGGTTGTAGTCTGTACTCAAGGGTATTCTCTCATCGGGGTTAACGCTTAAGCCCAAAAAGTGCCGCTTCGCTTACGAGGAACTCAAGTTTTTGGGACACTTCGTCAACGCCGCGGGAGTGCTGCCTGACCCGGCGAAAACATCTCCCATAGCTAACGCACCAAGGCCGAAAGACAAGAAGGGCGTGCGGAGATTTCTCGGACTGTGCGCATACTTCCGGCGCTTCTTCGCAAGTTTCGCACGCTATCAGAGCCACTCACGCGGCTGACAAAAGATAGCATTCCTTTCGCCTTGAAAAAACACCCAAGAAAAAGCATTCTGCGAGCTGCAAAAACGCCTGCAAAGACCGCCCGTGCTCGCTCATCTGGACGAAAACTCCGAAACGAAAATGCACACGGACGCCAGTGATATAGGTTTGGGTTCTGTCCTAGTCCGAAAGCAAAGCGGTTGCGAAAAGGTAATCGCCTATACAAGGCGTGGTCTGTCGAAGGAGGAGAAAAACTACGCTGCCTTCGAAAAAGATTGCCTGGCTCTCATATGGGCCATTACAAAATTTCGCCATACGTGTATGGTAGACCGTTCAAGGTTGTGACAGACCACGATGCGCTGTGTTGGCTTGCCAATTGGAAGGACCTCTCTGGCCGTCTTGGGCAGTGGGGTTTGCTCCTGCAAGAGTTTGGCGTTACAATCGTCTACAAATCCGACAAGAAACACTCCGACGTCGACTGCCTGTCCCGCGCCCCAGTCGACCCACGACCACAAGACTCCGATGAAGACAGCGCGTTCTTCGGAGTCGTTACGGAGAGCGGCCTAGAAGCCCAGCAACGTGACGAACCCGACTTGCACGTCATGATCGACTACCGCGACGGACGCAATGTCGCAGTGCCTAGAGCGTTCAGGCGGAACTTACCAACATTCAGTCTCAAAAACTCCGTCCTCGTGAAGATAAATTTCAGCCCCGGAACGAGAACGAATTATCTACTTGTCATCCCGGCAGACCTTCGTGACAAAATTTTGGAAGCGTGCCACGAAGACCCGTCCTCCGGACATCTCGACACAGCTCGCACTATTGCAAAAATTAAGGCGAAGTACTTCTGGCCCCGACTTACATCTGACGTCACCCACTACGTTCGCAGTTGCCGTGATTGCCAACGACAAAAAAAGCCGCCCAGAAGACCCGCCGGTCTTCTGCAACCAATTGCCCTCCCGCCGAGTCCCTTTCAGCAGATTGGAAGACTTTTTAGGCCCGTTCCCTCGTCATGATCAGAAAACAAGTGGATTGTCGTAGGGACAGACTACATGACGCACTACGCAGAGACACCCGCTCTTCTAAGGGGGACTGCACAAGAAGTCGCCAAGTTCTTTATAAACCAAGTTGTGCTTCGACATGGAGCCCCTGAAGTCCTAATCATGGACCGCGGAGCTGCCTTAACCGTGCAACTAATGCAAGAAATCTTGCGCTACAGGAACACCTATCACCGAAGAATGACGGCGTACCACCGACAAACGAGCGGACTAACGGAATGTCTGAACATGACGATTGCGGATATGCTGTCCGTGTACGTTGACGTTGCACATAAAAGTTCGGGCGAAGTCCTCCCGTATGTCACATTTGCGACAATACAGCGACGCAGGAAACTACGCAGATGACACCGCTCCAGCTTGTCTACGGAAGACGGCCGACTACCATTCTGGACGCCTTGCTTCCGCACGTAGAAGACAAGCACCTCAATGCCGCCGTCCAGAGATACCTTCAACGTGCGGAGGAGGCCCGACAGGAGGCCCGGACGCTATAATCTTCGACGCCATGACGCCGAGTACCAACCAGGGGGATCGTGTGTGGGTTTCGACTCCCATCCGACGGCGTGGACTGAGTGAGAAGCTTCTACGACAGTATCTTGGACCCTACCTCATTCTACGACGTGTTGGCCACTTACCTACGAAGTGATCCGCGATGGCGATTCCGGCACATCACGAAAGCGCACGCGACCTGAAGTCGTCCACGTGGTTTGCTTAAAACCTTCCTATGCACGATGACGGACATTTATTTTTTTATTTGTTCAGACTGTCGCTTATGTTAGCATCGGGTCGATGTACTCTTAGAAGGGGAGTAATCCTGCGAACCATGCATTTGGTTTGTTTATTTATGTTTTGCTTTTCCCCGCCCGGCTGCACCGGTCACTGTTATATTTTGACAAGGGAAGCACGTGTTCCATTCTTTCTTTCTGTGCCACATGTGTAATCTCTTCTGACAGGGAGAGCATTCCGATCTAATGTGAACAGCCTAGAATATTCTTCTTGGACCTATAACGTTATAGATGTGAATCTACGGTTCGAGAACCGCGCGCACCAAAAAAAAACCTGCAGAGCAGACGCCGGGGTATATCACTCTCGACGCTAGACTACGGACGTCGCTCTCTTGTGTGCTGTTTCGCCGCCTGCGTATTCTTTGAGTTGTTAGGGGAGCAACAGATCGCTCCAATAAACGTATTTTCTTTGAAGACAACTGCGTTGTCTTTGACTTCGTTACAATATAACTGTCCTATTTTGGAGAGCATAACATGCAACTCTTCTGCTTCGATTTCAGAAGCAATTGAGTAAGTTTGTTTTCCTTGGTACCAACACAAATTTTTCTGAAACGCCACTTTTCCTACATGTAAAATAAATTGAAGGTGAGCACTAAACCTGCACAATTTCTTATTCCGCGAAGTGTATCAGAACATCAGGACATCTTTATTACAGTACTCGCATCACCTTCAAACTTTAGCATTTCTTAGTTGTCTGAAGGTGAAACTTCTCAGATCAAGTGGGTAATTTAGGTTAAAAAAACATTTTCTGGTTACAGAGTGCATATCTGGTTCTCAGTAATATTCCCACAACTAAAATAATTCGTAATATTACTGTTTACCAATTTGTGTATAACAAAATTGTAATTAAAATAAAAATATTTTGCAGAGTATATATAGTATGTTAAGCTTTAAATGGTACATTGAGAATTGAAATACTTTGTGATATTCTCTTTTTACAGGTTTGTGTTCCACAAGAAGTGAAGTTGTCCGCCAGAAGCTTGAACAAAAGTGCCGAAAGCATTCTACTACTGCTAAGCATTTGTAGATATCAAAATAAAAAGGCACAAATGCAACTCAACAGAACGACCCAATCCTCAACTGGCCAGTCTCAACGACTGCTGTTATCAAGCTGCATGAGGGGCTCAACCACGGCTCGACTGCACCGATGGGCTTCACCTTCTAAAACCTATATAGGACACAAGTGCACCATTCTTCCGCTACTTTCAAGGTGATATGACCCCAGCAGCCGCACTAGCTCCTCATAAAGCGAATCTTCAAGGCAGGAGGATGGTGTGAGCCTGCTCGCTAGTAGCGCCGTAAATCCTCCAGCCAGCACCGCCTACCACTGGTTTTGCGGGTGGCGGAGAGGGCAGTATGGCGACGAAGGAGTGAGCCCCGTCACTAAGCTGGAGAGAAGAGCACCAATTCACCTGGAACATTAGGTTGCTATGTACCGCAGCACACTGCATATATTGATAATTTTATGTGAAATGTGCCAGCTTTTATGCAAGCATGGTATCTCTCTCAGCATAAATTTCACCTCGAAGCAAGCTATCATGCAGTGTAGACGAAAAGGTATCAGAAAAACTCTGTTGTGCAGTACTGAATTCTCTAATTCAGAAGAAAGGCAGCAAGGAGCACACGCACAGACAAGGCGCTCTTCACTAGACTTGTCTGATGCACCTGTCTTAATGAAGATGGCACAGCCTGACTATGAAAGCCTGTTCTTGTAGAACTACTTTTAAATTGTTGCCTTCAGGCACAGGCGTTCATATGTCTTAGTAAATACTTTCACTCTACTGTTTTTGTTCCACTTAGAAGGGATAAATGGGCGTGTGGTATTGGCCACTCCAGTGCAGCTCACATTACATCTTTATACGTGGCGCAGTTAACAGCAGCCTGGCGTTGGAGCAATGCGCAATTTGAACCAAAATAAATATGAAGTGAATTTTCATTTTACACATTTAAAAATATTTTATTTGCAGTTATCTTTTGCCATTCGAATTAGAATATATGTAATTCGCGGTTTGTTTCCACTATTCGTAAGTGAGTATAGTCGATCTGATTCACAGTCAGCTTTCGCTATTCCTAACTGTTCCAGCATGTCTGTAGGGGCATTCAGGAAGCTTGACTGGGAGAGAAAACACAGGACAACTGCCCTGACGAAGCTTTCTTTCAGGGCTTCTGCGACAGCTTCCTCCCAAAAAGCAAGCACACCCACAGGGCAAGGCCAACCGGTGGCAGCAGAACCTGAACACCAGCAGCTGCCTATAGATACCGAGCCACAGACGGAGGCCCAGGGCTCAACTGGAAGCAGTCACCAACGTGAGGTGTGGCTTGTGCTCATGCATTTAATTTAGCAAAGACTTATAATTGTGACCCTTACTCCAGTAACTGGACACCTAGGTAGCAACTCGACACCTGAACAAGATCTGTTTCCTAGCAACAGACTCCACTTTTGGAAAGAGCTACCTATTTTATAACAACGTGCTTGCATTTTTTCAGGAGTCTCTTGTAGTGAAATGTATTTTTACAAATGTACAATTGCAGGAGCTAAGTATAAGGGTTTAGGATGCCAAAAAATACACTAAAAAAATTAAGGCAATCGAACATGAGTGCGTAGCATCACAGCAGAAGGAACAAGTTTTTCCAATGCATGTAGAGGGGAGGAAGAATGAAGTGTCACAGCTAGTGTAAAATTTTGTATGCTGGCTGTCGTAAGTCTTCCGAGGCCCTTTTTGACATAGGGAGGGTGCTAAGAGGACCAGGAATGCACTTTGATTAAACAGCATTGTGCTGGTGTTGGGGGCCCCCACCAGGAGGGACAGTCTTCAGCCCAGCTTAAGAAAAGTGTTAACCAGACTCTGCCCGTATTTAAATCTCGTATCATTACATACATAGTCTATTGCGCAGTGCAAGTTGTTGACATATAAAGTTTTACACTCTGGCCGCAATGTTTTTTCTGTGTGTTTCACTGAATAGTCCTTGTATGCCACTCAGGCCCTGTGAATAAAAAGGTGCCTTGCGAAAGAGCCAGGTCAGGGGCTCTAAAGTTAGGCTTTGAGGAACCCTGTGATTCTGAAGAAGCATTGCTTGGGTTCTGCGAGACTAAAGTGGGTATGGTGTTCGAGGACATGGGTTCGTTACCGGCTACGGTAAAAATTTTCTGATAGAAGTAAAAAGCGAAAGCGTCCGTGTGTCGAGATTTCAGCGCCTGTTAACTGTTCCTAGGTGCCCCAATAATTATCATCCAGCTCTATTCACAAGAGCGCGCAAGGTGCAGCTTTGGTACTTTAAACCTCGCAGCCAATAAATGAATCAATCATTATTACGCAACTGAACGTGGCACTAAACAAAGCTTTTTCTTGTGTTTTCTTTCAGTTCAATAAAGGCAATGATGTTTGTAAAACTAATCGTTAAATACCTTCGTAGTATTCTCTGGTCCAAACTGGTCATCTAATCTTAGCAGGGAAAGGTGAGTTCTGTGAACATTTTGCTGCCCTAATGGGTTTCCCGTAGGCCCATAATTGAATACCAACGCAACACCTTCATTACTTCACCAGTGCAAAAAAGACAATAGTAAAGATGGGAGATGCAACAAATTTTGGGTAAATCTGTGGTATATCCTGAACAAATTTATTTGGGACACTGCGGAGCTGCAGAAGAAGATCTACGAGGAGTGGTGGCGTCAGCCCTCCCTAGCTGCAGGCAACACATATTATCCCGCTGCCCTTCAACAGCTGCTGCGGGAGATGCGCAAGGTCAGGAAGGAGTCCCAGAAAGAAGCCTGCGCATGAAGGCAGGCTGCGTCAGCGCCCGCAGGCACGGCCGTATCGTCAAGGTGCAGCCCACAAGCATTGCCAGGCGTTGCCCAGGGGTCAGCTGGGGACCAGGTAGAGCGCCTACTGTCCAAGAGCTCGGCTAGCAAGAAGGTCAAGCGGCTCTCATGCCATGAATCTCAGTCTCAGAGATGGGGTGCCGCACGCCAAAGTTCAGGGACTACAAAAGGGAATAAAGGCGCCTTCTGTAGTCCCCTGAAGGGACTATAGTAGGCATCTAATAGGGTGCCCCTTGTGTGGGCCTCTTCATTTCGGGTTAAGCTTTCTCCGGAGGTGTGTGAATGGCACTACAATTCGTAAATGAATAGTAAAAACTCACGAGGAATTAAACCCAATATTTTTAAATGCACAAGTCTCGGCAATAATCTGCATAGAGCTCCTAAAATGTACCTGCAAAAGAAATAACCTAAAACTTCCGCAGTGAGGGCTTAACCTATCTGACCCTAGTAGTCTGCTTGATCCTTCAGTCAAGGAGGTCGTTGAAATCAATTTTCATATGTAAATACATAACTCCTTCCTCCACTAAGCTGAGTGGAGAAAATGCATGAACTAGAGGACGGACTCAGAATGTGGTGCTGCGTGTTTATGCTCTAGTGATTGAAAACAGAACACTCAAAAATAGAAGAGAAAGGGAAGACCGAAAAGCAGCGGAACAAAGTAATGCCATATATTCAACGAAATTCTGGTTTCTCAATGTGCTGGGAACAAAGGAAGTATATTTGACTGGCTGCAGTCCCCTCAAAGATAGAAAAAGGCAAGGCTTGCTATTGGCTGTTATGACGTTACTGCAAGCCTACAAGTACGTAGTAGCTCTTTATTTATGATTCATGACACGTACTGAGGAAACGGTTCATAAATTTTACACAAGAAGGTTACCATCACAGGGCCTACATGTGTCAAGCCGTTTTGGACAGCCTTATGCCAACCCTAGGGGCAAGTGGTGTGGTGAAGCATGGAGCTTCGCAGGCCGTGCGCCAGAGCCAAGTTTTATGGATTTATTATTAGTAAATTTCGAATATTTGAAAGCATGCAGAACTTCAAAGAATAAATATGAATAGAATAGAATACTACCATTTGCGAAGTATTCAAATATGTGCACACTTCTACTTTCTTGTTTAAGTGCACACACTTGCACATTAAGGGTGCTTACAAGTCTTATGCAGCATTCCTGAACCTGCGCACTACCCTCATGGAACCAGGATAAAACGTGCGACACCAGGAGTGCATAGTTCATTGCAAAAGACATTTACAAGCCCATTCAAAGCGTGTTGGCAACCTGAATCCCTGTGACATGTGTATCTGCTCCTAGCTGCACTGCAACCTGAAAAGACGACTGCTATTGCGAGAGAATGTACTTTTCAAATATCAAATTGCAAATTTATTCAGAAAAGTACAAGAGTGTATGAAGATTGTGGGAGTTTGCAGGAGGAGGTCCCACGGTTTCCGGACCCCGGTTGTGTCATTATCATTTTTTATGTTAACTTGCTCCTAGCTGCGCAGAGACTGCCTAGACGGATTGCTGTTTATAAACTGTTGTAAGTGCAAGCACATTTATTTTTCTGCGTTTGCTGTCTATAACTCTTGTGGCCTTCACAACACTGTAGATTCTTTAAGATATTATATTACTTCTACATCATTGAAAAATTTTATCAATCAAGTATGCAAAAGATCTTTCTTTTGTAGATAATATTTCCCATTTTATCTGTGTTTTTTGGCAAATCTTTACCCATCACGTAAGACTAAATGTGTAGCTTAGCAGAAGGCTTTGCCATATAAATTCCATAGTTCATTAAACACAGGTAAAGCGGACACCACCAGATTGGCTGCCTCAATGTTTTGGTTATAACACCATCACTGGGAGCTCAAAATGCTCAAAAGAAGAAGAGTGCGGTCACAATTTTCTCACTTGCAAGATATGGACAGGAGTTGTAAACATACTAGAGAAGCCTTTTGACTGTCTGGAATGTATTTGAGAGGCCATTTGACTGTCTGGCGTGCATTTATGGTTGAGTGAAAGAATCATACATAAATTTCGTACCACATGTTGCAGCCTGTAATAGTAGCGAGTGGATTCAAGGGTCCTTGGAGCCTTAATGTGACAGGTCACAGTTCTGTCGGAATAAGTTTTAAAGGCATGTGTACAAGCAAAGTGGTCTGAATCGTGTTTGTGATGCATAGTCATGAACAAGAACTTGCCAAAGCCGCATGAATAACCTGTTCACACAGACGTAACACGTGCACGATATTTGAGCAATTGAGCTTTTTTAAACTTTGTATCTACGTGGAATAGCTCACGATGCTGGTGTAGAGGGCATGTCCACAGTGTTCAGTATCAGTTTTTTATGTTCACTGAGTATGCGTCGGCTGCATTCACATCGCTATTGCGGCTTATTTTAGTTACGTTCTTGAGTGTGTGGCGGGCTCGCCACAAGTGATATTTGTGCATTTAAGTAAATCAAGTGCTTGTTGCTTTTTTGTCTAGTACGCTGCATCGATAAGGCAGGATTAAGAGATTTGTCAGAAGTCTAAGGTGATTAGGATGTTGCAAAGTGCTTGATAATGTCGACAATTTATTTGCATTTATAATAAGGGCGTCCTGTGAAGTTGATTGGGCGGTAAGTGGGGCGGGGCATAATGAAACTAGCTAAGGAGCCACAAGTAGGGTAATATACCGAGACAATATTTGCTTGTGACAGTGTCTGGAGGGGAGAGGTCGAGATAGTGGGCGCGAGCCTGCCATTGAAGGTGTGGGGACATGTAAGAGCGACTGTATGTACAGCACAGGTTATTGTGAAGGGGCCGCTGGGGGAGTGCTTGGGAAATTTATTGGACTGAATGTCCACCCGCCGAATTAGCCAATGGCCCTGCGCAGGGCCAGCACAAAATGCCCACCTGTCGATCCCAGCAGAGGTGCAAAAGATCAGGAATAGGAAGAAAGAGACCTGTGGCGTATCATTTCTCTGTCGAGGCGTGTAGGGAGGTCGAACCAAGTGAATAACTTGGTGGCACGTGGTGATCGTGGACGTAATGACATGCGTGAAGTATGAAGGAATTCTCTTGGAAGGGAAAGGCCAGAATCTGCAGTATAAAACACGCAGAACAGGGGCACCATCAATGATAAATGATAAGAGTAGGTTGAGAGATCATTGATATTTAGTAGCAGAAAGCAGAAGCAGCTCTGGTTTCTCTGAAACTGCTTGCAGGCTTAGCTGGCAAAGAATGAAGAGCTGAGGGTAAGGCCAGATTGCAAAATTAGCTCCACGTACACTGGAGGCCCACAAGTGCAACAGAGGGTAATGTCGAGGAAAGGTTGGATATCTCGGACAAACCTTTTGCAAGAGGGGCAAGCCCGAGGTTGAAGAAGGTGGGGTGATAGCACAGCACCTTGAGGGGTACCGGGAGTAAGGGTAATGGGTGGGGATAGAGTGATCTCAAGTTTTAATTGAGCCTGTCTGGAGTGGAGGAACAAATGCCCATACGAGTAGAGACGGGAGCTACGAAAGTCCTGGAGGAGTGAAAGGATAGTGTCGTGAAGGAGGGTATGGAAGGCCTTGCGTACATCATCGCCATGCGAGCATGCACGAACTTGCTGTCCTGAGGGTTGAAAGAATGTTTGCTGGAGAAGGTTAAAGGTCCTAAAGTAGACAGACATTGGGGATAGTCTGATTGTGGGGTAGGAAAGGGTACTGTGGAGGAGGTCTGTGAGAAACGTGAGAACCTGTCTTCCCTGCGTGCAGAAGCTGGTGTGTGGGTTTCAATGCACTTATTGACAAACTTGTGCTCCTCCCGAGCATGTGTATAGGTAGTTCGTATATATTTTATAGCGTTAATATAGCTTAGTGTACCCATAGGTCAGGAGGCCTGCACATTTACTGGTTTTGTTCAAAAGTAGTGTTCTTTCTGACGAGGAAACTACTCAACTTGATCTGATTTAATGAAGTTGGTCGGAGACAAGCTTCTGATGTTGAGGCCAGTTCTTTAGTCGGGAAAAGTCACATAATTTGTGGGTGCTCTTGCCCTCGTACCAGGCCACGGTGGTTGGATAAGTCAGATGGTCGGTTGGAAACCCTGCTGTCCATAGGTGGGGCTGATGCTAAAGTACAGTTAAAGTGCAGATCTTGCATGTGCCAGCAAGCAAGCTCAAGGGTGACTTGCTTAACTCTTTACGGCCCAGCCCACACAAACGTGTGGGTCAACGAATTCGTTTACTTAGTGGCGCCTGTTCCGGTTTCGGTTTCACAGCCCTGGGTAGCCGCTGCGAACACTTCCGAGACTTTATTGGTTTCGGCAGTTCATTCATTTTGCCACGAGGGGGGGGAGAAATCGCACATTAAAAATGGCGCCCCAGCAGGCACGATTGCGCTAGCCGCCTTCAAGATAAAAACTGATATTTCTTCTTGCTATTCTCATCTTTTCTGAATAACAAGCGTAAGACACGACTTGCAGGACTTGGACAAACACGATCGGCAAAAAATACACCCGTTCCCTTCGTGTGCGTTCCGTCATCACGATTGAAAAATGAACCCACACATATGTGTGGGCTAGGCTTTCGTCGTTACGAAAATTTTGCTGGGCTCGTGTACTGCAGCGCTAGCGATAAATAATTTTTTCTTGCTTTCTTGGTGTCTCAGTTATTCGCGGTTTTGTGCTGGCTTGTTGGTAATGTTTTCTGGCGCCTTAACCTTGAAATAGTTTCGTAATTACTTGTGATAATAATATTATTATAATTATAATTACAATATATAAAACATCATTGTTATTTGTTTTCACAAAATCCTATTTATTATGCAAGTACTCCTGAAAACAATATGAAACATAAATAATACGTAAAAATGCACTTTTTCTGCGCCTGATGCCGTTTTTAAGGTAATCTTACTATGCGCGGATCATACGAATAGAAGCCCAGCCCACACATATGTGTGGGTTTGTTTTCTGTATGAAATTCTCTGAGCTTTCCATTTTAACTTGTCGAAGCATCATTAGTAAGGGGAAAATACAAAAAATTTAATTACTTGTGGCCATTTTTTCTAAAATATTTTTTTTGGGCACGAAAGGCTTTACGTGAAGGATTCTCTCCCTCGGCAACGTTTCCCTCGTGTGGTCGACAAAATCCCATGGGGCGACTGCGAATCGGTATACATTGGTGAAAGCGAAAATTTCGGTCGGCGTCTTAAACAGCAGAAAAATGACGTCACGAAGGGCCAAACCGTGACGAATGCACTTGTACAGCATGCCGAGAAGATACACCACAAGATAGACGGTGACCACGCGTGCATCATAGCCACGGAAAAAATTTCGCAACAAGGCTCAATCTCGAATCACTAATAATTCACGCAAGAATGAACACACTCAACAGATCATCTGGTACTCCAAACCACGTGTACTCCCGAACATTACGTCATGCGCTCAACGCTACTTCGGAGCCTCTTGCTAAGCCATCAATTCATTGTGAACGAGGGATCCGTACGGATCTCGAAACTTCCATTTTGTTGGAACATTGGTCAGTGTCCTGCTCTTTATCCGAATGCCTTTACTTGACCAGAGCGCATTCTGTCGAACTGTCGACACAGAAAGATTGGCTACGTTTATAGATGGCGCATCTACACTCTAACACGCAACGTTACCAGAATAAGCTCAGTTTCGGTCCTCCGCATCCCCGCCAGCGGAGGAAGGTGGTCCGCGTGGCGGTCGCGAGAACTAGTGGCGCAGCAGTCAAGTGTTTAGCAACGCTCGGCCCGTCGTCTGCTTCGGCGGTTGGCCGCCGCTCAAGCCGACCGCGGCGGGCCGTCGCGCTGACCTACCGCAGCAGCTTTCTAGTAGTGCTATTGCTAAACTTAAACATCTATCATCTTTCCAGTCGACTAGCCTAAACGTCTTCACCCTTCTGGTCGACGTTACCGCATCACATTTGTGCACTTTTGTGCAAGTGGAAATGCGTTGGGTCGCCTGTATGCATTGACCGGCACGCGCAGCCTATTGGCTGAATAAGACTCGACCGTCGGCACATAATTTAGCTGTCTACATTGCGTTTACCTTTATGTACGGTAGTTTCTAAGCGAAGTAGCTTTTCAGCTTTGTTTTTATAACCACTGCTCCTTCTTACTTCGACCAAAAACGACCCAACGAGTTTATGAAAGCAGTGCTTTTATATCCACGCGGAAATACGACAGTTTTCCCGAATCTCGTCGGCCGAGTTCTCGTTAACCAGCTTCCGATGTGGCATTCCTATGCTCAAGTTTTATATCTGCTCGGCTCGTGACACCTCATCTCGCTTTTGTGTACTCTGTGGTGCATACGAACAATTATTGACCAAAGATAAAAGTTCGCTTTCCTGTTCTGACGCTCAGTTTATCTGGGACGAATGCAGTAAAATTTTCCGAGGCCACATGAAAGCTTGAATCCGCATTTAAAGGTGCTTATGGTACGCCTGACTTCATAAGGATCTTTTACCGCCATTTTGGTTTCCTGAACTCAAGAAATTCGTTCAGCTGGTCATACAAGACACCTCTCCAAAAGGCGAATCAGGCTTCAATGAGAACTTTTTTGGAAAAGGGAGAAGTGTACATAATATTTCGCAAGGATGCAGAAGAAAAACCAGTGTTTGTGGGCCTCAAGACCACTGTATTTGCAGGGGTCCTTAATGTATGCACGGTGTCAGCACCTTTAGACGGGTTTGTGGCGACAGGTAAGCTGCCAAATTCGTTCACGCTGAAGATGTCTCAATTGTACATCGAAACAGTTTTTGTTACGTAAAATGGGAAAGCCGGCCTAAAGAACAGCCCTACTGCCTGTCAATTTACAGCTGCTCACAAGCGTCTTTTTATTAGAACAGAAGTTGCATCTTCCGACCTTGGAAACTCTCCTCGCGATATTGTGACTGATCTCTGTCTTTCAGGTGACGTAAGCCTCGTTGAGACGCCAACAGCTTTTGCTTCGTTAAGAAGATCGTCGCTGTTGCAGATACTTAATGATGATCACTATAACACCCAGCGGGCTGACTTCCACAAAATTATTTCGCTTGTTCTCAGTGCAGTAGTGAATTATATAAGAGTAATTGGGGCATGAAAAGTATATGGAGACACGCCCTGCAATGAATACTGCACTACGCTGATGTCCACTAAGATGCAGAACTTGTAGCTGCGAAAAGAAACGGTAGTCTCGTGGAACCATCGAAATACTTCTTGAAATTGTGCCACGTCGTGAAAAAAGGGTTTCGTGTTTTACAGCTTTAATGCAAGGGTATTGTTTTACACGTTTGATGCAGTCGTTATAAGCAAATAGTGAGTGCCTACAGTGGAGGTGTTGACAGTTTTGTTTGAACAAATATAACTTGCAGAGGTGGAGCCTCATCTGTTGAACTGCGACGCATTCGACAATCTTATTTAATTTTGTGGAGCAAGATTGCCAACCTTTATTCAAGAATCAGGTTTAGCCCATTCCAACTGAAATCAACCGGAAAAACTCGCACCCACAACGGTGCATGAACACAGCAGACGACTAATATTTCGTGAAATCTGTAAACGACCGATAAGAACCAGCATGGAAAGAAGGTGGCTAGCTAGTATGCCTTCGAATATTATGTGGTTTTAAAGCAAAGTTTTTACCTCTACCTCTTAAGGGTTCTTTGGCGACCGTTGGTGTCACCAGAAAACTCGAGCGAACAAATAAAAGCATTCATTGGCACCGCCAGTAATCGAACCTGGAAATAATAGACTAACAAAGCGAGAGCCCGTTGTCTTACCGATTTAGCTACGAGCCCACGCAAAGTCGGGGAAGACAGGTGGTGTACTCACCAAGCACATCTATGGGTTAACCCCCTGCCTTCTCGCTGAATTCCATGTGAAAGCGTCACGCGACCACTCACGCCAGTCTAGCGGCCCTGTGCGCACCTTGCTAATGTGCTAAGAGTTAAAAATAAAGGAAGCTCACACCAATACATGGCATCTCACTTCTAGTAAGCCAATGTGCTTAAAGCATGTGGCCTCCAGTGTTCACGTAAAACATCACAGCTCCTTGTCGTACGCCCTCACGCCAAATGAAAAAATACATTCAAATACTCCTTGATGGCCACGCCATCACTCCAAGCCCCAACATCAAGAACCTGGGCCTACATCTCGAGGCTAACACCAAGAGTGACGTCTCCTTGTAGCGCCTCAAAAGCAGCATTATTCAAATCATACACATGATCAGGCGAGTTGCCACCAAGAAGCGAGGCCTAAAGGAATCCGGTACCTTTCCATTGATTGAAGATTTTGTCCTCTAGAGAGTCACTTACGTCAAACCCTGTTTTCTTTTCGACAAGAAAGACATAGAGATGCTTTATATATTGATTGGAAAGACGGTCGAGCAGGCCATTTGTCTTCTCATGAGTGCGTCCACACATAGGCTGCTTAGCACGGGGCTCCACAAAATGGTGTAAGAGCTGATAAAAGGCCATCTTTCTAACCAGAAGATCAGAATGAGAACTGCGATGGGTAACCGCATGCTTTACCAGATTGGCTCGGCAGCCCAGAATGCCACTCCGCTAGAACTGCGGTGGGCAACCGCATGCTTCACCAGAATGGCTGGGCAGCCCAGAATGTCAATCCGCTTGACGTAATCCCACAATCTTGGCGACTAAATGTAAAGATGGTTCCTTTGCTTAGAAATATGAACCCGTCACATGACAAGGGTCACCGAAAAGCACGGGCTGAAGCGCTAAACACAACTCTCGGTCTGGATGATGCAGTTATCTACACAGACGCCCCCAAACGTCAAGGGCAGCAATACGCCATCATCGTGGCTACCTCCAGAACCAACCCCCTTGCGTATTCTTTGCTTAAGACCCAAGAAATGACGGCAGCAGAAGAGGCAGCCATCACATTGGCTCTCACCCAACGACGGGTTCGGAGAGTAGTCACCAATTCTCAGCAAGCCTACTGGAATTGCCAGTCGGGTTGGGTGTCTTGACCTGCACTCCGCGTGCTAAAAAACAACTCCCGAAACGGTTGTATTGAGCTCATCTGGACACCCCCTCACGCTTCAATGAAGGGCAGCAAATACACCTACCCAACAAGCCTGCGCTTTTACCTCCCGTGCTATGGAGCTGCACGAGGACAGTCACCCGTTTGTCACGTTCAGAGAGATAACCCAGCATTATCGCCTCCTGAGACAGACCATACCTTCGCCTTACCCTGACCTTTCCAGAGAACAACAAACTACCCTGCGGCTCATACAATCCGGGCTCCTTCCTCAGGCTACGCGTCTTCACTTAATGCATCCGAATCGCTACGACGCTGAATGTAAATTTTGCTCAAACGTAAGAACACTCCGCCCCGTTATCGGGCTGTGCGACTTTAGCCCTGAACATCATCCTCTCTTTCCGTCATCTACCCAACAAGAGCAATTGGAGATGCCGCTGTCCAGGCCCTCTCTACCTACCCAGATTCAGCTGGTGGACCGAACACAGGCCGCGCAGACTGCATATGGGCCCCACAAAAGAAGGAATCACGCCCCAGGGCTGTACTCTGGGCCATTCAGAAATCTGAACAGAAGTATTTATTCCTCCTCTTTCTCCTCCTTCTCTGCCGCAAATCTCGTCGCCTCCATCCGCGGCGCAGAGACGCAGAAGTCAGATCGTCTAACACCGGGTTGGAGCTGAATTTTATAAAAGTTGCCACTCTTGTGCTACACCAATACAAATACAACTCAACCAACCCCTGTTCGTGCATCATGCTTTGATTTACCCTTACCAAGAATATTTGTTTGAATAATAAATGGTGCGGTTCAGGGCATTTCACTTCTTACTGGTTTTACTATTTGTAGAGCGATGTGAGTGAATTTAATTGACGTCACATGGGTAAATCGTAATGGGTGCCGTTTACAGCTTTGCTTTCGAACCACATTCACGGGGTGGATTGGCACGATTTTTTAAGTACGTGCGTTTTGAATAAGTTACCTCATCGCCTACGTTGTGATAAATCAGGGAGTTTTTTAATTGGTTGCTCCTTTATCGTGTGTGACTTTTTTTCTTTTGAAATTTTGTAAACCCTGGGGTGAAGAAAAATTAGTGTACCGTTTGTTGGTTCCTTCGTGTGCTTCTCTTCAGCAAAGTTTCAAACGAATATGACTTACACCCGTGAACGGCTGAATGCGTATTTGCTCTCATATAATCGCCTACGGCTCATACGTAATTCTGTAAACCGCTGCGTTGTGCAGTTCCTTTGGGAGGCAGTAGGGCTGTTGTTTTACCCCTCCCTTTCTATTTTACGTAACTAGAAAATGTTTCGATGTGGTATTGAGACACCTTGAGCGTGAACGAATTCGGCAGCTTCCCTGTCGACAAAGGCCCATCAAAAGGTGCTGACACCGTGCATACTTATAAGGAGTCCTGCACATACAGTGTTCTTGAGGCCCTCAAACACTTGTTTTTCACGTGCATCCGTGCGACATGTTATGTGCAATTCAGCCTTTTCAAAAAAACGTCACCATGGAAGTCTTATTCGCCTTTCGGAGAGGTGTCTTGTAAGACCAGCTGAACGGATTTCTTGTGTTCAAGACAACAAAATGGCGGTGAAAGATCGTTATGAATTCAGGCTTACCATGAGCACATTTAAATTGCGGATTCAAGCTTTATTGTGACCTCGCAAAAGTTCAGTGCGTTTGTCACAGATGAACTGAGCGTCAGAACAGGAAAGCGAACTTTCATCTTTGGTTATTTAATGTTTGTATGCACCACACAGTGCTCAAAGGCGAGATAAGGTGTGACAATCCCGACAGATCTAAACGTTGAGCATAGGAACTCTACATCGGAAGCTGGTTAACGCGACCTCGCACCGAAAAGATTCTGAAATACTGTCGTATTGCCGCGTGGAGATAAAAGCACTGCTTTCACAAACTCGTTGGGTCGTTTTTTGGTAAGACGGCGCAGTAGTTATGAAAACTACGCTGAAAAGGCTTATTCACCTGGAAACTACCTTACATGAAGTTAAACGCAATGTAGACAGTTACAATATATATACCGACGGTCGATTCTTAGTCAGCCAATGAGCGGCGCGTGCAGGTCAATGCATACAGGCGACCCAAGGCGTTTCCACTTGCACAAACATTGCACAAATGTGTTGCGGTAAAGTTGACCAGAAAGATGAAGACATTTAAGCTAGTCGACTTGAAAGATAATGGATGTTTAAGTTTAGCAATAGCAGTAGTAGACAGCTGCCGGGGTACGTCTGCGCGACTGCCCGCCGCGGTCGGCTGTAGCGGCGGCCCGCCCCCGAAGCAAACGACGTGCCGAGCGTAGCGCAAGACTTGACTGCAGCGCCCCAAGCTATCGCGACCGCCAAGCCGACCGCCTCACCGGCGGAGCTGTGAAACTGAGTTGAGTTTAGTAACGTTGCTCACACCTACGGTCATTGCTTCTTGGGAATTCCACATCAAAGGGAACATTAAAGCATCTCTCGCAGCAGAGCGGACATGCCGCAAGGTACTGGAAAGCACAGCTCAATTAGGAGGCCATCATACATAAAACAGCCACACTATGTCACAGCTCTGCTGGTTAATCATCTGTAGAGGCCGTCTACGTGCTTTTTTGCTAATGCACGTAGTGAGAGATGTTGCTGTGCATTGTTTGTGTGGGTTCTGCCACAATTGCTGAAGTTGTAATGTGAATGTGCTGTGTGAGAGGAGTATGCGTATGGCTGAAGTTGTGTTTTTGTGTTTGCATAATGCCACCTTTTTAAGGCTAGGACGCAAGCTCCTGCATATGATTCTTGCTGTTCATAATTTGTACTTGCATATCTTTGTGGTGCAAACAAATAAACTTTGTTGCAAATCAAGCACTTGTCGTGTCTTTCTTTCGGGCCTGTGGGCATCTTAAATGCCACAAAATGTACGATGCAGAGAACGTGACCCACTCATTTCCAGCACGGAGAACAAGACTGAACTTTTCATGTTTCAACACTCTTTGCACTTCAAAGATTACTATGCTTAAAAAGAAAAAAAAATGAGGAAGTAAATCTATTGAAATGCACAACTGACATAGCCAGGAAGCATAGTTCAGTACATCTGCCTAGGAGGGACCTAATGGTATTACAGTACAGTATAGACTACTAAGGGCCACTAAAGTGCAAAAGCAAGTCCAGCCTTGTTAATTGCAGTTTAGTGAATACAAATCATATGCCCCTCACAGCAGCAGTACTTTATTAGTGCATGAATATTCACAAAGTGGTGTAAAAACGGGCATGGCTGCCCTGCACAGTTTTCTGCGCGACAACTTGTGCCGTCAGGAATTGCGAATGGCAAGGCGAGAGTGTTGGAACTAGTCGAATCGTTCTGCCGAAACAAACACTGATGCAAGGATATTGAAGTGTTAAATGAATGTGTGCAAGAACGTTTCCCGGTAACGTGCAGTTTAGGACACAAACCTCAGCCAGTAAACATAAAATATGATGCCTCATCCCAGGCTTTCTTGCAGTGTCGATTTCGTCGGAAGGTTCTGCCTTGTCTACAAGCACACTCAGAAACATGCATGCCTGCAGGAGCACCAGAGACTCTACTGTACCTGGTAACAATTACTGTATGCATATAAAACAGCCAATGACAGCAGGGGATTATTAGAACAATCAGCAGGAAGCAAGACGGCTGTCAAATACTTTGAACAATGGCGCAGGTATGTTCAGCAGCTATTAATAGGTGGTGCCACAGCGGGCGTTCGTGGGAAGATTTGGCGATGTCATGATGCCCTGCCAGCGAAGAGATGGGGCTTGGTGGCCTATTTTGCTGTACACCGCCACACCAAGGTACCTTCAGGTAGAGCGCTTCTGACAGAAGTAACAAAAGTGAAGGGAAGTCAGAAAAGTTTTTAAGAAGACGGTAACAACTGAATACAGGCAAGCTTGGCTTGCCTCGGGTGTTTGGTGACGTGCCCTGATATCTTAGCAAAAAGCGAAAGAGAAAAAGACAGTTCGATGAATAAAAGAAAAGGCTTTGCAAAATTGTGGTTTTTCTGGCATTCCAACTTTTACAGTCGGTTCATCACAGTAAAGCAAGTCCGCAGCAACACATGCATGTACAGAAAAAAGTGTCTCGTGTGGAAATTCAGTGTACAGCTGAACAATTGCAAAGTGTGGGTGTTATTAAGTTTGTCACAAAGCCTATGATTTGAGGAATATTGCATTAATGGCCAGTTTTCCATTTATGCTCCTAGAAGTGAGCATTTTTAAGCAATTCTGCCCACACCGTGTGAACTGCACAATGGCTACCGTGGCTGTAGCTACAGTGGCTGTAGCCAAAAAAACGATGTGCCAAATT
Organism: Haemaphysalis longicornis; assembly: GCA_013339765.2. Taxonomy (NCBI): domain Eukaryota; kingdom Metazoa; phylum Arthropoda; class Arachnida; order Ixodida; family Ixodidae; genus Haemaphysalis; species Haemaphysalis longicornis. Next base: position 159,520,352 of record CM023453.1, on the reverse strand, counting down.
TGATTTCACCCTTAGACTACATATTTAGCAGCGGAAGCGCATACCAAAGGCCACAATGAAAACACGAGGAAACGTGGAGCGCTGAAGTTTATAAGACGACCACCGAATAAAGAGACCAATGAAAGGGTTAGTGCACATCGTTTGTTCCTTTATTCTGTGGTCGTCTTGTAAACTTCAGCGCTCTACGTTTCCTCGTGTCTTCATACCAACTAGCCCAACAAGACCATTAAAGATCATCCCGCCTGATGGTGGCAACGCGACGCATCTGAGCAATTGTAAACCACTGAAGGACTCAGGGCAGTTATCATTTCGCCTGACAAAAATTTAGGGAGTTCTAACTGGCGTCTTGTCAGCACGGAACGCTAGAAAAAAATATTTCTGAAGCAACACGGTTTTCTGCACTTTGAAAGAAACAATCAGGGCACAAAATGCAATTTTTGGGAGAAAGGTTAAGCCGATTCTTTGTAGGGTAAACCGTGTAGATCCACGTTTGAAAAACAGCCGTTAAACCATGCAGCGATTAGCGAACGGTTGAGGCACTTCGAGATCCACAGCGTTGGGCAACACCTGACAATAAAGGCTGACTTTGTAACTTTACAGCGGCTGTCGATCACTTTATAAACCGTGTAGATACACGCTCTAGAAACAGCCGGTTCATATGCGCGGCGATTGGAGAACGGTTCAGGCACTTCACCTTAGAACGCGAAATCCCACACAGGCACGGTTGAAGCACTTCACGTAGGAGCACAAGGATAGAAAACGATGGAGCGCACACTGCATATCCAAACACTTGCCGCTTCACGTAATTGCGTAAGCGGCGGGCACATGGGCGGGAAACTCCTTAGAAGGCAAAATATCCAACACAGGCATGGTTGAAGCACTCGTAACTTCGCTAGAATACGAAGGAATAAGCCGTCAATTCACAGCGCGGCCTTCGCAGAAAGAGGAATGCAATATGCCAATCGAAACACTTCAAGTAAAAAGAGTAAATGATAGCGCAGAGGGCATACTTCTCCGTGGGGTCCCAGAGCGCGGGGCATGTGTACAACGGCGGAAAAGCCAGCGCCCTTCGCCTTTTCCACTCGCACTCCCCCTTTTTCTCTTTTCGTTAGCGAGCATCTGGGCATTTGATTTCAGGCTTCCCGGACTCACTTCCGCAACCGAAAACAAACATCAGTTTCGTGCAGCACTAGCTAACATTGTATGATTAGGGTCCCTCTATGTTAGTGCTTATCTCCTTACTCGCTTTGTTGCTGCTTTCGAATTTCGTGTATAACCTTGTAAACCAATCTCCTCTGAAATGCTCCTTGGCCTTGAGGGTACAAATAAATAAAAATAAAAAATTATAAATAAACAAACCGGAACATTTATTTTTAGAGAATTTTTTGAATATTTTGTTTTTTCCCTGGTAATTAGAAAAATTCAAAATAATAGACCTGATCCTACTAACATTTTCAGTAGACTGTTTTCTTAGGCGGTGAACGTTTTCTATATCCCCGGTATTTACTTTTAATATACCTTCAAACATTTCCTTCGACACTACATTTACCAGTGCGTCTGGGGACTCGTTCGGCTGCTCTTCTGCGCCATATATGATGAGGTTGGAACTGCGACTCCGATATTCCAGTTCGTCAACTTTTTTGTACCGGTTTGAAAGTTGTCCTCTCGCACAGAAATCTTTTTCACGCAGTCTGAAACCTGCTTTTCCAGTTTCTTATCTATCGTGCTCAGCCTTTGGTTTGTTTGTGTTTTTCGATTTTTTATGAAGGGAATATCGGCAGCAATATCGCTAAGTTGCTTGGGGAGCGTCTCCAAGTCAGTACCAGCGTTTTCGTCAACATCCCCTCCAAAAAGCAAAAGGAACCTCAAGAAAAAAATCCCATACTGAAACATTTCATCCAGTAACCGTGGGCATGGCAGCATAACAAGGCAAATGTTGCCACTTCTAAAACATTTTCCGTAACTCCTTCTGACCTTTACGGAGAATAGGAATGGGTTGGACGACTGCACCCTAGCGTTGCTGCCGTGCCCACTGCCATGATGCCGCTTAAGATCTTCTTTCATACCGTTGTCCCACGGTTCTACTGCCCATACGCTTACACGCCCACCCAACGATACAGTAGCGTCGCCCAGCATGCAGAAATAATGCGCGAACGTCGTCCATGCTGATCTTCTTCAAGATCCGTGGCTGCGCGGAAGGGCGTCGTAGACAGCGGGCGTTGCACATTTAGCGCGGGTGATTCGCTTGATACGAACAGCTATCCAAGCAGGCATGAATGAAGAAGAGAAATGAGTTGTATGAATGCGTCTTGGCGTTGCCGCCATGCCCACAGGGATGGCGGCAACGGCAATACCGGCGTGCCGCCATGACAGTGAGAAGGGCAGTGAGAAGCCTGCTACGTAGTTGGGAAATGAAGATCGTTTTCCTTCAAGATTCATTTATCTAAATGGCTAGAAAATCGGCTTAATCGCGCAGTAGAAACAAGTTTTTCTACTTCCTGCATTCTTTGGACCGCGCCGAACTTTGCTTGTCACACTTCTTTATAAAGTTGAAAGGAGCCTAATTTTAAGAGCACGGAATTTTATCGGCCCGTCTTCTCGTCCTAGATTGCCCGCGGTCACGGTTCCTTGCCATCGCAGTCACGAGGCGTCACGGGGCCAAAAAAAGGCTTCAAAAAGAAATTTCTCAATGTAGCAACAGATGTGACCCGCTATATTTACCTAGCACACGGGTAGACAGGACACAGGATATTGTGGCATACCCAAGTACAACGCCGCCTCCCTTGAAGGAAAAAATATTTACTGGAGCAAAATTGTGCCCACAAAAGTACTCAAAGAAAGTGCTGTAAAAGCAGTAACGACCTAACGTCCTCAGAATGGAGTTGACGAAGCGAATTCCCGGGTGTCTGAACTGTGAAATGTTACATTTCGGCTTGATCGTTTCTCGAACCGTCGATTTACACTGAGAACGCTGAAGATTAATGAAGATTACTGTAGTTAGTGACGTAAATGCAAAACACTCGCCCTATCAGCTAAGATATCCTGTGCGGCATTAAAAAGATTGAAAAACCAGCTTCACTCGGCACACAGACAACAGCTGTGTGCGGCCGGGCGGTAAAAGCAAACCTGATAGGTAAACAAACGGAATGCACGGTTGAGGCAATATATACATTGTGATGCTGACGAAGGAAAGTGAACAGCACACGTTGTACGTGCTTGTCCGTCGATTCAGCCTTTCAGCCAAAAGTTAAGAGGATACTAGAAAGACCTTGAATGTAAACAACCAAACAAACTCCTAGAACCGCTGCCACTGGTCGTAGATGTCCCCATTATTTAGCAAAAAGAAAACTGCAGGTGCAGTTCAGGCGAAATACACGTACTTACCCAGTAGTCCCCTCTTTCGTGAAGTTACAATTGCTTGTTAGGTTGTTTTAACAATATTGCATGAAAGAACTTTGTGGCGGAAGAAAAAAACGACACCCAAAAATAGCGGAGAAGGGCTCCAACAGGTGCAAGATGAAAGCAAGCACAAAAGGAACGGAAATTTCGCTCATAATGTTCCACGCAGAACAAGAAACAAAAGATAGAGAAAAGGCTGCGATCACTCCCAGAAGATGGCGTGGGAGCAGTGGGCAGGAAAATTAAAATGAATTAAACAAACTTTTATTCAACCCATCATGTGAGGAGGGAGGAAAACAGGAGAAGAGCGTAAGGACTTGTAGCAAAGAGGAGAATGACACTACAGCCCATCTAGGAAATAACTGCTGCGGACATCACCTATTTCCGTTTGAGTGGAACTGGCTCACTTTTTTGAGAATGGCCAGAGTAAATAGGATGGCAATATAGCTGCCATTCCCGTTTTCCAAACTACTGGAGGCAAAATTTTCGCATTTGCGATCTTTTGCATGACCACCATCATGTGCTTGCCCGCTAACTTTGTTAACAGGTAGAAGTGAAGGCCCGGTCAGTATTTAGATTTTTTTATAATGCTAGTTAAGTGCAATGCTCAGTGCCCGGGATTTTCTCTTCAAATGTGAGTGGATAAATCTGGTTGAAGGTTTAAGATTTAGGCCCTTTATCCTACTCAAGTACCTCTTTTTTTGGTATGTGAATATCTTAAACAATATATCCTCCGCCTATTTATCGCAGAATTACGGTATTATGTGATTGGTACTTCACAAAAAAAACCATAGTGTAGTCTCTGGAGCTTGTTGCATCTGTGAAACAGAGCTATGCTTTATGTTTGGACTAATTTTTACTCAGATAAAAATTTGTCAAGGCTAAAGTGGCCAAAGTACACCGAATCGTTACATAGGCGCATGCTAGGTTCTTCCTCGGGGAAAGATTTATTAAAGAGATACTTTTCAAAACTTGGACTTTTGGTAAGCCTGCCTGTTTTCCTTGACGCTATGAAACCACTGCAAATAGTAACTAAAGCACTGCACATTATTTAATTAGCTCACAAATAAAAGCTGCCACAGTTCATACACGCTTAATGTACTTAATGGTACGGAAATCTGAGAAACGTTTCAAGCAGAATCTTGCTACATTACGATGAGTACGAGCATTACTGAGCATTATAAATACTTAGGACTGGTTTTTCAATAGGAAATGAGGAGGGTAAGAACGAGTATGTGTGTCTTCTCATCTAAGCTTAGAGCAGCAGGTTTCACCCCCCGATTGATGTAGAAGGGTCCTTTCCCTGCTTATGTTGTGAACTAAACCATGTTTCACTGGCCCTACGGGTCGTCCAAGAAGGTTAACGAAAGGTTCCGCTGCTAAGTTTTAGATTTGGACTGTAGAGAAATCTGGTATGGGCAAAAGAATTTGTGGAAGGAATAGTGGTTGGGGTATGGGAGTCAGGCCTGGCGCGTCATGAGTGGGATATACTATCGTAAGAGGCGGGAGATGATGGTCCTTACGGGCTCAATTGATCCGGCCTTGTTGCTAAGACACAATACTAGTATTTGCCGAATGCAGCATGGTCGACGTCATTCCTGAGCCGCGAAATGGTGTCACAATGTGCTACAAATATTGTGGAAGCGAGCGTTCCAGCTTGTAGAAATGGTAGAGCAGTCAGCCGAATTCTCTCTGGTAGGTATTGTGATCAGCTTGTTGTGAGTTGAAAACAAATGTTAGAAAGTAGACATCTGTGGTGTTTGCTGCGAGAGGAAGGTTTATGTTTTTATTGCGGCCGCAGATAAGTAAGGTAAAGGACTGTGGGGTAGTCGGGGCTGTTATCCTGCGTGGCCTCTGTGGCTAGTGTGTTTAAATTAGAGAAAGATGTACGATTTGCCGGCGTCAGTACCCGATGACAAAGTGTTACCGAGCTGGCGGAGGCTTTTCTTATGACGTCTTTGGTTAATTTGGTTTGGAAGTGTTCCCACTACGGAGAGATTAAGGGTACCCGAATACGGGCTTTTATTTGTTTGTCTTATTTTATACGATCAAGTTAAGGATGACTGAAATTCGAGTGCATCAGGGCTGTAGTACGGATCCCAATGTGAACGACAAGGCTGTTGCCTCAAGCATAAAAAATATGTTTTTTTTTCGTTTTCTAACACTCCCTCAGTGAGGCCATGCGTGTTTCGCCTGGTACTGAAGCTTTTCGTAGAAAAGTCTGTGCAGCCTTTATTTGCCAACAGAGCCTTTTTTGCAATGCACTGTGTGTTTTCGGTGACACAGCGTTCCCAATTCGTGAATGCGTTTTTGTGATTTTTGAACAACACCATTTATGTGTTCCTTGAGCAAAATAAAGCGTTCGTGAGGTAAATGGCTGCGCTCCATTGATGGCACTTCCTCAATCGTTCGTAGTGTCGGAGGCAGTCGTCCAAGTCCTCACGGGACACACCAGAGAAGGTGTCCACGTCGAAAGGTTTCCGTTGCGGCTGGTACTACTCGCTGATCCTCTGGATTTTCGGGCATGTGCGGAATCGTTGGCGGTAGCCCAACAACTCATATGCTCCGTTAAAGAATTTGGGTGGGCTGTACATGCGTCGTTATATATCCAGCGTCCTGGATAACAGCGGTTATGTGGATATAGCAGATGTTTACTTGTAGGGGCATGGGCAACCGTGCAGCGTTGCAGGATGCAGCGGTGGCGTAGAGGTAGAGCATCCGCCTCGCGTGCAGAAGGACCATGGTTCAAATCCCGGTGCCGTACAATTCCCACCTGGTTTTTAAAAAATCGCGCCTATATCGAATTGCAGAATGGGGCCTGGGGTGCTTAATCACTCCTGCGACAATTACCGGTAACGCACTCCCTCACCAGAGCAGAATGGGCCACCCTGGTGTAGTAACGGCCACAACCTCCCATGAATACGCCAATTAACCCACGTCCCTCAGTCTCCAGTGGCTGCGAACCAACTGACCATGGCGGCGGTCAGACCTGTGACGCAACAGAGGGTGCTAAAAATCCCTGAACCCGGAAAGGCCGCTATTAAAATCTGAAGCTGGCAACTTTTCACACGAGAACTTAATCTGGCGAACCGAGTCTCGAGGGGGTATTGGAGAAATTAGAGTGCAATTATTTGGATGTGATTTGGCTTAGTGAGGTTAGAGAACAGGTGAAGCCTTTACGGTGCTGAAAAATGTTCAGTTCCAATGTGACCGTGGACTAGTGGACAGAAGAGAACTGGGAGTGGGTTTTCTTGTCAATAAAGCATAGCTGGCAACATAGAAGAACACTATAGCGTTAACAAAAAGGTAGCAGGTCTTGCAACTAGGCTCAATAAGAGGTACAAACTCAAGGTGGTAAAGGGCTACGCGCCCACATCTAGCGACGACGACCAGGTAGTGGAACGCTTCTTAGAAGATGTGGAATCCGCAATGGCTAAAGTAAAAACACAGTATACTGCATTTATGGGATACTGCAATGCTATAGTAGGAAAGAATCAGGGTGGAGACAAGGCAGTTGGTAACAATGTCTGGGCTGTAGAAATATCAGGGAAGACCTACAGTTGAGCTCGTAGAATGGAATAACCTACGCATCATGAAAATGCCTTCTTGTTCAAACGGGAGAGCCGGAAGTAGACGTTGAGGATCCCGAAAGGGGAGCGTAAAAATGAAATAAACTGCATAATATCCGATAACCCTGCCGTCCTGCAGGATGTGGTAGTCTCGGAAGGGTGAAGTATAGTGGCCACCGTATGGTAAGATCTCGAATCAGGCTCGATTTGAAGAGGGACCGTAACAAGATTGTACGGAATAGGCCGATCAATGAGCTAACAGTAAGACATAAAGGTAAAAAATTCAGGATCGCGTCGCAGTACCGATATTCAGCTGCTACCGAGGAAGCAGAGTTTACGACACAGGAAGCCAGTGACAACCTTAGACGAATTATCATGGAGTGTTTAGTAGAAATCGGGGGCGACGAATGCTAGACAGGATACTGGCAAACTTTCCCAGGAGACGAAAAATCTGAGAAGGCCAGTGAGAAGCCTGCTACGTAGTTGGGAAATGAAGATCGTTTTCCTTCAAGATTCATTTATCTAAATGGCTAGAAAATCGGCTTAATCGCGCAGTAGAAACAAGTGTTTCTACTTCCTGCATTCTTTGGACCGCGCCGAACTTTGCTTGTCACACTTCTTTACAAAGTTGAAAGGAGCCTAATTTTAAGAGCACGGAACTTTATGGGCCCGTCTTCTCATCCTAGCTTGCCCGCGGTCACGGTTCCTTGCCATCGCAGTCACGAGGCGTCACGGGGCCAAAAAAAGGCTTCGAAAAGAAATTTCTCAATGTAGCAACAGATGTGACCCGCTATATTTACCTAGCACACGGGTAGACAGGACACAGGATATTGTGGCATAGCCAAGTACAACGCCGCCTCCCTTGAAGGAAAAAATATTTACTGGAGCAAAATTGTGCCCACAAAAGTACTCAAAGAAAGTACTGTAAAAGCAGTAACGAACTAACGTCCTCAGAATGGAGTTGACGAAGCGAATTCCCGGGTGTCTGAACTGTGAAATGTTACATTTCGGCTTGATCGTTTCTCCAACCGTCGATTTACACTGAGAACGCTGAAGATCAATGAAGATTACAGTAGTTAGTGACGTAAATGCAAAACACTCGCCCTATCAGCTAAGATATCCTGTGCGGCATTAAAAAGATTGAAAAACCAGCTTCACTCGGCACACAGACAACAGCTGTGTGCGGCCGGGCGGTAAAAGCAAACCTGATAGGTAAACAAACGGAATGCACGGTTGAGGCAATATATACATTGTGATGCTGACGAAGGAAAGTGAACAGCACACGTTGTACGTGCTTGTCCGTCGATTCAGCCTTTCAGCCAAAAGTTAAGAGGATACTAGAAAGACCTTGAATGTAAACAACCAAACAAACTCCTAGAACCGCTGCCACTGGTCGTAGATGTCCCCATTATTTAGCAAAAAGAAAACTGCAGGTGCAGTTCAGGCGAAATACACGTACTTACCCAGTAGTTCCCTCTTTCGTGAAGTTACAATTGCTTCTTAGGTTGTTTTAACAATATTGCATGAAAGAACTTTGTGGCGGAAGAAAAAAACGACACCCAAAAATAGCGGAGAAGGGCTCCAACAGGTGCAAGATGAAAGCAAGCACAAAAGGAACGGAAATTTCGCTCATAATGTTCCACGCAGAACAAGAAACAAAAGATAGAGAAAAGGCTGCGATCACTCCCAGAAGATGGCGTGGGAGCAGTGGGCAGGAAAATTAAAATGAATTAAACAAACTTCTATTCAACCCATCATGTGAGGAGGGAGGAAAACAGGAGAAGAGCGTAAGGACTTGTAGCAAAGAGGAGAATGACACTACAGCCCATCTAGGAAATAACTGCTGCGGACATCACCTATTTCCGTTTGAGTGGAACTGGCTCACTTTTTTGAGAATGGCCAGAGTAAATAGGATGGCAATATAGCTGCCATTCCCGTTTTCCAAACTACTGGAGGTAAAATTTTCGCATTTGCGATCTTTTGCATGACCACCATCATGTGCTTGCCCGCTAACTTTGTTAACAGGTAGAAGTGAAGGCCCGGTCAGTATTTAGATTTTTTTATAATGCTAGTTAAGTGCAATGCTCAGTGCCCGGGATTTTCTCTTCAAATGTGAGTGGATAAATCTGGTTGAAGGTTTAAGATTTAGGCCCTTTATCCTACTCAAGTACCTCTTTTTTTGGTATGTGAATATCTTAAACAATATATCCTCCGCCTATTTATCGCAGAATTACGGTATTATGTGATTGGTACTTCACAAAAAAAACCATAGTGTAGTCTCTGGAGCTTGTTGCATCTGTGAAACAGAGCTATGCTTTATGTTTGGACTAATTTTTACTCAGATAAAAATTTGCCAAGGCTAAAGTGGCCAAAGTACACCGAATCGTTACATAGGCGCATGCTAGGTTCTTCCTCGGGGAAAGATTTATTAAAGAGATACTTTTCAAAACTTGGACTTTTGGTAAGCCTGCCTGTTTTCCTTGACGCTATGAAACCACTGCAAATAGTAACTAAAGCACTGCACATTATTTAATTAGCTCACAAATAAAAGCTGCCACAGTTCATACACGCTTAATGTACTTAATGGTACGGAAATCTGAGAAACGTTTCAAGCAGAATCTTGCTACATTACGATGAGTACGAGCATTACTGAGCATTATAAATACTTAGGACTGGTTTTTCAATAGGAAATGAGGAGGGTAAGAACGAGTATGTGTGTCTTCTCATCTAAGCTTAGAGCAGCAGGTTTCACCCCCCGATTGATGTAGAAGGGTCCTTTCCCTGCTTATGTTGTGAACTAAACCATGTTTCACTGGCCCTACGGGTCGTCCAAGAAGGTTAACGAAAGGTTCCGCTGCTAAGTTTTAGATTTGGACTGTAGAGAAATCTGGTATGGGCAAAAGAATTTGTGGAAGGAATAGTGGTTGGAGAATGGGAGTCAGGCCTGGCGCGTCGTGAGTGGGATATACTATCGTAAGAGGCGGGAGATGATGGTCCTTACGGGCTCAATTGATCCGGCCTTGTTGCTAAGACACAATACTAGTATTTGCCGAATGCAGCATGGTCGACGTCATTCCTGATCCGCGAAATGGTGTCACAATGTGCTACAAATATTGTGGAAGCGAGCGTTCCAGCTTGTAGAAATGGTAGAGCAGTCAGCCGAATTCTCTCTGGTAGGTATTGTGATCAGCTTGTTGTGAGTTGAAAACAAATGTTAGAAAGTAGACATCTGTGGTGTTTGCTGCGAGAGGAAGGTTTATGTTTTTATTGCGGCCGCAGATAAGTAAGGTAAAGGACTGTGGGGTAGTCGGGGCTGTTATCCTGCGTGGCCTCTGTGGCTAGTGTGTTTAAATTAGAGAAAGATGTACGATTTGCCGGCGTCAGTACCCGATGACAAAGTGTTACCGAGCTGGCGGAGGCTTTTCTTATGACGTCTTTGGTTAATTTTGATTGGGATGTGTTCCCACTACGGAGACATTAAGGGTACCCGAATACGGGCTTTTATTTGTTTGTCTTATTTTATACGATCAAGTTAAGGATGACTGAAATTCGAGTGCATCAGGGCTGTAGTACGGATCCCAATGTGAACGACAAGGCTGTTGCCTCAAGCATAAAAAATATGTTTTTTTTTCGTTTTCTAACACTCCCTCAGTGAGGCCATGCGTGTTTCGCCTGGTACTGAAGCTTTTCGTAGAAAAGTCTGTGCAGCCTTTATTTGCCAACAGAGCCTTTTTTGGAATGCACTGTGTGTTTTCGGTGACACAGCGTTCCCAATTCGTGAATGCGTTTTTGTGATTTTTGAACAACACCATTTATGTGTTCCTTGAGCAAAATAAAGCGTTCGTGAGGTAAATGGCTGCGCTTCATTGATGGCACTTCCTCAATCATTCGTAGTGTCGGAGGCAGTCGTCCAAGTCCTCACGGGACACACCAGAGAAGATGTCCACGTCGAAAGGTTTCTGTTGCGGCTGGTACTACTCGCTGATCCTCTGGATTTTCTGGCATGTGCGGAATCGTTTGTGGTAGCCCAACAACTTGTATGCTCCGTTAAATAATTTGGTGGGCTGTACGTCCGTCGTTATATATCCAGCGTCCTGGATAACAGCGGTTATGTGGATATAGCAGATGTTTACTTGTAGGGGCATGAGCAACCGTGCAGCGTTGCAGGATGCAGCGGTGGCGTAGAGGTAGAGCATCCGCCTCGCGTGCAGAAGGACCATGGTTCAAATCCCGGTGCCGTACAATTCCCCCCGGGATTTAAAAAAAACGCCTATATCGAATTGCAGAATGAGGCCTGGGGTGTTTCATCACCCCTGCGACAATTACCGGTAACGCACCCCCCCCCAGACCAGAAGGGGCCCCACCCTGGTGTAGTAACGGCCACAACCTCCCATGAATACGAAATTAACCCACGGCCCTCAGTCCCCAGTGGCTGCGAAGCAACTGACCATGGCGGGGGGGTCAGACCTGTGACGCAACATAGGTTGCTAAAAATCCCTAAACCCCGGGAAAGGCCGCTATTGGAATCTGAAGCTGGCAACTTTTCACACGAGAACATAAAGGGACACTGAAGTGAATTTTTTCAAGCTCCCGTTTTTGCTTGCACTGGTAGATTGGCTAAAATTTAGCACACTTTTCATCGTTTATTCGGTTGACAAATCGGAAATTTATTTTACAAAGCGCGAAAGAAGAAAAACTACCATGCGCGGTTTACGGGGGCCCCGCACCAACTAAAGCTGTGACTTTAGGAGGAGCCGCACCTGATGGGACGATGCCCAAGGGGAGAAACCCCCAAACAGTTCGGTTTGGTTTCGGTTCTGTAAAACACAACCGTTGGCGTTGTTGGATGGGCATCCTCAATAACTCAGTAATCATCGTACCGCGCTTCTGCCATGTTGTCAACTGTAAAAATGCATAAAGATAAGCCTCCTTAGACGGATTGGAATCGTAGCATTCACTAGCCGAAAACCTACGCAGTGCATGAACGCCCTCCGCGTACCCGCAGACGCCCAAATGTCATGCGTTTTCCCCCATATTTGGAGCTTGCCTCCTCATGCCTGTGTCGTAAAAAGCGTGTTCGCACCAGGCCAAGGGTCTGTCCATTCTGGCCTGTGCCCACTGCCTGAAGAAAGGTCGGTGCTTATGGCAACAGCACGCCAACGAGAACTTGCTAGCGCGCCAGTGCCAGCCTGCGCGCGTTCTGTGAACCAGTTCGTGGAGCCATGAACGTTGCGGCCCAAAAAAAGGTGAACTCAATATAGAAAACATCGGCGGAAAACGAAAAAGTTAACTTACAAAAAAAAGGACGTACCCGCGGGGATTCGAACTCGTGACTTGCAAAATACTTGCGGTGGTACCCTAGCAACCCAGACCGCTCGGCTACGAAGCGGACTCGGCTGGCACTGGTAATATAGGGTATATATTGTACAACCAGTTCACACTTTTCTTTAGTTTTGACATTTCAAGCAGCTTAGGTGACTATTTGTTGTATTGCGCTCGTGTAGTAAGCGTCGCCCGAGTTTCCACAATAGCTCACGTCTAGCAATTGCATTTCGTAGACGGAAAAGCGTTCGCAGATGTGATGATGATGATGATGATGATGATATCTGGATTTTAATGGCGCAAGGCCAGCTAAGGGCAAAAAGCCCCAAAAACAAAAGTGATTTTATGACAGCGATGTGAAAGTAAAAGTAGAGGGTTTCAATAAACATACACAAAAAAAAAAAAAACAAGCTAATGAAGATGACTGGTGTAAAGGGCCAGGTTGTCATGATGCATGATAAGAGATGAGATGTAAAAAATTGACATCGGTGAGAAATTTAAAAACAAGCTTGGTGGAAAACATGGGCTCGTCTCCTAGAAAGTACAATGGGTGAAACGGAAGTGTTGTCTGTATAGTTGTGGGAAGTTTTTTGCGTCGTGTTGTGTCAAGTCCCTTTTTGGGGGAATGAGTACGTGGATTACGGATAGGCCCTCTCCACACCTGCTGCACATGGGTCTTGGAGACCCATGAGCAAGTGCGAGTGTGTTGCATGTGTGTGGCCTATCCGTAACCTTGCTAGGGTCACTTCGGTGTGCCTGTTGTGTGAGTCAGTTGTGTATCGTCCCAAGTGTGGGTTTTATTACATGTAGTTTGTTGTCTGACTGTTGACTCCAGTGTGTTTGCCATGTTTTGTAGGTGTTGTCTGATGACTGGCTTCATGTCAGTGTAGGGTACTGTTGTATGTCTAGAGTGTTTCTCAGTGCAGCAGCAGCGGCCATTTCATCAGCAAACTCATTGCCCGCGTTGCCAGCGTGGCCTGGAACCCAGCAGATGGTAACATTCAGACCTGACGCATACGCTGACATCAAAGATTTAAAAACCAGATTGACAATGTAATTTTTGGAAGACCTTTGGGATGATAATGTCGCACGACGCTAAGTGAACCCGTGAAAATGATGGAGTTTGCGATATTATGTTCATTAAATGTGTTTTAAAAACAAGGAGTATACCATATGCCTCAGCTGTAAAAATGCTAGAATTCACATTCATGGTTTTACAAGCACTAAAATTGGGTCCGTGTGCAGCACAAGACACCGCAATGGATTTTTTTGAAGCATCAGAAAAAAATTCTGTTGCCCCATATTTCGCCTGGGAGATGCATGAAATGCTGCAAAACGGCAGTTGTGGGCACCGTTTTTTTTCTAAATTGCGTAAAGGACAAATCACACAATACAGGACGAAGATGCCATGGGGCTATAGAATCAATGAGAGATGTTGTAAAAGTGTCTAAAAACGAGACAAAAAGTTCAGAGGCTTTCCCCCTCGCCCTGAGCGAGAAAGGCGCAGAAATAGATGGACGATTTAAAAACAGTTGGGATGTAGATGTATCGTTCATTATAGACTTAAGGGGGATGGTGAGACATTGATGAAATTTTAAAAGCATATAGTAAATCGACATACTCGCGCTGGTACCCCAGGCACCATTTGTCACACTCGACGTATAGATTTGCGCGGGGCTAGTCCGGAAAGCACCAGACGCAAGTCGAAGGCCCAAGTGCTGCGGGGGGTTTTCGAGCATTTTCAAAGCATTTTTCCTTTCCTGAACCATAAAAAACACTCCCATAGTCTAACCTCGAGCCTACCAGGCTGGTAAACACTCGCAGGAGAAGTTGTTTGTCAGCACCCGTACGAGTGATGCGACAAGAGCTTTAGAATATTCAGTGTTTTAATACATTTTTCTTTTAGTTGTTTGATATGGGGATAAAGGAAAGTTTTTCATCAAGGACTATACCTAGGAACTTGTGTTCTTTTTTGACTGGTATCGAGACACCATTCAGTTTGATGTCTGGATCTGGCCTGATCCCACGCCTTTTGGAGAACAAAAACACAAGTGCTCTTTAACTGGGTTTAGCTTAAAACCGTTCTGATCAGCCCAGCCAGCTAGCTTATTAAACCAAGCTGGACTTGGCGTTCGCAAATTGACATATTACACGATTTAAAATATATTTGGACATCATCTACATACATGGTACAGGAAATGGTTCGTCGCAACGCCTTTCGAAGTGAGTTCATCTTGACTATGAACAACGTACAACTCAAAACGCCACCTTGAGGCACACCATTTTCCTGCAAAAAAACATTTGAAAGGGCAGTACCAACTCTTACACGAAAGGTTCGTTCTGCCAGGTAGCTATAAAGAGTGTTAAACATATTGCCCGAAACACCGAATGATTTCAGGTCCTAAGTATCCCGTATCGCCAACCCAGTGTCGTACGCTTTCTCAAGATCAAAAAAGACCGTAGCACAAAACTGTTTGTGGACAAAGGCATCCTTTATATACGACTCAAGGGCGACGAGTTGGTCGTTTGTGGATCGCCCCACCCTGAAGCCGGCCTGGCAGCTCTCGAGAAGACCATTATATTCTAAGAAGTACACGAGTCTCCTGTTAATCATCTTCTCGAGAAGCTTGCACAGGCAGCTTGTGAGGGCGATGGGTCGATAACTGGCGGGAGAAGACGGGTCCTTACCCTCCTTCAAGAACGCCACTACAATACCCTCCCTCCAAGATTTCGGAATGTGCCCCGAAAGCCATATGTTGTTGTATAAGTGTAGGAGTGTTTCAAGAGTATCTGGGTGTAGGTGTTGTATCATTGTGTATGTAATCTGATCTGCGCCTGGAGCTGAAGGTTTACATGATCTCAGGGCAGTCTTCAGCTCATAAAGAGTAAATTCAGAGTTGTAACCAGATTTTGACCTGTTATTATCTGTAAGGACTTCTTTTCACAAGTGGTTTTATGTCTCAGGAAAGTTTTTGTGTAGTGTGCAGAGCTGGAAACGTGTTGAAAGTGTTGTGCAAGTGTGTTAGCCTGGTCTTCCAGTGTGCCCCCCTTTGTACTAACCAGGGGCAGGCTGTGTGTCTGTTGTCCTTTTAGTTTTCGTATTCGTGTCCAGACTTTGTGTGTGTCTGTGTATGAGTTAATGGATGTAAGGAAGGTGCGCCAACTCTCTCGTTTTGCCTCACGGCGCACACGTTTTCCTAACGCCTTGGCACGTTTGAAAAAAATAAGGTTGCCCGACGTGGGGTACCGTCGAAGGATACCCCACGCCTTGTTCTCCCCCTCTCGCGCCCCCCCCTACAGTCCTCATTCCACCACGGCCTCCTCTGATTGCGCGGAGCCCCAGAGGCGTGGGGAATGGACTTTCAGCGGCGTCGAGGATGTGCGCCCGTGAGGAGTTGGGTAGCTTCTTCAACGTGTAGGTGTTTCAATGGATGTGTGGTGTAGTTTAGATGTTTCTGTAAATGTACTCCAGTTCGCTCTATTTTTATTGAACCTGTTATGGAAAGATGGACTGCTCGGGCCTTTACCTAAGTATGTTAATGTGGTTGGGAAGTGGTCCCTGCCATATGGGTTAGTGCCAACGTCCCTTCTAGAGATGGAAAGAGTACTGCAGAGCCAATCGCCAAATAAAGGTGTGAATAACTGTTGTGTCCTATATAACTGTTGTGCCTTGTCAGATGACATGTTGTAATATACCATGTGGTTATAATCGGTGTAGTTTGTTCTAGTTCCTGTACCAATAGCTGTTCCTATTATTCTACCTAATTTTTCTTTTTGGGTTTTCACTCTAGCAATGTTAATGATTTGTACCATTTTTTGTTTTTGTGTTTTTTTTGTTCTTGTTTTTTTGTGACACCTTTGTAACCCCCTTACCCTATGTAATACCCTCCCCAGAGGGCCTTTAGGGTTTTTTTGAAATAAATAAATTATGGTATGTAGGCTTGTTTGTATTGAATAGACATGCTCCCGAAGATGTTAGATATTTTTCGATAAGGCGCCCTCGGGCATCTGTGCGAGCAGAGCCCCAAAGAGAGTTATGTGCGTTGAGGTCGCCTAAAAGAATGAAAGGGGGGGGTAGCTGATCCATAAAGCCCTCGAAATCCGAGCTCAGGAGCTGGAAATCAGGAGGGATGTAAATTGAGCATAGAGTTATTAGCCTATTGAAAATTATGGTACGAAGGGCAACAGCCTCAAGGACGGTCTGTAACAGGATAGAATGACACGCCAAGGACTTTCGGGCAATGATGGCCACCCCCCCGGAAGATGTACCACCACCAACCCTGTCCTTCCTAAATACCTGGTAACTATTAAAAAAGTTTGTATGTCTGGAAGTTAAGTGTGTTTCTTGTACACACATGACACTTGGCTGATTGGAATGCAGTAACTCATAAACATCATCAAGATTTTAAGAAGGCCTCTGCATTCCATTGCATGATTTTTCTCTTCCCATTATTGAAGTTTAGATCTACTGGAGTATGTGTGTGTTTACGTGTCGGCTTTCGAGGCTTGTACTTTTGGGAAAGGGGGCTTTTTCATTTTGTCTACTGACCTGGACGCCGGAGCCCGTTCCTTCCGCGGGTGGGGGCATGCCGGAACGGCTCGACGTCTAGGTCGTCATCTAAAGGGCAAGGGGGTGCCCAGCGGACTGGGCCCCCTAGACTTGGACTGGGCACCCTTTGCGGTGCCCTTCGTTTTGGCCGCGACCGCCAAGGGCGTCAGGAGCGCCCCGGGTGGCACAGGCGGTGCGGCGGAGGTGGGAACTGCTGGGTTTCCTCCAGCTCCATCTCCCCCGGGGCCCCTCGCGGGGCATTTCGGGCCGGTGGAGAGGAGGAAACAGTGGGTGCAGCAGCACCCCCAACGGACGTGGTTGCCACCACAGCCCTGCTGGCTCAGCGAGCGGTGCGGAGGGGGGTTTGGGCCTGCCTGAGGCAACCCAGAGGGGGGCGGGGGCGGGACCAAGTCCGACTCGCGGTACTGGGTCCCCGCCGAAACAAGACGCCGCTCCGCCCCCCGGCGAGCTGCGTCGGCGTACCCCCCAGGGGGAAAGAGGCGAACCTCTTTCGCGCCTCGGGGAAGGAGATGTTCTCGGTTACTTTTACGGGAATTATCTTCTTCTCCTGGTGAAACTTCTCACAGCTGCGGGACCATGCCGCGTGCGGCCCCTGACAGTTTGCGCAGGTGAAGGTGGTGGAGTCACAATTTTCAGTGGGGTGGTCGTGTGCGGCGCATTTTGCGCAGGTCTGTTTGCCGCGGCAAGAAGTCGTAGCGTGCCCGAACCGCTGGCACTTGTAGCAGCGGCGCGGGTTAGGTATGTACGGACGTACACCACACCTAATGAAACCAGCATTGATGTGCTCAGGAAGTTTTGAACTGCTGAATGTTAAGACTACATGCTTTGTTGGTATTTCTACATTGTCGCGACGGAGGGTGATTCTCCTGACAGCTGTTACGCCCTGATCCTTCAGGCCTTCCAGAAGGTCGGCCTCTGTTTCACTTAGCAGATCTGGCTGAGATATCCCCCCCTGCGAGCTGTTGAGGCTGCGGTGGGTGTGACAGTGATGTCCAGATCTGCCATGGGGGTTTTGGGTCAGGAGATTTGTGGCTTGCTGCTGCGTCTTGACTTCAACCAACACTTCGCCTGTTCGTAGTTTTTTTGCCTCGAAAGATTTGCCAATGATTCCTTCAAGGAACTTGGAGACGAGGAATACAGATTGGGAGGAGACGGGTTTGGATTTGTCTATTGATTCGAGGACCAAAAAACGGGAATAGTTGTCATGTTTTGGAACGTTGTTAGTTGGTAGGGGTGGAAAGGAAACTTCGGTGGGGGCCCCTTTTCGGGGGCCGATCACGTCGGGGGGGGGTTTCGAAAATGCCATATGATACATTGAAAAGCAGGGAGACGGGGGTATTTTCTTCTTTGACCTTACCCTGGTAGCCAAAGAGGTCCCGGAGCTCCCTGCCTGGTAAACAGACAGGGAGCCCATCCGCCGGAGCTTGACCTGGGCTCCGACGGCCACCGTTCGTGGTTTCTAACCCTCCCCCTTTAAAAAACACATCGCCAGGGTTTTGGATCCAGCTTATGTTTGGGGGCTCGGCGTCCGCGGTATCGCCAGTACCGTCACCAAGATTGCTCAAGGTGCCCCGTGCGGGGCGTTCGCAGATGTGTAGTCGTGCTGCTGACCGCTGTGCTTGTTCGCCCAGCGCAAAAAAAATGCTTCCCGCACCCTAATTTTTCGCTGTACGGTAAAAATATCAGTTGATTTTATTTCCTTAGTACCTATATTGACTTCGCTGACTCTTCTCCCGCCTTCAAGAGGCCTTTCATTTTCCTACTGGCAAACCCGGCAGCGAAGCGTCGCATGTGCGCTTGTGCAGCGCTTGTGTGAAGCGACCTTGACTTGGAGCTAGATACAGTGTACAAACTAACAAGTAAAGAAAGGCAAATTCTACCATTCCCAAATGTGTCCTTGCTTAGTTTCAACTGAGCGAACGAATTGCGACGACCCGTCGGCGGCCGGCGGACGAAACGCTGGGCCGACTGACTCTGTCTGAAGGCCGAGGAGCCGTGCAGTAGCGCGGCAAATTGCCAGCTTATCCCCTCCTGACGTCACACGAAAAAAGCCGCAGAAAATGGGCGAGCGTAAAGAGAGGAGGACAGCATTTTCGAATTAAATTTTTTTACTAAATAAAATTGGGGTAACGCGCCCAGGGTGGTCGAAACATGGCCTGGGGACTCCGGACTACAATTTGCGCAAGTAATCCCGCAATGTTTACATATCACTTCAGTGTCCCTTTAATCCTGCGAACCGAGTCTCGAGGGAGTATTGGAGAAATTAGAGGGCAATTATTTGGATGTGATTGGGCTTAGTGAGGTTAGAGAACAGGTGAAGCCTTTACGGTGCTGAAAAATGTTCAGTTCCAATGTGACCGTGGACTAGTGGACAGAAGAGAACTGGGAGTGGGTTTTCTTGTCAATAAAAGCATAGCTGGCAACATAGAACAACACTATAGCATTAACAAAAAGGTAGCAGGTCTTGCAACTAGGCTCAATAAGAGGTACAAACTCAAGGTGGTACAGGGCTACGCGCCCACATCTAGCGACGACGACGGGGTAGTGGAACACTTCTTAGAAGTTGTGTAATCCGAAATGGCTAAAGTAAAAACACAGTATACTGCATTTATGGGATACTTCAATGCTATAGTGGGGAAGAATCAGGGTGGCGACAAGGCAGTTGGTAACAATGTCTGGGCTGTAGAAATATCAGGGAAGACCTACTAGTTGAGCTCGTAGAACGGAATAACCTACGCATCATGAAAATGCCCTCTTGTGCAAACGGGAGAGCCGGAAGTAGACGTTGAGGGTCCCGAATGGGGAGCGTAAAAATGAAATAAACGGCGTAATATCCGATAACCCTGGCGTCCTGCAGGATGTGGTAGTGCTCGGAAGGGTAAAATGAAGTGGCCACCGTATGGTAAGATCGTAAGATCTCGAATCAGGCTCGATTTGAAGAGGGACCGTAACAAGATCTTACGGAATAGGCCGATCAATGAGCTAACAGTAAGACATAAAGGTGAAAAATTCAGGATCGCGTCGCAGTACCGATATTCAGCTGCTACCGAGGAAGCAGAGTTTACGACACAGGAAGGCAGTGACAACCTTAGACGAATTATCACGGAGTGTTTAGTAGAAATCTGGGGCGATGATTGCTGGACAGGATGCTGGCAAACCTTCCCAGGAAACAAAATATCTGATTAGGAAAGAGCAAATGATGACAATCTCCACCCCAGCTGACAGAATTGAACTATCGAAGCTTTCAAAGTTCATCAATAGGAGTAAGACAACTAACATTCGGCACTAAATTCTGGAGAGGGTCGAGCATGCCGTAAAGAATGGTGGCAGCCTGAAAGCAGGGAAGACGCGCCATGGCGTGGGCAAAAATCAGATGTACGCACTTAACTCTTTCGCTACCGCAGAAAATAGACCAATTTTGGGGGGTCCAAGAAAAAAATTTTTTTTTTCCCGCTAAAAAAATTATTTAGGCACTAATTGCAGGCTCACAAAATGTAGATTATTTAACGGGCCCTTTTCCCAAAAACACCAGTTTTTTTTTAAAAGGGTTTTTATATATCGTAGTTGTAAAAAAATTATCAAAATCAAAATTTTTGTCAAGCTGTCGAAAAAAAGAATAAAAAAAGAGTTGTGTCTATCAAACCACCGGTAGTAGAAAAAAAATAAGAATATACATTTTTTTAGGGAAACATTTCAAAAAAAACAACCTAAAAAAAAAGTTCACTTGCGCGGAACAGTTTTTTTAGATATAAAAAAAAATGTTAGCACGCACGGTGCTCGTGTCATGCGGTGAAGCCCAACCTCTAATTCAAAATGTGCAATTTCGGGTGGTTCCCTGGAAGAAATCTGGCGGTTTGACGTTATCAGAGGCACCAATTTGCCCCCACATAACGTAAAAACATCTTGTCAATGGCTGACTTTGCATTTACAGCGACCACAATATTTGGGACAAGCACGCGATGTGGAAAAAAACATGCATGAAGTTGAAAACGGAACGCCGTGGCTGATGTTTGTTGTCGTTCACGGTCAGTTATCTCTCAAAAAAATAAAGCTGAGCTTTATTATCATCTTCTTACTCGCAATTGTAGCCTTGCTCGCAAAAATGAGGTACGATGAGCTAGAATCGTCCCCTGCGATCTTTGGCCGACTAGCAGTCGCCCGCTGAAACAGATCAGCACAACCAGCCTCCTCTATTGCAGCGCTACCTAACATTTTTCAAATGAAACAGTACAAAAACTTATCAGAGACTCCGTCCGAATAGACAGTTCAACTAAGCAGCAACATTAGACACCCAGATATACCATCGCATGAAAACGAAACTGGAAGGCGAACAGCTGGGCCCTGTAAGGCCGGTTTGAAGCGCTGTCCTCGGCGGAACAGATATCTGGCGACTTGGTGTGACCTTTTGACTTGCATCTGAAGTTCTTATCACAGAAATCGGGTTAGGTGGGGGGAAATGAGGAGCGGCGTGCTTTGTTCGAGGATCAGTCGCGGACGCTTCAGGCGCCATGGCAGTTAGCCTTGAAGTTGGGTAACTGCGTAGTAGCGCTAAATATAAATTTCGCGATGCAGAAACGAAACCGAAACTGTTGTAAACTGTTTGCGAATGGTCCTGGGGTAAGTAGAACCACCACAGTACTTAGAACAACTTGCGCAAAGGCAATAAAACTGCCTAAAATCATAAAGTAGCTTTGCAACCAGGCACTGCTTGACATTTTCAGCCGATTTCTGGGATTATTACTGTCAGAGCGGAACCTGACGATTGAAAATCGTTTGCTAGTTCCCCATTCACGCCCTGATAGCAAAAAACAAGCGCTGGTGCAGAGTAATTACGAGTTGCACGCATTCTTCGTTGGTAGCCTGGACGCGCGATGACCACGCCCCTTTTCCACACCCAGGTGATTCAAAAGCGTGTCAAAAATCACGTTTCCATTGTAAAAAATCAAAACAAAACTGATTTTGAAAGGCCATTTTCTGATCTAACTCCGAACAGCTTTACTTGTTCGAGAAACGCCTGGAACGCTATGAAAAGGCGCTCCCAAAAGTATCGATCAAATTGATCGATTTTGATAGGCGCGGTAGCGAAAGAGTTAAACAAGGCAATGGCATCACAAGTAGGGATAAAATAGTCACAGTAGCCAAAGAGTTCTATAGAGATCTGCACAGTAGCCGGGACATCCAGCATAATTCCGAACGAGAAAGTAGTACACAGGAGATAAACATCCCATCAGTAACGACCGAAGAAGTAACGAAGGCGTTGAAAGAAATGAAAGGGGGCCAAGCACCTGGTGAGGATCAGATTGCAACACACCTCTTGAAAGATGGCGGATAAATTGTACTTGAAAAACTGGCAAACCTGTATACGCAATGCGTAATGAACGCACGTGTACCGAAATTTTGGAAGAACGCAAATATAATCGCCAGCAGCTTTTAACTCTTGGTTCCGCCCTTGCGACTGAACAGGAACACGTTAGTCGGGTCCGTGACAATCCCACAACACTAGAAGCAATCACCGAGTACGCCATTGAAAACGGACTCTCGAAAATGCTGTTACGGCCTGATAGAATTCCCCGTTAGTCCTACAATGTGAACTGTTTGCAGCGTGCACTGCTTCCGGTGTGAACCACATTGTCTACAGTGCGAGCTGTACATTTAAGTGTGAACTTTGCATTTTGGTGCCACGGACTGAATTTATTGGGTTCATTTTGTTATTATGACCCCAAGAGTGCAACTGGGTTTACTGTGCGGGTTGTGACCTTCCCGTTTACCGCAATCCTTGCTCTACCCAGGGCCCCATGGCCTCTCGTTTAATAAAGGTTTTTACTCACTCATCCTGATGGGCTTGAAGGGCTTGAGAAATTACCGGCCGATCAGCTTACTGTCAGCAGTCTACAAGGTATTTCCCAATGTAATCGCTATCCGAATTTCTGCAACCTTCGATTTCCGTCAACCTAAAAAACAAACAGGGTTCCTTAAAGGCTATTCAACAAAGAACCAGATTCACATGACCAATCAGTTGATAGAGAAGTCCGCTGAGTATACAGAACCCCTATACATAGAACTGCGAGCTGGGCCTGTTGGTAAATGTTCATGGTGTGAAAAGCCTTATCTATAGGCTACATAGATTATCAGAAAGCATTTGACTCGGTGGAAGCCTCAGCAGTCATTCAGGCATTACGTAACCAAGGTGTACTTGAGCATTATGTAAGAATACTAGAGTATATCTTAATGGGTCCACAGCTACCATCATCGTCCATAGGTAGAGCAGCAAAATACCTATCAGGAAGGGCGTGAGACAATCTCCACAATGTCATTCATAGCATGTTTACAAGAAGTATTCAGGAATTTGGATTGGAAACAGGTGGGAGTAAGTGTTAACGGTGAGTACCTTAATAACCTCAGATTTGCTGATGACGTTGCCTTGCTAAGTAACTCGGGAGACCAATTGCAAAGCATGCTTACCACACTAGACAAGCAGATTAGAACCGTAGGCCTGAAAATATTATGCATAAAACTAAAGTAATGATGAATAACCTCGGGACACCACAGCGATTTCAGATAGGTTGCGAGGCAGTCGAAGTGGTAAGCAAATGTCTACTTCGGCCAAGTAGTGACCTGGGATCCCACCCATGAGGCAGAGATAATTAGAAGGATAATAATACGGTGGAGTGCATTCGGCAGGCATTCTCAGATAATGAACAGCAGCCTACCATTGTCCATGAAGAAGAAAGTGTATTACAGCTGCGTCTTACCCGTAGTTACCTACGGGGCAGAAACTTAGTCTCACTAAGAGGATTCGACTTAACCTGAGGACGACTCAGCGAGCAATGGAACGGAAGATGATAGGTGTAACATTGTGATGGTATTGGTGGCTAGGGCTCGGGATTAACTTCGCACAAACATCACAGGCCCTTGGGAAACTCTATGACGACGTAGACAGAGATGAACATTTATTTGACGAGACAAGTTAACGAGACGAACGTACACTTACAAACAGTATGATACAAGATCCGCTATCCAAAGGACAGAAATTTCGGCTAGGCCCTAAAAACTAGCACGTACAAGTTCAGTTCAAAAACGAGACGGCAAATGAACGAAGCGCCTCACGTGCTCTGGTGCACTTGATGCTGTCGGTGAAACGTCATCGATGCGGCGGCTGTTGATAGGTCGCCACGATATCATCACGTTGCCCAGTAGAGGCCGCCGATTCCAAAGTGCGGCCGTTCAGCAGCAAGTAGATGTGTCTGGCGCTGTAAACTGGCTGTCTCCGGGCGTCCTGGACGACGGCCTCGGAAGACTACGGCACCCGCACCTTGCGGGTAGCCCTAGGAAGACTTCCTCCTGTGATTCCACTACTCCGTCACCAGCCCACCTCTTCTTTCCTACGTCACATTATTGGCTCGGCTATTTTGGCGGTTCTCTTCGGGTGACACCTAGCCGACACATACGCCCACAGAATGATTGTCCACGTTATACAGTTGAACTTTGTCGTCGTCAACGCGATCTTCGATGTGCACACGACCACTGTCCTTTATCTCATCACAAGGCTCCCCACTTAAGAAAGTTTTTGGGGACCCACAACACACTTTCAAAAAACAAGCGAAGAAAAGCCAGGGGCACACGCTAAAGAACGGCCACAAACACTCAAAGGATGTGCGGCGTCTTCGTGGTTTTGTGGGTGACACACAGCCGGGTATTGGTAGGTTACAGTTGTTTGCCGCCAGAAGTTGCTCCTGGGCGGGGCGCAATCCAGCCACCTCATCTTCGCAACAACTCTCCTGCCTGCGATACAAGTGTCATGTATCCGACTGAGTGGATCCGTCGTTCTCCATCTCCACGATCTCACTCCCCTCCGCTGTGAAACCAGTGGCCGCTCCAATGAGTGTGAGTTCACCGAACAGCCTTCTTCGAACATCTCCTGCCCATCTCTGCACATATTATTGTGAAAAAACAACGTGGACGTTTTGATTGACAAGGTAGGCACGAACAGTTTATTGGATCATCTGTTTCTGTAATAAGATAAGAATTTACACAAGACTTTCCCGAAAAGTAGTGTTTGATAGGTACGAACCGGTTGCATTTTCTGGAGGTAAAGGTGAAATTTTCCAACTTTTAGGGACTTGCTCAGCAGGTGTGTACCACGGTGGAAATGTCTCCAGTACCGGGTTCACTATCGTTCTCCGCTACACGCGCGACCTCATATAGGGCATAGACATTCTAAAGGTGTGTTGCGCTAGTGTTGATTGCCTAAACGAAAAAAAATTTAACGGATGCCGTTTGGCACCTCTCAAAGACGAATAATTAACAGGCATCTCTTTGCCTTGCGTGCTGAAGGTATAGTTTTACCTGTTCTCTCTACAAAATTTATTGTGGTTGCGGCGCCCATGCTTCCAGAACAAGCGTTCGACAACTTCTTAGAACCAGTCCTGGAGGGCTGTGCATATATGGATGTCTTGGTTCAATGGTGTATTTTCCCACCTTCCGGTGGCCGCGCAAAGCTGCGGGAGGTAAAACCTTATAACCAATGCGCTGTACTTCCCCAAGGCCCAAAGATACCCTCATTCGACAAATATGCCTCAAACACAATTGCTGCTCTTTCAGTTGCCCTGGTTTCATCTACTGCTTCTCCTCCCATCCGATGAACGTTTCTTGACGTGATACAACCCTTCGCTCTGAAGAACGCCGCACACTGGCCAATGTTGTTTTGCGGTACATAGCCGTATCCGACTTCGCTAGCACCGAGGCTATGCTGTCAGTTCCAGAATCTCGAACGCAGCACGTCATACATGCTGGCTCGGCAGCACCCATTTGGCAGGTATCCGTCGAATCCGTACGTGTCCTATCAGAGGCAAAGTAACCAGCTACCAAGTCGACAACGAGTTGCAGCAACGAGTGTATCTGGTCGACAACGAGTTGCAGCAACGAGTGTATCAGGCCACGTGTAGCCCTTGGGCCGCACCGCCATTCTTGTAAAAAAGCATGCCTCCTGCGGATTGTGCGTGGACTATTGCTTTCTGAATCACTTTACACAACAGGATGTGACACTTTCGTCCCGAACTGACGCTGCTCTTGATTGCTTCCACTCGGCTTCCTACTTTTCATCTTGAGACTTGAGGTCTGTATAGTAGCACATTTGTATGCATCCCAAGACAAAAAAGACCGCTTTCGTCCGCCCAGATGGACTATACAAATTAAGTGTTATTTCCCTTCGGAGTGCGTTATGGGCTTGCCACCACGGAACGAATAATGGGCACGGTTTTGCCGGGGGCTGAAGCAGGACAGGTGGGGGTTATTTGGGTGACGTCATTTTCGGCCGCAAATTCACCGAGCACATCGCACGCCTAGCTCTGTTGTGAAAGCATTCAGAACGCGGACATCGAATGAAATGAAACGTCTCGACGAGTGCCAGGCTCATGTATCTTGGTGAAGAGAATAGCCTCGGCACAGACCGTCACAAGAAAAGAGCTGCCGACTATTTTTCGCCACCCGAGTCTGTTAAGAAATTGAGAAGTTTACTTTGCCTGTGTTTGTATTTCGGACACTTTTTGCCACAATTTTCTGATGGCGCGTCACCTTTAATGTGCCTGGTACGAAAACACGTCCCCTTCGTCTGGACTCCTGCATGTGACAAAGCGCTTCGCTCAAATTTTTGCAGACATCAAGGCCAGTGCTTTGTCAAATTGATTCATGGGCTCCAACAAAAAATCATACGGACGCCAGAAAATTGGGCAGTGGGCCGCGCTTGTTCGCGTCATGTTGGCCAGAAGCACGTGATTACTAATGGCCGTTGTTCACTGAGCAAAGCTGAAGCAAAAAACACCGTCACGGAACAAGAGTGCGTTGCCCTAATTTTCGTCGTGCAACGCTTCCGGTCGTACCTCGACCACCACAGTTTTACCATCATCGTGCATATCCACTCGCTGTGCTGGCTTGGGAATTTTCGCGATCCCTCCGGCCGGCATGCAGGGTGGGCCTTGCGGCATCGGCACTGTGACTCTACGATCACCTACAAGAGCGGCGGCAAACATTCCGACGCAGATTGTATTTCACGGCTGCCAGTCGAAACAACAAATGACGACTCTGACAACGCTCATGGCTATCTTGCTGGTGTAGGAATCGAAATAGCTGATTTCAAAAAGTTCAAGCGTAAATATTAACTAGATGAAAACCTTCATCCACTGTTTGATCGTGCGCGTGACTGTACAGCACAGAACTCAAGAAGAGGAACTACTCGTCCTAAACGTCGCTAGTTCTACCTGTTGTTTTATAAAGTTTGTGCGTTCAGTTATTAACACTGTGCAGAATGGCGCCACTGCCGAACACATGGCCTTTGATCGGTTGATTCACCGCAAGCGCCAACGCTTCTAGTGGCAAAAATGTGTCACGTGACGGAAGGCTACGATGCTTTCAGTAGTTTGTACAGATGCCTCACAGAAATTTTTGCAGCGATCCTAGGCCGGCATCACATCTAAAATCGATTTTGATTGTCCCGGACGCGAGCTTCCACAAATCGGCAGCACTAGCGAAATCGCTTTCGGCGTGACGAAACATCGGCCTGCGTGTCTGACCGGTTCAGGGTGACGTCATATAGTCGTTTTCGGAACCGCAAACGATATCCTGCGCTGTGCGCTGGTGTTGTCGGTGGTATTCGTTTGGGCAGCAGACGTACGGGTGTAGCTGTGTGAGCAATGCTTGTAAACTTTGCGCACTTTGCTTGTTCGACGTCTTTGCTCTTCATTTTGTACCCGGCGCATGCTGTTCCCTTGCACGTGTGCTGAAAACTGCGCGGTGCCGGCACCGCGCCGTGCGCAGTGTCTACGCGCACCACGGCGACGCGGTGGTACGCGTCGCCGAGCTCGACCAAGTTGTGCTATGGCAAGCTCGCGGAATGCGAAGTACTGCTCGTGGAAGCCTGTCCGAGCAAATCGACGACGATTCCAAGATGCATTCTTTTCCACGCGATTACATGCAGCGCTAAACGTGGACTGAGTTCGTGCGCGTCGGCGGCCCCAAGAACTGTCGCCCAAGCCAGCGGGCTCAGCGTTGCTCGCGTCAGCTTGGGTGTTGGGAACTTCAGGCTTAGTATCGTGGCGAATATTTGATCGCCGGTATCTGTACAACTGCAAATGATCATCCCTTACACAACATTTCCCCACTCTATCATCCTCTTTTTCGCATACTGAGCTTTATTTGGCGATAATTTCCGTTTCAGTGATCGGTGACCAAGACATCTGTCGTGGCCTGTTTTGATTACAGCGCGCAGGTGGCGCCATCTTTCGGCCACTCGCCGCACCGCGGTGCCGGAAGTGCTGGGTCGGAGCGCCGAACCTCCGCTGCCGGTCAGCGTAGGCTTACAATCGCGGCCAATATCTGAACGCCGCTTTTAAATTCAGCGCTGATAACAACCCCTAGGACAATTTTGCAACACACTAAAATCTACTATCTCGCTTGTGGAACTTCTTTTTCGCGATCAGATTCATTAGAAGAGTGGCGACAAGCTGTTGCCGTCACGGTCTGCACCGGTTCGAGCCGCAGTGATATTAAAAAAACGGACAGTGGCGAAGACATCGCCGGCCTAATCGCCTGGCCAAATAAAGTTGTTCGGTCTGTCGGGTGGCAGCGACTCATCCGAGTGTGACGATTCAGACGACATGTCGACTGCGCCGGCGAGTGCGGACCATATGCCATCGTAGGAGACGATGCGGTGAACGTCCCTGACATCACGGGTGAGACCGTGACGCAAGGCTGCCGCGCTTGCAGGCTGGCCTTCGAACGGCCATTTTCCCACGCGGCCACCAAATTTGAAACTGGTTGCAATAAACGTGCTATAATTAATTCCGTGTTGGCGGCTGACGGCTTTAGGTTCGATTTTCGTAATTACTGGGCCAATCGGTATTCTTTACGGCATAAAAACTGAAAGCGAGAAATTTCGTGTCAGTACTCCTTTAAGGTTACACCTATTATATTCCGTGCTATTGCTCGCTGAGTCGTCCTCAATATAATTTGAACACTTTTACTGCGCCTCCAAGTATTTGGCTCGCAAGTGAGTATCGGCAAAATGCAGCATCATATATTTTCTTCTTCAGGGACACTGCGAGGCTTTTATCTATTATCTGAAAGTGATTTGCGAATGCACTCGACCTCATTCTTATCCTTCTAATTATCTCAGCCTCATATTTAAGATCCGGGGCCCCTTCTTGGCGTAAGAATATATTGTGACGAAGCAAAAGACGACGTAGCTGTTTTGAAAGCAAACAAATTTATTGGAGTGATCTTGTGCTCCTCTAAAAAAAACTAAAAAAATACACATGACGCGAAGCAGCAGTCAAAAAAGTGATCTGTGCGGGCAAGCGTCCGCGTGTCAAACACCACTGCGTCTGCTCTGCAGCCTTTTATCTTTCGCCGCACGCCTTCCTAGAACCGTCGATTTAGATCCAGAAAATTGTAGATCAAATAATTGTATTTCAGGTCAGAGACGTTAAGACGAAAGGCTCTCCTTAATCGAATGAGCAAACCCGTTAGGCATAAAAATAAAGGAAACATGCGCTTTCTTTGGGACACAGATACCACAGCCGGGAGAAGCCGGGCGGAAAAACAAACCATAAATAAACAAACCCAAAGCATGGTTCTCGGCATTATATCCTCTCAGACTGCACTGACTGAATGCTAAAACAAAATACCAGTCCGGATAAACAGCAAAAAAAGTTCATCGTCTTGCGCAGTAAGGTTTCAGGCGAACCACGTAGACGACGTGAGGTCGCGTGCGTGCTCGTGATGTGTCGGAATCACTATGGGGGATCACTTCGTAGGTAAGTTGGGCAACAAGTCGTAGAATCCGGTAGGGTCCGAAATACCGTCGCAAAAGCTTCTTACTGAGTATGCGTCCTCGGATGGGAGTCCAAACATATAGACGATCTCGTGGGTGGTACTCGGCGTCTAGGCGTCGGAGTTTGCAGCGTCCGGCATTTACCAGCTGCTGGTGCATTATACGAACTCGAGCGAGCTGACGGGACTCTTCCGCGCGTTGAA
Source organism: Haemaphysalis longicornis (assembly GCA_013339765.2). Lineage (NCBI taxonomy): Eukaryota > Metazoa > Arthropoda > Arachnida > Ixodida > Ixodidae > Haemaphysalis > Haemaphysalis longicornis. The sequence goes on along the minus strand of CM023453.1, from coordinate 159,490,463 downwards.
AGTATCCTTGGACGTCGGCGTTGAGGTCGTCGTATTCTACGTGCGGAAGCGTGGAGTCGGGCGTCGTATCCGGCTGTCTTCCCTAAACTAGCTTGAGCGGTGTCATCTGCGTAGTGTCCTTTGTCACTGCGTTGTCCGCAAATATGACACACGGGAGAACTTCGTCCCAAGTCGCATGTTCAACTTCGATGAACATAGACAGCATATCCGCAATCGTCTTGTTCCGACATTCTATTAGTCCGTTCATTTGGCGGTGGTACGCCGTTGTTCTTCGGTGATCCGTGTTGCTGTAGCATAATTATGCTTGCATCAGATCAGCAGTAAAAACCGTTTCGCGGACTGTGATTAGGACTTCAGGGACGCCATGTCGCAGCACAGGTTGGTTTATGAGAAACTTTGCGACTTCTTGTGCAGCCCCCTTCGGAAGAGCGGCCTTCTGTGCGCAGCGCGTCATATTGTGTGTCGCTCCGAGAATGCACTTGTTTCTCGGATTATGACGTAGGAAACGGGCCCAGAGTGTCCATTGCAATCTGTTGGAAGGGTCTCGACGCGACGGCAATTGGCTGCAAAGTACAGAAGGTCTCGTCGGCGGCGTTGTTTGTCGTTGGCAGTCACGGCATCTGCAGACGTAGTGGGTGACGTAAGAATTAAGGCGAGGCCAGTAGTACCTCACATTGATTTTTTCCAATGGTTTGAGCTGTGCCAAAATTTCCGGAAGCCGGGGTCGTCGTGGCACACTTCAAAAATTTGGTCAAGAAGGTCTGTGGGGATTACGAGAAGATAATTCATTCTCGTCCCGGGGCTAAAAATCTTCTTTACGAGGACGGTGCTTTTCAGGCTGAATGGTGGTAAGCTTCGTTTGAATGCTTCAGGCACAGCGACGTTGCGTCCTTCGAGGTAGTTGATCATGACTGGTAAGTTGGGGTCGGGGCGCTTCTGGCCGGATAAGTCACCCTCCGTCATGACTCCTAAGAACGCGCTGTATTTATAGGTGTCTTGTGGTGGTGGGTCGAAAGAGCGCGGGACAGGCAATCGGCGTCGCAGTGTTTTCTGCCGGACTTATCGGCGATTGTAACATCGACCTCTTGCAGGTGCAAGCTCCACGGCCCAAGACGGCCACAGGGGTCCTTCAAATATGCGAGCCAACACTGCGCATTTTCGTCTGTCACAACCTTGAACGGCCTACCGTACACGTATGGGTGAAATTTTGATATGGCCCATATAATTTCTAAACACACTTTCTCGGAGGCTGAGTAGTTTTTCTCTTTCTTCGACAGACTACGGCTGATAAAGGCAATTACCTTTTCGCAACCGCGTTGCTTTTGGACGAGGATGGCGCCAAAACCTACATCACTGGCGTCCGTGTGCATTTCCGTTTCGGCATTTTCGTCGACATCAGCGAGCGAAATCAGCGAGGTGGTTGCAGTCGTTGTTGTAGCTCGCAGAATGCTCTTTTTGGGCGTTTTCCCAGCTGAAGGGGTGCTATCGTTCTTCAAACGCGTTAGTGACAGCAATACTTGCCATATTTGCGACGAAGCGCCTCTAGTATGCGGGAAGTACGAGGAATCTTCGCACGCCCTTCCTGCCTTTCGGTCTTGGGATGTTCGCTGTGGCTGAACCTTTCGCTGGGTCAGGCAGGACTCCGCGGCGATGATGACAATGCCGAAAAACTTGAGTTTCTCTTACTCAAAGCGGCTCTTTTCAGGCTTACGCATTAACCCCGACTTGCGAATAGCCTTGAGTACAGACTCTAATCTTGCAAGGTGTTAGTCGAATTTTCCGTGGAATACCACAAGGTTGTCAAGGTATACGAGACAGGTGTGCCACTTTAGGCCAGCTAGCAAGGTCTGCATGACTCAGTGAAAGGTTGATGGTGCCGTGTACAGCCCGACGGGCATCACCTTGAACTTGTAAAGGGTGTCCGCGGTTATGAATCAGTGATCTCTCGGTCTCTCTTGTCCACTTCTATTTGTCAGTATCCTGTCTTTGGATCCATCAATCGATGAGAAGTACTTCGCGTGGCAGAGGTGGTCGAGGGCGTCGTCAATTTGGGGCAGGGGGTAAACGTCCTTTTTAGTGATTTTGTTCACTCGCCGGTGGTTACGCAAAACCTAATGTGCCGTCTATGGTGACACCGGATGTACAGTCTTTGTCAAAATTTTGTGGGCCATGGCGACCATGGCCGGAGCTGGTGGGTGGCCGAGCAGGGGCGGCTGCGCTTGCTGCTGTCGGCTGGTTGCGCGGCTAAAGAGAGTTAGGGGAACTTTCGCGATTCCTTTTGTACTATCGCTGGCGCGATAAGTGCACTGGGGCCGGTTTCTCAGAGTGGGCGCACTCCGCGTCAGCGCATGCACTTTGCGCAGCACTTGTCGCGCCGTCCGCACTACAAAAGCAAGAGCAAAAGTTCCCCTCGCTCTCTTTAGCTGCGCAACCAGCCGACAGCGGCAACTCCAGCGCCCCTGCTTGGCCACGCGCCTGCTCCGGCCATGGTCGCCGTGGCCCACAAAATTTTGACTAAGACTGTACACGTTCCACTTGGGGTTATTAGATAGCCTCCTGCTCTGCGTACCTGGGGACCGTCCCATCTAGTCGTAAGTTTTTTTCAGTTTAAAGATATTTTATCTGCTTATTACTGAGTAGCAGGCTCCAGTGTCTATGAAGGCGACTACAATAAAGCCGTCGATGGACACCTTGACGTAAGACGCCGCCTTCCTCGAGTTCTGGGTTCATCGGGGCGTCGCAACTGTCCGTCGTAGTTCTCGTCGTCTTCTCAGCGGCAGGCTCGGTCATGTCGGGTAGGCGTCGCGCCTCGTGGCTGTCGTCGTGTTCGGCAGTCACGTCAGGGTTAGGTCGTGTTATCGGAATAAGGGCATGTCGTGAATCACGGTGTTCGGTGCGTCCTTGCGTCGTTGGAGCGTTTTCGGTTTTCTGCCGTTGTGCAACTTCACCTCCAGAAGTTTCTGTCTTCAGTTTCCCTGCGCAGGCTGGGGGCTCTTCCACGTGCGATGTCAGCATTGCTACGACGGTTTGGCGACTGGTATGGGTAGGGTGAAGGTGAACGGTTGAAACGGGCTGGTCCGCTGCTGGCATTGGACATGTATTCTACGATTTCAGATGGGCGCTGGCCGGATCGGGGGCGTGGTGCATCGACGGAGTCACGAATCAATGTATGTCACGAAGCCAAAGACGACGAAGTTATTTTGAAGGCAAACACGTTTTTTGGAGCGAACATGTGCTCTCTTTACAACCCAAAGTTTACACAGGTGGCGAAACACCGGCCAACAAAGTGACATGTGCAAGCGAGCGTCGGCGAGTCGAATACGACTGCGTCTGCTCTGCAGGCTTTTATCTTTTGCCGCAAGTATTTCTAGAACCGTCGATTTGCATCTAGAACATTGTGGTTCAAGCAAGACTATTCCAGGCCAAAGACGCTAGGGCGAAACGCTCCCCTTATCCGAAAGAGATAACCTCTGCTGCAAAAAAATAAAGAAGGTAACATGCGCTTCGCTTGGAAAACAAATAACACAGCCGGGCGCAGCTAGGCAGAACAAAACAAACCATAAATAAACAAACCCAATGAATGGTTCGTGGCACTCTATTCGCGTACCACTTCCACCGACTCCCCAGATATCTCAAACGGCTGTGTTCTTCCGAAGTTATTACCCGTTATTTTAGTTTTATGCATGTTCATTTCCAGAACCACGACTCTACTCTGCTTGTCTATTGCGGTAATAACACCTTGTAATTTTTCCATCTTCCAACCGGTTACTTATCAAGACACCGTCATCAGAAAATCTGAGGTGAGTGAGACCTTCTCTATTAACGCTCACTCCCACCTGTTCCCAGTCGAGTGTTCTGAATTCCCTTATTCACATGATGTCAATAATATCGCAGAGATTATGTCCCTGTCTGACGCCCTTCCTTATAGATATCTTACTGCTCTCCTCATAAAGACTATGGCAGCTGTGGACCCATTCTAGATATCCTCTCGCAATCTTACATAATGTTTGTCTACGTCCTGAGTCCGCATTGGCTGCATGACCGCTGAGGTTTCGACCGAGGCAACTGCTTTCTCACAATCAATGAATACTATATAAATATAAAACGGTTCGGAGTGCTCCGCGCATTTCTCTATCACCTGACAGATCACGGAAGTGTGGTCTATTGTTGAATAGTTTTATGATGCCCGGCTTGTTCATTACGTTAACTGAAATCTAGGATTAATGAAATACTATTAGCAATTATCCTGGTGAGTACGTTATAGACGACTGACGCTTAATCTGATAAGCACTTCATGTTTCAACTTCCTAACGCCAAATTGTTTTATGAATTAGCATCATGTGCGCGTTCTTCCAAGTTGCCGGTACACGCGCGTTGATTAGGCATTGCGAGTACACGTATACAGGTTTGCCGGTTTTGTATTACAATTTTCCCCACATCATTTAAGAGGTCTGTTTTGATCTTATCCTCGAGAGGTGCTTTGTCCAGTAGAATTTCTTTCAAATCCTTCTTTGCTTCATAGGTCGTTACTTGTGGGATGCCTACCTTCACTGAAGTACTTCTCTATTCGGTAATATCTGGGATGTCGCGGGTACAGTACAGATCTCTGTAGAACTCCTCGCCTACTATAGCTATTTTATCTCAATTAGGTATGAGTTCGGCTTTCTTGTCTTTAGGGCATACGTCTGATTTTTCCTCATGGCAAGGCCCCTTTTCAGTGTTTTCGAGTTGCCTCTGTACTTTTTAGCATGCTCAATGGTCTGCATAACATATTTCCGTATTTCTGATGCTTTATGCCTATTGTTGAAGTTCAAAATCTTCGCCAGCTCTATTTTGTGAGCTGGGGTGGAGACTGTCATACTTTACCATTTATTAATTAAATCTTTGTTCTCCTGGGGGAAATTACTAGCATCCTGTGTAGCGATCTTACCCCCGACTTCTGTTGGGCACTTTGTGATAATGCGGGTACGATTGTCGCGCGCATCCCCGTTTTGCGCTGAATATCGCTTCTGCACCGCGATCCCGAATTCTTCAACTTTCAGTGTTACTGTAACCTCATTTTTGGCTTCTTTTGTGCTAGCTTGTAACAGCCCTTTCTATATTTTGCCTAATTGATGATGCCACCCTTTCGTGGTCACCCTTCCGAGCACTTCCACATTCTGCATGATGCCAGGTTCATCGCATAGCATTAGGCCTACTGCATTTGTACACTCCCCATTTCTGCTCCTGCAAGGCCTCTTCCTGCTCTCCGGTTGAAGAAAAAGGTATTTCTAACGCGTAGTACATTTATTCCGCGAACTCTACTAATAGGTCCCCTGTGTTACTCTTACCACGCAGCCCATAGGTCCCAACTGCTTTGTCTCCTGCCTGATTCTTGTCTATTTTAGCATGGTAGTCTCTCATAACTACGGCATACTGTGTCTTTAATTTAGCCATTGCCAATTGCACAGAATAATAGAAGCGTTCAACAAGACTACCATGTCGTCGTGGCTGGATATAGGTGCGTAGCCTTGTAGAACCATAAGTTTCTACTTCTTGTAAGCCTAATTACAAGACCAGATATCCTTTTGTTAATGCTGTAGTAGTCGTGTATGTTACCAGCTATGTTTTTATTGCCTTTATATATCGCTCCCCTTCTCTTGTGTCTACCAGACCACGGTACCATAGGACGCGTTCATTTTTCCGTACTCCAGAGGCTTCACTTGTCCTGCTAAAGTCGCTAATCCTTATTAAATTTCACATATTAAATCATTCTTAATAATTATTCCTTATTAAAATATATATTATGGTGCTATAACTCATTTAACAACAACTATAGACTCGCTTTGCTGGATAAACGTCTCCTGTTAAACCTTCCAGTGCCAGATCCAATTGCCACCTGTGTAGATCATAGCATTCTTAGAACCCTCTGCTGCCTCACAGCTATGACCGCTGCCGTGGTCTATTGCTTCGCAGCCGCTGCGGACTGAGGTCCGTGAGTTAACTGGCGTATTCATAAGAGGTTGTGGTCATTACTATACCAGGATGGCCAAAGCTGCTCTGGTGAGAGAGTGCGTTACTAGCAATGGTCGCGGGATCAGGCCACACAACAAGCCTCCTTCTGCATTTCATCAATACACGCCTTTTTTATTCAGTAGGAATTACGCTGGCTCGGGTTTTGAACCAGGGTCTTCCTGCACGCTTGACCAAATATCTGATTCTACGCCCCCGTTTTCTACCTTTACGCCACCGCTTGGACCATCAAACAGCGACAATTGTGGCAACTGCGCGACAGAAGAAACTCCGCAGCCCCTTCTAATAGAATACCCACAATACTAGGCTTCTTGCTACAAACTACTTAACACATTCCCCTCGTTACTCCTGCACTATACAATGTCCAATGCGCTCCTATTTTACCAGGCACGAACCAGTACAAGAGAAGCCAATGCGGTCTCTGATCTTGTGCCTATTGGAACTGGCCCCAAATACCGCCAAGTATTCCATTGCAAGACCGTTCAAAGCGCAAAACGTAAAACGAAAGACGACGAGAGGCACAGGGACACGAGCGTGTCCCTGTGCCTCTCGTCGTCTTTCGTTTTACGTTTTGCGCTTTGAACGGTCTTGCAATGGAATACCAACTTGCCCAGAAATCCGCCTTAATAAGTAAACCATCTCTGCGCCATCCTGTTCTCCTCCTACATTACGTGCCTAATTAACGTTATTTTTTATTCTTCATCTACTTATTACCTCTTTTCCTATATTCTTCTCTATCTCTTCTACGTATTGAGCTGTCTTCTTACGACAGACCGTTAGTGGGAGAGTATGTTCTCTTCACTTTTCGTTATAACCGTTCACACAGACCACTTAGGGCTTCCGAAAATAGCACTAATCGACACGAATCATGCTCTAAGCTCGCCTGCAAGCAAGTTTTTCCGGTATCCCGCTGCTCGTCTCTCGTGATGCGGTGATTCACGTTTGTTTCCTCTTGGCCCTCCGCCGTGTACACCAAGGTAGCACTTCTTCCCGCTACTCGTCCACCATGCTGCTACTACATGACCAAGGCGACGAATCTCGGCACGGGGATGCCTTTTCCAATGTAACAGGAGTGCAGGGGGCAGACCCATCATGACACGTACGATGAGAAGATAGTCGAAGAGAGCAGAACCCTTTAGTTTCTGAAAAAACCTCTGCAGCAAAATAAGCAACTAGGGCGACATTCTGTGTGCAATGTTTTAAATATGTTTAGGGCGTGATCTCGGCTACATAGCTCGAAAGGGGGATTTTTACAGGCGTGAGCAGGGTATTACTTACCGGGTCCCCGCATTTGTATGTCGTGGTGGTGTATCTTAATTCCGTGTGAGCCCTGCACCAAAAAAGTACCGTTTTGCCGATGAACCATCGCCCGTTTATTAGTACAAAAACATAAAATATCGGGCTCACAAAGCGCAAAAAGGCGCGTGTTTGCGTGCACAAAGGCACCATTTTCGTTAGCTACCAATACTGAAACTGCCTTATCTGCACAGCAGCAGACTTAAATGATACTCTTTCTATCCCTGGAGGGTAGAGCAGATGTATATTTTACAATGCAAAAATTATATTTGACTATCCTGCTCCGTACAATGGTGATCATGGCACTCAAATAGCCTATGAAGAAAACACAAATATGGCGAAATCAAAATTAATAAAGTCGGTTACTTTATTCCTAGCCTATGCCCCAACATCAGAGTTTGGTTACAGATACTTTCATACATAGAGAACGTCGGATCACCGATATATGCACAGACTAACGAAGGTCATATGCTTCAAAGTTTTGGAAACATAGCCTTGGAACAGCACAAAGGGATGAAGATGAGTGATAGACGGGACGCAGCCTAGACAAGGGTTTGTTGCAAGGGTTTGTTGCAAGGGTTTGTTTGTCGCAGCCTAGACGCAACAAGGGTTTGTTGCAAAAAATTATTATACAGAAATTCTGTTCCACAAACAAAACGAAAGACAGGAAAAGAAACATGTAGACTTTTCAACGTGTGTCAACAGCCATTTGGTGCTGTTAACCAACAAGCAAAATGCTTCTTTATTTGGTGGTAACACGGAAGCTGCACTGACGGCTTGAAATGTCTATGTGCTTATTTATTAAAGCAAAATGGAGAGACGAGCTAGTTGGTTCGCAATTTCAATGACTGAAACTTAAGCGCAAACATTTTTCACAGGGACGAGAAAGGGAACGACAGAGGCGCTTACTATCAACTGAAAGTTTTAATGAAAACGAATACACATTCATACCACCCCCAGACCGAACAACCAAGCACGTGTGCCCTTCGCACATGCCTACGGCCGTACAAGAGAACCGCCCCATTCCCTTCCCGTTTCTGTTCTCCTTTCCCTCATCCTGCACCCCCTCTCCTTGAGAAGTTGCACTTCTTTATCTAAAATACTCAGCGACGGGTGACTTATACAATCGGGACCCTTAATCCGGATATGGAAGGCTTCTGCAAGTTCCCTGGTGGCACGGTCTCTGTGCTTAAAAACTACTAACGTGTCCGTGAAGTGTGGCTGACAACGTGGCTGATAACCGCATTTAGAACAGTGCTGCGCCAGGTGTGTGTAGGGCTTTCCTTTCAAAGAGGAATGATGCTCCCTCAGGCGTACATTTAGACAGCGGCCGGTCTGATCGACGTACACCCGGCCACAGGACATTGGAATGCAGTAAACAACATTAGTCAAGCAACAAACAAATTGGAGCCCGCGTTTTATCAAACAACCTCGTGGGGGGGGAATCGCCCCGGGAATCGAGCCTGTTGCTCACCATGGCGCATAAACTGCCCAGCTTGTTCCTGGCCCAGAACACCACCTTGACGCCGAATCTGTCAGCTGTCTTCTTGAGGCGATGCGACAGCGCATGTACATAGGGAATCACTGCCACTTTTTTGCTCTGTTGGGGTATCTGTTATGTGATGCGCGAACCCTTTCAACTGTTTCACAATACGCTGACAGATTTATTTATGATTTATTTATGATTTAATTTATTATTTCTATTATTTAATTTATTTATGATTTAATTTATGATTTATTTATTATTTAAGATTTATTTATGACAGATTTATTATGACTGCTTATTTATTACCCGTTTTTCTTGCCTTGTTGCAGTGGATTGCAGCGTATAAGTAATTTTGTGCTATAAAAGCCTCTTAGTCTGCGCTGTGTCCCGTCTAGGCCTCATCCGCGTCCATTAGCGTCGTGCCCAGAATGCTATACAGAGAGATATTATAGGCAAGCATTCCTGCGTCGTTTCATTCGTTTTCCGCAATCGCCAGTGCACGTGACAAAATGACACACATACTGCGTTCCACTGACATTGATCGACATTATATTGGAAGGTGTCTTCTCCGTACTGATACACTGGGGCCCCAGAAGAAAGGCAGCTATGCATGAACCTGCCAGGCAGACATCTACAGCGCACTTCTAGTCTTGTCTGGTCAAGCATTCTGACACTTGGATCTCGGTTTTCAACAGGTCAATACTATGTGGCAGCCCAGTAGTTCTTGAATTGACATCGAAAACAAGCAACGAGTAACGGCGAAAGGTAGAGCATGGTACTGGCACTGACGCATAGCTGACTGCGAGACTTCTGGGAAATATATACGGTAAATGTTAAGGCAAGAAGAAACATAACATGCCAAAGAACTACAAGTTGCCGCGACATCGCCACTACGATGTGGTGACGTACTGCACAGATAGGAGATTTCTGTGCCCGAACGCGGGGCAGAAACGAACCTTTTTCTTCTTTTGTTGCTATCTTATAAGCCTCAATATTTTGCGTATTATGGTCTTCAAATTTCAAGGCACATCCGATGTCAACTGAAGGAAACTGGTGGGTAAGCTTCCCTTCTGATGTGCTATTGGGAAAACAATCCACCTATCTGGACACGGTTTAAACACATCGTGGTAGGTATGCCATGGTAATTCGATGTTTTGTTTTTGCGTGCGGCATTTCTGTTTCCTTGCTGCCTTGATATCTTTAGGGGACTACAGCTTAGATTGCACAAGGACAGAAGGGAGGAGAGCTGGACACACACAAACGCTGACACGAACACTTTATTGAAAGAAATGCACACGCATATATATGCGCAGTAGCCACACTATACTGCTTGTTTATCAGCGACGCATGTGTAGGAAGTTAAATTCCTTCTTTGACAGTGCTACGGACGGTGAGATGACACATCCCTTTCCCAACCTGTTATTCAGTTCGGCTTCTATATTCTCTCGTGCGGTATGGTGGAAACATTTTTTTATGCCACAGCTGTTTGTCGAAGAAAGGCACGCATACTTTCGGTGTGTGCCTTACAGTGTGTGACTATCGAAAGCCACACATCCATTTGATAGTCAGTGCGCGCATGCACCGACTATCCCACAACTTTAAAAAGTTGCCTAACGGTCAGACGTGGGATTCGGGTTTTCTACTTCAAACAAGGTTTGAAGCTCTGCAGAATGGGCGACCCATAGGTCATTCGGAAAAAAGCTGCGGCATTAAGCACAGGACGGCCTATATTGTATGCGCAGAAGGTGTTGCCGACAAATTTCAACTTTCTTGCAAACAAGTTTACTCTGGGCAGACCGGAAGATGTTTAAATGATAGCTTAAGGGAGCATGCCACCAAAGTTAATAACGCGCTGGGAAGGAAACGTGAGCGACGGGTTTTTAGCCAAGCAATGCTCCACGCTCGGATGTGTGCCTTTCTTCGACAAAACAGTTGTGGTAAATAAGTGCTCTTACCTTATCGCATGACAGATCATAAATGCTAAACTCATTTAGAGGTTAGGACTGGCGTGCGTCAGCTCACCGACCGTAGCACTGTCAAAGATGGAATTTAACTTGCTACGAATGGGCCGTTGATAAACAAGCAGTATAGTGTGGCTAGTGCGCTTAGATATGTGTGTGTATTTCTTTCAATAAACTGCTTGTCCCAGCACTTGTGTGTGTCTAGTTCTCCTTCCTTCTGTCCGTGTGCAAGCTGCCCTGTAGTCCCCATACTCTTGTTCACCTAGCAAGCCCAAAGTTCCACTTTAGTGCGTTTCATACCATATCTGCCGCATTTCTACGCCAGACGTAAAAGTAATAAACGTCAATGGAAGTGAGCGCACTTGCGAATTGCGATGTCTCTGCTCCTTGCTTGTTTATAAGCGCTGAGAAATCAGGTATATAAAACAATTGCTCGCTCTGAGCATTTACGTTGACCATTTGAATACTGCCGTAATCTCCGGCACCGCCGCTCTTAAAAAATGGCGAACGAATCGGTATGCAAGAACCAATTCATTTCGTCCCCCATAACACGTCTAATATTTACATGCTTAGAGATAATATATATTTTTAATCATTATTAACATCGTCTCGTTCCAATCTCTGAGCACTGTAAGTGTTTTCGCATCATGCAATTCAACCTTTCTTGTCTAAAGTAGGAAAGCGAATCGCTTACGGAAATGAACCCTGTGTAATTAAAGGCAGGTACAGTAATAAAAATAGCGTCCAGAAAGGACGCCGACTGGATGAATCAGCTTGAAATACTCTGCACACTGCTGAAAAATGTCCAAACGTTCATGAACGCCTAATTCACCATGCGTTTTTATTTGGGCTAAGAATAATTTGGGCTAGTTGGGGCTCGTTTAGGCTAAGAATAATTTTTTGTACAAGTCTTCATGTTAAACTCGTTTAAAATTTGTTATTGGCTTAATACAACCTGTCGTATTATTGCTTATAGGGCAATGAAAAATTGGTAAAAAAACATTCTCGCGAATCACCTTTATAAGCCGCCAGACCCCATACAATTGTTAAGAACTGAGGTCTGCTCACCTTGCATTGTAGTACACCTAAACAAACTAGCGTTTGTTTTGTAAATCATTGCCAACTTCACTGTTACGCCAGATTCAAGAACTTTCTTATCACGCTAGTCTAGGACGTATAGTTCTATCTGATTTTGTCAATTAAAACCGGCGTATGACGAATCGCAATTTACTAGCAATTCTAATTTTGATGATGGCGAAGGGAGTGGGCGCGACACTTCTCAGCGAGAAGAATGTGATGAAAACCTGTTCTTTGTTCACCAACCATGCCTTCTCGGGGGGCCTTGATACTATATAGGCGACCCAAAAAAGTGCCTGCCTGAACCGGCTTCTCGTGAGGTCTATGTGACCTACTATCAATGAACCGAACAAACAATTTTTAAAACACGAAACAGTACCTCATTTTTTTGGTAAGATATTTAAATAACTATACAAAAAGAGGTAACAGCACAAGGCTGGAAGGGCACCCCTCAGATATTCACTGAAAACTGTGGGGGGACGGAGACAGAGACAGAATATATAAACTACCGACCCCTTCCTGAAAGCACCCGTCTGCGCCACACCACCCAACGAGCAATGCTTGAGAAAAACCTGCGCTTCGCTTTTGAACAGACTGGTCACTACCTGTTGTTAGAACTACAGAAACGGCCATCTCTTCACTGTAGTGCTGCCCTGCACACAAGTTTTCAATTGCATGCCCTCATTTTTGTGCTTGGTGCAGTGCAGTCAAACATTGGGAACGTAGGCCATATGGATAACTTGTTAATTGAGGTAGTGACGTTTTATGACCGGTGTTGGGAACACCCTCGGCCAACGAAGTTCATTTTTGATTCATTGTAGGGTTTAATGCGCGGACGCAACGCAGGCGATGAGGTGCACCGTAGTGGAGGGCTCCAGATTAGTTTTGACCACCTGGAGATCTCTAACGTGCGCCAAAATCTCCAACACACGGGCGCTTTTGCTTAGATAAACCAACTAGCAAACCCATCCTGGGCATTGCAGCGATTTCAGGAAGCTTTATAAATACAAGAAAAACTCAGAAGCTCACAGGACAGGTTTCGGTAGAATAATGCAGTTAAATAAGGTGGATCGGTCGTCGAAGTCGATGATCGAAGCGATGATCGCTGAAACGATAACTGGCTGGATCGTTGGGCGACGGCACGTAGCCGACGACGGCCTACTCCAAGCAAACGCAAAATGTACGAAATGTACACTTTATTACAACAACGTATCTACAAATTTCAAGGCTCATAATTGCATGCAAGAGGTCGGACAAGGCACTTCCGCACTCATGATTCCCGCTCGCAACCTCAAGAGTGAGGTGCACCACGCCACTGCCTTTCCACGACCCGTGCGCTACCTTTGCTTCCTCTGAGAGAAGACGGCATTTTAGCGCTTCGCTCGAACTCTGCCCACCAGATGGTCCTCGCAGTCAGCCGCCGACTATATGTCCGTGCATAAGGCGGTGCTACTAAAAACACTTGCTTGTGCTGCCTCTGGAACAGGCAGCTGTATATTATCCACCTCCACAGGAAGAATTGCAGAATCTAGGGCAGCTGTCTCGTGAGGTCCCGTTATCTCACCTGTCTCAGCGGGTACACTAAGGGCTGCTCATCAACTGGAGTGGATTCACATACCTCAACCACCTTTCAACGCTCTTTATCTTGTGGCGCTCTAAACGCCCATGAAGGAGCGAACACAGTGAAGACTCCGACAGACCTTCGGGAATTCTTTCCCAGTGGATTTGCTCTACGAAGCTTCCCTCTCTTACAGATGGTCTCGGCTCTTCCTAGGATTAGTGGAGCGCTAAGCTCCTCAGCCGTCCATTCCTACGGGATATCCGCGCCCCTACTACCCGCTAGCCTTGCTTTTTCTAAACCGCTCTAAGCATTATTGAGAGCTAACTCAGCTCTCAGCTCCTTCATTTCTAGCACAGTGGCATTAATCATCGGGTCGATGCCCTGATATCCCGCTAGCACAGCGACCATGGTGTACCCAGAGAAAAGAAATGAGAGCCCACCTGTGTTCAATCCGCGTACGGCCAGCCGCGGTGTTCTCGTTGGCGCTGTGACGTTCTCGGCGCTGGGTTGGAGCCGTGCTCCTGGATACTCACACTAAGCTGTTGCACCGTCAAGGCTCATCTCGAATTGTCCGGCGGACCCCGTAGTACCCTCGTTGACGACTCCCACTCACACGAGTGCTCGAACGCCCGCCATCGCTCCATCCTGGTGCTGCATCAGAGAATGCAGCTCTCCCTGTCCCGAAGTCGCCTCGCTGGTGTGGAGTGTCTTCTACCTGGGGCCAGTCACCAAGATTACGCCCTAGCCTCCAACTTTGGCTCGGACTCTGGAACGGATTCTGCCGCTGACGCTGGGTGCTGCCGCAGAGGATGCAACTCTTTCCCGTGCTCGAGGTCGTCCTCGCCACTGCAGCCTGGGGGGTCTGCTCAACGGGGTCCCTCACCAAGATGTCACCCCGGACCACAGCTTTGTGTCGCCGCTGCAGCCTGGAGCTTCTGCTCGCTGGGGCCTCTCAGCAAGATGTTGCCCCAGCCTTGGAGTAGCCTTCCCGCCGTCGGCCAAAAGCCATGTCGACCAATTCTGGTCACGGCACCAAATAAATGCCAGGATGGATCGGTCACCGAAGTCGATGATCGAAGCGATGATCGCTGAAACGATGACTCGCTGGCTTGTTGCTGGCACTCGCTGGCACTTAGACGACGACGGCTTACTCCAAGCAAACGCGAAATGTACAATACGTACACATTATTTATGCTACGCATTTACAACTTTCAAGCATCGTGATCGCATGCAAGGGGTTGGGCAAGGCCCGCGTCGATCGGGGGCTCGGCACGCTCCTCTCCCTCTCTGTCTCCATCCCCCCTCCACTGAAGTCAGCTCGGCTGGCGGGAAAACATAAACATAACACATACTTAGTTGCCAGGAATATACTTAGTTGCCAAGCGGTAATAGTAAATTACGCGAGATGCGCGAACTAAACAAACAGGATACCGATTGGTACTCCAATGAGCAATTAGGACGGATGCACTCCACACTACAACTGTATCAGATAATTAAGCGCGGAAACTTTGTTTTTTTGCTTTACCAGAACACGTTTCATAGAAATAAAACAAACACCGAGGGAAATTTTTTCTCGACCAATTTTGCAGCCATAAAGCGTTGGAAATGCAGCAAATGCCTTAAAGATTCCTAACTGTAGTGGGAACCGTTTTTGTTTGGGGCTAGCCGCATCGCAGAGCAGACTACCAAGCTCTAGTTTCACTGGAAATCAGGAGAACATGGCCTAATCTTCGAAAATGGTGTGTAATGCCCAGACTGTGCCGAAGAAACCCATTAGAAAACTCCGCGTGTTAAAGGAAACACTGAAGTGATTTTTAAACATTTGGGGATTACTAGCGCAAACTGTAGTCCGGTGTTCTTTGGCCATGTTTCGACCACTCTGAGTGCGTTTAGGCGAATTTAG
The DNA here is from genome assembly GCA_013339765.2 of Haemaphysalis longicornis. NCBI lineage: Eukaryota > Metazoa > Arthropoda > Arachnida > Ixodida > Ixodidae > Haemaphysalis > Haemaphysalis longicornis. The sequence continues at coordinate 159,475,167 of CM023453.1, read as the reverse complement.
TTAGCAGAAAATTTAGTTAGAAATTGCTTTCCTCCTCTCTGCAGTCTCACCCAGTTTCTGTGGCGTTTTCGTGTGACATCAGGAAAAAAATGCATGGCTTAAAGGCTCTACGGTACGGCTTGCCTAACTTCCGACAGAGCCACTAGGCCCAGCGTTAAGTCGCCATTTCTTTAGTGGAACGTACAGTTTATTTACCCATCACTCGAGTGCCTTGATAATCTTCAGAAGTACCTTCTTAGTACTAGTGCTGGAGAGATAATTATTCTTTTAGAGAGACTCTATGAGGCACACTTGCCAAACTGCTCCTTGAGACATTGACTGCAGCAATTCACAACTTGTTTACGGTTTAAAAACTGACTTCAGGCAAATAGTAAATAACACTGCTTCTGTAACGGAAGTTTTGAGAAATCTGTCTCAGAAAAGAAAATTCTTGAAGGTTAACTGAAAGATTACCTGGTTTTGGAAAACAACGTTTCTAACTATCGGCCTGGGTGAGTTTTGCCGTAAAATAAAATGAACACCCAAAGGGTATAAAACATTGTTCATGCTATGAACTTCTAAAATGAGGAAACGATAGTTATTATTTTCATTTTCTTTTTCTAGAAAGGCACTGTTTAGCAAAACATCAACCCTGTTGGCCAAAGTTGTAAAGTAAAGCATTTGACTGTGTCAACGCGTTATGGCAAGTACAGAAGAAATGAAAAAGAAAACAAATGTGGTACTTTAGCACTCTGCTCCTATGATTTGCGAGCACATAATACGTTATATTGAAAGTGAGAGGGAAAGCATATTTGCCGTTTCTAAAACGAGAATAGGGAGCAAAGTAAAAATCAGGGCATTCCGGACAACAGGCCAGCTCTACTTACGACGAGATAGTTACTGCGAGAGAAAAATTGGGAAGTCTGATGATGCTCAAAGACGGTTTAAATATCTTTTACAAAATGCGTACTAACGAACGTAAAAATAACACAAGAAAATAGGGTTGGTGAGTCTTTAATAGGAATCGGTAAAACAAGAAACTGAAATGTGCCTTCACAGGAGCAATTATTGTGCATTCATTTGAACTTGCGCATCACCATTTATATTACATGGGTATGGCGCTAGTGGAGGGTGCCTCAATTCACCGGCGTCCACGAAGACGCTGGCATCGAGGCGCCAACTGTCGATGTCCATTAGTGTCATTATGAACTACTTCCCTTCACTTCCCCTAGACGGCCGGCTCTCCTAACGGCATCTGAATGAAGAAATTGGTGGGAAAGATACAAGGAGCGTTCTTAAACCTACTTAGCTTCAATTCGTAGCGTAGTGGGCACAGCCTTGTGTTCGTCCCGTTGCGGCGAAAGAGTTCGTCGGTCGAATCCCGGTGCAACCGCGTCAATGGAATATTTTCTGGCAACGTCGTTTCCGTGACGGATGGGACGCCGGTCGGATCTTTGTGTACCCGCGCATAAAACACTGTCGTGTTAGAACAATAAAATCGACAAGAACAAGAGCCGAACGCATGATAAAACCATGGCCAGAGGAAAATCCAGGCAAAGTTTTAGTTTAGAAGTTATTGTAGGAGGAGGAGGAATGATAATTCGGCACATATTTTTATATTTGTTCTGAAATTTTCTGCACTATGTCACGAGAACGAATGGTGGAGTTGTCTAGACAAGCTCACACAGATGGACGCAGGAAAGCCGTTGAAGGGTTTAAGAAAACACACATTTCATGCACACTTGGAAAACCCTAACGCAAGATACTCAAGAAGCAATTGTAAACAACTGATACACAATCCAACCTGAAAATAAACATCCCAACATACACTTCAAAGCAAACGCCATCAGTATCTACAGTTGTGTTCTACGCCTTTAGGTCAAATGCAGTCATTACCTCCCGTCCTACGTAATATTTTTCTCACCACAACTACCTAGTTGTGTACTACGAATATGTCCATAATGGACTGGCCTACCACGCTGTCGTCGGCACTGAAGGGTCGCCCCCTTGCATGGCCGCGACTTGGTGGTGGCCGTATTTGTCTCGCTTCGGTGCCGGCGTTCCATGCACGCGGCCTTTCCTTGGTCGGCGTGGGCTCCGCGCGTCCTGGCGTTTCCTCTGTGGCTACCCCCTGGTAGCAGCTGCCGCTGGAGGGTCCTTGATCCCGGCGTTCTACGAGCGCGGCCATTCCTTGGACTCAGTGGTCTCCGCGCGTCCACAGGTTTCCTCTGTGGCCACACCCTGGCAGCCTGTTGCCGCCGGAGGTCCCAGCGGCAACAGGCGTCGCTTTTCTTGGCCGTTGAGATGAAGGTCTACGACCGTGGACGTTGGCCGTAGGTGCCCGACCGCCACCGCTGGGACCACGAAGACACAGGTTCATGGTGTGCCTAGAATGCCGCAGCCGATGCGAAGTCGGCCCGCACCCGCCCAGGCTTGGCAGGCATAGTCGTTGGCCCGGCCACGTTCCCTGGGTTGTTCCTTGAATCTCACGTGCGGCCTCCTCGTTTCTTGCCTCCCGGTTTCTTGCATCCCCGTTCTCTTTGTGCGACCGGCTTATAACTCCTCTGGGCTCTCCCGCGGCACACCCTCACTGGCTCCTTGCCTTTCCATGTCCATATATGGCCATCACGCCACTGGACTCCTGCGCGGCATTCTCTAAATTGCTGACCAGCGCGCTGCCATATTTGACCATGATGCCTCGGGGTTTAGACGCCTGCGTCCTCTAATAAGCTCGCTCCTAGCGTGCACTTCAAATTTTGTACCTTTGTTCTTTTTTTTTCTTTTTGGGGGATTTGACGCATCCCCACTCAGAGGGTGACCTGACACATAACAATTACCCCCCGCTCTAAGAGGTTTTTCTCAAAAAATTGCTTCATTTTGGGCGTCGATGTTAATTTGTTTCATGCGATTGGTGGTTGGGGAGGTCTCTGGGCCGTCTATGTTCTCTTGTTCGACCGCCATCGCCCACTTTTTATGAGTTCACTGTTCAATACCAGTGCTCACTTCTGTCGTCGCACTTTTCACTTCACACTTCAGTTCACTTTCATTTTTTTAAATTGTTTGTAGTTCACACCTGTTCACAAAACATACCCGTTGTTTTCACACAACATTCCCTTTTTATTAACAATATATCACTTCCTAAAGAGCAACCTACTCAAACACACTGCTCTAAAACATCAAAATCAACCACCTCAATAACTCTAAAATTTGCTGTTTTTAAACCTTCACAAATATCCTATTTACATGTACACTTCATGCACCTAAACCAACTAACTCATACATTTTGTTCGATCACATGGCCAAATCAAACACATCAATAATCTAATATTCGACATCCCTCTTTTACCATCCAACTTCGTCACTCACTCATTTATGTCTAATATATACATCTACACCAACCTAGCTCTTTCACCATACTACAATATTCATGCTTTGACTATACACAACTTCTTCGTATCCAATGTAGGTCTATGTATTCCATCAAGTTAGTGGCCCTTTCCCTTCATCTTCACCTTCTTCCGCCTCAACCATTCCGGCTCACCTTTAACACACAACTTTGCTAACTTTGCTGGCGCGGCTTACGCACGTAGCCTGTCGCGATATTCTTGATATGAAGGGACGCCTTACGCTGTCCCCGCCACTCTGCACTTGAGCGCTGCTCTTTGCCCCGAACGAACTCTCAAGCTGCTAAGCGCATCACCTCTTCTGTGACGTCACCTACCTGGCTCACCGTGCTCTCATTGAGCTTTTTATTGCATACTCTCATCTTGGCCATTCTCTTGCTTGTCTTTGATTGTTTGATTGTTCAAGTTTGTTTGTTCACTTGGGTTTTTATCCTGTTAACCTCACCTTCTCATTATGGCTGCACTCCCGCTCTCTAACCACTCCCCGCCTTACGCAGTCTTTCTCCCTTTTCTTTGAACGCTCACTATGGAAGTAATGCTCCCTCCCGCTGATGTGCCAGCGAGATTGCTTACTTGGGGCTCGCACCACCTTTTTGGCTCCCTCAACTTTCTCCTGCGCCACATCCCTGTCTGATTACTTTTTCTGCGTGCTTTGGTTGACTGCCAAGCATTCGGTTTCAGACAGTGGTCCTGCTTCTTCGGGAAGCTCGGCACATGACTCTACACCACTGGCCTATGTAACAAGCTCAAACGCCGCTTGGATCGCTTGACTGTCTCAAGATGCGTCATCGCCCTTTTCGGCGACACTGGCGGTATTTGTGCCAATAAACTTTTCTGACGGCACATAGCTAAAGCCTTCTTTCCGGTTGCTATCCCTCCCAGTACACGGTGTAGAAGACACGTCAACCTCAGTCGATTCGTGCACAGAGAAGCTGGGCAAACACAAACCATCATAATTAACATGAAGGCATCACCCCCTTTAGCGCCATGAACTTTGTCCGAGCGATCATCTCAGTGCTCGTGGCCTGCCGCCGCGCCACATTTCGCCGATTCATCCCCTCCCGCTTCGAACGCACCTTTCCCCTCAGCGGGCTGTCTAGAGCAACAATTGTTTTCTTTGTCCGTGTTTACTTGTGGTCTCATCGTCAGCTGTGGCCTGCGTTCTTTCTATCTCACGTCACTCATTTCTATCAGTGTATGCCTGCGCCATGGTCGGCTATAAGGCGCGGCCATGTGCTGCTTTGCGGTGGGATTTCTGCTGACAACCGCTGCCATTGCCTCAGAGCCAACAGACCGGCATCTTGTTCCAGGCAACTCACCGGATGCCCCGTTCCTGGAGCTGGTGAAAAGCTAGGAAGAGAGCGCTGTCCTGTGACCATGGGGAGGTGGAGCATTCGGTGTCACATTTGCGGATGTGATATCGAGCTGCTAACCACTGTACACTTTCTAGGACCCCCCCTCTACCCCCCATGTCCCATGCCTAGGCACAACGTTGCCTCGTGCCGTCTAGTGAGCCAGCAGCACCTTCATGTCTCACTTGGCCATGCCCGTCTCGTGGCAACATCGGGAGACTACGAACGAATAGAACTCTGTAGGTTGTTTTGTCCTTTTCTTCATCTTGCGTTTGCTGTCCTTTACTTGCCGTGCTTATGCTATCTTAGCCAACTTCTCCAGTCGGCCCTTTAGCATAAAGCTCATTTTTGTTCAGTCTTTGCCAAAGGCTGCCTCTGGATCTTCCTTACGTTTGTTGGCTCACTCAGTACATTTACAGGCATTTCGGGAATAGCGATAAGCTCAAAAAGATAGTGTGGCCGTGTCAGTAAATGAAAATGGGAACAAAGTTTGGTTAGATTGCATATAATGCAATTTATACAGAGATATTCCAAGAGGGCAACATGGTGTCTTAAAATCGCATGATGCGTATCTTCAAACAAGCTTAGGGAGCAAAATAATATTTTGTGGGGCCACTTGTTTAGGGCGTAAGCCTTGTTATCGCCAGTTTATTGAGAACAACAAACAAATTTTGGGGTGGCGTAATAAAGTTTTTCTTATAAATTTTGGAATGAATTTATACTGACCTCAAAATCACTCATGCCCTTTTTCAACATCAACACCAATATCCTTAAATTCTTTCAAAGGACACGTAACTTACGAAGGAGACATGAGGATTTGAGGCACAAAAATGTGTTTTTCGCGGTACCACATGATAACGTAAGAAGTAAATCATAGTTACATAATCCTCAGAATACATTACAAAAGCTAACACCTTAGTGCACCTGCGGGACGCAAGTTCTGGAAGTGTGTACCAGCAATTATTTGAAGCTAGAAGCTGAAGCTACCTACTGTCACTAGATAAGGTATCGGAGTACCGCCACTGAAGCACATAAGTCAGCAACCGCAGCCATTTTGGTGTTTATAGGTTTTGAGAGATGGCTGCTTCTACGACATAACCCGTAACTTTGCGGTTATTATCCCACTACTCGTTCATTCACTTTATTTTGAAGACGCAAGAAATTACTACTTTGCCAATCCTAGCCGATTGCTTCACTTGTGATCGAGTGAAGTAGTCCTTTCCCCTCAGCCATAATGCGTAATAACTAAAACCAAGCAACTATTTCTCAGTCGAGGCAGAGAACTTCCAAAGAAACAACCGCCGCGATTGCGATGTGGTAACTACGCATCAAAAATTTCTCATATCCTTTCTTTTCTACCAACTAATGTCGAGTAGAACATATTGCCGAATATATTCATCCAAGCGCTAAATGCCTAGACATTTGAAGCCGCATTTTTCGCAGTTCAAAGTACAAATGAGTCATAAGCTTGGGATAGAGAATTGAAAGTATGTTTTGTGATACGTGCACTTCTGTCAGTACATCTGTCCAACACCTCATTAGCGCTTACGTTGTACATGTATCACTGCATAAAGTATCAATGTTTATTTTCTTCATTATGATGTTCAAACTCGGAACCATACCCTGTACAAGCCGCAGTGTCTAAAATTTGGCGTTACTTAAAAATGAAGCGTATTTACAGTATCCCGCTTTTTTTAACGTGACAGCACACTTTGGATCTTCGTATTGGATAACTACAATGCCAATTGATCAATAATTACATCGGCATCATTTTCTGTAAATTTATCACTTTGAAGCAGCTGCCGAGGACGATTGCTGCTAGCATAATTACGGGGATAAAATGCTAATGTACACACTAAGTGTGCAGATAAGAACACCGATAAACACTGGGGGCAGCGAAACTTTCGTACCGCTTGATAAGGACGAACTTACTTGGCGGATGAAATAAGGGCAAGAACCAAGTAAAATAATTCTTGTTTCATGGTTCTCTCTCAACTTCCACTCAACTTTTCGATTGTACAATATAGGTTCCAAAATGAGTGCTCTGGTTTACCGCAGTGACAAAAAACGCTGTATTTTCAGACAAAACGTGACATAAAAATGTTCAGTTTTATAGTGTGAGTGCTTCCAGCGAATAAAAACACGCGCTGCAGACAAAGCCAGTTTCAAAACTGCCATAAAATAGTTTGCATTGTGTGGAGCTCCTTTTTATCTGTAGCTTTCACAAAATCCTAAAAAAATACCCCTCAGAACAATACCTTTAGCAAAGCAACCAAACTTCAAAGATTAAGATCCGCTGCAACTAAAAACCAAGAAGGTAAAGCCTTTACAATTGAGAAGGACTCGCATTCACTGGAAAACAGTCATATTTTGTAGGCCCGAATATCCCGCCCTCGTTATAGTTCATCAGTTAAACAAACTAATACCAAAAACTACAGAAACAATTGCGGCCAATGGTAAAGCACGACTGAGATGTCTTATCAGGACACGAGTTGTTTAAACCAAAGCATAAAGGAATTCCGAAGGAGTAAAATTAGAATTGTGAAGAAGCTTTAAAAACCATAGGGACAAAAACTTGTTGAAGATCACGTTAGCAGAAATTAGATACTAAGATAAAGCGCAAATATGCGACAGTGGTGATGTGTTCTAGCTCAACAAACAATTATCAGACACTTCACTCTGTAAAGGTGGATGGCCAGCAATGCTGGCAAGATCGTTTCTTTAAACCAGGGAATTCTCGACCGAAATCCTAATAAGACTCACGTAACTCCAAGACAAATATGTCCGGTATATAAAAACAAACCCTTTCAGTTTAACAAGATGAGAACAAAGGGTAACAAGATCAGAATACCCAAATGGGTATCGTTTAGTCATTGCAGACAAAGAGAAACTAGTCGAAAAATTGCTGAAAACGCATTGTGAACCAGCGATATGCACTAATCGGTAAAAATTGTCAAGTATGTTGTTCCCAAAGTTAGCAGGGAACAGGAGTCATCTGCACACACGGGCATGCAAAAGTACCCTTGAAAGAAAACTCCAATTTCCAAAATAATATGTTTCCCTGAGAGCGAAAATTGTTTACTCAACAACCGATTTGAGAGCAAGGAGAACCCACCAACCCCTCGGAACTTGAATAGCCCTTTTGACACCACGGAGCTGTGAAAGCGGCACCCTGAACTCGGCACATTCTTAGATGTCTATGAAAGGCGGAATGTAAAGCCTAATGAAAAAAACGCGTAGTAGAGGCGTTCATGATCCCAGGAAACAAACTTAAAATATCTCAAAATATTTAAACTACGGTTTATAAAATGTGCCCTAAGGAATGCCCTAACTCATAAACAAAGACAGAACATACAATCCTTGCGACTCTAGAGCCTAACAAAAAAACGCGCAGTAAAGGCGTTCACGATTCCAGGAAACAAACTCAAAATATCTCAAAATATTTAAACTACGGTTTGTAAAATGTGCCCGAAGGAATGCCCTAACTCATCAACAAAGACGGAAAATACAATCCTTGCGACTCCGTTAAGATAACCCTCTTTAAGCCCCCTTTCAGCGCTCTCCGGACCAGGTCCGCACGTGGCCACGACCGGATAAGAAAACAATTTTAGGAAATATAAAACACAAAGTTGTACACGTCTCGAAGTGGTACAATAGAGTGTGCTGAGAAGGAAACAGCATCCTGCAGCCATAGAAAAGTCTGGAAAAATTTAGAGAATTGTGTAGTAAGGCTTAGCATTCTAACTCCGCTTCCATGCATAGTGAGTTCTTTGCACCAAGGTTTGGCTACAATTCCATAAGTAACGAGGGCTTACTTTATTATTTACATATTTTCGTTTATTTATTCTCCCAAACAATGTCATTTGCTACCGATACAGCGAAGAAGCACCGTTACGTTGCTAATTACTCAGCTTTTTTGCACATGCTTGACGTACTGCAGGGTTTGCTTATTTTTGTAATTTTGATTTGTTCTTCAGATATTTCTTTTCAGGCGTTTGTAAATAGCCTGCCCTTCGGAAGAGTTGTACAAGGTGCACATGTTTGATTTTTCAGTCCATTTTTGTAAAATTCGTAATCTTTGTATTCTTTTCTGGTTTGGAAAACTCCGTTCAAATGAATATTTCTATTTAATATATTATACGAGTCATTTGTGTTACTTCCGCCAATTTGCACTTTTGTGGAAACGCAGGTTTTCATTGGTTCTGCTCTGAATCAATTTTTTCTTTGGTGTTACTCACGTTCCCATACGGCAATTTTTGTGTTTGCGCGCTTTTTTTGAGGTGTAGAAGCTGTATATTTTTTTATTTTGTCAGTTCCGTTTTAATAAAGGAGCCATGAAGAGAAAACACAAGTTTGGTTCATTCAAAAGATTGTCTCGTTAGAATCATACTGACACCACTTTTAACGTAAACTTCGCTCAAATAAGCTACATCATTAGGAAAAACGGGAATGGTCATGCGACCCACCAGCTCATTTCCCGCAACAGAACCTATGATGTCACATGAGCTAAGCTCTGCGATTGGCGGAGGCTGGCAGAAGCAGACGCAAATTAGGTAAAGCTTACAAACTAGACGAACGAGCAATTTGCGCTTAAATTTAGGTCACATTCTTTACAAAGCAATAAGAATGATGGGACAAACAGTGGAAGTTACGAAAGCACATGTAAACAAAGTAGTACTGATACGTTCTGCTGTTCGTACTGCGCACAGCATGCTTGGTTTAGCTGCACAGCACTACGGGGCTTGGGGTTGTCTCAGACGACACTGGCCGATTGACGCAAGCAACGGTGTCTTACGTGATCCCATTTGTCGAGCGAGCACTGTTTCAGGGAACGAATATTTTCTCCCAGAACAAAAACAAGCCAGGTGTAAATGCGGGCAAAAACAAACCAAACGCTTGCCACGGTATGGTGGCGCCATCTAGGTTACGAAACGTAAAGAAACGCGGGAACAAACCACCACCGCTGTACAGGGTGGAGACAACCTTTGAACGGTCCCGTGCCGCCGCAATTGGGCCAACGGGCTCAACGCGTTATTCTTTTCGTTTCCCACGAGACCTAGCAACGCGAAACACACAATATGATTCAAACTTCTTCAGTAAACCGCGTTGCGGCGATAATTTTAGCGCGGTTTTGACACAATGACTTGCTGCGGCGGCGAGCGAGCAACCGAAAATGGCGGCGCCAGCGTATACGTGTCTCTACCCTGTACGGCGGACGCGTGAACGAAGGTACTCTAGGCTGCAGAGCGGTCGCTTCCTGTGATGTCATTTGGGACCACGAAAAACGCACGATTGAGCGGGAAAATCTAAATTTTATCCTAAATTCTTTAATTTCTCAGTGAATAAAGCACCGTTTGTATCCGGACAAGCGCTGGGCCACTATAAAACACGAAATCTTTCGAATAAAACCAACTTGCATTTTCTCTTCATGCTCCTTTAAAGCAAAGCTTTATACCTCTACCCTCCAATGGTTCTTTCGCGACCGTTGATGCCATCAGAACACTCCCGCAAACAAAATAAAAGAATTCACTGGCACCGCCAGGAATCGAACCTGGAACTAATAGCGTAACAAAGTTAGAGCCGGCTGTCTTACCGATTTAGCTACGAGCCCACGTGGAGACAGGGAATACAGGTGGTGGACTGACCAAGCACGTCTACGGGTTTACCCCGTGCATTCTTGATGAATGCCACGTGATAGCATCACGCGACCTGACACGCCGCTGTGCGCTCCGTCCACGGCATGTCTAGTGGTCCTGTGCGCGCCTTCCGCGTATGCTAGCAGTTACAAAAATTAAAAAAAGCTCGCCCCAACAAATGGCATCTCACTTCTAGTACGCCAATGTGCTAAAGCATGTGGCGTCCAGTGTTCACGTAAAAAATCACAGCTCCTTGTCGTTAGTCCTCACGCCAAACGGCACATCAAGGAACACATTCAAATAACTATTGATGGCCAGGCCACCCGTCTAAGCCCTAGCATCAAGATCCTGGGCCTACATCTCCAGGCCACCACCAATAGTGACGTGTCGTTGCAGCGCCTCATACAGAGCATCAATCAAATCAAACAAATGATCAGGCGAGTTACCCCCAAGAAGCGAGGCCTCAAGGAATCCGATACCTTTTCATTAATTCAAGCTTTTGTCTTCTCGAGAATCGCTTACGTCAACCCCCTGTCTTCTTCTCGGAAAGGAGGACATAAAAGTACTTTATATAATGATTAAAAAGGCGGTCTAGCAGGCCATTGGTGTTCCTATGAGTGCGTCCACAAAGAATCTGCTTAGCCCGCGTCTCCACAACACGGTGGAAGAGCTGATAGAGGGGCATCGTTCTTACCAGACGCTCTGATTGAGCAGAACTGGGGTGGGTCGCCGCATCGTTGACGAGATTGGCTAGGCAGCACAGAATGTCACTAAGCTTGATGTACTCCCGCACTCTTGGCGATAAGCACTGAAGATGCTCCCTTTGCTTAGAAATATGAACCCCCCACATGACGAGGGTCACCGACAAGCATGGGACCAAGCGCTCAACACCATCCTCTGTGGGGATCAAGCAGTTATATACACTGACGCCTCCCAACATCGACAGCAATAGTACGCCATCATCGTGGCTACCGCCAGAACCCCCTCCTTGTGACCAGCCTCCAGACATGATGGCAGCAGAAGAGGCAGCCGTCGCGTTGGCTCTCACTCAACTAGGGGTTCGAAAGTTAGTACCCGATTTGCAAAAAGCCTACCGGAATTACAACTTGGGTTGGGTGCACCGACGTGCACTGTGTGGCTAAAAACACACTCCCCAAACGGTTCCATTATGCTCATCTGGACACCCGCTCACGCTTCCATGGAGGGCAACGAATACGCTCACCAACAGCCTGCGTTTTTACTCCCCATGCTATGAAGCGGCACGAGGACATTCACCCGCTTGTCTCATTCAGGTACGTAACCGAGCATTATCGCCTTTAGAGACAGACCCTACCCTTGCCTTAACCGGACCATTCCAGAGCAAAACAAACTACCCGGCGAGAACAAGACACCTCTGAGGCACAGGCCTCCACCCTGGCAGACCACCTGACCTTCATCGGCGGATTTGGGGCCCCATCATCGCTCCCTGCTTGAGTTTCTTCGCGAAACGGGCATTAATCTATACCTGTGACGTAGTATTTTTATGCCAACGGGCATACTATTGCAATAAAAAAAACTACCCTACGATCCTGCTCCTTCCTACACCTGACGAGTCTTCACTTAGTGCACCCGAATCGCTACGGCGCTGAGTGTAAGTATCGTGTAGAAGTATGAACAATCCGCCACAACATAGTGGTGTGACACTGTAGCCCTGGCACCCTCCTCTCTTTCCGTCAAATACCCAACAAGAGAAATTGGAGATGCTGTTGTCCAGCCCCTGTCTGCCTACCCAGGTTCAGTTGGTTGAAAGAGCACAGGCGGCGCGGACTGCATATAGGCTACAGTGAAGATAGAACCACTCCCCTGGGCCACACTCTGGCCCACTCAGAAATCTGAATAGATGTACTCCCTCCGCGTCCTCCTGCTCCTCGTGCTACCCCTTCTCCTTCTCCTCATACTCCTTCTTCTTTTCATTCTCCTCCTCGGTTTCTGCCACCGATCTCGTCGCCTCTCTCCACGGCGGCAGAGATGGAGAAGGGAGATAGCCTAACACCAAGTTTGAGCGTCCTTTTAATTTTATAAAAAAAAGTTTCCACTCATGCGCTACAGCAATACCACTCCACCAACCACCGTTCATGCATTATTATTGAATGAACCTTACCAAGAATATCTCTTTGAAGTTATGAAGGGTTTGGTTGGGTGCATTTCACTTTCTCTGGTTTCACTATTTCTAGAGTGACGTGGCTTAATTTGCGGCACGTCGCATGGGTAATCGTTGTGGATGCCGTTTGCAGCTTTGCTTTCCAACCACATTCACAGAGTAGATTGGCGAACTTTTTTATTTTTGTTTTTCTATTTTTGTTTCTTTTTATTCTAATTTGTTTCTACTATGTACTCCAATTGTAACATTTTAACAAAGAAATATGTTATACCGGCCAATTACTTTATTTGTGCCAATGCAGGTCGTTACAAGTTCCCGGCTGTGGGAGTACCGGAAAAAGAATGCTACGCACCAAAAGGACCCAAGGGGTCAACATTTGGAAAGCCGGAAATAAATTACAATTAAAAACTTGAGGTCCACATCACTGACATTTTTCGTTGGCAATATGTTACAGCACCTCATCGCATATACAAAAGATGCCTACACTGTTGGTCGAGGGCTCTTCAAACACACCGTGATTTTCTTTAGGCCTGAATTATCTACGGACGATGTAATGCAACGCCTTACAAAGGTAACCTTCACATTGGGCTTCAGAGCTTCCATTGCGGGAACCGAGTGTAGCAATGCCGTGACGTGACGACGCCCAAGCCGTCTCTTAATGGAATTAAGCTCGAAACCTGCCTGCTGAAAGACGTAAATAAAGGCAAAAAGGCGCTCAGGGTGGCTTCTAAAGTCGGGAAAAATCCACTGACATTTGTGGAAGACGACGGAGCTGATGGGAATTGCAGGACCCCAGCCGTTTGAATCTTCAAGCGGCTTCTTCGAGCTTCCTCATTCGAGGGATGAAGATGTCACGAGCCTATTTCCCGAGTAGCAACGGTTCGTTGCTTTCCTCCAGGTTCATCGTGCTCCCAACCAGATCACATTTTGTAACCATGTCATTCCGGTAGCACAGAAGCTCAGGCCGTTTGAAGCAATGTACGAAGGCATTGAAGAGAAACCTAGTGACGCAACTTTATTCCGTTGAATAGAATGCAGCTTTATGATAGTGGTTTGGGTTCGATAACGGTTATCACAGGCAATCTCCCAGTGTTATTATCGCGATAGCGGTATAGGCTTTTCTCACAGCTTTTGTGTGCATGCTAGCTGTGCACTATCAGCCGACCTCATCAAGAATACGTAGAAGTACCTCATTCATGCTAACAGGAAACTAAACTTGAAGCATTAAGATACCATAGATTTTCACAACCAGGAGCACATGGCTTCGGGAACTAGATAGCGAAAAGGCGAACAAAGACACTAATGTCGAGAGGAAATAGAAGAAAGGCTATATAGGCAAGCACCCTACCTTCCCAGTGAAGTTTGTCCTACGCCCCATGGGCACTTGCATGCTCGGCAGCCACAGTCATCAGGCCTGCCCTCAACATAGGGAATATTAAAGGGCCTCTACAAAAGGTAATAATGCAGGCGCTTGCCAACATTGGGTCACCTACATAAAAGGAAAAAGAGATTTACATCATGCTCACAAAAACCCCGAAAAACCGAGATTAGGTCCACAAAAAATACGATCTGTTATATTAAAAATTAAACCGTGTACGTTATGGCTCCTAATTAAAATTATTTAAAATAATTTTCGAATTTATGTGGCTCTGTCACGACCACCCCAAGTTGTATCCGACAGATTATGAATGGTGTCACAATGCCACTTTATCAACCATGAAAATATGTCGCATTTGATTTCAGAAAACAGTCGCGTAAGCATCATCGCGAGGTCCAAACAGAGAAACAGCAGAGCCGATCGCACAATCACTAGTTATACCAGACATATTTTTAAACTGCTCCTACATTTTGCTAGACCGATATAAGGGTATGCCTAGAATAAAAAAGAAAACGACAAAAGTCATGAAGGCACTGATCATTGGCCGAATATCGGTCAGCCTGTGGTACAATAAACTTACCGGCCAGGAAGATAGCCAAATCAGCACCTTTATGGCAACAGCATATAGAACAGTATTACCTTTCAGTTTTCCTACTCAATGTGGCGCTACAAAGCTGTATGTTATATTAGCTTTGAATATATCAGAGAAGCCACTCTCACAGCTACAATGGAATATCTGCCGCGCAAAATAACACCAGCCATAGTATGGAATACACGCCGCACCAACAGATAGACAATGTCTGGCCGCAACAATACACATGTAACCGATCAAATGGCTCACCGTAAAACCTCACCATCTACCGACAAATATAGATAAAACCCTACACAAGGTAATAGCATCCCATGCTGTCGTGAAAAGCTAAAACTATGAAAACAGTTCCCGTGACGATGGATGGACGCTTGAATAAAAGAACACAATTGTAATGGAATACCATGGCAATCGCTGAGACATCGTAACGCTCCTGCTCACAGTAACCCAGAAATATAAATCCTCTTGGCAATATCTGCCAGCTGAACAATGATACAGATGACTAAATGCAATTAAACCTACATGCCCAGAAAGTCATTAGTCTCTTGAGTGCAGGGACAGTACCGAAACGGTCGATAAGGGTTCTTCAATACACAATGGTGAATGTTCACATCACATCAACACACGGACAAAAAGATCTAAAACTGACTACGCAGCCAGATAATATTTACGAAAGTTCGCATACCGTACTCCATTTTGATCCTAACTGCCACAATTTTCTTCTTGAAAAAATTGAGAATGATTCTAAACCTGTGCATAGGAACACTTTACATTGAAGCCCAATCCTTGCCCGTGCAATTCAACAGACACATCCCCAAATCGTGATTAGCTAAGATTCCAACTAGAAAATATGTGACAGGTATTCAAGTTAGCTAAACACGGGGAAGCAGGTACTCTCTTTAAAGACCCTGGTCATATTGAACGATATACTCAGGGCGTACCTGCCCAAACATTGCGTATTACACTTACACGGACATACCAAGCTGAATTGCCGACCTTTTCACCTCAAGATCAGCATCGGCTGGTGCTGCGGCCGGGCTGCGAAACTTCCATTTATCCTTACTAAAAAAGTCTCTCTCTCTCTCTTTCTTTCTCTCTTAATTTCTGTCAGTGTGTGTGTGTATATGTATTAAAAAATACAAATCGACCAGCCATGCCGTGAAGCCGGAGAATAAAGACTTTAAAACACTGACACTGCAAGCTTCTTGCTCAACCTGATTAACACGCTGCCACAACTGTCGAAATGACATCAAGTCGAGATGACATCAAGACAAGGTGAAACGAGGTAATTGCTATTAGGGACTGGTGGGCATAGGCGTAAGGGCATAGCCGTAGCCGGAGGATAGAGAGGTGCTGTTTGCGTTAAATGTCTTGGCTGTTATAACGAGGCAGGTCAACAGAGAGAAGTGTTGTCACTAGTCACTAGTCACGGTCACTAGTCTTCAAGGTCATATTATATATGGGTGCACCCTCGTCTATCTCAGCGGTAACAGCTGGACTCTTAGCAATGATTACAAATAACTTAATCCGTCCAGAAAGACTGAGCAGAAAATATTCGGTATTCTTCATAACTGCAGCATGAGCCCGAGGGAGCTGCATTGTTTACAATTTGGGAGAACAGCCGTCCACCGTGGTTAGGTAGGGTCAGGTGCGGGGAGTGTGTGATGTAGAAACCCTGAATAGCAATGGCGGCAATCACCTTTATCCGTAGAACAGAGCGTCGCCATCAAGTGTTGGCAGAGAAGGTGCAAATTTTAAGTGACGCGGCACTTTATCAGACAGTTGGTAGCTGCGAGGTCTTTGTCGGAGTCAAAAATCTTGCATCTCTGGAAGTAGCCTGCAACATGCCCAAATCGTCGCAGTAGAGACAGCAGGCTTGTGGCTTGTGGTAGGTTATCCTGAATTTGGAAACGTTGCTTCTGAGCACATCGCTTGCTATTAGTTCATTTGTCCAGCAAAGCCGGAGGAAACTTAAGGGTGGTAGATGCCTTCGAGCTGAATAGCCCAAACAGGCTCAAAGACGTTCTTGACTGCTTTACACGCGCAGGCGACTGGGTAGCAGTGATGGTACCACACTCTGTACAGGAAGTAAAAGTCGGTGTCATGGTTTTAATATTTATTTATTCGCACTTTTCAGACTTCCAGGAGGGACTTAGCTCATTTCGTCACTGGCGGTCGGTGTTTTCAAAGAAAAGTACCGTCTCAGAACGACGTAGCAGGGGTGTTTGAAAGCCGATCAAAATATGTGATAACGTTACTATATTTTGCTTGCAGAACCCGGCGGCTTTCTTTAATTGTAAATTTTATGGTTCGGAAGTCTTCGCACTTTATTACACGAAAAGCCCGTCCGCTATTTCCTTCAGGGTGTGCCCGCGTTGTTTGCTTGCTGCAACCTGAGTACCACCTTTCTGAACAAGGATCAGACGTGCCACATGCACTCAACGAATCATTTATGCGAGGTATGCGCGCGGCAACACAGCTAGTGTGTCACTCAAAGTTAGCGGACAGCGGGCTTTCGCAACAGCTTGCAGATATTTCCCTTGAAGGCGTACTAGCTTGGCAGTTTCTTTTGTGATTCCCAAACCACGTACCATGGTCCTGTTCAGACAAAAGATTGCGTTCGCAAGCAGGATGGTGTGGTTACATCGGTTATGAGCTACAATGTTATCATCTGTATCCACTCAGTCTTTAATCACCAACATTTGTGGTGCAGAACAATCCAAGGCTGAACGGTGGGGAGACAATAAAATGTTGGATGCAATTCGGATATCTCAGTCTGCCGATATTAATGGTATGCAGGCTATTGTTATCAGCGAAGCTACGCGTTGGCTGGGACATAACTCTGGCTTGCCACCTAATATTTTATAACATAATGCGCTGTCTGCAAACGTTTTTTGACTACAAAGGCACCTTCAGGCGCCGCGTGTCGTGAAACTCACACAAGACTAGCCTAGGCCAAAATTCAGCAACTTGAATTAGCTCGATGTTTCATTTTATACTTCGTAGTTAATGACATCTTCGCGCATATATAGCCTGCACCCAGCCGAGCACTCACCTGTTCAATCGTGTACGTAGCAATCGAGTACGTAGAGTACGTAGCACGTAGCACGAATTATTATCTCAGGGCACCAACAGCGCGCCAAAATTTCTCAGGAGCACAGACTTCCAAGGATCAATTTTCTCAGAAAGCTACCACCTTTTCAGCTGCCGTTTGTAACTGAAAATATTTTGTAGCCCTCAAAAAATTGGATTTAAACACGCGATTTTTTACTCTACAAGTTGCACACAGAAAATATTCTCGAAAACCCACTGATGAAAACAAAGAAAGGTCCGAAGCGCTGCGACTCTGTGAGAGTCCCGGAGCAGATACCGAAGTATGCAACCGCAAATTGGCAGGCTTTATGTTAAGCACTGGGTATTTTGAGCCTCTAACACTGCTAAGTTTCGATGTCGTGCGTGTAGTCTTCACTTGCCCGTTTTTTCTGCTTTGTGTGCTTCCCTCCGCCTGCCTTTTTTAAAGGAAAGCGAGAAGCTACAGGTCAAACTTAAAGCAGGGTTCTTCTCTTTGGGCAAAAGTAAGTTTTTTCTTATCAAAGAGTACATACAGAAGTAAAATGGCGCCGCCAAAGCCTACAGGTCGGCTTGTGTAGCATCGCCCGGCAGCAACGGCCTTCACTTCTGTAAAAGCACTCATTGACAGTAGTAACTGAATAGGAAGGTAAAAAAACAAGCAAAAAAAAGAGAGAGAGAGAGAACAAGAAAAAAAGAGAAAAAAAGAGCAGAAGAAAAATTAAAGGGAGGAAAGAAAAAAGGAAAGCAAACAACAACCGACAAACAGAAGAGACGACGACAAATAGACAAACAAAGATACAATAAATCAACATGGGTTTCAGCTACACGGGTGGCATTTTCCTCATCACAAGAAAACAATTAGATTACAAAGAAATAGCTACCAATCACCGCATATACATAGGTGTTTCAGCATGTTTCTAATACCAGCATAGCAGCACGCAAGTGTTTCCTAGTTGTTGAAGAGAACAATTCATCAGAAAATTTATTGAAGATAGCAGGTACATATTATGGCCACGCAGCCATTCGGTAAAGGGTACGACCCTTGGCGTTATATATCAAGGTATGTGCCACAGCGGTATACGTTTGACTTTGGGAGTTCGGTAATCTGTACACCAGAAATATTTTAGCACGACGAGTTGCTTAAACAATGTATAAAAAGACGGTAAACCACTTGCCTTTATAAACCGTCCGAATCCGGCAGGTGTGACTTTTAAAGAACACTCTTGGCTTTGTTTTTTTTAAATAGTGTGAACTGTCTCTTTCTGGGTAGCGGAGCAGTTGAAAAAACAGCACGTGCCATAACAAAGAAAACTATAACCCAAATTTCGAGCTAGTAATTTTCGAACCGAGAAAGGCAAAAACACTTTCAAGTTATACAGCATACAGGCAGTAGTTCGAGCTTTTTACATATGTGAGCCATGGGTGGGTTCCACGAAAGATCCCCATGAAAATGTGCACCTAGGTATTTCACAGACTCGACACACAAAATCCGGGCACAGGAACAAGATGCACAATTTGATGAGTGTATTGTAACGAAGCAGTCGTTCGGCACTGTTTTCTGTCGATTTCGAAAACAAACTAGCCGACTTTTTACAGTGTTGATTGTTATTTAATTTGCTTCGAACCAATCCGCTACCCTTCTGGCATCGTCTTAAAGATTTAAGAGAGCGAGAGAATAGCCAGAGTTGCAGATACCAGCAGGGAGTCATCAGCGTATTGATAAATTTTCAAAGTTTTAACAACAGTAACTAAGTCATTAACATACAAATTAAAAACAAGAGGTGAAAAGATAGACCCTCGCGGGACACCCCTCAAGTCTGATACTATCACTCAGCACCAATCCAAGTGGCACCACTTCAGAACGATCCCGAAAGTAATTTTGAAGCAGAGGTAGAAATGGTCCGCGGAAGCCTTTACTGTATAATTTAGTACAGAGTATACCATGGTTCACAGTAGTAAACGCTTTCTTAACCTCAAGAAATACCCCAAACAAAACCTAATTCTGATCTATGCTGTTATGAAGGGTATCAGACAACTTTTCAAGCAACACCTGCGTGCCCGTACCGGAGATGAACCCTTATTGATGTTCACTCAATAACTCATGTTTTGTTACAAAGGAATATACGACACCCGATATCTCCTTTTCAAGAATTTGAGAAAAACAAGATACAACTGAAATAGGGGGGGTAATCTAAAGGGTCCTTTTTTGCCGCCTTTATACAGGGGAACCACGCGTGCGCACTTTAAACTGTCTGACCAAGAGCAATGTTCAATTATGTTGTCAGTATAAACAAAAATAAGACCTTTTAAATACCCAAGTAATAATATTTACGCAACCATCCTTCAACGTTTCAAAAGAAGTGACCATACTGGGCGCTGAAGTGTTGTCCCGCAAGGGCTTACATTGAAAGCGCAACGCCAGCACTGCCAGCAGCATTACGGCTTATCTGGAAAAGCATCTGAGAAGTCTGGAAAAGAAGTTCTGATATGTGACTATGCGGCTACGACAATGATTAGGGCTCTCCTGAGGGGTCCAGCAAAAAAGGACTGAAAAAGTTTTCACGGTCATACCTCACCAGGAAGTCACCCTGTCGTGTGAGAATCACCGAGCAGGAAACCTGACAGTGAGATATGGGACGGTTCTTGCAGGCCTATTTACCCTTATCCCTTTCGTACACTTATTCTTTTTTGATACCCGACGGAACATTAATAGTTTATGCACCGCCAGACTTCTAGAAATAAAAGCGCTTTTTCCGGAGCTGTGAAGAATCTTTATTTTAATTTGAAACCTCCACTTTCTTAGAAGTGTTAGAAGAGGTATCAAGAGCTACTGAAGTGTTCGGGTAAATAGCGCTACGAGGACATTGATAAATACGTTGACGGAACACGTACAGTTGTATGTACTCGCAAACATTCGTAACGGGTTTCAAGTAGGAGGCTACATCCCCAACAAAAGTGTACGCATTGGCGCTTGCCTCGCTTTGGAGCTGAGCGACCTGCGGTCAGCCGGGTACGATAGAGAACTTGGAGCGGATGTCTCAGAAAATGCTGTTGTTCGTGTCTATCACAACGCGGACAATTCCCGGAAAGTATTTCACCAAACCACACCCGCCGGGATCCAGGGGAAAATTTAATGCATTCTGCGCATCTTTACTATACGCGTTGAAGACTTTCTGCTCTTGACAGGGAGGACACGGAACGAGCACCTCGGGTTTCTTGATATACCGTAAAATCCCGAGAGATGCCCAACCCCCGAAAGATAACCCACCCCTGTTTTTGGCACAATTTCCAATTTTTTTCAAAAACCCCGAAAGATAACCCACCCCTGACAATAGCATAATCCCAGCCGGGGATGACGCCCGGGGAAACGAGGTTAGCTAGCGTGGATAGGGTGAGATAACACGTCACAGGTCACAGGAACCTGAAAAGGTGCGGTATATCAATAGCCCTTGATGGATAAGAAGACTCAGAGTTTTATGAGCGGCTCGTTTCGGCGATCCCTCCTTCTGCTGCATGCTAACCGCGTCCAACTCCGTGCGTGAGGAGGTGGTCGACCTTTTGTTTGACAGTGAGAGCGACTGTTCGTTCGACGATTTTGACGACGAAATAATACAGTGCTAATTAACGCGTGTTCGCTCTTTGGCTGCAATACATTTCCCATCTTTTTTACTGCACACCGAAAGTTAGCCCACGTCATATTTTCACTTGATTTGGTCTCGATCTGAGGTGGGCTATCTCTCAGGATTTTACGGTAGTGCTGGTGCTACATTACGAATGCAGGATATATTTCTTCTGTTCTAAAATAAATCTCTCCGCCTACGAACGTCATTAATTGGTCTTCCCCACACAAATAGGCTGTAGCTCTTCCGCCAAGCACAGAATCACAAGGGCAGGATTCCCCAGGCACATGTTCTCCAGTTTGTGGGATGCAATATTGTAGGAATTATACTGCCGCAAACCAGTGAAAGGACGAGAACCCATAGAAGAAGTAAGTTAGGCCTCATCCAGTATGTTCATGGTATTTCTCACTAAATGAAAACACTCGGACCTAGACCCTGAACCCTCGTCGTGTATAGAGGTTTAAGGAAATTATGCGCACTCTACAGACGTGCTAATGGGAAACGAATAGCTTGGATGGATACCAAGCACGAACACTGCATCCTTGAATGAAAATCTGTGCCTGTTAATGACATTTTGGTGTCGTGAGAAAATTTCGAAATTTGTCTACCGAACAAACACTGCTTTTTTAAAGCACATGCTTCGGGAACATGCAAGTACAATGAAGAAAATAGGCGGAAATATTGTCCTACATTGTGCCGGGTGCCAGTGCACGGTTAGATTTAAACAGATATGTGTACTTCGGAAATAGGTAGAACCGTTCGCCAGATAGTTTTTCGCTGCCCACATAATTCAAAAGTTAAAGTATTATTATGTAAGCATGCCATCTACTTCGCCATCTTCGCGCATATGCCTATGTGTAGATATCAGTGCCTATTGAAATTCCCTATATTTGTCTTCTTTGCTCGTTGTGTTTTTCTTCCGAGGGTATATATTCTGCCACTGCAATATAAGCTCGTTGTTTAGAACAGCGCTTACTCTTGTCACTTCTGTTCCTCAGAAGTGCAATTATGTTTATGTCATGATGCAATGAGCCTGCTATAATACGATTTGTAAATGTTAATCCTCCTGATTACCTTACGTTCAGGTATGCGCCACAGGGTTGCAAGCAACTAAACAGTTGAAAATCTTTAGTACACTAAACAACAAGCCAAATTTGCAACGCGAAATGAATGAGGATATAAAGTAAATGGCTAAACAGTGTGTACATAAACAGTCAACACCAATGTAAAGTCGCTGATATTCACTCTTTCATCCGAGAGACGCAAGGTTCTAAGAATACAGCAAAATTTTCCGCTGCAACGGTGTTTTTTAGAAAAACCTGCATTACACCAACGCTTTTAAATTACAGAAAAACTTTGTCCGAGGTACCAATCGGCTTCACATAGGAAGAAATGCCGTGGAGGGACGCTATCTAATATGCGTGAGAGACGCTATATGCTTGAGAGGGACGCTATGCTAATATGCGTGAGACGCT
Organism: Haemaphysalis longicornis; assembly: GCA_013339765.2. Lineage (NCBI taxonomy): Eukaryota > Metazoa > Arthropoda > Arachnida > Ixodida > Ixodidae > Haemaphysalis > Haemaphysalis longicornis. The sequence goes on along the minus strand of CM023453.1, from coordinate 159,452,522 downwards.
TTTACTGAGTAGAGACTCGTAAAATGCATTTTGAGTACATGTCCTGCCCAATACGTTTTGGCCATTAGCGACTCGCTGCAGATGTTCTGCGAGCCGTATAGGCATGGCCACCAAGTCAGTCACTGTAATTTGAATCTCGATGTTTGAGATTCCTTACCAATTTTAGCATGCATAGGTTTCAAGCATAACAAATTGCCTGAAACTCCTGAACGTAGTGGTGACAGTACTCTGAATATACTGCCACTTAACAAAAGACGACGCAGCTGTCCTGAAAGAAGAGAAAGTTTATTACAGTAAAATTATGTGGTTTAAACAACTAAATAAATACAGAGGCGGCGAAGCAGCACTTAACAAAGTGACCCGCGCAGTGAAGTGTCAGCGAATCGAAAGCGACGGCGACAGCACGCAGAGAATATACATTTCAGCGTGGTAGTATCTCGAACCACCGAATTACATCGAAAACGCTGGATGACACCTAAGATTATACTAGTCCAGTAAAGACAGGAGAAACATTCTCTCTATCAAATGAGATAACCCGTGCGGCACAAAATGAAAGAATAGAACGCGTGGTTCGCAAAACACAGACAACACAGCCACACGCGGCAGTGCGATAAAGCACAACAATTACACACACCAGTTACATTTCGCCTTTGCATCTTCTTGGAGAACTGATGGAGATGGAATAGTGATGCGCGAACCGAGAGGACGATCTCGACTCTATCTGATGACCGACGACCGATGCGTGAAGCGGGTGAGGGAAGAGGACTGCCTTCCTTGCTAGATATCAGGCCTATTTACACTAATTACATTACTCCAGGTATCTACATCAGGACAGAGTGACTGTTACAATTGTTCACTCTGCCCGCAGCAGCCTGTTCGGGGCCAAGATCTATCGGCACTAGATCCCCTCTCGACCGACCCTGGACCAAACCCAACAGTCCGGTTTTGATACCAAAAACCCCGCCTCCAAGAAGGGGGCGTTCAAGAAAGAGAGGAAAACCATTCAAACAATATTAGAAACAATTCATTGGCCACAGGAACCAGCCAATCACACGTGTCCCAACCTGCGGTCTCGTGACCCAACACTCTCTTGTACACTCATAGTGCGTTTCCAACGCACGGTATTACACCCGACAAGCAAATACAGGACGTCTGCGTCCTAAAGTGGACACACCATTGCGTTCAGCTAGTGGCATCTGCTCAAAAGCCAAGCCGATGGCTTGGAGCGGTCTTCGCGCGGCTAGACTCTTCGCCGCGTCCTCGCCTTGGCGCCTTGTCTGCGCGCGCGCCGGGACAAAAACGAAGTTGTTGCTAATCCCCTCCCAGACTAACGGCGCCGCCGCCTGCCGTCTGTTCCTCGGGAAGTGGCGCTTCAGGCACAAGCAAAATCTTCGAGGCGAACGACCAGTCAACGACGAGCGCCTCCGCCGACATCGCAGATTTTCGATACTTACACCGCGCGCCCTTTCGACATTAGGAGACACGACCATTTGGCTTCCCGTGAGCTCGTCATGACGAATGACCCAGCCACCTCCGACACGACAAAGCTACTCAGGCTAAGCGCCCCCATCTTTTGACACACAAAAGGACGGGCACAAAACACGCTCTCCGCGGCTCCGAACTTGACGTTCGTGCGGCTAAATGAAAGGGACACTGGATCGCAGCTACCAGCGGAGGCGACGCCGATACATGAGCCACATGCGGCTTTCAATAATTACATCAGGAGCCCGAACTTAACACCTTCGCACTAAGAATGTTGTCCGTACACTAGCTGCACGAACAACCTTATTTCTCACTGCACGTTATGTCTTACTGCAGAGGAAGAACAAAAAAAACACACTCAAGCCGTTACGCTAGTACAATACAAAATAGAATAAAATACAAGAATACAAAATTACCCCGGCACACACCAACCTCACCATCACAATGCGCCGGCCAACTGCACCAGCAACGGTTACAACACGGCCTGGCCGTGCCTTGCACAACAACAAACAATACACGAAAGCGCTCAACTACAGGGCCCGTGAGAACAAACTCGTCGCACCTTCTACCAATTAAGGCATCCAACCCCACAAAGGGTGTAAATGTTCAAACTTGACAACTGAATGAATAACACCACCCACTATTAAACGTTAAGCGCATGCAGGAACCTTCTTTCACCGTAAGGAAAAAAAACAGACACCCAAACAATCCCAAACGCACGTAATGAGGCTAGTCCTGCACCAATAGCAAAACGTGTAAAGTTCTCTTCGCGCACTTGCGGACGCCTGTTCTTTCGTAATCTGACTCAGATTGTTCGTCCCGGTTGCGGTTCACTTGCTGTCCACATGCAATGCACCGAAAGTTCTTTTTTCAGTACTTGAGACACTAGTTCGCACACAAGCGCCACAAGGGGGCCCTACTTGCACATTCCATGGCCCGCCATGACCTCATGCCAACGAGCGCAGATGAAGGAAGGCACTCGCCTTTGTACCCAGAGGTAAACGCCCTACCGTGCTGTAACAGCGGCTCTAGTTCGAGAGAACACAGCGTTAAAACCACTCAGCTGTGCTACTCCAAAATCACACGCTTTACGACAGCTGAAGGCAACCAAACTATGCACACACACAAAAAACTAACGAAAAGGGGGAGAGCGACAGTACAGGTAAAACTAACAATAATCCTCATCTGAGCGATCCCTACACACACCCAGAGAAAAACACCCTATTAACTAAGTGTGCGCCAAACAACACTGACCCGTTCCTATCTAGCACTGCACACTATTCAGCGCAAACACTCCTTTCCATGGCGGCACACACCAACCGTCGCACAGAAGCTGATTCCGTTTCATGCACCACCAGGTGATTCTAAACAAATCCTGGGGTGGCTCGCGGTGTCCTATGCTCCCGGGAGACAAGGAACACAATGCCCGGTGGTACCGCGTACGACGATGTCACACCTGCGCCACCTCACCTGCCTCTGCCTTCCGTGTTCTTGGGCCCGTCGTAATCGACCCACGCGCAAGACGCCGCGGACCCCCCTACGCATTCATGCTTCGCACACGCAAGCTCCATAATTAGGCGCGCCGTTCCGCTGCCCTTGCATGACCCCTGCACTTCCTCTGCCGCTTCTGAGATGAGAATGGTTTCTGGAGCTTCGCTCGATATCTAAAGTAGCTCATCCACGAGGGACTCCTCGCGGTCGGCCACGGAATCTATGTCGCCGCATGGGGCGGTGCTACTCTCGTCACTTTCCTGGATGGCCTCGGCACAGATAGCTGTACATTGCCCGCCTAAATTTCCGGAGCTGGGACAGCTGTCTCGCGCAGTCCCGTGATTTCATCTGTCGCTGTAGGAACGCTAAGGGATTTCTCAACAACTGCAGTTATTTCAGCCCCCTCAACTGCATTCCCGCTCTCCTCATCTTGAGGCATTCGAAAAGCCCATGAGGGGACGAAAACTGTAAAAACATTGGTATCCTCTTCGAGTTTACCAATCTTGCGAATCTTCGCTTTTTCGTAAGCGATCTCCGCTCTTCCTTGGGGTAATTGATCCCTGAGCTCCTCAGCGTCCATTCGGACGGGCTACCCGCGCCCCGGTTCCTCGCTAGCTTGGCTTTTTGTAAAGCGTGCTGAGCATTTTTGAGAGCTAATTTAGCTCTTAACACCTCGATCTCGAGCACAATGGCACTAACCTTCCGGCTGGTGCTGCCACATACCGTTAGCATAGGGGCCATCGTGAACCCGGAGAAAAGAAATAAGGGCCCACCTGTGCTCGTCCGGGTTCGGCCGGGTCGCAGTGTCGCTGGTGCAGCAGCTCGTGGATGCGACGCGCCGCTGTCGCCGCTGGGATGGGGCTGGGGCTGGGATGAGCCAGAGCTCACGAGGCCTCCCACTGGGGTGTCGCCTCGTTCAACCGCGCTTCCACCGCCCTGGGCCGGAGCCCACGAGGTCTCTGGTTGAGGTGCCGCCTCGTCCAACCGCGGCTTCCGCCGCCATGAGCTGGAGCCCACGAGGCCTCCAGCTGAATTGTCGCGCAGTTGCCTTTGAACTGCGGCTTCCGCCTCACTGTGCTAGAGCTCATGGGGGATCCCGCCGAGGTGTCGCCTCGTCAAACCGCAGCCTCCGCCGCCATGAGCCAGAGCTCACGAGGTCTCCCGCTGAGGTGGCACCTCTTAGAAACCGCGGCTTCCGCCTCCTTGGGCCAGAGTCCATTAGCACTCTCTCTGAGGTGTCGCCCCGTTGCCGTTGAATCGCGGCTGCTGCCGCACTGAGCCGAAGCTCACGACGCCTCCGCTGAGGTGCCGCCTCGGCGATCCTTGAAGTCGGGCTCGTTGTTGGTCGGAACCAAACCTTGCGTTGAAGGAGTCTTTCCGGAATGCCCCACCAGCTCCAGCCCATGGTCGTGGTCATCCTGTCGACTGCGCCAGTTAAAGTTTGCATTTGCAACTTCTTGGAGAACTGATGGAGAAGAAATAGTCATGTTGTTTTGATGCGCGAGCCGAGACGACGATCTCTACTCGCTGCGATGACCGACGACCGATGCTCGGAGCGGGTGAGCGATGAGGACTGCCTTCCTTGCTGGATATTAGGTTTATTTCCACTATTTACATTACTCGAAGTTTACATCAGGACAGAGTGATGCTTGCATTGTCACTCTGCCAGCAGCGGCCGGTTCGGCCGATATCTATACTGAACTATATGCCCTCTCGACCGACCCTGGACCAAACCCAACACTCCGATTTTGATACCAAAATCCCCGCCTCCAAGAAGGGGGCGTTCAAGAAAGAGAGAAAAACCTTTCAAACAATTATTATAAACCATTGATTGGCCACAGGAAACACCCAATAACACATGTGTCCCCTCCCGCGGTTACGTGAGCCAACACTCACATATCAGCGGCAGTCAGCGGCGAACCGATTCCCGGTTCTGAACATATTGTTTTCGCTCGGCAGGATTCCCAGGCAAGCCACGGGGCACCCCGGATCAACTGGATGTACTTTGGATGCAGCTTTCAAGGACGCCCTTCTGCGCATGCGGACCTTCTGTGGGCGCTTCCCTAGAGTTTGGTCAAGCATCGTCGTCATTCCCGGGTGCCACCAGCGGCAGCCACGTGATACCTGTCAGCGCCTACATAAACGCCATCGGAGCTACGCCTCTCTGCAGTCAGCGGCGAACCGATTCCCGGTTCTGAACATATTGTTTTCGCTCGGCAGGTGAGCCCGTCTGTCCAATGCCTGTACCTTTTTGATTGTTGCCGCTGACTGCATCTCAGTGCATTTCAATGTCTTCCCTGTGCGTTGTCTGCTCCAAGTGTTTAAATGACAAGTTCCTGACTTGTTCAGTGTGTAAGGAAAGTTACCATGTTGGGAAAAACTGCTCGAGTGTCACCGATTCCGCGTATAATAAGATGTCCGCAGCCAAACGCGGTGCCTGGATTTGCCCAGCTTGTCGGTCTAACACAGGCGATTCATCAAACCCAGATGAGCCATCCTGTACGCAACTATCGAGTGTCATTGCTAAGTTGGATCAACTGACAGCCACTGTCGCGACACTGGCGGAGAAAATGGAAGTAATGCTAGCCTTTAAGGTGACTAGTGAAAAGCTTGTAGAATCAGTAAGCTTTCTCTCGGAAAAGTACGACAAAGTCCTTGAAACCACATCCACCAACAAGGTGGAATTGACGCAGCTAAAGGCAGAAGTTGCGTCCCTTTCTTTGACCGTATCACAGCAAAACGACACGATTGATAAGATGAGCACAGAAATCAATGACTTAGAGCAATACACAAGGCGAGTCAACTTCGAAATACATGGTTTCCGGCAACTCAGGGTGAAGACCTAGTTGCAGTTATGACTGACCTTGCCGTCAAACTCAACATTGCCGACTTCCAGAAGACCGATATAACAACAGTGCATCGCTTACCAGCGAGACAGGATGCCATTCCTTCCATTATTGTCCAGATGAAAACTACAGCTAAGAAGCAAGTTTGGATGAACGCCCGAAAGGGTCTTGCAGCTCTCGAGTCTGATACCTTCCCACGAATCTACTTCAATGAGAACCTGACACGGACTAACCGCGAGCTATTTCGATTTGCTCGATTTCGAGGAAAAGAAAAGGGCTTCAAGTTCATCTGGACGGGAAACGGGAAGGTTCTGGCTAAAAAATGTGAAGGTGCACCTGTCATTCGCATCGACAAGTTATCTGACCTTGAAAAAGATAGTTTAATTATGGGAGTCTTCGACAATACAGCGACGACCTTTGCAGGAGTTAATCAGTCGTTTTCGACAACTTCCGGCAATGCTTTCCGGGCTTGTCACGTAAACATCCGAAGTCTGCGCAAAAATTGGGATCAATTTCGAGTACTAACCTCGCCGTTTCCTTTTTTCTACGACTGTTTTATATTGACAGAAATTAATGTTACGTCAGACTGCATGCCACAGTATGGCATTCCAGGTTACCAAACGTTCTCCTACACGCGTCCAGTAGGGAGAGGAGGAGGAATAGCCGTGTTCGTTAAAAACACTTGGGCTGTAACAGAGCTAGCGCTTGTCATTTACTCAGGCCGAAGTAGTTGCGTTGCGATTAAGCACGCCCACGTTTCTTTGACCATGTTTTCTATCTATCGACCACCCTGCTGCAATGGACGCATTTTTTTTTCGGAGCTTGATTCAGCTCTATCTGCGCAGTGCCTGGAAGAAAATATAATTATGATAGGTGATATTAATATTGACCTGCTTCGTCCAACTCTCGGTTTGGTTTCCGATTATCTTGACGTCATTTCTAAATGGGGGTTACAGGAAACTGTTCAAAAAGTAACTCGTTCTGAATTCCTATCTGGTCGCCTCGTGGAATCATGTCTTGATCATATAAACGTCCGAACTCAAAGGTGTACTGTCCAATCTGCAGTCGTAGAATCGAAACTCGCGGACCATTACTTTGTTTGTTGTTCATTGGCTATTCCACCGATTGCGCAGGGGCAGTCATACCATAGCAAAGAAGTTTCGATCACTGACTACAAAATGTTTGATAATATGATTGCGCAGCACGACTGGGATACATTTCTTGTCAATGTGGCACCAGCTGAAATCTATGATAATCTTGTTACAGTGCTTGATCGCTTTAGGGAGACAGCTACGCGCAAAGTTAAAATTAAACAAAGGAATTCAGAAAATAAATGGATGACCTCGGCAATTTTGGCGGCGATAAAGGAGAAAGATATTATCTGGGCGCAGTCCAGGCGAGCACCTTCGAGTGCTTTTTTGCGTTCCAAGTTTAAGGAATCTAGAAACAGAGTTAATGCCATGATTCGTTCGGCTAAGCGGGTTCATTTTCGGAAAAAATTCGACGACGCACGCTCAGACAGCAGAAAAACGTGGCGTTTGATTAATGACTTTAGAAAAGTTAGCAGTCGCAGCGGCAATAGTAATCGTTTCCCTTCTAATGTTTCTAGTAATGATGACAGCATTGCTAACGAATTCAATACCCTTTTTTTACGAGTGTCTGGTAGTTTGCCTTTCAGTACAGGAGTGTGCACTCTGCGTTCTAGCGTTTCGGAGTCAGCCTTTCTTCCATTTTGGATGAAAACAATTTAAGAATGATAATTATAGCCTTAAAGCCAATAAATCGCCTGGCGTTGACAATATTGCGATTAATGAATTACGCAGAAATTTTGAATCTTTAAAAAACGTTCTCTTGCATCTCTTGAATAACATTATTGCAACAGGTGACATACCTGTGCAATTGAAAACGTCAACTGTCTTTCCACTCTATAAATCTGGCTCCCGTCTTAACAAAGAAAATTACCGGCCCATTTCCATCCTATCGAGCATAGCCCAGATACTAGAAAAACACTTGTTCTTAACTATGCGATGTTTCTTAGACAAACATGACATATTATCGCCTACACAGTATGGTTTCTTGAAGGTAGGGGAACGCAGTCTTTACTGGAAGATTTTCTGATCTTTTAAAACTCGTCTTTCGAACGTAATAATGTCACTTGCGGTCTCTTCCTTGACGTCAGCAAAGCTTTCGACAGTGTTTGTCATGACCTATTGTTAGAGAAACTTTCCTTACTTGGCTTCCGCGGTGTCTTCCTTTTGTTGCTTAAAAATTTCCTTCAGGGACGATACCAGTCAGTTAAAATAGGAGATTGTCGAAGTGCTGATTCATTAATAAGAGCTGGAGTTCCTCAAGGTTCTATTCTGAGCCCGTTGCTGTTTAATATTTATGTGAATGATGTTGTCAAATGCTGTGCCAGTTTCTTTGTTTCAATATGCTGATGATACAGTTCTGATAGCTTCCGCTAAAGAGTATAAGGCGGCGGTGGTCTTACTACAAAGGGCAGCAATGAACATAATGGACTGGTTTAGAGATAACTCAATTAAAGTCAACGCTGCAAAGACTCAATTAATTTGCTTTCATAATCCATTAAAAAAAGTGAATCTTGATTATTCGTTCGTGCTACATACATCTGATTGCTCCAGTTGCACGTGTAAACCTATCAAATATGTACCCACAGTAAAGTATCTCGGTCTATATATCGATAATGACCTCTCCTGGAATTCGCACCTTTCGTATTTGTGCAAAAAACTTAGGGCTGTATCGGCTCTGCTTTATAATATTAAAATACTACATGCCTATATCTGTACGGAAAACTGTCACGCATGCCTTGGCTTACGCAACCTACGCTACGGTGTAACAGTGTACGGTCACTGTTCACTTCGTTGGAAAGCTAGAATTGACGGAATTCTCAGATGTATTGTAAAGAGTGTAGCATACGATATACTCTGCTATGAAGATAAGGCCGACGTCTTTAAAGTATTGTCTTTACCGAATTTTGATCAATTATTAATGGAAACTGTCACAATAAAACATTTCTGGACTAGCACGTTCAAGCAGCCATATACACCAGTTCGTTGCTTACGACCGAAAGACTTATACTGCATTCCTCGTTGCTCAACTAGGTATGGTAGAAGAATGCGTCATTACTATGTCCCTTTCTACTTTAACAGATTGCCGCCCAGTATCTTTTCTGTAAAAACGAAACGCTCATTGAAAAAGGTATTACGTCGTGTAAACATATAATTTGCATTTTAGGGTCTAGTCTTGCCGAAATTGTGTTTGTAAGTTTCAAACGCCTTCAGCCTTGAAAAGCAATGCTATAGACTTTTGTCCTGTTACTATTGATTTTTACAATTCCATTTTTTAATCACCACTTCACGTTCTTTCAAACCATATCAGGTGGTGTGTGCTAAACGCTGTTTGTGTGTTTGTATGAAGTTCGAGTTCTTGTACACTAATTTCTGATAAGCTGTGATCCGTTTAGGAAACAAGCTGGTATTTAAATCTCGAGTGCTGGGTATTTTGTCAGGTGTAATCTGTGTCGTAAGTCAACGTGTTTCTCTCTTTTTTTCTTTCTTTCTTTGTAAAGTGTACTTAAAGCGTTCTGCTATACTATGATTTGTACTTGTGTCAGTGTTATTCGATATTTGCGGTTTCCGTTGCCTGCCAGGCGCTGGCCGCTCAAGCCCAACGCGCTTTGGCAGCCTGCCTCCTTGTATTTTTCAGTATTTTTGCCATAAAGCATTTATTATTATTATTATTATAATTTATTATTAAATATGTTTTATCTGTAACGCAAACTACTTAACATCGTGCGCCCCGGAAATGCTCTGCATTTGATCGTGCCCCTCGCGAGGGGGATGTTTAGTTTCCTGCCGCAGCAAGACCAGGCGGCCTCCTGCGCAGTTTGTGGCGCATACCCACTTGGGGGATTGGCCAGGATCGTTTCACTTACTACATGCCGGTTACGGCAGGGTTTGACTCTTTTTCTTGTAGGCATCATCTGCCTAATTGTTCTACAGGTATGCTCTGTAGCTACCAATTTATAGCCGAGCACTGCCCGAGGTAGTGTGCAGGCAACCGCATGAGGTGCAGAAAAGTAGTCTAACTTGGTCCCTGCATGTGGAAGGAGCGCAAAATTAAAATTGCAATGGAAAGAAAAAAATTGGCCTCGCATCTGCTTGCTTCACTGCAAATGCTACGGAACGACGATAGTCTTCTGCTAACCCCACCTTGTAACTTTCCACGCGCTCTCGCCTCCTATATATCATGACTGCAATTAGAAGTTCATTCAGTTCAATTTTTGTACTACACACGCTCAATCTGCAAGGACAGTGCGCATATTTTTCATTAGCACAGCTTTAAAAATTCACTCCCACTACACCACTCCAGGGTTATACAGTTCAAGAGAGCACAAATCCCAACCTAATTCCTGTCCACGAAAGGCCAAGAAATCGGTAGCGGCACAAATACGTGCCCCCACAGGCGAACGGTTCTTCCGTCTACAATGCAGGCAGCGGCTGCGTGCCGATCCCAGGCTGCATGACAGCTGTCTGCGTAACCTACAAAAAAAATTCCCCCGCATTTCCCCGAAGGGAAGAATGTGAAGTGCGAATGCACGAGTTGACTTTGCGCGGTTCGGCTTCGTCACGGGAGCCCCGACGTCGGCAGGTTGGGGCACGTAGCAGATGAGGTCACGTCGGACCGCGCTGGGCTTTCTCGTGCGGGCGAAGATTAAAATGGATTTTAAATATGTTTCGCTGAACGGTTGCTGTTGAAACTTGCTGAGAGATATCTCCCTGATAAAAAGGAAGCAGTTTTACATAGTTATCTCAGCTTTGAAATTTCGTCAGTACTCCTTTAAGCGGGCGCATTAGCCCTTCTCACGCCCCCGATTCCTGGCCAATCCCCCACGTGGGTATGTGCCATGTCAGCAGGAACAACAACAAGAATGAGCCATGGGGACGCGGCCAGGCAGCGCGCGCCTCTCCCCACGTTGCCTAGGGTAGGACGAGGGGCGCGCGCACCCGCAGCTGTGCTATGCGGACGACGGCGGTGACGATTCAGGCTCGCTTAAGAAGTGCTCTGCGTAACCTACAAAAAAAATCAACATCAAACATCACGTATCAGGAAATGTTGCTCCGCGTATGCTGTGAGTAGACATTCTTCTACTGTCACGGCTAAGACGTCACAATTACTAGTAATAACAGCCCTATTACATTACTCCGATCATTCGCACATCGAAAAAGGCCAACATTTACTAGGAAATAACTAAGTCTGGCATCGCTTAAGAAACGACTTCTTTCCCCATTTCTAGGTTTTATTTTAATTTTTTGCAAGGCGACATCTCGGCACGTACCTGTCGCCGGTGGCAGCCGAGCTTTTTCAGAACAGGGACGTTAACAAAAAACGCTAAACCAACCATTGCATACGCTATGATAATATGATGATGATGGTTGGATGTTTATAGCGCAAGGCCAACTGGGGCAAAGGAGCGCCAAAACAATATTCATATATGAGGGGTGAAACCTAAAACTAAGTAAATTCAACAAACAAAAAAGTCAAAAAACAAAAGTAAAATCACAAAACGACAATGAGCATGGCTGGTGTATAGGGCCAGATTTGATTATGCGTGATAGGAATGAGGTTTAAAAACTTCACGTCTGACAAATACAAACACACGTTTCACGGAAACAATGGCATCGTCACCTAGAAAAAACGATGGATGTAGGGGAATATGTTGTCTGTAGAGTTTTCTAAAGTGTTTGTGTCGTGTTGTGTGAAGGGCCTTGCATGCGATGATTAGTACGCGCACTACGGATAGGGCCTCTCCGCACCTGCCGCACTGGGGTCTAGAAGATCCCGTCAGCAGATACGAGTGCGTCGCATGGGTGTGCCCTATCCGCAGCCTACCCAAGGCGACTTCCGTGTGTCTGTTGTGTGAGTCAGCTGTGTACGTCCCAAGTGTGGCTATTACATGTAGTTTGTTGTCTGTCTGTTCGTCCCAGTGTGTTTGCCATGTTCTGCGCAGGTGTTGTCTTATGTGTGGCTTGAGGTCTGTGTAGGGTATCGTTGTAATGTCTACAGTGTTCCTGAGTGCAGCAGCCGCTGCCTCTCGTCTGCCAACTCATTCCCAGCGATCCCTGCGTGTCCTGGGACCCAGCAGAGGACCAGCTCATGCTTTTGTGCATACACGGACATGAAAGTTGAATACAAGATTAACTATGTGGTTTTGGGGGGGCTTGTGCGATGACAGTGCGCGAACAACACTCAAAGAATCTGTATAGATGATGGAATTGGGAATTTGAGTTTCAAGAATGTGTCGTACAATCAGTAAATTCCATACGCTTCTGCTGAAACAATTGTTGTGTGGACGCTCATGGTTCTGGCTGCATTGAAATTAGGACCATGAGCAGCGCACGACACCATACTGGAGGTTTTAGAAGCGTCACTATAAAATTCTGCACATGTGTATTTAAACTGCAAAGACAGAAAGTGCTGCAGTATTGCAGCTCGTGGTACCCGATTTTTGTCAAGTCTCATAAAATAAAGGTCGCACGACACAGGGCGAACTTGCCAAGGTGGTAAACTGTTTGAAAAGGATGACCTGTACACATCTAAAAACGAAGCACTGAGATCCGAGGCTCGCTCTCTCACTCTAAGTGAAAAGGGCAGAGGAACGGATGGGCGATTTACAAAGAGCAGAGATGTTGATGTATCGTTAAAGACAGGATAAAAAGGATGATTGTTCAGTGATGAAATTTTAAGAGCATATAGCAAGTCCATGTACGTTCGTTGGTTCTCAAGGCTCCACTTATCACACTCGACATACAGACTCTCACAGCGAGCTAGTGCGAAAAGCACCCGAGGCGAGACGAAGCCCCAAGTGTAGCACTGGTTCAAGCATTCGCAACGCTGTTTTGGTCGCCGACCCATATACCACACTGCCATAGTCTAAACGAGACCAACCAAAGCAGTATAGAGCCGTAGTAGGAGTTCTTTGTCGGAACCATACGATTGATGGGAGAGAACCTTAAGTATATTCATTGTTTTCAGACATTTATGTTTAGTTCCTTGATGTGTGATATGTGAGTTTCTGGTCAAACACAACACCTAAGAACTTGTGCTCCTTGTACACAGGAAGCGACACGCCATTAAGAGTAATGTCTGGGTCCATATGGACCCCGCCCTTCCTGGAGAACACAACGCAGGAGCTTTTTACAGGATTTAATTTAAAACCATTCTTGTCTGCCCAGCCGGCAAGTTTCTTTACACCAAGCTGGACTTGACGTTCGCAGATTGACATATTGCATGATTTATAGGATATCTGCACGTCATCTACATAGATGGAATAAGAGATTGTAGGTGGCAGTGCCTTACCAAGTGAGTTCATTTTCCCATGAAGAGAGTGCAGCTCGACACGCCACCCTGTGGCACGCCATTTCTTGCACGTGAACCTTTGAGAGTGCACAACCAACTCTTACTCGAAACGTTCTGTCTGACAAGTAACTAACAAGAGTGTTCAACATGTTACCCGAAACACCAAAGGATCCATAACGCCAAGCGGTGTCGTATGCCTTCTCAAGGTCGAAAAACACAGTTAAACAATACTGCTTATGCGCGAAGGCATCCTTGATGTACGAGTCAAGAGCTATCAAGTTGATCGTTCGTCGATCGCCCCACCCTAAAGCCTGCCTGGAAGTTCTCGAGAAGTCCGTAACTCGAGGAAGTACACGAGCCTGCGATTTACCATCTTCTCGAAGAGCTTGCACAGCAGCTCGTCAGGGCTATATACGGTAGCTTGAGGGGCACGACGGGTCCTTTCCCTCTTTCAGGAAAGCTACAACTATAGCCTCCTACGAAGAGTTTGGAGTGTGCCCCGAAAGCCATATCTTGTTATATAGGTGTAAGAGTGTTAGAAGAGTGTCTGCGTGCAGGTGTTGTATCATTGTGTATGTGATGTTGTCTGGGCCTGGAGCTGAGGGTTTACACGTGCTCAAAGCAGCCCTCAGCTCATGCAGTGAAAACTCTGAGTTATAAGAAGATGTTGACCTATTGTTATCTAGTATAGGCTTCTTTTCGGCCGTTTTTTGTGTTTCATGAAAGTGTTTGTGTAGTGTGCTGAACTGTACACGTGTTGGAAGTGTGTCCCCTGTTGTGCTGACCAGAGGCAGGCTGTGTGTTTGTTGTCCTTTGAGTTTGCGTATTCTTGTCCATACTTTCCGTGTGTCTGGGTAGGAGTTTATTGATGTTATGAAGGAACGCCAACTCTCTCGTTTTGCCTCACGGCGCACACGTTTTCCTAACGCCTTGGCCCGTTTGAACAAAATGAGGTTACCCGACGTGGGGTACCGACGAAGGACACCCCACGCCTTGTTCTGGGCCTCTCGCGCCCGCCTACAGTCCTCATTCCACCACGGCCTCCGCTTGTTGCGCGGGGCACCAGAGGCGTGGGGAATGGACTTTTCGGCAGCGTCGAGGATGTGCGCCGTGAGCAGTTGGGTAGCTTCTTCAACGTGTAGGAGTCCTATGAATGTGTGGTGTAGTTTGGATGTCTCTGTAAATGTATTCCAGTTAGCTCTTGCTTCATTAAACCTTTTAAGGGAAGATGGACTGCTCGGGCCTGTACCTATGTACGTTAATGAAGTGGGGAAATGGTCACTACCATATGAGTCCATGCCCACACCCCACTCAAGACATGGAAAGAGAATTGCAGAGCCAATAGCCAGGTCAAGATGTGAGTATTTCTTGTGACCTATGTTATGGTATGTAGGCTGTTTATTGTTGAAAAGGCATGCTCCAGAGGATGTAAGAAACCTCTCTATCAGGCGACCCCGGGCATCCGTACGAGAAGAGCCCCAAAGAGAATTGTGAGCATTAAGGTCGCCTGTTAAAATGTATGGTTCGGGCAGCAGGTCAACCAGCGCCTCGAATTCAGAGCTCAAAAGTGTAACATCAGGAGCAATGTATGTGGAGCATACCGTTATCAACCTATTAAATATTATTAAGCGTAGTGCTACAGCCTCAAGGATAGTGTTTAATGTGACAGGGTGGGATGCTAAGGATTTCCGGACGATTATGGCCACACCGCCAGAAGAGTGTGTGCAGCCAACCCTGTCTTTCTGTATACCAGGTAACTATTCAAGAAATTTGTGTGTTTAGAATTCAAATGTGTTTCCTGAACACACATTACACTTGGCTGATTGGTATGCAGAATCTCATACACGTCGTCAAGATTATTCAGAAGGCCTCTGCAGTTCCATTGAACAATATTTCCTCTTCCCATTATTTAGTGTGAGAGCTACTGGAGTGTGTATGTTCATGTGTCGTCTTTCGGGGCTGTGACTCCTAAATTGGGCTTTTTGGGCTGCCTATCTGTAGGCTTGGACGTCGGAGGCCGCTCCATGCCTCGCGTTGCAGGCAAGAACGGCACAGCGGCCATCTCGTCGTCCGATGTCCTGGGTGTTCCCGTAGAACCGGGCCCCCCGGACTTGGCCCCCCTTCGGGGGCCCTTCGTTTGATCCGCCACCGCCGCTGGTGTCGGGGGCACCACAAGTGGCACGGGCGGTGCGGTGGCGGTGGAAGCCGGTGCGGGGCCCGTGGTGTCCATGGCACCCTCCAACGCACTGGAGGACGGGGAGGCAGGAGCGGGAGCGGCACCGGTCCCGACGGAAGAGGTTGCCACCACAACCGCTCGTGGCTCAGCAAGCAGTTCAGAGGCGGGTTGGGCTGCCATAGGCAACCCAGGGGGTGGCGGGGGCGGGACCAGGTCCTAGTCGCGATACTGGGTCTTCGCCGAAACTAGACGCCACTCCGCCCCCGGCGAGCCGCGTCGGCATACCTCCCCAGGGGGAAAGAGGCGAACCTCTTTCGCGCCTCTGGGAAGGTGATGTTTTCAGTGACTTTGATGTTGATGATTTTCTTTTCTAGTTGAAACTTTTCACATTTTCGAGAGTAGGCGGCATGGGTTCCCTGGCAGTTGGCGCAGGTGAGGGTTGATGATGGACAATTGTCCGATGGGTGATCATGCTGGGCGCACTTTGCGCAGGTCAGACGGCCACGGCAGGAGTTGGTTCCATGCCCGAACCGCTGGCACTTAAAGCAGCGGCGCGGGTTCGGAATGTAAGGACGTATGGAGCATCGAATGAAGCCTGCGTTGATATGTTCAGGAAGTGAGGAGCGGTTGAAGGTCAGGATTATATGTTTGGTGGGGATTATCTTATCCTCCCTGCGCATCGTGATGCGGCGCACGGCGGTGACGCCCTGATCCTTTAAACCTTCAAGAAGGTCGTCATCTGTCTCGTTTAGGAGGTCTGGCTCAGAGATCACACCCTGCGAGCTATTCAGGCTGCGGTGGGGTGTGACCCTGATGTCCAGATCGACCATTTTCGTCTGACCAAGGAGTGTGGTTGCCTGCTGCTTGTTTTTTACCTCGACGAGCACTTCACCTGTGCATTGTTTTTTGGCATTGTAGGTTTTCCCAATTATTCCGTCAAGGTATTTTGTAATCAGAAACACCGATTGTGAAGCAACTGGGTGGGCTGCGTCAAGAGATTCGATAACAATGAAACGAGAATAGTTGTCTGGCTTGGGGAAGCTCATGCTTGGAAGTGAAGGAAACAAGACTTCGGTGCGGCCCCTTTTCAGCGACCGATCACGTTTAGGAGGGGGGTTTGATTTTCCATACGGCATAAAAAAAGCAGGGAGACGGGGGTACTTTCTTCTTTGACCTTACCCTGGTAGTCAAAGAGGTCCCGGAACTCCCTGCCTGGTAGACAGACAGGCAGCCCATCCGCCGGAGCTTGACCTGGGCTCCGACGGCCACCATTTGAGGTTTCTACCCTTCACCTTAAAAACACATCACCACGGTAGGTCACAGCTTATGTTGGGGGGCTCGGGGTCCGCGGTATCGCCAGTACCGTCACCAAGATTACTCAAGGTGCCCCGTGCGGGGACGCTATGATAATACCTGAAGCTAGCAGTATAGAGCAAGTACCAAAACACACCCCAAACAGTCGCACGGTAACAGCGCCAAGAGCACGGGAGCCCACCGTGCTCACCCGATGCTCGACGACCACAGCTGCTGCTTCGTTCAAGAGCCGCATTGGGACGGCTACAGGGCGACGTCCTTGCAAGCCGATTGCATGTTATTAATATATGATCGTCGCAAATTCCTAATTCCAGCGCATAAGCTGGTATAACGCCTGTAAATTTGCTGGGACGTAGCTAGTAATACGGGCCATTTAAAAAAAAACACCACCGCTCAGAGGTTCACCTCATGCTCCTGATAATGAGAGTACGCAACTAAAAGAAGTAAACAAGCGTGACGTCACATCCGCCAAAGTGTCTCCTGACCCGCCGAAATGGTCGGTTAATTCCTCCCCTGAAGGGCAGGTATAGGCACGGTCACTGCTCAGAGGGCGCGACGAATAAGTACCCCCAGCGCCGCCTCGCGGAAGCTTGAGCTAACTGTGGGTCGGTGAGAGGCAGACGGCGGCCTCCGCGCGTTCATATATTCGGCACATCTCGGTTTGTTTTTGCGATTCTGCAATTGTTTTTGAAAGGTGTCTCGAACTTGAAACACTGTTCTGGCAAATAGTTTCTTTGGGTCTCAAGGCTTCTGTGCGATTTCCGGACAATTACGCGGCTGAACTACATGTCGGCCTCGCGTGCGCGGAAGTTACAGAGATTGTACGTTGCCGCACGCCTGTGCGCCGTTGAAAGAAAGTGACGGCACAGACATCGTTGCGAAGTCCCATTCTCACCAAGGAAAGGTTATTTACAGCGCAATTCAGGTCAGTAGCCAGCGTATACAACGACGCTCCACGACAGAAGCGTGTTGGTGTTATTGTTTCCTCTGTTCGCGCAACCACACTACAGTTACTTTTTTCGGTTTGCCCTTCTTCAGCTCGGTTGGTGTTGTCACTAATTAGCAACGCATTCCAAACGTTATTAGCTGTTGACAAAAGTAAACGCAGTTCCACACAGATCGAAATCGTGCTGCGGAGCGGGCGGTTGTCTTTACGAAGATTTCGTTTAGTTTCGGCTTCTATCTTGTGAGTAATGTGAAAGTCGTCTTAGCGGCTAATTGTGAGTACTAGCTTTGTTCAGGCCGTTCGAAATTCTCCCAGAAAAGTATTTCCCTCCTCCTCCCATCCTCTGCTTAAAAATAATAACCTCAAGTTTCAGAGTACGCAAAACGCATTAAAGAATTCTCCTCTTCATCGTCTGATTAAACAATAATAACCTCAAATTTTCAGAGTACGCAAAACTCACAAAGAAGTCAGCGCGAGTGAATGCAACCTTGCCTTTGATAGCTTTCCACGCTCTCGCTTGGAATTCGTGGCCGAACTATGTACACTTCGGGGAACAATGTAGGGCAGTAAGCGGGATACGTATTGACCATCTTGACATTGCTTTTGGCATCACCCGCGAAGTGCTGTGAATGCATATTCTTGTGCCGCCTTTTGGTATCCATTCGGTGCCGTGGATGTCGCTAAAAAAAGGTTACTAGCTGATAAACATAGTGGCGGAAGCGGTAATACCTTGTGTATGCAACTACTACGACGGAAATGCGATTAATCGCAGCGCGTGATGTGTATAAACACTGAAAGCAACGTTATAATTTACGGCCCTTCGTGTCGTCACTGCGCATAAACGGTAATCGTACTCATAAGTTTACTCCTTCCACTGACAAAAAAATGTCATGACCTTTCTTGACTTCCATTGACTTTTCTTACCTGCTAAAATCATTTCTTGCGACGCTTATTCTCCCACGCCTGCCCGAGCGAGAAACCGTGTACAGAACGATGGCAGGCTGCCTTTCGCGATTGTGGACTGTCCTCCGCGCCAGCAGTAGCGGCGCTGCCACTAATTCTTCCTGCAGCCTTTTGATCCTTTCGGACCCTGCAACTTGCAATTATAACTATGTTTCTTAAAAAACTTCCCCCACACAACGTCGAACCGCACGCAGCGCGTGTGTTTTTACGTGCGATGAACGGCCGGTCGCGACATCCACCGACCCAGAGTTGCTAAGCGGCGGCGAGAGGGCGGCGCTGGAGTCGCGCGCAAACTGCAGTGTCCGGTGCCTATAGGGGGTGATGTAGTGGAAGTGGTAAGCGGATATATCTACTTAGGCCAAGTTGTGACCCCGGATCCCTACCATGAGGCAGAGATAATTAGAAGGATCAGAATGGGGTGGAGTGCATACGGCAGACATTCACAGAAATGAATAGCCGCCTACCATTGTCCCTGAAGAAGAAAGTGTATGACAGCTTGCATCTTACCAGGAACTCACCTACGGGGCAGAAACTTTGAAAGGTTCACTAAGAGGGTTCAACTTAAATTGAGAACGACTCAGAGGGCAATGGAGCGGAAAATGATAGGTGTAAGATTAAGGGACAAGAAGAGAGCGGAGTGGGTCAGCGAACGCGTGTTAAGGATATATTTGAAGAAATTAAAGGGCTTGTGAAGAGCTTTTCAAACAAAATTTGTTGGGGGCATTACATTATGTTTTCCTGACGCTGAATTCGAAAAACATGTTTATTTTATGTGTAAATACACCCAAACCATCTTTTTTTCGTCAAAACAAACGACCCTGCCCGAGGGCACGGTGAGAGCCCTGGCTGCCTTTCGCGATTGGCTTGGCGGCATATGACGTCATATTCGGAAGTGCCGGCGCCGGGGACCGCACGGACTGAAGATACCATTCTGTTCCGTTCAGATACGGGCTAGAAGGTCCTCTGGTGAATGGAGGGCTCACACAATCTTTCGTTAGAATAGGAAGAACCTGAGGGAAGTATCAACAAAACAGGTTCGCACGAGGCTAGCTTTAGAAAGGGGTTCTCCCCCGACGACTCATGGACGACTTGTTTCTCGGGTGCAGGGAAGTTTGCGCAGATATTGGTTCGCCGCTTTCACTACCAGCGCTAGCCACAATTCCTAGCACGATTTTTCAACCCTCCATCCTCCCCATCCTCGAATGTGGAACTTTGTTTTTTACATTTGGACAGGCGGCAACAAGCTCTGTGCAGCGGCCTGCGATGCGCACAGGCAGCGCGGCCGCCGCCGGTCGCCGCGTCGCGCAGAGGTGCTGGTGCCGGGTCGCTGCTCGGCGGGTGAGCGGAACATGGCATTACTGCACATACGCACGTTTTAGAACATGGGAGTTGAACGTTGGTCGCCCCCCAAAAAGGTAGAGGAACCCAAGCGCAGTACGCTGGTCCCCGAAGCTCCCCATCAGCTCCAGCCGGCTCAGGTTGCACGGATCGCCGGTGCTGTTGGGAACTTTAGTTTAGCATCAAGGGAGATAGTTGGTCGCCGCTATTCTTACAATTGCGATGACTATCCTTAACACGGTTTTAAATGCGGAGCATTTCTTAGGCTCGGATGTCACTCGTCGATGTTGTCGGCGCCGTCCACCACGCCCACTGCGCATGCGCGTCGCGTCGAAGCGCAGGTGCACGTCTCTCCACCGTACCCTCCTCGCCTCAACAACAGGTGCGGCGGTGCGGTAGGAGCGCGTGTACCCCGTGCACTCCGTCCATCTCAACAACAGCTGCGGCGGTGCGGGGGGAGCGCGTCTGTGCGCGCATGCGTCGTAGCTACACCGTGCGCTGCATCGCGCTCAACAGTAACGGCGGCAGGGCGTGTAAACGTGATAATGGCGTGGTGCGTGCGGGAAAGTTCACGCGCCTGTGTACGAAAGTGTGCGCATGCGCGTCTCTCCCCCGTACTCCTCTCCCTCGAACGCGGGCGGTGTGTGTATATAAGCGGGCGGAGCGCGCGTTCGGAATTCAGTCAAGGGCGTCTTTGCTTGGCTTTCGCTTGACTTGACGCTTTGCTTGACGGCACCAAGCAATAAAGACAGACTTTAACTTTACACTCCTTTCCTTCGCTTCTCCTTCATTAAATAAATAAGAATAATAAAGACGAAATAACAATTAAGCATTCCCAAACCACCACCACTCTGCAACGAATTTACTCGAGTTCCCCCCGTGGAAGATGCGGGCGGGTTTTTTTTTCACCACATTATCATCCCTTTTCTCGCATGTGGAACCTTATTCCTACGTTGATAGTTATTCTAGCGATCGGTGCTGTGCTCATTCTTGCGCGCAGGTAACGCCATCCATCGGCCTCTCGCCGCATCTCTTGCTCGGGCAGGCCCGTCGACGAGCCTCCGCGACGGGTCGGCGCTCCGCATCGCGATACAAATTCGATCACCTCTTTCGAAATCACCTTGGATGACAATCCCTAGCACAATTTTTCACCACACTATCGTCCTCTCTTGCACGTTTACCTTGCTTTTCACGACAGTCTTGATTCTGGACGGCAGCGATGAACGGTCGCTGCCGCGGCATGTGTGGTGCGAGCCGTTTCGTGCGCCGTACGAAACGGCACGAACGGCACGAACGGCGAGTGTGCGGAGCGCTTCCGCGCACAGAAAACGCTTCATGCTTTCAGCTTGCTTGATTTTTTATTAAAATCCAGCTATTCAGCTACGCTGTCCTCACAGCAAACAACGTTGATCAGGAAAACGATCAAGAAGTTCGGGAAGCCCAGAGCGCTGTGGTCCCACAAATTTTCTAATTCCCTTATAATAATGGATCAGAAACTTGAGGTACCTCCGTATTTGTTTGATCCCGTCGCTTCGCGTACGAAGCACAGAGCAGCCGACGACACGGCCGGGCCCGCGACTACTCGTGAAGGCAATGTAGTAGCTACGGGCGCTCGGGTAGGAAATCTCTTGTATCTAGGAGTCGCTTTAGGGAATCACGCAGTAGCATTACGGTTAAAAAATCGACGCGGAAGCAACTTAAGACAATGATGATTAATAAAGTGCAGATTACACGCCTGCTTAATTCGGAACTTCGCCCAGAAAACTGGGACACAGCGAAGCGGCGGCGCACGTCGCTGGCCGTCTTCCGATATGACGCTACTTCCGGTCGCTGCCTCTCAGTTTCTCGCTCTTCCGGCGACTGCGGCAGGAAGCAGTGGGCGGGGGCTTAGGGTCAACTTTAACGACGAATATCGCTGTCCCCAAGCTTAAAAATGACCAAAAAAACTTTACAGGCACAAACTGACCAATGTAATAATTGTAAAAAAGTAGAGTTTTGCCCGGTTGTAAAAGTGCTTCAGTAGCCCTTTAAGAAGAAATGGACGTGGGCAGGGCATGTAATGCGTAGGCAAGATAACCGTTGGTCAGTAAGTGTAACAGAGTGGATCCCTAGAGAAGGCAAGCGTTGCAGGGGGCGGCAGAAAAACGGGCAGATGAGATCAAGAAGTTTGCAGGGATGAATTGGTCGCAGTTGGCACAGGCCCGGGGTAATTGGAGAATAATGGGAGAGGCCTTTGTTCTGCAGTGGGCGCAGGTAGGCTGGTGATGATGACGAAAATTCAAAGCACAACAAACACATAGCCTACCCCTGGTTTGCACAACAGGGGACAGACTTGAAGACCAGACTAATACACTTGCACAACGCTTTCAACACGTATCCAGCTCTGCACATTACACGAAAAGAAGCCCTTTCGCGATAACAACAGGTCCGCCACGTCTTACAACTCAGAGTTTACACTTTAAGAGCTGAGGGTTGCTCTGAGCACGTGTACGCCTTCACCTCTGGGCGCAAGACAACGTTACACACAGTGTGATAGAGCACCTACACACCAACACTTGAAAACACTCCTACACCTATACAATAAAATATGGGCTTCGGGGCACCTACTGAGGGCTTGGAGTGGCTTTTTTTAAAGAAGGAAGCACAGTTTTCTTCAGCAAGTTGTCATCCCATCACACTGACAGGCTGCCTGTTCAGGCTCCTCGAGAAGAGGCAGGCTTCAGGTGGGCGATCTACAACAAACCAACTGATTCCCTTAGAATCTTACATTAAAGATGAAAATCATCCATAAACAGTATTGTATGGCCGTATTTTTTGACATTAAGAAGGCTTACGATACTGCATGGCGCTACGGTATTCTAAGTGACCTTAAGTGTTTTGGGTTGTCAGGCAACATGTTGAATACGCTTGCAAACTACATGTCAGAAACAACCTTCCGTGTGAGAGTGGGCGCTGCACTTTCGCGGGTTCAAGTTCAGAAAAACGTGGTGCCTCAAGGGGGGTCTATAAAGTTGCACACTGTTTATAGTAAAAATCAACTCACTCGGGAAGGCGCTGCCGCCAACAGTCTCTTACTCTATGCTAGCGCCAAGTCCAGCTTAGTGTAACAAACTTGCTTACTGGGTGAAAAGAACGGTTTTACGCTGAATCCAGAAAAGTGCACTTGCGTTGTATTTTCAAGTAGGCGTGGGATTCATCCTGAACGTGATATAACTTAAAAGTGTTTCTATTTCTCTTAAGAAGGAACACAAATTTTTATGCGTGGTACTTGATGAAAAACTTACATTCATTCCACACACGAGGTCTGGATAATAAATGCTTAAAAACACTGAATATCCTAAAGATCCTGTAGCGGCAAGCCACAGTGTCAGCGGCAGCAGCGTGACGCAGGGCCCGCGGGCGCACTCACCCGCCGGAGGGCCTCGCGATAGAGACCCACGGCTGTTGGAAATAAACCGACCTTGTTACGTGGTCTGGTCGTCTCTGTTTCAACGTCTCCGTGGCATGCGCTCTACAGTTGGTGACCCTGACGTGATATCCCTCCCAGTGAAGTTGTAGAGCCATGTCCAGCAACGACCCGCACCGGCGAGCACCGCAAGCAGTCTGCAACGAGATCGCCGCCCTGGCTATCCACTTGCCGCCGTATTGGGAACACAACCCGGCCATCTGGTTCCTCCAGGCCGAGTCACAGTTCGCTCTGTCTGGCATCACCTCCCATGAACGCAAGTTCCACTACGTCGTGAGAGCTCTACCAGCGACTGCTGCGGAAGAGGTTGCGGACATTCTTGCCTCCTTCATACGCAACCCACCTGCAACGGCCTACGACCAGCTCAAAGCAGCGCTACTCGAACGCACAGCACCATCTGAGCGCACGTGCCTGAAGCAGCTACTTTACACCGAAGAGCTTGGCCACCGCAGACCGAGCCAACCCCTGCGGCGCATGACCCAACTCCTCGGCTCACGTGCCCAAGCCATGGACTGCGCATTGCTGCGCGAGCTCTTTCTGCAGCGCCTGCCTCCGAACGTGCAAATGGTCCTCGCAACAGCGCCAGCGCCATCCATGGATCTCCCTTCGCTCGCGTCCCTGGCCGTCAAGGTAATGGAAGTAGCCAGCACAGCTTTACCTATTGCTGCTGTAACCACGACGTCAGTATCACCTGCTCTTCGCACGACGCCAGCTCCTGCCGACCAAGGTGCGTCTGCGTCGCCTGCCAGTGTCGATCACCTGTGCGAACGACTGGAGCAACTCGTCGCGGCGACGAGTTGCTCCACTTGCATTGCTTCTTGCATTGCTCCACTTGCATTGCTCCTACGGCGCAGACAAACAAATACTCCTCAGTGTTTTCGCCAGTCTTTTGATGATGATGATAGTTGGGTTTTATTGGCGCAAGGCCGACTATGGGCAACGAGCGCCAAAAAGAAGTTACTGAATTGTGATGAGACCGTAAATACTAGAACATGTGACTAAAAGTAAAAGTGATGCAAAACAAACGACAATGGAGATGGCTGGTGTATAGGGCCAGGATGATTACACGTGATATGACAAGAGCTGCAGAAAGTTTACCTCAGCTAAAAACTTAAAAACACGCTGACTAGAAAACATTGGTTCGTCGGCTAAAAAATATGATGGGTGCAAAGGAATGTGTCGTCTGTATAATTCAGGGAAATGTTTGTGTCGTGTTGTGTCAAGTGCTCTGCATGTGATTAGTATGTGGACTACGGATAGGCCCTTTCCACACCTGCTACATGTGGGTCCCGAAGTTCCGGTGAGCAGGTGGGAGTGCGTCGCATGTGTGTGGCCTATCCGCAGCCTAGCCAGGGCGACTTCAGTGTATCTGTTGTGTGAGTCAGTTATGTAGCGTCCCAGTTGTGGTTTTATTACGTGTAGTTTGTTGTCTGTTTGTTGCCTCCAGTGTAGCTGCTATGTGTTACGAAGCTGTCGTCTGATGTGTGTCTTTAGGTCGGTGTAAGGTACTGTTGTTATGTCAACTGTGGTCATGAGAGCAGCAGCACCAGCCATTTGATCAGCGGTCTCATTTCCAGGGATCCCACAGTGACCTGGTAGCCAGCATATGGTTATTTCTAAATCTGAAGCATATGCAGTCATTATGACCTTTAAAAGAACATTGATTACATAGTTTTTTGACGACCTTAATGATGACAATGCCTGCACAACGCTTAGAGAATCTGTGTAGACAATGGACTTTGAAATCTTATGTTCGAGGATGTGATTTGACACGAGTAAAATGCCATACGCTGCTGCCGTGTGAATACTGCAGTGAATATTCATTGTTTTGATAACTCTAAAATTTGGTCCCTGCGCTGCACAAGAGACAGTAGAACCAGTTTTGGACGCGTCGCTACAGAATTCTGCGCACCTGTACTTGTCCTGCAGGAACAGGAAGTGCTGCAGAATTGCATTCCTGGGTACCCTATTTTTTTCTACAAGAGTGAATGACAGGTCGCATGTTACAGGACGAAGATGCCATGGTGCGATGAAATTATGAATGGGTGTCTTGTGCGTGTCTGAAAGGGGGACATTGAGTGCAGACGCCTCCTCCCTAACTCTGAGAGAGAACGGTAAGGAAATAGATGGCCTGTTTAAAAATAGTTGTAAATTTGATGTATCGTTTATGATGCGATTAAAAGGATGGTTGGTCAGAGACACGATCTTGGATGCATACAACAGGTCAACGTACTCCCGCTGATGCCCTAGGCACCATTTGTCGCACTCCACATAAAGACTTTCAACAGGGCTAGTGCGGAATGCGCCACATGAGAGGCGAAGGCCAAGATGCAGCACTGGGTCGAGCATTTTCAGTGCTGTTTTTGTAGCCGACCCATACACGACACTGCCGTAGTCGAGCCGAGACCCCACCAACGCTGTGTACTGGCACAGCAGGAGTTGTTTGTCGGCCCCATAAGATTGATGTGAGAGGACCTTAAGAATATTCATTGTGTTTAAGCATTTGCATTTCAGTTGTCTGATATTTGGGATGAATGTAAGTTTTTCGTCAAATAAAATACCTAAAAACTTGTGCTCCTTGTGCACAGGAATTGGCACATTCGCAAGAGTGATGTCTGGGTCCGGGTGGACGCCACGCCTCCTGGAGAACAGAACACAAGAGCTCTTCGCGGGATTAAGATTAAAGCCATTCTTGTCAGCCCAGCCGGCAAGTTTCTTGACGCCGAGCTGGACTTGACGTTCGCAGATGGACAAGTTGCACGATTTAAAGGATATCTGCACGTCATCTACATACATAGAATAAGAGATTGTAGGTGGCAGTGCCTTTCCAAGAGAGTTCATTTTTACTATGAAGAGGGTGCAGCTCAACACTCCACCTTGCGGCACGCCATTTTCTTTCACGCGATCATTTGACAGTGCACAACCAACTCTGACGCGAAAGGTTCTCTCCGACATATAACTACAAAGGATGTTCAACATGTTGCCCACAACACCGATTAACTTTAGGTCACTGAGGATACCGTACCGCCAAGCGGTGTCATAGGCTTTCTCTCTGTCGAAAAACTCCATAAGACAAAATTGTTTATGCACAAAGGCATCCCTTATATATGTTTCAAGAGCTACGAGTTGATCGTTCCTTGATCGCCCCGCCCTGAAGCCTGCCTGGCAGCTCTCGAGAAGACCGTTGTACTCAAGGAAGTACACGAGCCTGCGATTTATCATCTTCTCGAGAAGCTTGCACAGGCAGCTGGTCAGGGCAATGGGTCGATAGCTAGCAGGAGAGGAAGGGTCCTTCCCTTCTTTCAAGAATACTACAACTATGGCCTCCCTCCAAGACTTTGGAATGTGCCCCGAAAGAAATATCTTGTTGTAAAGGTGAAGGAGTGTTACAAGAGTGTCTGTGTGTAAGTACTGTATCATTGTATATGTAATGTTGTCTGGGCCTGGAGCTGAGGGTTTACACGTGCTTAGAGCAGCCCTCAGCTCATGTAGTGAAAACAGGGAGTTGTAAGTCTGTGATTTGTTGTTGTCACGTAGGGACTTCTTTTCACAAGAGGCTTTATGTTTCAGGAAAGTGTTTGTGTAGTGTGCAGAGCTTGACACGTGTTGAAAGTGTTGTGCAAGTGTGTTAGCCTGATCTTCTAGTGCGTCCGCAGTCGTGCTGACCAAGGGCAGGCTATGTGTATGTTGTCCTTTAAGTTTACGTATTCGTGTCCATACCTTGCGTGTGTCTGTGTATGAATTTACGGATGTTATGAAGGAGCGCCAACTATCCCGTTTTGCCTCACGGCGCACGCGCTTTCCCAAGGCCTTTGCTCTTTTAAAAGAAATTAAGTTAGCCGACGTGGGGTACCGGCGAAGGACACCCCACGCCTTGTTCTGGGCCTCTCGCGCTCGCCTGCAGTCCTCGTTCCACCAGGGCCTCCTTGGGTTGCGTGGGGCACCGGAGGCCTGGGGAATGGACTTTTCGGCGGCGTCGAGGATGTGCGCCGTGAGCAGTTGGGTCGCCTCTTCTACGTGTAGGTGTTTTATGGATGTGTAGTGCAGTTTAGATGTTTCTGTGAATGTACTCCAGTTTGCTCTTCCCTCATTGAACCTTTTATGAGAGGGGGAAGTGTTTGTGCCTATGCCTATGTATGTCAATTTGGTGGGGAAGTGGTCACTACTATATAGGTTTGTGTCCACATGCCACTCAAGAAATGGGAAAAGAACTGCAGAGACAAGAGCCAAGTCAAGATGTGAATAACTGTTTTGTCTTATGTTTTAATATGTAGCTTGGTTTTTGTTAAAAAGGCATGCTCCCGATGATGTTAGAAATTTTTCAATTAGGCGACCTCGGGCATCTGTGCGGGAAGAGCCCCAGATTGAATTATGTGCATTGAGGTCGCCTAAGACTAAGTACGGTTCAGGTAGTTGATCTATCAGGGCCTCAAAATCAGTGTTCGATAGTTGGTAATCCGGAGGGATGTAGAGGGAGCATACCGTTATTAACCTATGATAAATAATTGTTCGAATCGCGACAGCTTCAGGCATGGTGGATGGTGTGACACGCTAAGTATTTTCCAGCTACTATGGCCACACCACCTGAAGAATAAGTGCAAGTGTGCCTGTCTTTTCGAAAAACCAAGTAGCTATTCAAGAAGTTAGTATGTTTACTATTTAGGTGTGTTTCCTGAAGACACATGAGACTTGGCTGATGTGAATGAAGTATCTCGTACACATCATCTAGATTGTTGATAAGGCCTCTACAGTTCCATTGAATGATGTTGTCTGTTCCCATTATTTACATTTAAGAATGACTGGAGTGTGTGTGTGTGTGTTCATGTGTCGTCTTTCGGGGCTGTTACTCTGGGATTGGGCTTTTTGGGCCTGTCTGTAGGCTTGGAAGTCGGTGGCCGCTCCTTGCGCTGCGTTGCAGGCAGGAATGGCCCGACATCCATCTCGTCGTCGGATGTCCGAGGGGTGCCCGACGGACCGGGCCCCCCGGACTTGGCCCCCCCTCGGGAGCCCTTCGTTTGAGCCGCCACCGCCGAGGGCGTCCGGGGCGCCAGAGGTGGCACGGGCGGTGCGGTGGCGGTGGGAGCCGGTGCGGGGCCAGTGGTGTCCATCACCTCGGTACCCTCCAACGCACTGGAGGATGGGAGACAGGGGCGGGAGCGGCACCGGTCCCGACGGAAGACGTTGCCACCACAACCGCTGCTGCCTCAGCAAGCGGCGTGGTGGCGGGTTGGGCTGCCAGAGGCAACCCAGGGGGGGGGGGGGCGGAGGAGGGACCAGGTCAGACTCGCTGAACTGGGTCCCTGTGGAAACCAGACGCCGCTCCGCCCCCCGGCGAGCTGCGTTGGCGTACCTCCCCAGAGGGGAAGAGGCGAACCTCTTCCGCGCCTCTGGGAAAGTGATGTTTTCTGTTACCTTGAGATTGATTATTTTCTTTTCTATTTGGAACTTTTCGCATTTCCTGGAGTAGGCCGCATGTGGGCCCCTGCAGTTTGCACAAGTGAGGATGTCAGAATTACAGTTGTCGGTGGGGTGGTCCTGCGCGGCGCATTTCGCACACGTTGTTTTGCCGCGGCAAGAGGTTGTACTGTGCCCGAACCGCTGGCTCTTCAAACAGCGGCGCAGGTTCGGAATGTAAGGACGAATGGAGCATCGAATGAAGCCTGCGCTGATATGTTCAGGAAGTGAGGAACGGTTAAAGGTCAGGATAATATGTTTCGTGGGGATTATGTTATCATCCCTGCGCATCGTGATGCGGCGCACAGCTGTGACGCCCTGATCCTTTAAACCTTCAAGCAAGTCGGCATCTGTTTCCGTAAGAAGATCTGCCTCAGAAATCACACCCTGGGAGCTGTTGAGGCTCCGGTGGGGTGTGACCCTGATGTCCAGATCATGGATGCGGGTTTGTTCAAGAAGAGTGCGGGCTTGTTGTTCGGCATGGAGTTCTACAAGGATTTCTCCCGTCCTAAGCTTTTTAGCTTGATACTTTCCGCCTATTGTGTTTTGCAGGAATTTCGAAACCAGGAATACAGACAGGGAAGCGACAGGTCTTGCTGAGTCAGCTGACTCTATCACAAGGAAACGAGCATAGTTATTCACGGTTGTTGAAAAGACAGTTGTTGGAAGGGGTGGGAATGAAACTTCGCTGCGGCCCCTTTTCGGGGGCCGATCACGTCTGGGGGGGGTTGAAAATGCCATATGATACATAGGAAAGCAGGGAGACGGGGGTACTTTCTTTTTTGACCTTACTTACCTGGTAGTCAAAGAGGTCCCGGAGCTCCCTGCCTGGTGAACAGACAGGGAGCCCATCCGCCGGAGCTTGACCTGGGCTCCGACGGCCACCGTTCGTGGTTTCTACCCTCCACCTATAAACACATCGCCACGGTTGGATCCAGCTTATGTTTGGGGGCTCGGGGTCCGCGGTATCGCCAGTACCGTCACCAAGATTGCTCAAGCTGCCCCGTGGGGGGTCGCCAGTCTTGTTGGCTCACGGTTGGACTATGGCAGTGTCGCCTATGGGACCGCCTGTAAAATCGCATTGAAAATGTTTGACCCAGTGCTCTACTTGGGGCTACATCTTGTATCCGGAAGCTTTCCGGACGAGCCCCATTGAAACTCTATATGCTGAGCGCAGTAAGTGGAGCCTTGAGCACCAGCGGGCCAGCGGGTGGTGAAACGAAAATATTTCACTGCTGTATACTGTAGCGGCGCGTGTCCACCGCGCCGAGGCGACGACGACGACGAAGGCGGCACCACGAGGCGCACGCTCACGTGCGCTCGTGCTGGAGGAATAAAAATCAGTTCGAACCCAAACGCTGTCGTGGCTGGTTGTCACTGCGCCGGTCGCGACATGATTTGGTGACGTGGACCGAACTCGCCTCTTCTGACCGCGCCATGTCGTTCTTTCGACCCTTCGGCTTCGCCGGATTCTGCGGGCCAACTACAACCCGGCGCAGCTACGCCCGCCCACAGCTCCGCCCACGAAGCAGCTCCGCCTGCTCACGCTACAACCGCGGCTGTGCACAGCACTACTCTACCCCGTTTTGGACTCGGAACCCGCGTACATGGTTCACGCAAGCCGAAGCGCGCTTCCGTCTGCATCGCATCACCAGCCAGGAGACGAAATATAACAGCGTCGTGACCTCCTTGCCAGGCAGCATCGCGGACGACCTAGCCGACATCCTCGACGCCCCACATCCTGAAGCGCCGTACGACCACCTGAAGGCAGCGATCACCCAACGCAAGTCGGAGTCGGAGCGCAGCAGGCTGCAGCAGCTTCTGAACACCGAGGAGCTCGGTGACAGGCGACCCTCGCAGTTGCTACATCGCATGCGGCAGCTATTGGGCGATCATGGCCAGGACCTCAACAATCCACTTGTTCGGGAGCTCTTCCTTCAACGCCTCCCCCAGAACATGGTATTGGTACTTGCGGCAGCCGCTGACATGTCACTCGACCAACTCGCGGAACTGGCTGACCGCATCGCGGACTATTCCCGGTCCCCAAGCATCGCCGCGGTCGTCGATACGCCCTCCACCTCAGGGACGACTCCAGGCTTGGTCGACTTGAGAGCCGCATTGATGACTCAGCCATCAGCTGTCATCCCTCGCACCCCTCTTGCACCGACGCCGACGTGCATCCCGCGACCGACGGTACTCCCCATCCCCGTCCCGTTCTCAACATGGCTCCTCTGCAACACGCGGTGAGCCTGGCCCTTCGGGCGTCTGTTGGTATCATCGTACCTTCGGTACTGCCGCCCGCAAGTGCAGCCAGCCTTGCTCATGGACGGGAAACTAGGAGACCGGACACTGGCGGCGGCAAGTGAACCCGGTCATGCAGTCAGCCGCCTCTTCTACGTCACCGACAAGGTTGCCGGCCACCGCTTCTTGGTCGATACGGGAGCAGAGGTCAGCGTCATACCGGCCTCTTCGCTAGACCGACGACGCCGAGAAATGACCTCCCCGTTATTCGCCGTCAACAACTCGCCGATCAACACCTACGGCCAGCGGTCGCTCACAGTAAATTTTGGCCTACGTCGCACCTTCGGGTGGCTTTTCACAATTGCTGACATCAAGCAGCCCATTCTGGTGCTGATTTCCTGGCTTTCTACAACCTGGCCGTGGACGTGCACTCTCGACGCCTCGTGGACATGACGACGAGCCTTTCAGTACATGGCATTCTCTCCTCTGCCACGGCGACCGGACTTCGAGCCTTTGTGCCATCTTCCGTGTACGAGAAGATACTTGCAGATTTTCCCGCGATCACAAGACCCCACACGGGAGAGTCCCCGGTGAAGCACACCATCACCCACCACATCGTCACGAAGGGACCCCCTGTCTTCGCTCGAGCGCGTCGTCTCGCCGGATCACGTTATGCCATTGCTCGCCGGGAGTTCGAGCACATGCTGGAACTGGGAATTGTCCGTCCATCCTCGAGCAACTACGCGTCAGCCCTGCATATGGTACCCAAAAAGGACCCCGGTGACTGGAGGCCATGCGGTGACTACCGTGCCCTCAATGCGATCACCGTGACCGACCGACCGGTACCCGCTCCCTCATTTGCAGGACTTCACCGCGAATCTGGCAGGCTGCAAGATATTCAGCAAGGTGGACTTGGTCAAAGCTTATCACCAGATACCTGTGGAGCCAGCAGACATACCGAAGACTGCCATCATTACACCATTTGGTCTCTTCGAATATGTCCGCATGCCCTTCGGCCTGCGTAACGCCGCCCACACCTTTCAACGTGCCATCGCGAGGTTACCCGCGGTTTAGACTTTGTCTTTGCCTACCTCGACGACCTCTTGATCGCAAGCTCATCACCATCCGAGCACGAAGTGCACTTGCGAGCCCTTTTCACTCGGCTTGACGAATATGGCTTCGTCATCAACCCCAAAAAGTGTGTCTTCGGCGTGCAGACCATCGAGTTCCTGGGCCACTTGGTCACTCCACAGGGCATCAGACCTCTCGACACCAAGGTGAAGGCCATCCAGGACTTTCCACAGCCCACCTCAATTAAGAAGCTTAGAGAGTTCTTGGGCCTGCTGAACTTCTATCGGCGGTTCATTCCCAACTGTGCCGAACTAGTCCAGCCCCTCACTGATCTGCTGGCCGCCAAGACAGGCCCTGCAGAGCACTTCGAGTGGAGCGAGCAAGCAGCGTCCGCCTTTTCTGCTGCGAAGAAGGCCCTCTCCGACGCTGCCATGCTTATACACCCCGTTCCTGATGCTCAACTTCGTCTTATAACCGACGCCTCCAGCGTGCTGTCGGTGCTGTGGTTGAGCAGTTCGTCTCTGGTTGGCAGCCACTTGGTTTCTAA
>CM023453.1:159252325-159419707 GCA_013339765.2 Haemaphysalis longicornis | reverse complement strand
AAAATGAATAGGCTGGTTTAGCGAGAGCTGTGACAGTCGTCTTCAAGTTTTCTAGGCCCAGTTTAGAGAGAGAGTGAGAAGTGTTTATTAAACGGGAAATGTAGCAAGGCGAAGTTTTGCCTTTCGGCAGAGGGCACAGGTCTAGCCACTAGAGAAA
The DNA here is from genome assembly GCA_013339765.2 of Haemaphysalis longicornis. Classification (NCBI taxonomy): domain Eukaryota; kingdom Metazoa; phylum Arthropoda; class Arachnida; order Ixodida; family Ixodidae; genus Haemaphysalis; species Haemaphysalis longicornis. The sequence continues at coordinate 159,419,550 of CM023453.1, read as the reverse complement.
AGAGCATTAGAAAAAAACAAAGGGCATTGAAAGGCCGATGGAAAATTAGGAATATGATCATCGGCAATTAAAAGGCAATGTAAAGACGGGGTCCGGACAGTTTATCGAACGCCGTTTTGTCGAACACCGTTTTATCGACATACGTTTTATCGAAGCCGTTTTATCGAAAATGTTTTTCTCAGTCTTTTCACTTGAGAATTCTGCAATATATTTTTTCGTTTCCTCTATGCTACGTAATTGAAAAAGATTGTCTCCACAGCGGTTCCTTATTATTTACCGAAATTTGTAGTATTTATAGCACACGCATTTTATTTCCTGCATGCTTTTAATGTTTTCGGGAAGCGCAAGGTTTCTATCCGTCAATTTCTTATTCGGTTTTATTCTGCAGGCGGAACTTCTATAACGACTCTCTGTCTCTGCATAGTCCCCCATCTGATCTGCAGTTTAAACGCCATTGTAACGTATAGGCTATAATTCCCTGATATTCTTCTTAGTTTTTCATACTGCGCTTTTGTATTGCCACATAATTATTTTCCCGCGTGTGTTTATTTAGGTAACACACTTCGTGGCGCTTGAGCAACCCCGTCGTGGTGGCTCAAGGGCTAAGGCGGTGTTAATGACTCTAGGCTGTGTTGCTGAGCCCAAGGTCGCGGGTTTGATCCCCTCCGCGGGGGGCGCTTTCCGGGTGAACGCGAAAAGCGAAAACCCCCGATGTCAAGCTTTTGGCGCGCGTCAAATATTTCTAGGTCGCCGAAATTAATCCGGAGCCTCCAGCTACGGTGTGAGTTCTCTAGAATCCACCACCTGTGTTGGAGCCTCACTTTCGTTGCCCCCCCCTCCTGTTCCATTCATACAGCAATAATATTTCAAAGGTTCTTGGCAAGAGATTTCTCTAGATGCAAACAATGTAACCACGTGGTCCTCGTAGGAGTTGCGTGCAAACCATGTGACCAGAAAAATTGGGGGAGGACAAAAGCTTTTATCACGTAAAGATGAACCATGGCGCAAGAGATACATTTGCAACACCAACATAAATACACATCCAAAGTATATTTCAAACTTGGTTAGGTTTACTAATATAATATACTGGTCGAATCCTGCAATACACACAAGGGGGACATACATGTTTGAGTGCAATCAATAAAGACGCGAAAATTTAAAGAATCTAATAAAACAGAGGTTGTCGAAACACGGGAGGGATTCGTCAACATATATAGGCAGGTTTTTGTATGTAGTGCAAGGCAGAGACAATGTATATTGAAGCTAACTACAGGTTAGGTTATTACGATGGCCAGTTGAACAAAATAATCCCCGAAAATTAAAATGAATGCCGCCAAATCACACTTTCGATAAAACGAATGTAGGTGGTTCAATAAAAGGGCATTCGATAAAACGGATTTCGATAAAACGGTAATATTTTTGATAATGCGGCGTTCGATAAAACGGCGTTCAATAAACTGTCGGGAACTGCTCCAAACACCGCCGACCTCTCTGGTCAACATCTTCTTCTCCACTCACATTTCCCCACGGCATGAAGTTCTTCCCCTCTAAAAAAAAACAAAAAATGCAACATGATGACCAAGCCCAATGCAATGACGACCGTCAGTGGCCGGCGTGGAGCACGGAACTCCCTCCTAAGCATTTGGGTCCCTCGACCGTTCCCCGGCCAGCCGAGGCCAGAATGTGAAGTTGTGCCAGTCTAAAGTGTCCTGCACAATTACGTCTCAATTATTTCCCGCACGCTCTCCGGCCGCCACCTACACACCCCCCCCCCCCCTCAACCCCGCCTTTATTTGCGACTTTCCTGGCACGAAAAACTTAAGGAGATTCCGCATGTACTTCGAAAGCATACGCGCAGAATAAGGCAAAACAAATTCATAATAGCCGTTTTTGCAGTAGCGATCAGCGCATGCGTGGGCTGCCGGTCTACCATTCTTAACAGTCGCCTCGGGCGAAACAAACCAAAGGGGCCCCTCTCAGCTTGCTGTTTTGGGAGCGGCTGTGACTCCTAGGGCTGCGCGTTTATATTTTGTTTCTTCGGGCAGTTCGCAGTGCGTTCGTATGTGCACACAAAAAAGGATTTCAAAGGGAAAGGCAAAGATGTTCGACGCTGACCAAGCTGCGAGCACTTGGCTAGCAAAAAGGGCGCAATGAAAATAAAAAAACAGTAGCCTCGTTTACATTGACCCGACGAGGGCGCGTTGAGTTGAAATAAACATGTTTTTTGGACTCCACGCACTCATGTATAAGCGGACGCGTTCGGTCGAAAAGCCTTCGGGGCGAGTCCGGTCGACTCGCAGGCAGGGGGTGGGTTGACGCGCTCGTCGGGCTGAGTCGGCGGGCCGTGGGGAGCTGAATATCGTATTTGCATGATTATAACGCGCCACTGATTGTACCGCGCGGGTAGGTTTGCGCAGGAAAGTCCGAAAACATAATTGGACGTCGGCTTTACCCCGCAGGTGTAAAATACATGAGACTACTTACCGAGAAGAAGGACATTTTATTTTGCGCGTGCAACTGTGGCAGCCAAAAATAAATTGTGCTTCGTAAACTTGCTTATCCAGCTCCTGCAGGGAATAAAACTATAGTGGGAAGCATTGATGCTGTTTGCGATTTCAAGTGTCTTGACCTTCATAAATCTACATGTGACGGGGTAATTGCAATAGTAGAAAAATGTGTAACAGCTGACCAGGGTATGTCATTCAGGAATGAGTGCGCAGAAAGTCACTCACGGGATATGGACGGACGTTTTAATAGAATTGAGTTTGAATTTGCGAGGACCTGGTGCCTATGCCAATCTGCCTGGCCGATTTAAAACCTGTTTCAATTTTGAGCCCGATTGTAACGCGCACACAATTTTTAAGGCTAGCTTTTAGCAAAAGATGGTGCGCGCTATGAATCGCAAAAATACACGGTAGCTCCTTCTCCGGCAATCCCCGACCCCCTCGAATCAACTCTACCACTATCATCAACAGAAACCCTGACCAATACCAAAGTTGCTTAGCAGGCTTTAGCAACATCGGTGCATCGGCGGGCGTCTGTAGCAAAGGAAGAGAAATAAGCGAGAACGGCTGTACGGGTTTTCGAGACCTGGTGGTGTTGAAACTTATAACTCAAAAACTCTTGTTAATTCCTCTGTTTTTGCTTGCTCATATAAATATCTACCTTACATTCGCTGGGATTGGTAACCCTGTAATATATCTAATAACTGTTTTATATTATTCCTTCTACAAAACCCTTATTCGGGAAGTTTTATTCACGCGGTAATTGAAGATATTTTGCGTCTTCCTCAGTGCGTTGACAGGCAGCCTATTTTACCAATTTGTTTCTGCTCACTCATGTTTTCCACACTAGTGCCCAAAAAATAATTTCGGAGCTTTGGCCTAACATAATTTAATGTGGTATGCAGGATTTTTTTAATATACCCTTGACCATAAGAACATTGCTACGATATGATACCAACACCCACAAAATACACCCGGTATACAAACATCAACCTTCTGGAGTACGTTTATACCAGGCCCAAAGGGCTGAGGTAAGATTATTTTTTACCGTAGCCTTGCGGATGTAAAATCGCAGGCCAATATATCTGCTTCTCTCTTGCTAAAAATACCGTCTGAAGATTATAATTAGGCCGTATCTCACCGTAACAATTTAGTATCTCTACCCATCCAACTTCTGATGTTATTTTTCTCCCCTCTCCAATCTACCGTACTGAAGATTTGTTCAATGAAATACAATTTTCTGGGGTTCGGAATTATTGTCTGGTATCTTTTGTGACGGCGTGCATCTTTGACAGTTGTTAGGTTTGTACGCTTTGTCTATTCTTGTATTGGTTTTGTCAAGAACAGACCGAAGGTGTTTTTGTAATCCCATTAATTCTTGGAGCTTACCATTTAGGCAGCCCAAAAACTACTGCCTCTAAAAATTGGGCCAAGCAATGGCGTAAATGTTGGTCTGCGACAATACCACTCGCTGCAGGTGATTAAAACGTTTGCCCGGATTGGGCGAAGCCTCAGCGTGGGCGAAAACCAAAGGACTGTAGTTGTAATCTACTGTTGCGAAATATTTTGAATTAACAACTCCCTCTCTTTTAAATGCGAATGCATTTATTAGTCGGGGGTTGTCTTGCGTCCATCGAGCGGCGTGCGCCTGCATTCCTCCAGCGCGAGCGCAAGTGAGTGCGCGCCTCGTAGTTCTGCCTTCGTCTTCGTCGTCGTCGTAAATGCGAATGCATTTCTTATACCCCTGCTACACTGGGGTCTAAATGTCATTTGAACCAAATGTCATTTAGCTCAAATGCCAAGTTGTGCTGCTACACTAGGTTTTTAAATGCCATTTGGCTGAAATGACATTTGAGCCAAATGAGCACCGAGAGAGACATTTAAGATTTCAAATGCCATTTCCAGCACTCGGACGCAGCGTCTTCGATCGGCAATAAAAAATATAATACTTCCGTACGTAAAACAAACAAAATATTGTTATTTGTGAAACTTTGTTCACTGTTTATTAACTTAAAATACGAAATAAACATATTTAATTTTCATACTCTCAAAACCAGTGGGTCAGTTGCAAAAAACACAAACAAAAACAACGCAAGACAGCCATATTTAGAGTCAAAACTGGTCAAAACGGAACGGCGCAACAACTGCGCCACTATAGCACAGCGAACAGTTGTGAAAGCTTTCAAATGCCATCGAAATTGTAGTGTAGCACGGCGGATTCTGAATGGCATTTGAAGCAACCCATTTGAGTCAAATGACATTTGGACTCCAGTGTAGCAGGGGTATTAGTCGGGGGTTGTCGTGCTCCGTCGGCGTGCGCCCGCAGGTGTTATCTCTCCGCGCTCAATGCCGAACGCATGCGCTTGAAGCGAGCTGTACTAGTTTGCTCGAAGCGGCAAGGACGGCGAGTACTGCGGTGTCAGTCTCGTGTCTAACGTGTATGGGAACTTGATATCGCACGCCGTTGCCACGTCTCCCGTTCGAGACACGTCTCCGTACAAGGACTTGTACACCCTTGCCTACACCGGAGACGGAGTCTTTGTGGTGACCGTGTACCTCGCGCCCAAACTCGCTCGAGACGCCGTTGCCGCGCAGCTGGACGCGGCTATATAAAGTGTGCGCTTGCGCTCCAAACCCTCTGACCCCATAGTCTTGGTTGGCGACTTCAACGTTGACGTGCGCAAGAAGAGTGGCGAGTGGCTGGTCGAGTACATGCAGACCAGGCACTCTATGCATTGTCTCTCTGCCGGCTTCGACACGTGCCCCACTACCATTCACGGGAGTTGCATTGATCTGGTCTTTACGCGAAACTGTGACGCGCGTATGCCTCTCAAAGACCCTGTGACCGTGCACTTTAGCGGTCACAAGGCAGTGATTGTGGCCGTCAGGTACAACGATAACACAAACAGGTGCTGATGAATAAATGATTACGTTCACACTCTTGTCATTAATTACGCCATTACTCGCAACACACTCATCGGTGCACCCAATGCATTCGCATTTCTGCACGATTCCCTTCGGGGAGGTGCGGGGGAATTTTTTTCTCCCCCTCCCTACCTCAACTCTTCCGCAGGTATCTCAAAATCACATTATGAACAAAGAGGAATTTTCTCCCGTTCAATGCTTTTTCGCCACCTTCTCAGAGCTGGTGCGCCGTCTGTGCGGGCAGCGCATAAATTTGTATAACATACACATTCCGCAGCTGTCCAACTGACATTGTTATACAAGAGTCGTAGTAATTCATTACTGCATTTACAATCGAATTCCGAAATGTATGCTGGTTTTTGAGAGCACCAACTTCAGACAATTTCTGGTGGTATAGTCAAAATACAACCCAATTTTGAGCTGCATTCGTTTACCACACGCTTCTGCGAAGACCGCACGCATATACATTAGGCGAAACTATTTATTTATGTCCAATTCCACGGAGAAGTAACAGATTACGAGAAATAACGAGGAACGAATCAGGTGTTGTATTACTAGGCATCATAGCCTACCCGGACATCACCAGGTACTAGATGTACCCTAATATTATATGTCTGCATATTTCCGCAAGACAGAATGTACCCCTTAGAAATTTCGCCTTTTTATGATGTGTAGTTTTTGCAATGGGTAATTTTGTCAAGTGCCAAATAAGTGATCGAAGCCGTACGGTTGGCATGTGAATTGTTCTAGGAGAAGCTGCAAAGCTGAAAAGCTGCACACTTTTACAAATTGGAACGTTTTAAACAACTCACGTTTACGTTTGAAATAACTTCCCAGAAGGCTGAAGGAAGGAGATATTTTACGAATATTCATACCCAAAGTGGAAAACTTACGCAGAACTGCATACCTCAGGAATATTGTATGCAGGTCCCCGCAGAATCAAACGGAGCACCGGAACGGTGGCGTAAATGTGGCGCTTGGGTGAAATCACTTTTTACCACACCGTTCAGTGTTGGGCAATTGTTTGTATGACAGCGTGCCGCTGGGAACTGTTCGTACTGGCCTCCACCACCGCTTTCGTGCACATTGCGCGCTCTGACCGCTGAAAAGTGGTAGGAAGCAGGTCGCTGTGTAACGTTCGTCTGCGGGGTGTAATCGGAACAAAATGGTAGGCGGCGGAACGTAGTGCACACAAAATCTAGGAACGGTTGGAAAATGTTTCAGTTACCCACAGATCCAAAAGGAATAATTCAATGGACTACAATAATCAAGCGGTACACATTTCAGCCTCAGACACAAGCAAACGCAGTGCGAGTACTGTTCCACATTTCGGGAATTTTGTTTATCAACGGGAATGTTCTAATCCCGAATTGGTGATAGAAGCAGATTGCGGGGAATGTTTTCTAGTAGGTGCCATTGCCCTGACAAACTATATCGTTTGTTAAGAAAACTTGCACCAGTACCGCCATCGAGTTTACAGAAAAAAAAAAAGTATAAATCGCCTTTGTAAAGTTCTAAAAAGTACGGATCTGTTTTAATTATGTGTGGTATTTCGGTCATTCTTAGAGGTTGTACAGCTTTTCGGTGCTGCAAGCAAATAAATTTAACTCGTTTCTTTCGTACTGTTGAACGGTGATGGGCGAACTCTAAAAGAATGTGTTCAAGACTAAAGAAAATATCCTTGCTTGCGGCCGCCAACTGAAGGAAACTGATTACGCCATCCCAGAAGATTTCGCTCCCGCTACTCGGTACGCGCGCTCCACATTATTACAGTTTATACGACCTCAAAAGTGTGCCTTTAAACTCTCAGTTGACAAACTGCACGTAGGAAGTAAATCCTATTTTTATGACCAGCCACCGATGCTGTTTTAGAATGTGAAAAGTTCCCTGCATTTGCGCCGACCCCCCCCCCCCCTCAGCGGCATTTTAACGCCGAAGCATGCGCCAACTGACGCAGAGCAAATAACCAAGGTAACTCAAACAACCGTCAGTCCTCTTCTGTAGATATCAACGTTGCTTTCGCCAACATCAGAAGTGTAGTTCTGAAATGATATCAGTTACACAGTTTTATAACTGTGAAGAACTCAGGGTTCGGTGGTGGGAACCACGAGATGAGCACACGGAGTCAATGACGACAAAGGCCACAACATGAAAGTCAAGCGTAGATGCAATACATTGCAGAGAGCGGGAAAGCTGGGATGCGCAGAACGGGACGGAAAAAAAAACAAAATAGAGAAATAAAAGAAGGAAATACACAAGGAGAGGTCAGCGTGAATAAGTCCTTCCCTGTCGCATTTCGGTGGCGATTCGTGAGAGAAAGCACATGCGTGAAGAAAAACACAACAGTCTCACTGATGCAGTCCGTTATGACGCGGTCGCGAGTGGCTCGATGGTTCCACGCTGACCGGAACGGAAGGCGAAGAGACCAGGCGCAGCGAAGAATGCAGGAGAGGGATCCCGGCGCTGTTGCCCGGTGCAGTAACGGATCCGGCTGGTGACCAGGAGGTACCTGGCGATGTCCCGGCGCGGTCGCACGGGCGCCGTCAATGGGTGTATTCGCAGCTGATCCAGGCGCACCCCGAACGCTCGTCCGCCCAAGAGCCCGGTCGCGTTCCTCCTCCTCTTCCTCCTTCTCTGGAGGCGCATACCCATTAGCGAGTGATTGGCCCCGTCTCCTTCTACTGTTTTCTTTTCTGCGCCTGTTTCCTTCCTGGAGCTCATCACATTACCCCCGGCTTTAGAAAGTGTTTTGGGGTGACGCCACAACACACCACTTTCAGCAGACACCGGTGGGCGAAAGGTGGTGCAGAAAGAAAATAGAATGAAAGCACTGTTCGCAAGCTCAAGATTTTCACGAACTGCAGTAAGCATCGTCCTGGAGAACACGACACCTCACTGCAAGAGACGCCAAAACAAGGTTGAAACACTTTGACCTCCGAGCACAGATGCTTATGCTGCATTGTGTGTCCGTCTAGTGCGCTATGGGCTTGTCGTTTCCCTTGACACCAGACTTTCAGTTACGCACAGGCCGACAGTAGGCAGCTTTCTCGTAGAAGGGCCGCCCCGTCTTCACATTCGGATTTCCTGTCTTGCACGGCTCACAGGTCCTAAGAAATCTTCGGACGTCGGCGTAAGCATTGGGCCAATAAAAATCCCCGGAAGAATCTTTTAGTCGTTTTAGAAGGAAGCGATGATGAACTGTATTCTTCATGAGCCTTCCTCATGACCGCGTGTCTGAAAGGATGCGGAATAACAAGTTGCTGAATAAAGCGGCCAGATGGTAAAGCGTACCGACGGTACAGCAGCCCCTTTGTGCCAAACAAACTTGCCGGGGTTCTCTTTATCGGAAGAGGACTCTGCCGACGCCATCTCCATTGCAGTGTCTAGCGTCTTGTCCAACTGCTGCTGTTGGCGCATCTCTTTTGTTGTAACACCGGCGAAACATGATGGGACTGCTGGGCGGTTATGCTGGACTTGTGATGGACGTGGCTGGTGTTCTCGTCGGCCCGAAGGAAGATGTGATTCAACCACGAAGCACCGCTGGAGTCGCTGGATGGCTTGGTTTGTTGTGGCTTCCATGCGGGGTATGGTCTGTTCGGGTCCCTAACGCCTGGTACGTTTCCAAGTGTGAGGTCGTACAAGGGATTAGCCATGCATTTGGCCAGGACTTTTCCAGTGAAGTAAGGTGTATCCACGTGGATAAAAGCCTCTTCAGGTCTCCTTGTGGTATTGTCCACAAAACGGACGGTTGATGCACGGCCTGTAAGGCAACTATCAGGGACGAGGTCTCGTCGCACGATGACGGCGTTGCTTCCGGTGTCTCTCAGAACGGAAAGTTGTCCGTAGATCTCACCGGTTACAACAGGCATACGCCTTGCAGCAGTGCTCGTTTGGAGCTGGCGTTGCTTTTTACGCTGGGCAAGTGTTGGTGCCAATGTGCCTATATTACCGTGGTGCCGTTGCGTGTTGTCGTGACGACACTTCTCAATAGCGCAAGCCGACACCTGCTTCCTATCAGGAGACTTAGAGCGACAGCGGTCTGCGTGATGGCCTTGTTTTCCGCAATTTTCACAGCGGATGTTGTGGCCTGCAACTCTGCAGTTAGGCGCGCTGTGCCCAGTCTTTCCACATAAAAAGCAGGTGGGAGCTCTCTTGGAAGGCAGGTATGCTTGCGATTCTTTTATTTCGTCCCTGGTCTTTCCCAAGTTTGTGAGAGCTTGTGCTTCAAGGAAGCGATCGCAAGCTTCTGCCATTTCTTTGGTCGACTTGCAGTCCCTTTCCTTAATGAAAATGGCCAGCTGTGACGAGCAACACTTGGAAAATGCTTCCGCGATCATCTTGTCGCGTAACGCTTCGAACGTCTTGGGAACCCCAGACTGTTTCGAGCCATCGGTCAAAAATAACCGGAAAGTCGCGTCGCGAACTGAGTTCCGGTTCGCCGTCCTCAGCTTCTCGCTGGCGGAAATTTGTCATTGTACCCTTGAGGGGTAAACGAAACCGCTGAAGGAGCGCCAGCTTGACTTTTGGTAGTCCAGAGAAATCTTCTGGCGTCATCCTCCCGATGACGGAGAGTGCGTCTCCGGTGAGGCATGTGCTCAAGCCGACGGGCCATTTATCCTCCGGCCATTTTTGAGCTGCAGCGACCCTCTCGAACCTTCGGAGGTAAGCATCCAGGTCATCTCTGCTCTCATCAAACGGGGGGATAAAGTTGTGCGGGCTCGTCGCCATGGCAGGCACGGGGTTTGGTTGGGCTGCCACGGAAACCTCAGCTTGTGGGTTGTTTTGTGCGCCTTCCTGTAGCCTTAAGCTGAGCCTCAGGCTCTCCTGCTTTGCGCGTTCCAGCTCTGCTGCGGCCTTCAGAGCTTCCCCTTCTGCCGCCCTTTCATCGCGCAACCGGTCTTGCTCCGATTTAACCCATTGTCGCAGTTCGGCATCTCGGAGTCCCAGCTCCTTTCCGCTGGCCACTAACTTTTCCACCTCCATGTCGGTCCTCTGTCCCCACGCCTCTTGGACAAGCCTCGTGACCTCTTCGAAATGTTATTGAAGAGGTCCTGTCGCGGACGCCAATTGTGATGATCTCAGGATTCGGTGGTGGGAACCACGAGACGAGCACACGGAGTCAATGACGACAGAGGCCACAACATGAAGGTGAAGCGTAGATGCAATACATTGCAGAGAGCGGGAAAGCTGGGATGCGCAGAACGGGACGAAAAAAAAAACAAAATAGAGAAATAAAAGAATGAAACACAAAGGGAGAGGAAAGCGTGAATAAGTCCTTCCCTGTCGCAGTTCGGTGGCGATTCGTGAGAGAAAGCACATGCGTGAAGAAAAACACAACAGTCTCACTGATGCAGTCCGTTATGACACGGTCGCGAGTGGCTCGATGGTTCCACGCTGACCAGAACGGAAGGCGAAGATACCAGGCGCAGCGAAGAATGCAGGAGAGGGATCCCGGCGCTGTTGCCTGGTGCAGTAACGGATCCGGTTGGCAACCAGGAGGTACCTGGCGATGTCCCGGCGCGGTCGCACGGGCGCTGTCGATGGGTGTATTCGCAGCTGACCCAGGCGCACCCCGAACGCTCGTCCGCCCAAGAGCCCGGTCGCGTTCCTCCCTCTCTACCTCCTTCTCTGGAGGCGCATACCCATTAGCGAGTGATTGGCCCCGTCTCCTTTCACTGTTTTCTTTTCTGCGCCTGTTTCCTTCCTGGAGCTCATCACAATAACACACATTGACGCCGACGTAATAGTTCTTACCGAAACATGGCTGAACGACAACATTAAAGATGGTGAAGTTTTGCTTTTGAGCCTAAATTACACACTGTACCGCCATGATAGAAAAGACAAGACAGGAGGTAGCGTTCTCGTAGGAGGTAAAAGTAGCCGGTCATCCTCACTCGTCAGCCACGATGACAACCTTGATCTAATATGTGTGTGTGTACATAATTCCTCGGTTAAATCAATGTTGGGCATTTGTTATCTTCCACCAAACAGTAATTTGTTTTTTTGTGACCACCTTCGCCCTTTCCTCACAAACGTCAAAGATACATTCCCCGGAGTGCCAATTTTCCTTCTTGGCCATTTTAGCTACCCTCACATCACTTTGTCCCTTCTCGCTGTAGCAAATCAGTCACCCTCGAATGAAGCCAAATAATTTGTAGACTTAGTGCTAGACTTTAACCTTCACCAAACAATAACGACGCCTACTAGAGGTGACAACATACTTGATCTTTTGCTCACCAACTGCCCTGATGATATATCAAGTGTAAAAGTACTGTCCGGACTTAGCAACCACAACCTTCTTCATGTAGCCCTCGCTATGCCACTAAAAAGACCGTCACCTATGAAGATAATAATCACAGACTATAATAGAGGAAACTTTGAAATAATCAATAGAGAACTTACTCACTACTATAAAAATTTTGAAAACTAGTACGGAGATCGTTCCGTGAACGCTAACTGGGAACTGTATAAAAACATGTTACTCAGCTTAAAAAATAAATACATACCTACAATCACTGTAAAATCCAACTCAAACAACCCATGGTTCAACAAAAGCTTAACATCACTGCTTAAGCGGAAAAAAACGCCTGTATAGAACCGCAAAATGCAAAAACAGTCCAGAAGCTTGGGGGCGACACCGTCTCTGTAAGGCTGAATATAACAAAATATTAAACGACGGCAAAGAGAAATATTTCAAAGTTGACTTGACTTCAATACTCTGCACAAACCCAAATAAATTCTGGCGCACCATTCCCACGAAACCACAAACTAACCAGATAAACCTTGTAGACGCAAGTGAGGAACCCATAGACGTCAATGACTCCGTAGCAGCCCTAAATGAATTCTTTGCATGGGTCTTCCATGATTCTAATTCTTGCCTTTAGAACCCTTGCCCAACTTCTCCTCCAAAACAATGCCTGAAATACAAATAACCCTCGATGGCATAACCAACTTAATCCGCTCTATTAAAATATTGTCAACAGCAGGCTGCGACGATATCAATGCAAAATTACCTAAAGGTACTATAAATATCTCTAGTAAATTTCTGTACCCTATATTCAAACAATCCTTAAGCAAAGGAACCTTCCCTGACGATTGGAAAAAAGCGAAAATCGTCCCTGTGTTTAAAGGAGGTAGGCTTGATGCACTTCCCAATTACCACCCGATTTCGTTTACCAGTGTCTCATGTAAGCTCATCGAGCACATCATAGCATCTAACCTAATGGATTACTTACAATCAATCAATCTTTTCACCCCTTACAACACGGCTTTCGTAAATCTCGGTCTTGCGAAACTCAATTAGCCGAATTCACACATGACCTAATGCAACACATGGACGACAATCTTCAAGTTGACGCAATATTCTCGGATTTTCCATAGGCCTTTGACCGCGTTTCTGACAAACATCTGCTTGCACAACTATCTTCCCTTGGTATCATTCCAAACATTATAAAATGGCTTGAACATTTCTTAACAGGGAGCGTGCAGTTCACCTGCGCCAACAATTTCATGTCAGTTCTAACCAATGTAACCTGAAGTGTTCACCAGGGCGGAGGATTATCCCCACTCTTGTTTTTGATACACGTAACGACCTCCCTACCAATATAACATTAAAATGGCGCCTTTTTGCGGACGACTGCGTCCTGTATACCACCCTCTTACATCTAACGAGACTATCGCCATACAACAAGATCTAGACACCATTGCAGCCTGGTGCGAAAAATGGCATGTCTTTACACCTCGCAAACTGCAAAGTAATGTCCTTCACGCGCAAACGCACCACCATAGATAAGATTTATTGCTAAGCTCCGTTCCTATTTACCACAACAGTGCTTACAAGTATCTAGGACTTCATATGACGGCATCCCTATCATGGGTGACACATATTCAAACAATCCGATGTGAAGGTTCACGCACACTTGGGTACTTGCGACGCAACGTAAAATCCGCATCTTCCGAAAAAAAACTTGCATATTTATCTTACGTTGTACCAAACGTGAGTACGCATCATCCATTGGGCACCCATCACAAGCTTCCCCACCGACGAATTAGAAGCCGTGCAAAACCGCGCTGCTTGTTTCATTGCTTCAGAATATTCAACACGCACTAGCCTAACTGCCTTAAAACAAACTCTGTCTGTTCAATCGCGTGCTTCACGGCGCATAAGTTCTCATGTCTGCCTCCTGCACACCTTTTACTCCACCCGGTCAGGACACGCCCTCCTGAAACGCCCGTTTTGGACATCGTCCCGTATATCTCACACTCGCCCCTTGGCGGCGATAAAGCGCTGCACGACGGTGATTAGCAGCTCATTCTTCTCCCACACCATCACGCTTTGGAACGCGGTCCCGTATAACATTGCTTCGTGCAGCGATCGCGCAAAATGTTGTGAGAAACTAACCTATATCACCAAACAAACCGATGTCACCTAAACACCAAACTTGCGTGCTTCGTCTCTCTATCTTTTTTTTTCTTCTTTTTTTGCCTTGTTATTACACTGCTGCAAAACTTATTCGTAGTCTTCCTGTTGTCACTACAGTGTTCATTCATTCTTTTTTCCTTTTCGTGTTGCTTCTTTTTAAAATGTGTGGTCATTGTCCCTTTTTTAGATGTTACAACCTGGACGTACGCCTTGTCACTTGAGTGTTATTTCCCTTTCTTTTTATTTCCTTTTTTGTTGTCTCTTGTTAAAACTTGAGATTATTGTTACTTTTTATGAAGTTGTTGAAACCCTGATGTACGCCGTCACTTGAGTGTTGATTCCTGTCCTTTAATTTCCTTTTTTGTTATTCTTTGTTACCTTTTTCAGAAGATGTTAAAACCTTGTTGTATGCCCCCCCCCTTATGTAATGCCTCCGGGCTCTTCAGGTTGAATAAATGAAATGAATTGAAATGAAATGAAAGACTGTACAAAAAGTTTATCTGATGGTGTTTTGGAGTCCTGTAATATACCCATTATAATCCACGTTACACGCACGTTAGTGGCGTGTGCATAATTGTTTGCGTAATAATAATAGCACGGTTTTCATCTCGCAGTTCAAATACAGTTGGGAAATTTGTTAAAAACGTACGAAGCACATCCAGTGTTGGCGTGCGAAAACTAGTGGTGTCTTGCGAAGGAAACCAGTTTTACAGATTTCATAAATCCTCAGGCTCATCTCGGAGAGGACAGCGCCGAAGAAAACTGGGCAGATGGATGAAAAAGCGTAAACCAAACGCCGTGCTGACTGCTTTTCATCGGATGTACGTTGTAATTCTATTTTGCAGCTGTTTGTCCACAGTATTCATAGTTGCCCCGGAATGCACACTTATGACATCACGGTGTTGATCTTCACACATGGAGCTCATTTTCACTTTATAGCGGCCCCACCTACCCTTCTATTGTTGTTTGAACGTAAGTGCAGCGATGGTTAAAAGGAAGTTGACCTTTTGAATAATGTCAGAGTTCGGGTGACTTTCGGCGTAATTCTCGTTTTTTATCGCATTTCCTGGTATAAACAGCTAAAAATTTACCAAACTTTTCTCTCCCCGTTACGGTGGAAGGATATTATATGAAATTGTTGTCTTTCTAAGATGTTACTAGGTAGCTTTATAGGGATGAAGGCGCCGGGCAAAAAGAAGTTAGGAACTCTGTCCGAAAATGACATTTTCTGGCTTTTCAGACGACTGCAGGGGCTGTAAATGTGTGACGAATGAAGAAGCCGTGCTTTACAGGAAAGTGCAAAGACATTAAGAAAGCCGCTGGTGTCATAAACCGGTCTTGGTAAAGACTTTTTATGGAATGCATTTTGGTGCTCTTTTTTGTTTTTGTAGGTTTGCTGCGTCAAGGAACGGCACCAGAAAGAAAGAACGGAGCCACATATCTTCGCCGCCTTGCGCTTTATTTTAATGCCTAGCACCAAAGATCAAAAACTTTCATTTTATCGTCGTAACTAATTTCCCATAGAATTCATGCATTTGTTATTTTTACTGTGCACTGTTCGTCGATTTTTTGCCTTGTGTGCATACACGATTTGCACTTTTTTCAGTTTCTGGAGCGGAGTTCCCATACGGAATTTTCATTTGTTTTGTTGATTACAATTCAAAACGTCTTTCTTTCACTTGTGGCAGTTGGTCTGACATTTCCAGAAGACCTGTGGCCATTGAATTCTCCTCAGAGAATAAATAGTGCAGAGTGACCAAAACATCGTCACCATGATCACGTGTCCACTCACCACTAACTGACGTCTTCCGTTTAACACCAGCTTGTTGTTAGGTGATACGAATGCCCTGTGATGCACAACAATATGCTGACAAGCAGCACCCATTCACAAGGCAACTCTGCCCGTAAAACACCAAGGCTAGCCAGCTTAGCCATTTCTTCCTTTGCTGTAAGAAGGGTTTTGTTAAGCGCGTTCTTTCCTACTGTCAAACAAAGCCAGTGAGTACCGTAAAACATAATTTACGTATATACAGTTCTTACACAAAACACGCCACGTGGCAGCGGTTGCATAGTTGTTTACTAGGGCACCTATAGATGGCATAATTGTATAATTTGAGGCAGACCATTTCGCAGTTTCGTTAAAATACATGCCACCGAGAAAGTTGCCTACTTAGATGCCATGGCGGGTTAGTGCTTAATTAGAGTTTTGTCGTCGGCAAAACAAATTAATTGGTGCATAATATACTACTGGTGCAATGCTGGCGAAACAACAGAGCTGTCGAACCCTCGCCTTTGTGAGACACCAGGCTATTGCGCCTAACACGGATTTCCAATATCGCAGCTGAAAGTTTTACATGACTGGCAGGATCGGATCGCCTTGTCCGCACGCTTTCTTATCTCTCACCCGAGATAGCATGCACGGAAGATTTTCGATCACTGGGAGGCCCGGAACGTTTAGACAGCCGGGTTTTACATCTCAGACAAAGTGGAACACATTAGCACATGGAAGAACCGGTGGCAAGCGGCTTGGCGAACTCATCGTCTGTAGCGTGAGATGGTTTGTGCTGCCCAACTCAGGTGCAAGCGCAGATGAGACCTCGAAGGAAGAGCACGCGAAAGGTCACAAGCACAAATGCTGGTTGTTCGTATTTTTTGCGGGCTCCTCACGTTGCGAAAGCCCAAGCGAAAGGCTAGAAGACTCCGGGATCTCCTCATGAGAGCACGCTCACCTGGGTTCGAAAATTTCTTGCGAACACAGACGGACCAAGCTCAAGCTTAAACAGCTATGCTTTAATTAGTCGCTTTGTGTTCATCTAACCACTCATACACACGCGCGCCTGCATCGCTGCCGCTCGAAGAGGGCATGAACCAGGATGGAGGGCGAAAGAGGCGATGCACTTCTATCCACCATGAATTAGGTACGAAAGTGCGTTTATGCAGCTGCCATAGGCCATCAAGGAGGCAATGCTCATTCCTAATTAGAGTTCCTGTTTTCCGCTCCGTAGGAGAGCGAAGTTGTGCGTCCTGCTCCACTTGGAGTTCCAAATTCATGCGGAAAAGCCAACCATCGCGCAAGTCTGAGCCGCCGCACTGGCTGCAGCAGTGAAAGCTTGTTTTCCTCTCATGGTGGATCTTCCAGCTGGGAGGCTCATAACAATAAGATCCGCGACTCCTTCGAAGCTGATACATGAACCCGCAATAAAAATTTAGGATTCCTAGGAAGACCGAAGTGAAAAAAGAAGCAGCGAGACGTTCATACTGCTTCTCCGCACAATATGATGTGCTTAATTGTCGCAGAGCTGGTGTGCCTCTCTGGGGCGTGACAGTTTGCAAAGGACTGCGCATATCTTTAAAAGGGCGCTGTTTACTTTGCCTCTCACAGTCATTACCGGTGACCTACTGCACTGCACTTAGGTTCGCGGGGCTAAGCATTTGAAAGTGTGTTTCCCTTTGCTTTGTAATGCGCAACCATCGATGTTCTTCTCTCGTGCGGCAGTTTTGCCTGCCTATCATGCGAACATTTTTTGGTCACACGCATTTTATATATACTTTAGAACACTCCCAAAATAAGCGACAGCTGTTACTTGAGAATAAACACTGCAATGGCAAATAATATAGGAACCTCAAAAGTGAGATCTTTTTTGAAGTATTTATGACTGTGTCAGAGATTTATTCTCCGAATTGGCAGAGTGAAATGTTTTAGAGCATTCTGTTCATTTATTTATTGATTGATTTATGGATTCTTTATTTTGTATTTAATAATTCATTATATTTAAAATATCTCAAGGGCCTCAGTCCAGGAGTGTTGAATAAGGGGGTAGACAGCTTGGTAATAAATTATTCGTCCAATGGCTTCTATTAAATGGGAGATGCAAAAGTGGTGCATGGTGCAAAAGGGGAGATCATTCCATATGCGTTGATGTTTGTAGAAAAAATGGAAAGTGAGATGCAGTATATGCGCACGTGGTGGATAATCAGCTTTCGAGTGGCTGATACGGCGTGAAATACGATGATCTGGAACAATAACATGGTTTACGTCCAATGTTTGTTAAAATTTGTGAACCAAACATAGTCTTCAGATTTTTCGTTGCAACGCTAAGCTAACAGTGCTAACTTGAGAGGTAATTGACGCTGGTACACTAGGATCAGTCTGAATAAATGAATCTGGTTGCACGATTTTGGATGGATTCCATTGTTTTAATTATTAGTTTTAAGGGGATCGGAGATGGCACGTTTACATTTTAGCTTCCGGCGGATTAGTGTCAGATAAGTAAAAGTTTAACAAAAGGCAGTGCTAGACCTAATTTTCTCGCATATAGCGAAGAACGCGGTTGGTGTCATAAGTGATGTTCATTATGTTTGGATGACCAGCTCACATGCGAAGTTAAAGTAATGCCCAGGTATTTAGATGAATTACTGCTGTACTTTCAAAATCAAACATGTCATTTCAAATTCAAAATCAGCGAAGAATAACGAAATGAAATTAAAAGATACAAGTTTTCTTTATGTTGAGGGACATCAGTTATTTCTCGCACCATGTTTGAATCAACGAAAGATCAGACTCAAGGGTGACAGTGTCATTTGCATTGTGAACAGGACGATAAATGACACCAGAGTCTCCGAATAGACGAATGTAAGAAAATATGTTATAGGGTAGGTCCTTATTTAGATTAAGAAAAGTAGAGGGCCACGAACAGCGCCGTGAGGTACACCGGAGGTTACAGCGTATAGGGAGGAGTGATGATTATTAGCACACACGAACTGCTCACGGTTAGTTAAGAAGTCGAATATCCAAAAAATAAAAACAAGGTGATTAGGTTTAAGACGTGAAAGCTTCAGAAATAATCTAAATGAGGAACTTTGTGTCAGGATTTTTCGAAATGAATTACAATTGCGTCTACGGGTGAGTTAATATCTAGGTTAGAACTCAGGTCGTTAATGCACAAGGCGAGTTGGGTGTCATATGTAATTCCTTTTTTATAACGGTGTTGGTGAAGGTTAAATGATTGCGCTGAGCGTAAATAATTTACGATGGGGGAAGGAATTATGTTTCACTATTAGGAGCATGCACTTGTTATAGAAATGCGTAATAATTACTGGAAGAACGTGAAAGACATTTTTTCGGGACGAGAGCGATCTTACCAAGTTTTCAGCCCTCTGGCTCCGCTTCTCCGCCTGAAATAGACTGCTGCAATATGCAAGAAAGTATAATGATTGTTATATATTTAGTGTTTTTCAGTTTCTTCAAATTAATACTGTTCATTCCCACGTATGATGTTAGTTTCAATTCCTCGACAGGTTTTTCATGCTGTTTGAATCGAATGTAATGTCCGGCATAACTAGATAATCGAGGAATGGGGCCTGTGGGAGTGTGCCGTAAGGTTCAGGGGTAAATAAATACAAGAAGGTATTTAGCACTTGAGATGTAATTTGCTCCGGAATAGGATTCCCGTATTCATCAAGGGATGGTAATCTTGCTGGTTTATTTGCATTCTAAAGCAAAGGTAGGATCTGAGAAAAAGAATATTAAGTGAATATTATGCGGCCAATGAGTAGGACATCGATTGTGACGCTTTTTAGCGCGATACAAGGCACGCTTTCGGAAGCGGAAATTCGTCGAAACTAACAAAGGCGGATTTGGGCTGCTTTGTACTAGCGGCTACTCAAGCTTCGCCAATGATAGCCTAGTTCGCTCTTGAAAATGGTCACTCTCATTCAGACACGTCAGCAGAGCGGGGAGTAAACATGAAGATCTTTTAAAATTTTTCAACTTTGGGGTCTGTTTTATCGTATATGCATGTAAATAATTCACTCCGAAAGTGTCATTGTGCACACGCTTTTTGTTTTCAGAATATGACACGTTACCATATGGTCACGCTGGGCTCTTAGGATACAGCAAACATCACAAAAACTACAAATTCTATTTCAGGCCAAGACATATCGCGAAAATCATAATTACGAATTGGTCGAGGAACTATTTGTGGGATAGAGTGTAAAGACTGAATGCGCATGCTGACGTCACACTTAGTGCATTGTGCGCGCCGCGAACTGATACGGTTGTCTCCAGTCACCTGTGCCTTTTGCCCTTATGCACAGTTCCAATAAAGTGGGCTGTCTTGTCATACCGTGGACCAAATTCACACTGTCAAGAAGCGTCGACGTTCTTCGACGACCTCGTCCTTTTGGCTTGTTATCCAATCTTGCGAGGTAGCTTTGAGCGATTTGCCTCCGAAATGAGTGATCTTGGATCCGGAGCTACGAATAAGCGCCCAACTGATGCTCATAGCTACGTCGCAAAGACAAGTGAATATCGGCCACCACTATTCCTCGCCACGAATTGCAGTTCGGTAGGAGCCTTCATTTGCATTTATCTGGTTAGTGTCTACCATAGAGCAGTATTGGGTAACGGCAGTAGGGCGAGACATTGGAATCCTCATTTTCTGTGCGCGCGAATAACTGTATGGAGATGACATGGGCTCTACGGCATGATGGTGCTTGCCATTGCTATAGCAGCGTTGTCCATCCAGTGCACAGTGATTACCCGTCGTTACAAAGCGCGTGCTGTTCGTACCGACGGTTTTTGCGCTTGATGATATAAGTCCGAGCCATAGGGCCTTCCTCTGGGGCAAGCGCCACTTCACTATGCCCATGGCTCCAGAGTTCTTTTCTTACAGGTGCCTCAGTTGGTGCCGACTGCCGAAGAGACTGTTGAAACAAAAATGATATGGTTGCGGATGATGTTTGATTGGAAATTCATCCACTGTTTCAAGGAGTGGTGATGGTGCTTTCCCGAAGTCCTTTTTAAACTGCGTGCTTGTTCTAGTGTTTTTCTGCTTTCCTTGGTGAATTTGAAAGTTTGTGCAAGGTAGCCATTTGTCGTCTTCAAGCCCCACACCTTGTACCAGAAGTGCATTGGTTTGAATGAATTCCTTGAATTGCTCATTCAATTGCCGAGTATGAATTGCTTGCAGCCGTGAGGACCATATTATTTTGTCATGCTTTCGTTATAACTCATTTGACGCACAGGCTGAAAGTGCTGCAGTAACATTGCCTTCAGTAGTTTCATCACGGGGTGCAACTTTGCCAATTTCTTGTTTAGAAAAAGGCTCGTATTGCCGACGCAATGAAGAAACGTCATAATTTGTACGAAACTGTTTCTCGCATTGCATTGTATACAATTTCGTTCCACATTTTGGATTTACGGTCCCAGTAGCACTTCTTTCCTGGCAAGCTCTCGTAACTGGAGAGAATCAGGACGCCAAGAAAACACTTCATCGTTTTCTTGGTGGCATCAGGGTTAGGCAAACCCCAAATAAAGCAGGGATTTTCTTTGTGCTACGAAGAGATCTGTGAGTCTTTTGTCAAAAAAGAGCTCAAAAATTGTGCCAACGAAAGCTTCCTACAAGATGTGAATTTTGCGTCTGGAAATGCTGCGGAACGTTTCATAAAGTCGCTATTCTTAAACTTAGCGCTTTTTTCTCTACAGATGACCATCTATTTGGTGATTTCTCACTTTGTTCTTCAGACGCTGCTTTATCTTCGTCAAAATAACACCTAGCAATACCATGGCTGTCGGTAAAAACCGTTTTAACACCTGCTCTAAGCTTTCTACTACGGAGATTGTCTATAACACAACCAGAGTCCTCCTCGGCGGA
Organism: Haemaphysalis longicornis; assembly: GCA_013339765.2. NCBI lineage: Eukaryota > Metazoa > Arthropoda > Arachnida > Ixodida > Ixodidae > Haemaphysalis > Haemaphysalis longicornis. Next base: position 159,398,044 of record CM023453.1, on the reverse strand, counting down.
ATATCCGTCCGTGTAGAAGGTAGCCTACGGTGGCTGAATGTATATAGCCGATCGTCATCCTCTTGGAGTACTGTGGCTATTTTTTCTAAGGTTAACCTAGGTACACAAGCGATTGAAGCATGGGTGCCGTGGAATTACACTACAAGGACGGGAAACTGAAGTAACGAAAACAGCAAACTACGGAGTTTAAAGGTGCAGTGTGACGATATGGCAACACGTAGAGTAACACGCTTTTAACAAGCAACACAAAGATGCATCTTTATAAGCTTTGGTCCACCGATATTGCATACTACAAGTGCTCATATAGACAGCTATTTCACGCTGTTGCTGTATTTCCGCTTACGCGCGGGAGCTTTGCATGCCAAAGCATTTAAATGCAGACCACAGTTTTGCGAATCTTTAGCAGCTCCCAAATAAACATAGACAACATCTGCAACGTGGTGTCTTTAAGGGATACCCTAACCTATGAAAAAGCGCCATACCGTAATTTTGGTGCTGTTTTTGAAACCTGCCTAAAGTGAAAGGCGTCGCTCAGTTATGCGTGACCATATGGTCACTCTGGTACCTAAGGGGTCAAATAATGTTCTGCGTAGTGGCACGTAGCAAATCAGGCTACAAAATCAAAGCCATCGAAAAATCAGGAGCTGCAAGATAACTCACTCAATAGGGATTGGCCATAATGACTGCACAGAAAGCCAAAAATTATGCAAAAAAATAGCACGGCATCCAGGTATAGGCATTATTAAAGCAACTTGTCTTGCCAAACGGTGTCTACTATTGGCCTTCCAGAGCTTGGGCAATTGTTGGCTTGTCACCTTTCCTGAGGGGGACGAGGTATTCCCAAGCGCAGACATATTGGCCAGTGATGATTTGTCCTGTTAGGGCTTGGCGATTTCTGCTCCGTGGGAATAGCTCTTTTACCATGCATAGAGTGCGTCAAATTGAAAGGCAAACATGTTTTGTTGTCTCGTAGATCATAGCTCCAACAGTTAACCAAATGTCCAAAAATGTAACTTGCGAGTGACTCGGAGTTGAGGCGTTGGACACGGGGCACACTGCGCGACGAAAATACCCAGCATCTTCTTGTTTTAACAAATATTCAGGTGGCGGAGACCAACACCGAGATGATGGCATATGGCACTTGTGCAAATTTGGCGGTTTACCACGCGCATTCGAAAATTGTGAACCATGGTGGACTAGCATTTTTCCCTTTGGGAATGACACTGACCACTTGATGAAGTTGCAGCTATCAGCAGCTTGCGATACGTTTTTAGTTGTCTGAAGCGAAATCTTTGTTTCAATATTTATGTAAAAAACGCACCCGCGAAAGTGTTCCTGCAGATAAACGCGTAATGTTTGTAGTCCCTAAATACGTATAAATGGGCTTGAATAAATTTATCAACAATTATAATTAGAAAAAAACAGGGCATATTGAACTTCCCTCATGTGGGTATTTCAGTGGCATAATTTTGTACTTGTTTTCATAATAGTTTTTCACGTAGCCAACTTAAACTATAATGAACGCTCCGTCAAAACAAAAACATAAAGAAGGAGTTTTCAGGACCTCAAAGCACTTTTTATGATGTAGTGGCTGATAAAACACGAGTGCCCGATGGCGCAATGCGCGCATGTTCTTACATTATTATCCTCCTTCAGCATTTGGTTCTTTTTGTATCGGTTACAATGAGTGACCACACAGCGCCATTCTGATCACCAAAGATTACAGCTAGGCAGGTGTATTTTCCTACATTCAATTCGCCTATTGTACTTTTGTAGTTAGCATGGTTTTTCACGTTGCACCCCGTGGTAGCCTGTACCCTCTGCGTTTTACCTCCTTCTTGGCAGATGCCACTGTTTGTCGAGGTGTTCGCGCAATCTGATCGCCCATGAACGCTCTCCCTCTACCCTCCAAGTGTGTATGCGTAGAGGGGCGACTGCAGGGATGTGGGCATGCCTGGACACAAATACCTCCATTAACAGCATCGTTCCCAGAGAGTTCAAGTGAAAGCTAGTCACACCTTTCGAGCAGTCAATGATATTTTGTGTGCTACCGATGCTGAATTTTACTCAGCGTAGTTCCTTGAGTTTTTTCATAAAAAAATTAAACTGGTGAAACATTTCCAGCGACACACAGGGATTCACCTTGTTGGCCACATCAACAGTGTGTGCATCAGGGCAACGTAATGTACTGAAAATTGCAATGGGAACAGAGGTAACTAGCAATTCATCTAAAATACGGGTCAAAGGAAGACACTTTTAAATATATTATTCTCTATTTGGCAGCCTAAATTGAATAATCTGGGTCTCTCTGCCAGTGTCTTGATTCAGCCACATTAAAAAGGCAGCAGTGACCGATATCAACGAGAATGATATAACAACAAAACCTTTCCCCTCGCAAATCTGTAGCACTGATGATCTAAAAGAAAACAGCAATACCTGGTAGAAAGCATCCGTGAAACGTGGTTCTAGCAGTGTTTTTCGGATTGGAAAAGACTGTATTGTTGGGTTAGAAAAGACTTTATTGGTTCTAGCAGTGTTATTTTTATTAAAAATATGTGCACGTTCAATTTTTGAGATATCAACTCAACTGCGCATTGCCACAAATGTATTAACCCTAAGCTACGAAAAGAGCTCCCGCCTTTGTCAAGACAGCAAGGCATCAATTCCAGTTACTGTAATGAAATAATTCAGGAGAGGGCGCGCCAGCAGGAGAGTATGTAAACATTGGATTGACTAGTGAAATCCTTTTCCACGTTTATCCTGGAAGGATCTGGACGGGAGGGAAAGTACAAGTGACTTGGGCACCATATAGAAAAGTGTTATTTACATGGTAGGAACACATGAGCCCTCGGAAGACTTTTGCAGCGAGGGGAATAGATACGCAACCATTTTTCTAACCTTGAAGGAGACGAAGTGTACACGTTTTTTAGTTAAAAGGCAAAATTCTTGGTGAATGTTTGCGGTAGCGGTAAGAACATTTCTATGGATGGACGCAACATCCCTGCAAGGGAATTTACTTTGATCGAAAACGTTTAGTAGATGGAAATAAAATGTGAATGTTTGATTGATTGTAGGGTATAACGCAACGACGCAATGTAGGTGATGCGGCGCGCCGTAGTGGAGGGCTCCTGATTAATTTAAAATGTGTATGAAATGGGAAATAAAATTCGCAATCACAAAGCAGAAACCACCACGACGGTCCTATGAGAGAAAGATTGTTTTAGAGATAGTTGGTACACCCCTGCGTCTCAAAAACAAGGTTCCCTTGGCGTCGTTACGGGCTTCTATTCAGACCCGCAGTGACATTTTACAGCACATTTTATGACTAAATGCCTTTTTCAAAAGTGGACATCTCGCTCCCCAAATGCAAAACTGTCTTTGCACCCTCCCTCAATAACACTGCCCCATAATGCAGCAGAATTAGCACTTCATTCAGTTTTATAGGCAAAACAATATACATCTCCAATACTCTGTTCGAAATCCCTTTTTTTATTTTAGGAGTTTCAAAAAATGTACACTTCGTAAATAATGAAGAATATAGGTAACATTGAAAGTAAGAGGAAGGTTTTTGAGGGAGGCATTTCGTATATTTTTGATGCGCTTACATGTACTGTGATGAACTTTGTGCCCCAAACAAGTACCCACTGGGTGCTTACTTCGGCATACATTCACACTGTTCCTCATAAAGAAAGAATGGGGGTTAGGAGGGTTCCAAACGCAAAAAAACGCTTTTCAATAATGTGTACGAAACTGCTGATAGAATAAATAGCAGCTTTATGGCATGCATCGAACACAAAATTAAAAGCTGCCTGGACGCGCTGTGAAGGCTTCGAGATATTCCCAGCAAGGCCACTGTAAATTCGTTTCATATGTGTTCAACGGTGCAGGTTGTACTAAATAATAGGCACAAACTTAAACAAAACAGCTATTATATATTAGATTTTGTAACACATGTGACATCGTGACAGTGAACACTTTCTCGTCCAAAAAAACAATACGGTTTTGTGGGCAGAGCTTAGGTTGAGGCTCAGATGAATAGTTAAAAAGTAATAGGATCAACACTTCCGTAAGCAGGTTCTAAGACAACTACTTCTGGCATGGTAGTTTATTAATTGGAAAATGTTACGCGAGTGCTCCTAAGCAACAAAAGCAACTTCTGGGAAAGCAATTCTTCATTAGTAAAATACCGCTTGATTTCTGTGGTACTAAATGAGCAGCGCCTTCTCAGGATGGGCTTGCACGATGCCAACTCTGATGCGCTCTATTTCGGGGAATTACTTGTGCGCAAAGACATAATTTCCTTTTACAAAGTTTGAACAAAATGTAAAAGGAAAACCTCATAAATGAAAAACAGCAAGCGCCAGTCCTGTCCGTTTTTTCTTACGCGTGTCCTGTAATTTAAAGCGCTAATCCCTGTGGTTATGATCATACAACCTGCCTCTGTAATGGAACATTCCGTTAATGCTGTTTTGTCGGGTAGTTTCTGATCGCGTTAGTTTTATACACAATCAGATGGCAGTGTCTACAGCCTGTGTTTTATACCTTCCGACGCCCGAAAACCGCTATTTAAAGCAAAGCTGTATACCTCTACCCCCATATGGTTTATTTCCGTTGACAATAAGGCCAAGGCCCCTCGGCCTAAGACGCTCAGCTCATGTGTAATGCTAGTCAGGCATACATCATAAAGCTGAGAATTTGCTTAGGAAAACTGTAAAAAAAGCATTGAAATCGCATTATCGACGATAAGGCGTTGGTTACCAAGAGGACCTTCAACCGTGTGTTCCTGATAAAGAATATGTTTAGAGATTATCTTAGAAGGCCAGCGGTAGGGCTATTATCATGAAATAGAGCAGTTCTTGAAGTCACCGAGCGCATTCGTCAGGATAGGCAGGGCCTAACATTTCACGGCAGAGAAGCCGAGAGTAGTAACAATAGATAACATATTAGAGTAGTGGCATTTGTGCACGCAAGTGAACAACAGTGACTATTTTGGCGTTTCTCAGAGTTACGACATTGCCGAATCTATGGTCTCGGTCTTAACGTCGGCCGAACTCGGTCTTAACGCCGGCCGAAACTAGCCATCTGTTATTCACATTCGGAATGACGTTGGTCGTGCAGCCGCAGAGACGCAAGGACAAGCTAAGCCTATGGAGTGAGCCGATAAATGGCACAAAGAACAATATGGCAGCACCCATTAAAGGTCACAGTGCAAGCAAATGTCCCGCAATGTGAACTAACCGATGATCAGAAGGTGGCACAGATGCGAAAAGAGTGGCGATACTTAGTAGCCTTCTCCAGTGACACTAGCCGAGCGCAAGCGAGAGAACCACCGACACGACAAGAATTACTTCATACCCCCCTCCATCACCGTTTGTAGTGGGTTTCATCAGCCTTGCTGAATATCAGCATTCACATGGCGGGATGGCGACATTTTTTTTTGTTTTGCATACTGGCGCCTTTGCGGATTACGCATATGACCATTGTGATGTCTGCGTGTGTAACAAACTTGTTGACTCTTTTCCATTGGGCCGAACTCCAGAAATTATGCTGGCGTTAGTCGTATTACACATTGATTCGCACATATAATTCCAACCCTACCTGATTCAGGTTATATCGTGGACCTGCTTCAATAGTATACTGCATTGTTTCCTTAAACTGCTATTTAAATACTGGCATATTTCGCTACCCCCAATTTCTGCTCCTGATAATATTGGGTTGTGACGTGTATCGTAACAGCTGCTTTGAACTGGATTGGCGCTTTCTGAGGACATTTGCACAGTCACACATTTCGCAATTTATTCTTCTGACTGCAGGATATTTAAACTACTTCCGACATATATCTTCAAACCTACGGAATCTGCCGCATGCGACCTTTAGAGGAGAAAACTGTGTTTTTAAAGGTTGATCAAAGCGCAACTGTTATTTGGCCGTCTGTGTTTGATAAGCCTGCCCAGAAAACAATGCAAGTTCTCTAATACTACTACAAAGCTGCAAAGATGTGATGCGGCTGTGATTGGGGCAATGGTAAATTTTAACACATTGTTAAACCATTAGACGTGCAATTCTTTACATTAGCACGACGTAGACAACAATGTCGACAATACAACAGCTATCGTAAAATTCTGCATACTTGAGAGCCTAGAAACGTTGTAGAAAAATTATCTGCTCATAATTTCTGAACTGGTTTATTACTTCAGGGAATTGGATATTGTTTTCGAGGTTGTAGGCATATTACATTTTTAGCTAACCTATATTTTGGGACAAAGGTTTCTGGTGCATTGAACATCTTTATTTATGTACAAAAGCGTCTTTTTCCCGCCGTGTATTCTTTGTGCTATAATAATTTGTAATATTTCAAGAAGGTCAGAATATCTCATGATGTTCTCAGCGCTTTTTCTGCAATTTCTCAGAGTGTCCCGGAGGAAATAACAACAACCTTCACTGCAAGTAGAATATAATAAATTATCGCAAGGAGCAACATCGTAGCAGACAAAAGTTATCCCTGATTTTGGCCTCGTCCTGGAAGTTGTAGTCCTGAAATTGGACTACAACCAAAATATTTGGAGGGAAAGCTGAGCAAGGGTGGACGTAACATTTAGAGTGGGCCCGTGCAGCACCTTAACGATGGAGGCCTATTGGAGAGACTAAGGTTTTCGTTTAACGCTGCATAAAACGATTGTAATGAGAATGTTTCGGGAGAGTTGTTTCAAGTGTATGACAATATACAGACAAAAGTGCGCTAGCGCAGACAACTATCCAACCGTGCTTATTGTACAAAATTTAACAGTTAAATGAGGTGTTTTTAAAAGAGACAAGTCCAGAAACCGGAACAAAATCATATAAAACTGCACTAACAAAAAAAACTCTGCAGCTGTAGCGTAGAAAAAATATAACAAGAAAATAAATATTATGACGCCCTGCAAACATCTACGCAGATTGTAGTTCGTATCAAAACGAGCCAGTTCCTGGTGTGGCACGAATCAAGATGAACCAAATCCATTTGTTCACGGGACTTCGCTTTTAGCGTGGCTGCTCAGATTGTTTCGCGGATGTTTTCAGAAGTTTTTTTTTTGTTTGCGCCACTGGCTTATCATGAAATGAGACAGCAGTTAAGCGATCAGCAAAACATCTGTCCCCAGAGGTCGAGGACGAAGTGAACAGAACAAGCGAACGAAATGAAACAGAGATCTGAACCATCTTATCATTTCGTCTCTCCTGTTCTTATATAGAAAATGTGGTTATTATATTATTGTTCCCCTAATGTACCATTTAGGTACCTAAATATTTGCAAGGCATGGTAAAGTTTTCTTTTTCAGGGGTACGAGGGTCTTTATGAAGGTGAAGAAGATATAAGCAGTGTCCCAATAACGCGTTTTGTAAATTTACGACAACGCGATGAAGATCTTGCTCACTTCGCGGGTGTCTTCAGGCGTGCCCAAGAACATTACACTACGAGAGAATTATAAAAGGACTGCTAAAGCTGCCAATTGGACTCACCGGCTCCTCATGCATAGTTAAATTGTTCTTGAAGCCCTGTTTCCTATGTATGATGCGTTCTTCGCAAAAAAAAACTTTATTGTACCATTCCTAAAAGTCAATTGCATAATTTTTTCATAATTATGTCGCTTCAACGTAGGTGTTTCAATTCAGAACCAGCCAAATACAAACTTATAATGTTGCTCAAATTTATCGAATTTATTTTATTTATTGTGGCCACAAAATTGCCCCAGCTGACATGTAAAACGTTGTTTTTTAGCTATGACAGCATTGCATTTAGGTTCTTATAAAAACATTCGCATTTTCTCGATATTGCTTTGGGTAGACTGAGCTCATTTAAAAAAAAACGCCTCAGATATTCCCTGTGAGCGACGGCATCTATAGAGAAGTACGGCCAGATGAGTGTTTGCCTGTGCATGTACAGCACGATACGCGTGCTGCCTGGATGGGGAGCTTTTGCCTCCAGATGGTGACACCCTACATTTAGCATAAATAAACATTTTACTTTTTACTTCTGAGCCTTCTTGGAGTACTACTCCAGAAATATTTGTGTAAGGAGTTACCCGCGTATTCTTGGCCACCTTCGCGTATATTAAAACAGCGCTGCCCACGCCCCCTCTTTATATCATGGTTTATTAACGTTTTTGTGTGAAATCCTTAGGCACTTTTGCGCATCTACTGAAGTAAACGTTTGTTAGAAAATATTTCTGCGCGCAACTGAGTACTTTTACTCCGGAATTTCCTACAAGATTTCTATATGTATGCTGTAAGTAGTTATCGTATCCTGCACCTAGTAATGGGAAAGGATTTAGTACCACAGACATTAGTACCACCCAAATAACTATGTCCTAAACTAACTGGTTGTCTAAACTTCCCTAGACGCACTCTTCGACATTCAGCCGGACACATACCGCCACCACCAGCTTACACAACTGTACCATCAACTGTACAAAAATATCATTGAAGGTCTGATGTTTAACGAAGACGTAATAGCAGGATCGGATTCTGATGTCAACTGAGATATCGGCAGGACAGTTAATCCAAACAATGCAAATGTGTATTCCAGCGTTCATGGTAATACCAATGCGTGGGGAAAATTTATCATCGTGTCTAAAGTCTTGACGCCCCGCGTGACACCTCAGTATATGTGACAACAACATAGCTATATTTTTGATAGAAAGAAGATATTAATGAAATGGAATCAACACTTTTTGCTAAGGCAGAAAAAAAAATTCGGCCAACTGCTTTTGTTTTTCTGTACCGTAGTAAAATGATCACAGGTTCAAAATAAAGACTGTGCCTCGCTCCTTCTGCAATACAAAACTTAGTTACAATCAGGGGTGCTATAAGACAGTAATAAGCACAAATACATACTTTTAAATTCTACGCAAAAATTATCAAAAGTGTCTCTTATGGTATACTCAACCTGGGTACAATTTTCACTATTTTAAATTATCTCTCCCTTTCTCGCCCTTGTGTCCTTTTTTCCTTGCGTCCTTGTCATGATTGTACGACTAAAATGTGGCCGTGCATTAAAAAGCATTTGATAGTATACTATAGATACTTTACTGCTTGTGCAATTTATGCCAATACTGTAACGGTTCTCACTCTCTATGTTTAAACTTCTATTTCTTAAAAATCTTGCTGTCTTCAACTAAAAAAATTACACCAACTTCACGAAGGGGAACCCTGAGTAGTACGCGAAGCAGCCATGGGGTCGACTGATGTTTTCATTAGTTTTAGTTCATCGTTTCCGTTGAGATTCAGCTTCGCGTGCCTTTATTGTATCAGTAGCTTCTTGACGTAGTTTGAATGAATGAATGATATAAGGCGCGTTCGTAGCACACGCTGCCGTCTTGGTGTGTGGCGCAGTGCGAAGAGCGCCACGAACCTCCCACTGCGGCCAGAGCGTCGTGGGTTCGAAACCGGGTGCCGCCTAAGTATTTCTTTTTATAGTGGACTGCGCTGAAGTCAGCCCAAACGCTGACGGGGCTGAAGAGACGCGCATGCGCAGTAGAATGCGGACGGCGGACAACGAAAACAAAGGAGGGAGGGACACAGCCCCGAGCATGAGATGCTTCGCATCTAAAACAGGGTCTTGACATGGATATTTAATGTAAGGGAGTATTATTATTTGTATTCAATTGCCTTCTGGGGGCATATTTAGGCATCCCCGCATAGTGCACCTTGAGTAATCATGGTGACGGTATTGGCGACACCGCGGACCCCGAGCCCCCAAACATAAGCTCTAACCAACCCTGGCGATGTGTTGTAAGGTGAAGAGTAGAAACTTCAAACGGTGGCCATTGGAGCCCAGGTCAAGCTCTGGCGGATGGACTGCGTGTGTGTTTACCAAGCAGGGAGCTCCGGGACCTCTCTAGCAAACAGGGTAAGTCTAAAAAAGAAAGGACCCGCGTTCCCAGCTGTATACTACAGCGTATGGTATTTTCTAACCCCCGCCCAACTAAACGATCGAGCCCTGGAGAGGGCTCTGACAGAACTAATTGCTTTCCCACCACTTTCTGCTCAATTGTTTACAATACCTGACAACTTCCCTTTATTTCTTCTAATAAAGTCTATTGAGAAAGATGCCCCAATCAGCAGGAAATCAGTCTTCTTGGTAGCTAAGTTCATGGACAGTGTAGTTGGCGTAAACTACATGGCGAAGAAGCAAACATCAGGTGACATTTTCGTTTCAGTGCAACCTAAAGAACTATTCACTCCACTATTGAGGCAGACTGACATGCCTGATCTCAAGTATCTGTCACTCCACAGGGAAGCATAAACAGCTCGCAAGTTGTTTTTTCTTAACCTGACCTCTTGAAAGAAACTGATTCTGACATCCCAGACGGCATGCGTGACAAAGGGGACTGCAGTTAGGAAAATAATGATAAGGCGTGATAGAAATGAAATACCCATGAAGCATGCGATTCTAACTTTTGAGTTGAGCACTCTTCCCCAGTCAGTCACTGCAATACTCTTGCATTGAAAAGTCAGACCATACATCTTCAAGGCGTGCCGATTCGTGAAGTGTCAATGGTATGGGCAGAGTACAACCTCGTGCCGCGGACGGTTCATGTGCGCCAAGTGTGCAGGGCATGATCACCCGTCCAAAAACTGTACATCTGATGAGATGAAATGTGCCAAATGTGGACAACCGCACGCAGCCTACTCTCGAACTTGTGAAAAGTTCAAAGCAGAAAAAATAACCAACCTCAAAGTAACGCAAAACATCATATTCCAGGAAGCGCAGAGAGAACACGGGATGTGTTCTCCTAGGTATGCCAAAGCGGCTCGCCGGGGGGCGGAGCCACGTCTGGTGTCTGTGGCGACCCAGTACAGCAATGCTGACTTGGTCTCATCCCCTCCCCGCTGTGGTGCCCTCTGCACCCCAAAACGTCATTACACTGCCTGTGAGTGCAGCAGTAGTGGTGACAAAGACTTCAAAATATGGTAGGGCCACTCCAGTGTCTGTTGTACCCACCCTCAGTGTTTCTTAGCGATTGGGGATTATGGACTCGGGTCGGGAGGGGGACGCTTGCTCCAACCTCTACGCTTGCCGTGCCGCATTTGGCACATCTAGCGTGCGCGGCCAACAAAGACACCAACCCGCTCGGAAAACGACCGAAAGAGCCTGACCCATCAGCTGCTTATACAGCGCCCGCTGAGAAAATTGACGTCACGCCATCCCCGATGGCAAGAGAGCTGTTTAGGGGGCCGCGCCCCTCAGTTGAGCATAGAAAGCACATAACAAGACTAACAGGTCCACGACGTAAGAAAAATTGAAATAAACAAACAAGCACAATCTTCCCTAAAATGAAATCTATGATGCAAAACATTGTACAGTGGAATTGTAGGGGCCTGTAAAAAGCCTTGACGACATTTATGAAATACAGTCAGAACACAAGCTAGATTTAATTTGCCTCCACGAAACACATCTGAGCGCAAATCACACATATTTTCTGACACAGTACACAGTTTTTAGAAAGTATAGAGATGGCAGCACTCGCTCATCTGGAGGTGTTGCCCTAGTTTTTCAGAAGTCGATTGCTGGTCACCAAATCAGACTGCAAACTACCCTTGAAGCGGTTGCCATCATGGCAATCATTTTTGATAAGTTAACAGCAGTTTGTTCTTTAAATATACCCCCTAATTACCAACTCCGAGCTAACAAATTTGAAAGTCTCTCACACCCTTTTTAACTTAAGGGGGATTATATTGCTCACCATGACCTCTGGGGCCCTCCACGTGCTCATTCCCGTTTGAGACATAGAAAACGTTTGCTCTCATCTGCTACCTACTTGTTCAACAAAAAAAACACCCACCTTGTTACAGTACAAAACACAAGACATCCTCTGCAATGGACCTGGCAGTAGGCTCCCCCTCTCTTTCCGTAAGTAAAGTGAAGTGTAGGTTTCAAACCCTAACGACAGCAATCTCTTTCTTGTCAAGTGAAGTGCTATAAGCAGCCCCACAATCCCAGCACGTGTGCAGAGATTTCATGAGGAGTGTGCGGATAAAAAAAAATTCAACGAAATGTTCAAGCTGTCTTATGCACAATTCGAAAACCTTGACCTTCCCGAGGCTGCAGATATCATCAGCGCACACGCAATCAATGCGGCTCTTTCTTCTATCTCTCAGACTTCTGGTAGAAACAACAAGAAATTGAGGCCTTGGTGGAACAAGGATTGCAGGGGAGATCGAAGGGAACAAAACAAAGCCTAGGGTGTCTTTAAAAGGCATCCTGCGACTGTGAACCTTATTTCTTTTAAACGTGCAAAGCAATGGGCAGGCGAATAAGACCCGCGGCAAAAACTAAAAGCTGGAAAGCTTTTATCTAATCCATCAACTCATACACTGAGATACACAAAGTTTCCCGCCCCCTAGGCGAGACAAATTACGCCTGTTGGTGGCTTTTCCTTTTCCTAAGTACAATAAATACATACATACATACATTAGTGCATTACAAGGGCGCAACACAAATACTTTCCCACTATTAAGCATGACTGGAGACATCCTCGAAGATCAAGGTAATGCTCTTCCCCGACACTTTGAGGGTGATTCAAGCTATGATCACTACGCCACACCGTATTAAGACACAAAAATATGATAGAACAACAACCTCTGCGAAAGACGAAACCAAAAAAATGGTGTACAATTTTCTATTCTTTATGCTTGAGGTCTCTGTAGCACTTTCAAAATGGGGAAAAACAGCCCCAGGGTAGGACATTATCACATGCGAAATGATGAAACACGCACACGCAGACACCCAAGGTGCAATTCCTCATTTATTCAATAAAATATTGCAAACCGGACGTCTGCCCCAATAATGAAAAGGGGCCATTGTTATTCCAATCTGAAAAGATGGAAAGGAAAACTTTTTACCAAACAGCTATAGGCCAACTGCGTTGACGAGCTGCTTGTGCAGGCTATTTGAAAAGATGAATAACAGACGTTTCGTGCACTTTTCAGAATATCATAGAATTTTAGACACTGCCCAGGCAGACTTTCGGTCAGAAAGATGCACAACTAGCAGTCCCGTGGCCTTTGAGTCTGTTGCAAAGAATGCATTTTTACATAAGCAACGCTGCATGACTGTATTCTTCGACATGAAAAAAGTGTAAAACACTGCATGGCGTTATGGCATCTTACTGGATATCTGCTCGTTCGGAATATTATACACGACTATCTTTCGCACAGGACATATCGAATGCGGCTTGGCAACGTTTTATCAAGAGTGTATACTCAAGAAAATAGTGTACCCTAAAGAGGAGGTGTTTTGAGTGGTTCACTCTTCATTATCAAAATGAACTCTTAAGGAAAATGCTGCCCTGCTCACATTTTTATTCTTTCTATGTGGATGACATTCAGGTAAGTTTTAAATCATGCAATTTCACCATCTTTGAGAGAAAAAATCAGCTAGTAGTGAACGGCCTCTCGAGATGGGCAAATGAGAATTGTTTTAAGTTTAACAAAGACAAAAGCACCTACCTGCTTTTTTCTAAACGGCGAGGCGTTCGGCCGGACCCATGTGTGAGACTTGATGGAAGAATCGTTCCAGTAAAGAAAAAGTATAAATGTTTCGGTGCGCTGCTGGAGGTCAAATTATCATTCTTACCGCACATAAAAAAAACAACGATTAAAATGTATAAAAGCACTGAACATTCTTAAGATCCTCTGTGGTCAATCGTATGGCACGGATGGATCATGCCTAATGAAAATCTTAAACAGAATCATCAGATCGAGACTTGATTATGGTATTGTGGTGCATCAACCAGCCCCAAAGGCTGTGCTGAACCTGTTTGATCTCGTTTATCATCTAGGCCTGCGATTGGCAACTGCTGCTTTCCGCACCAGCCCAATACAAAGTTTATATTTTGAATCAGATATGTGGCCACTGAACAATCATCCGGCCTCCACAGCCTTACTGTACGTAGTAAAAACATCCTCAATCGTAAAGAATCAATCGAACGTCCTAATACAAGACACATACACTCTATCTGTATTTTATAAAAGTCCATAAGTTCCACAGCCTTAAGAGGTCACCGTAAACACTTTAACATCGAACATGAAGAAATCTTTCCGTCGCCTACAAAACCACTTTGACTGATGTTATAGCCCCATGGAAGCTATTTACAGTGGTATGTGACATGTCCTTTACAAAAATAGACAAAAATACAGCACCTTGTTTCTTGATTCGTTAACATTTTCTAACATTTCAACATCAAGATCAATGTACATAGTTCCGCACAGATGCCTCCAAAACAAACTCAGCAGTATCATGTGCTTTGCATAGACAAAACCTCTCCGTTTCAAAAACGCTATACACTAACATCAGCATTTTCACAGGTGAAGCCCAAGGTATTGCCATAGCTGTGGAACACATAATACAAAAAATTATTTATTCTCTGTCATGTACACTGACACGGGGACTGTAGTGGCAGCCGTGTCGTTAAGGAAGCCCCATAAGAATGCAGTGTTCAACTCGCTCATAAACGCTATTATGGGATCATTCCGATGGAGCTGAAAATCATAGTCTGCTGGGTTCCTGGCCATTGTGGAATAGCTGGAAACGATGCTGCTGATAGGGGGGCGGCTGCTGCTCTCTTTAGAAATGTGAATATTATGTCAGTGCCTTACTGTCAACTGAAATCGCTCATCAAAAGAAACCTTTGACAAAGGTGGCAGAAAGACTGGGACACACAAACAGAAAACAAACTTCAAGCATTTAAACCACAAATAACTAGAGACATAACAGAAAAAATACACAGGTGTGTAGAAGTTGCTCTTTGACGTTTAGGAATAGGGCACACAGATGGCACACATGGATACCCATTTGAACGGAACACCAGGGCCAAGATATGATAAATGTGGAGGATATCTCTCTGTACTCCATAACATAACCTAGTTGAATGTAGGGTACTCAAAAGACAAAGACAGAGACACTTCGCTAATGTGTACACACAACACATTCCACTACACCCGGTACACTTTCTCTCGGATGAAGGAATAATCAGTTACAAAACAATTTTAAACCACTTGGCCGAGGTTGATTTTTAAGACAAATTTCTAGTCGCAGGGGACCCCAGCTTATCCGTCCGTAATGAGGACAATGCTGAGGTAACTTTCCGTGACACTAAGGGGCACAGCCTTTTTGTGCTGGGCAAAAACTCTCCCCAAGTCACCCTGATTTTTAGCGAAAATCTTTTTCTACTCTCTCAAGTCTTTTTATCCATTTTTACTGACAATCGCTTTTCCTATCCACCAATTTTACATAACCGTCTTGTGACCAAAGCATGCAGCATATAACTCACCGGCGACATTAACACACCCTGGATGACGAGCTTTATATCATGCCGTAGAAGTGGTTGATTCGTTTTATTCCGCATCAATACAGAAAGATTTGCAACGAATACCACATTTTGTCTGCGAATATACAAGATATTGAGCGAAATTAAAACGGCCGTAACTGTATGCTTATCCGAAGTTATGTGAAGGTTCTCCGTTTAATAAGGTGGGAAACAGCAAATATTATTGCCAGAATCAGGAATCCGTGTTTAATATATGTATGCGAGGGAAAGTGTAGCCATTAGACTATCGATTGTGAGAGGGTTCTCTAAGGGTTTCGTGCTTTTACCAGATTTAGGAAAAATCCCCAAGGTGGAGTAAGTTTCTGCGAAGGAAAGTTTGACATCCACCTGAATGCAGCCATACGGCTACAAAGGAAAGCTATATAGCTTTCTCAGAATCATCGCAGTTTAAGAAACATTTGTCCTGGTCCAGGATTCGAACGAGGGACCACCGCTTAACCGGAGCATCACTCTACCAGCTGAGCTAACCAGGAGGCTAGTCGTTTGTAGCGCGAGAACGAATTGATCAACAACTCGAAGTAATGAACAGGTGTTAATGTAGAAGATTTAGGGGAAATCCTTGAGGTGGAGTAATTTTCTGTGAAGGAAACTTTGACGTGAATGTAGCCATACGACTACAAAGTAATACAGCTTCCTCAGAAACTTTGGAGTTGAAGAATACCACCCCCTTCTATGAATACAGCCACCAGCCCGGCTACCTACAATAAGGCCGTACATGCGTACCGATTTTTACATTGCTCTATTTAACTGTACAGCTTGTTAAAATGTTCTTATCTTTTCTAATTTGCAACGTTCTTTTCCGAGACAATTATTACATCCAAAACAAATAAACAATGGCAACATACCGCACGATAATTACGTACCGGTAAGACAATATAGATAACAGAGATGGCGGAAGATTGCTCCGTCCTATGGCCAGTGCGTCAAGTGTGAACTATGCAGATGGTGCCCTTCGCCCGTCGGCACAACCGTGTTAGGTAGTGGAGCTGAGTATAAGCTAAGTACTGCACATCGCCATGATTGCACATATCAAGTATCGTTTGCTTTTCTCAACTTCCAGCCTAAAAGATTCATGACAAAATGAAAAATTACCATTGGACGTTGTTAGTAAACTCGGTTGTTTTAACACACGCTAGTTGGGTATTGAGTCTTGAAAAACTTGTAAAAAAAGTCCTTTTTTTCAAGTGGCGAAGTTTGTAGTAAAGCCAAATGTAGCTGAAAGAAAAACATCAGGCACAAATCTTGAAAACAACGGCAATTGTATGAGTTGAACGTTTTGCCATGACAAGGTAAACACCCGTAGGCAACTAAAACAACCAAAGGTTACTTTCTTTACAAGACGGACTAAGTTTTCTTACAGTTCAGCCGGGCGTGTAAAACTTTACAATTGTTTAAAGTATTGACGTCAGAGGCTACAAAGCTGTACGTGTGACATTAAAGAGTGTTTCGGTTTCAAACAAATGTTAGGCACCAAAACGACTGCGATAACTGTTTAGTTGTTGACGAAGAGTCAGTAGAGTTTTCCGCTTATATATGAAATAATACGCAAGAATAATGATGAGTTCAGCAAAGGCTACGTTCCTCTACTATAAAGCCCGACCCAAATTTCTGTTCCAAATAAGGAAAGTGGAA
The DNA here is from genome assembly GCA_013339765.2 of Haemaphysalis longicornis. Classification (NCBI taxonomy): domain Eukaryota; kingdom Metazoa; phylum Arthropoda; class Arachnida; order Ixodida; family Ixodidae; genus Haemaphysalis; species Haemaphysalis longicornis. The sequence continues at coordinate 159,381,044 of CM023453.1, read as the reverse complement.
CACACCTAAAAATATTTTGAATTAGAACGCGGATAAAATAGATATTTTAAATTGGCAAACTGAACCCCGTAAAAAAACTGACCTTGATTTCATTTCAGCACTTGATATCTGTTTCGGTGTGTACATCTTCTATTTTCAACTGCACAAACGAAGCTACGTGGCACTTGAATTTGAGCGCTGCGTTGGTCCCCCCGTGTACGTTGAGGATACTGTTTGTGCGAACAATGAGCACACTCCACCTTGCCCAGTTTATTATTATAGCACTGTGAGTATTGTTTTTAAACTTATCTGACCGAATGCTTCCAATATCATACCTCGTTGCGTAAAGTTACCATTTAATACGTTTCTTTAACATATTGAACTTGTTGAGTTGAGAAAATTATTGATATTGGGCAAAGGGGTAGAACCTGTAGAAAACCAGTAAAATATTCATCTGGCTGCACCATTCAGAACGTATGGCACTTTTTCAATACCGCTGCTAAACTGACTCCGAAAACGATTAATCTTTATGCCTGTTCCCCCAGTTCTTCTTAGGGGCAAGAAAAGCCTAGCACATTGTATTTTGCTTTGGGTATGGGTATTTTGCTTTGAACCCAGAGTTGTTGTCTACTGATTTTCGGGCTCTTTTTCGGGTTTTTACCTTTGTACTACAGGCACTGATTTGTGGATTTGCTACTACAAACTTCTGCTTCAAATATATATTATGAGATGCGTTGCTTATCGTAAATGTATACTACTAAGTAAACCTAAGATTTTTGCTTTGGCACAGAGTTTTAAAATGTAATAGCTTTTCTTTATAATAATAAGTTCTCGGGGTTGATTAAATGCCTTCGGTCATCTACCTAAATCAGCTTTATCTTATCCGTTTGTTCTTCCACGCAAATACGTCGTGTGCGTAACTCGTCTAGTCGTAGGAGGTGTTTCTTTTAGCAGCGAGCGTCTGAGGTTCACTGAAGTGCGACGGAGAAGTATGCACCCGTTGCTTGCGCTCAGCTGTAGTGGTGGTGCATCTCTAAATCACGCCAGTTCTTAAATATTTTCTACAACCAGGTATAGGCAGGAGTGCGCCGCGAATTTGTCCTAATATGCCAGTTGTCTAGGCATGTCGTGGCAAAGGATCGCGCGAAGCAAACAGTACTGCCTAGACGGGCGTGTTCACAAATTGAGCATAAAAATTATGGATAGATTTTACACAGTCTGTGCCCCTACGGAGGTATCTGCTCCCTGCGAAGTACAAACAGTTTGAGCACGGTGATCGTGCGCGGCAGGGTGAAAGTTTCTACTATCCCGCCCTCCTCATCTCCAGCTGGGTTTGTAGTTTCTTGTCCCGGTCACCACGAAAGAACCGTTGGCGGTAGAGGTAGAAAGCTTTGCTTTAAAACCTGCGACTTCGAAAACGGTTCCTATACGCAGAGGAACAGTCTTGGCGAAGCGACCCAAATGGTCTACAGCAGTCAAAATCCACTAAAGACAAGTCAAAGTTGAAGGCAAAAAGGTCCATAGAGGTCGATGCTGATCACTTCGAATGGAGTAGGAGGGCAAGGAAGATGCTGTAGCATTCCTGCAGGGGCTTCGGTCAGGCGTTTACGAAGCTCACAGGCAGAACCCGATGCAACATATTTTGCGAAACTGGTGCAAAGTTCTCGTCAAACGCACGGGCTCCCAATGTGGTCGTAAGTTTTTTGAAAGTGAGATTAACAGCCAGGAGTCGTCGTGGAAGACTTCCAATATTTTTTTTTCTGAAGACAGCGAGGGATTACTGGTACCTATCTGCCGCCTGTAGGGAAGTAACTGTAAAGGTAAAGCGCCCCAGCATTCAAGAGGCGACACTTTAGATGGCGGGGTGAGCGAGCACTAGGTGGAGAAGCGGAACGGTGGAGTTGGTCCATGATCTGTCAAAAGTGCGAGTCGGTTCGTTGGAGAGATAGATGGTTTGATGAAATATCTTGTATTTCGCACCGCAAAGGCACCAATGCCAGCGTGAGTGAAGAGAAGGCAGGGGACGAGGTACCCGCGGGAGCGGCTGTGGGCAATAAAACAGGGCATGAGGATCAGTGTGTGTTTTGCCCTTCTTGTAAGTCACGTACATTCGTACTGCTGTAAACGGAGAACTCAGGGCCCCAGACGCCTCGATAAGCTTTTGCGCGAGTATAACCAACAAAGCGTATGATGGTGTCTTATTGCGGAGAAGTGGCGCCATAAAAATAAACGCGAAATTTCTTCACTGTCTAGCGTGCCTAGCGTGGGTCATATCCTCCAGTGCTCCGGCTTCTCGAAATGGTTTGCGAAACTCCCTCGGCCGATATATGCTTGTTCACATTCTCAAACAATCAGGGTTCTGTTGACGACTTTTTCAGAAGTTTTTACAGCCTTTTATTATATGTGCAGGTATTGGAAATTGTAAGAGCCTATTTTGGCAGCGTGCTTTGCCTGCTCTGTTCATATTTCTCCTCCATGGCGCAGACCGCCTTCTGGAACATTACCCACCACTCCCGATTCCAAGTGACGCTTCCAACAGCTTCCGGTTTTGCGCTTCTGCTGCTGTTCCGTAGACATCAACTTGGGGCGGGAAACTGTGGCTTTCTTTCGGACGTTTGGAGCATTTATTATTATTCTGTTTATGAATTACGTAGTGAGCTCGCGGGTGGAAAAGCTTGCACAAGGCATCTGGCGGAATTCTTTTGTTTACACACGTATGCTGATACGTCGCGGTAAACGAGAACTACCCTGGTGGAGTCACCGGCCTTACGGGGTAACTATATGTATGAGCCCCTATGGAAGCCTAAACGACATATGAAAGTTTAAACTTTGCCGAAGTCAGTACGTGCACGCGCTTTGAGCACATTTTATTTCGTGCCATATTGGGCACTCACAACACCAATATCGAGGTTTTTTGTGTTGTATTTGATGGCACGACCTCTCGTGAGAAGACGGTACTGCCTTCCGTTCCGACCTAATGTACCCTAAGCTTTTGTAAGCGTATTAAACAAGCCGAACGGTTCCACTATCTGCAAAGAGACTTTATTTACTGCGGCATTTTGTGCTTGATCTTCCTACCGTGATTATTTAGGTTGTTCATCGTCGCGACCTGAAATTTCCATGAAATGACACCTATGCTGTGACCGGTTTTCGAGAAGTCTCGAAAGATTATTGTGAAATTTGAGGTCGCACCTGCTCCACCTGGTCCACCGTGCATATAATTGCACTGCGCAGTTCATTCTTCCGATATTTGCCTTTAGTTTTGTTTTCTATTGCTTGAAGGCGTTGTTGCATGTAAGAGCCCTCTTGGTTTTTTTAGGTTACGTGCTGAGCTCTGCCAATCACGCGTAATTCAGTGGGGATACAGGGGCCTGGCGCGGCCCCCTATTTCCCAGCCAAAACTACCTTATCTCTTGTCTAAATGGATACAAAAAACAACGTTTATTGTATCAATATAAATGTATCACTTTTAAAAATAGGCGCATCACTATTTATTCCTCTGAAAGTGTAATTGTCTTTCGTATGTACAAAGGAACATTAATGCTGTACGATGTATTGCCAAATAAAAAAGGTATTTTATATGTCTCGTCAAAATAAAATGTTTGTTTTTCCGTGTTTATTTTTATGAAATCTTTATTGTTATCTCTCTGTTGTTTCTGCAAAGTGATAAGCCCCATTTCTCGTATTGAAAAATATTGGCTCAACACACGCACGTTAAATGTACATGTGGTGATCTACATTCCACTGTGTACGAACGTGCCTTGCTTGAAAATATTTCTCAAACCCATGTTTTGTTTTTATAAAACTGCGCAAGTTAGAGTCACGTTAAAAGAAGGTATAAAAATGTATTACAACGGGGAGTAAATTGAATGAACAAGCCTTTGGTATGTTCATTCTAGACACGAAACATATTTCTAAACCAAAAGAAAGTTCAAAAAACGTAAAAAGCTTTGACATTTTTTGCACCAAACGTAGGCAGTCGCACAATAGCGCAAACCGTAACAATAGTGTTTTCAGTGTATTAATACAAAATAGCTTTAAATGTATGTAATACAAATGCGCGCAAATACACCCTGTCATGGTGGTTGGAAAACGAAGCTGTAAAGGACACCCGAAACGATTACCTATGTGACGTCACTTGAATTCACACTAGTGGCTCTACAAAGAGTGAAACCAGACACAAATGAAAGGTAAATAATGATGTCCTTGATTACATCAAAGAGTAATTTTTTAAGGTGAAAGCAATGCAGGATTCATTAACGGTGGTTGGTTAAGTTGTATTGATGAAACAAATTAGTAGAAAATCTTTTTATTATGAAGTAAAGGAAGCTCAGACCAAGTGTTAGACGATCTCACTTCGCCGTCTGTGTCGCTGCTGATGGAGGCGAGGACATCGGCCGCAGAGACACAGGAATAGTGACATGCCTTGCATTGGTGTGAGTTTTCTTTAATTTTTACAACTCCTTGCGCACGCGTAAGGCACGCCGTCAGCCGCTACACGCGCTATGGGCGGAGCCCACAGTGGCGCGAGAGATCGCGTGGCATTCAATGAGAACCAGGAAGGGGGGGGGGAGGTAATGCCGGCGATGTGCTTGGTTAGTGCACCATCTGTCTACCCTCTTTCTGCCTGCACTCGTAACTCAATAGGTAAGTGAATAGGCTCTTGCTATGTTTGTCTATTCGTTCCGGGATCGATTCCTGGTGGTGCCAGTACCTTTTATTTGTTCGCGGGAGTTTTCTGTTCACACCAACGGTCGCGTTAGAAAGCTTGGGGATAGAAGTGAAAAGCTTCCGTTTAAAAAGAAGGCACAATTTCAAATACGCAGGAATATTTCTTCAGCCTCCAATAGAACAAGGTACCTTTGGTTTATTATTACACCCACCGAGAAAGTAGCAGTGCCGCTGCTTGGTTTGCTCTCCTTACTATCTACAATATTTCTTTGAAGATGGAAATAAAATAAATAAAAAAATTAAAATAAGAAACGAGGTAAGACATAAACAGGCGCCAGTGTATGTATATGTCTGTATATGTCTCACCTCGTTTCTTTCGTCTACGTCTAGTTTGCGCCACGTTTTCTTCTTCCTTAAAATATGTACCAACTAGCTCAGCAACAAGTTTTGTTGACCCGTATACCAGAGTGCAAAGTGTTTATACAGTGAAGAGGGGAGGGGAAGATCAAAAGAACGCCACACAGGAAGGTCAGGTGGCATGAGTCCGAGGAACAAGCCGGGGGTACGAGGCCACGCCATCGAACAGAGCCACGTCAGACTTGGCCGGAGTGGACCGACGTGGCATCGGCTCCTACTTCCGCGTCGTACCACCAACCTATGCTTTGGTGGCCCCAGCGGCGAAACGTTGCCAGCGGCGACGGTCGGGCGCCTGCGTACAGCGAGCACGCACCATCAACTAACGCCTTGGCGGTCCCCACGCGGCGACGTTCCCGGAGCTCCCCGGGGCTACCTGCATCCACGGCGACGGCCCCGAGGCCAGGGGTTGCTTACTGCTACGAGGGATACCACGAGGCGTAGCTGAAAAGTGGTCCACCGGTTGACTACCACGCAAAACTACATCGGCACCACCGCCACCGGCACCGCGGCAGAAACAACTACGACTACAGCGTGTCACGGCCACGCTACGGGTACGACACGTCAGCGCCGCAGACAGCGGTAGGCCCGTCCGCTAGGGACTTGGTATTATATGACTACTGTTGCTAGGATTGTTAACATGGACGTTGTATAGACTGGAACTAGGACGGTTTGCTTTATTAGGGACTTCAGTGTAGCGACTTTTGGTTCGGTTTGCGCTGCCTGGGTTGTTGGCTTTTCTGGGTTTTTGTTAGGGATTAGTATTTAGTAATTTCTTTGGTTGAGTCCTTTGTTTGCTTTGTTGTTTATTTTGCTTAGGGGTTGGAGTTGTGCATAATAAATGTGTGCTGTGGTACATGTGCCCACGACTCTCCCATGTCTATTCTTCTGAGCTGGTCGACACGTGCCACAAAACATGACAAATATTTGGCGAGCCTGCCAGGATAGATTTAACCTCGCCCAGGATATTTACATTGGGCCCATTCACGTGTCTGACCAGCTGCGAGAATGAATTGTGAAGGGGTGTTGTGAAGGGGAATTGTGAAGCACAAACCAAACCAAAAGTCGCTACACTGAAGTCCCTAATAAAGCAAACCATCCTAGTTCTAGTCTATGCAACGTCCATGTTAACAATCCTAGCAACAGGTAGTCACATGATTCCAAGTCCCTAGCGGACGGGCTGTCTCCGCTGTCTCCGGCGCTGACGTGTCGTACCGTAGCGTGGCCGTGACACGCTTGTAGTGGTAGTTGTCCGCTGCCGCGGTGCCAGAGGTGGTGGTGCCGATAGAGTTGTGCGTGGTAGTCACCCGGTGAACCGCTATTCAGCTACCCCTCGTGGTAGCCCTCATAGCAGGAAGCAACCCCTGGCCTCGGGGCCGTCGCCGTGGAAGCAGGTAACCCTGGGGAGCTCCGGGAACGTCACCGCGTGGGGACCGCCAAGGCGTTAGTTGACGGTGCGTGCTCGCTGTACGCAGGCGCCCGACCATCACCGCTGGGACCACCAAAGCACAGGTTGGTGGTACGACGCGGAAGTAGGAGCCGATGCCAGGTCGCTCCACTCCGGCCCAGTCTGACGTGGCTCTGGTCGATGGCGTGGCCTCGTACCCCCGGCTTGTTCCTCGAACTCTGCACCCAGTCCAAGGAAACACATGCCCAGACCAGTCACAAATGGGTGAAGTTGCGCGTTGAGGCCGGGGATCATATCGAGCGGGGCCGTATCGCCGGTGAGGTGGTAATGGCTACAGAGCGAGTGAGTGCTTATCTTCAGCCTTGTGCACACTATAGTTAAAGGGTGCGCTTTGCTCGTAGTGCTTGCAGCATAGTGTTAAGCCTTGGGGCAGGTTTGTACCCTAGGGAAGTCGGATAGGGGTCATTTGCGTCATCGGTGGTTGGGCCATTTTACACACAAAATTTACGCAAAGAACTGCGTCCTACGCCTTTTGTTCTTTAAGGGGGCGTACATATTCGGCATTTCGATGGTTACTCTGTTAAATCGTTGTGTTAAGCTGTTGGCCGAAGGATGGTACGCGCTTGTCTTTTGCTGAAACATGCCGCAGCAAATTGCGGACATCTTCAAGCAGTTCCGCCATCAAAGCCGTTCAATGAACTTTAATATCGACAGCGGGCGCACCACACCGAAGCAGCATCATCACGAGAGAAAAACTGCCAACCTCATGTGCTGCATCCCACAAAAGTGCGTTTTAGGCGTACATCTTTGTTTATACGTTGCAACTGCTATTTATTGCAGCCAGATGGGAAATTTGGAAACGCTCCGAGTAAGTGCATGCTACTTGTCCGAAAGGCAAGCTCGCAACCTCAACGGGCCACATGAGTTTCGGCTACCAGTCAGGCGTTGTTTTTTTTGTCCCAGGAATTCACGACACTCTTACATAGTGGCGCACGGTGACCTGGAGTTCTCATCAGTATTGTTACGCTGTGTTGTGGCCAACGTACGTCCGTAACCGGAGTTACCGACGCTGTGCTCGTGATGTTAAGCTTCATTCCGCAAAAGTTCGGCAACGACAAATGAGTAGTTACTCCCACATTACATGAAATATCACCTATAGAGAACGCCGCTACGCCTACAAATAAAGAACAGCCGTCGGGCAAGTGTTCTCTGCGCGACTGTATTGTAGCCTTGCAAAAATCAAAGACGGATCTGAGTTCCGCCTAATCGTGCTCCTGCTCCAAAATTTTTGGTCCTTCCACAACGACGACGAGCGTAGTTGCAGCAAGGTGACGGGCATGAGGACCTCTTAAAAGGCAGCCTGCTTGCGAATGCCGCTTTCTGAATTTTGTACACGCTGGTCACGTCAAATTCCGGGAGCATTAAACTGAATCGCCTTACCTGGCCACTCTTGTTCTAAAGGTTCGTAAGGAGGCATAGAGAATGCTTGGCCCTCACAACCGTGAAAGCACGTCCATACAGGTATCGACGGAAATAAAGGGTGGCCGATGAAACAGCAAGGCATTCCTCCTCGGTGGCCCAGTAGTTACTCTCCACTCGTCGCGTCGTTCTCATTGATTAGGCGATGGCTCCTTTACAGCGGTCTTGTCACAGTACGCGAACAGCGCCGACCCCCCCCCTCCCCAATTGTCAGGTTAATGTGGACGGTAACAGCAGCATCTTTTTCGAGCCCAATAGATACGTGTCCAGTATTCTCTGATGCGTTGCTAGTGCTGAACAATAAAAAAATAGACAACGTTAAATACCTAAAGCCAGTAAGGAGTAACGTTGGCGGTATTTTTGTGGTTAAGCTTATGGAGTGAAATCAGCCAGTATCACTTTTCAACAGGAGAGCTGTTGTTACTGGTCGTAAGTTCGGTTTTAGTGCGCGCCGAATACTCTTCTAGAAAAGGCCGAATGCTCGTGCACACGTTGCTGCAGCGCACGTTGGTCATACTAAGCATACGAACTTATGGTGATTGCCAAATATTGGCCAAAAAACTCGAGCCATGGCTGCGTTCTTCGAGCGTACGGTCGTCAAGCCAAGCATACCCATATACAGAGATTTGCAAACATTGTCTACAAAAACACTTCAGTGCTCGCCGGATCGTAGAAAATTTGTTCAGATGGAGTAAGACACGTTACAGCGTACGCCTTTCATTCATTCATTCTCGCGTCGTCGTGCGCATGAGCTCTGTAGCATAGATGAGCCGCGACTTGAAACTCGAAGCTGCTGTAGGTGATTATTCAATCCACATGGCCCAGCCGCGGACAGTTCGCCCGGCAGAGGAAGGCATCTGCTAGAGACGATAAGTCGTGCTTTGAAAGTAGCGAGCAAAAACGTCGAACAAAACGACGGTCTCACTCTGGCTTTGCTCAACATAACATCATTGAAATGGCATGCCGCCGACGTCAACCACGACACCACAGCGATACTAAAACTCACCTTTTAGCTCGTCAGTTATTCCCTACAACAGCTTCGCCACTCAAATCTTGCACGTGTACGCAAGCTTCCCTGATTGTTTTTGTGTCCCTGGACACAAAATATGGCTTATATCCTTATCAGTCGAATGAGACGTCCATCATGGGGAGAAGATATAAGTATTTTGTGGTTATTTGGTGCAGTATGCAGGAATGAATGCAGAGTCTCGGGGCTCCGTGCTTTTATTTCCCCATGAAGGCAGCGAACACCCATGGGCTTGTCAACAGCTGAAACACGCCAGAAGCAAACATCTAGTCGACTTACTGCCATATCGTATTCCGGTCCTTTGAGTGCACTCGGTAAGGATTATCGTAAACGGGCCTTGCAGTTACGATGGTAATTGTATGGTGTTTCAACAGCTCCGTTTGGATGACACCCGACGCCGAATCGATGCACTCTCAAAAATGTGGTTGATTCCTCTTGCATAGGAATCGCTAAACGCGAAAGTGAGATGTGCCTTCCCAGGATCAGTTGAACATTCATTATGCATTGATATGAACATGCACATCGCTAATTTTATTTAGTCGGTATGGCACAGTTTTACTTATGAACGTTAGGAACTGGTGGACACTGGATTGCACGCACCTGGGCACTGCGTAAACCCGAATGAAAACACGCGCGCTTGCAAGCCGTGCGAATGACAACGAATGGGCTGTGAGCAAATCGCTCGGTGAACTCACGGTCCCTGCAGCAAACGAGCATGATCGCCTGCTTCGTCTCCATACGTACCGCGGCTAGGAGAAGTCTAAGTAGCTGGAGATGCCGAACGCAATCAACAAAATGGCAAGGCTCTTGGATAATTTGTGTGAGTTATACTGAAATTGCTGGAAAGTTTTGTCCAAAATGGCACGAACGTAAATTGAGTGGTTATACAGGAAATCCGGTATTGCGATGGAGGCGCCAGTTTTATATGTGGCCTGGTTTACATCGTGACAATAAAGACACCAGTGGTCGGCAGTACTCATGACGTCTGTCATACGAATTTGGAGAGGAAAGTGTGCCTGTGTGCGTAGCAACGAGATAGAGTGATGGGCTGCTAATTACGCTGAGGGATTTCTTGTTGGGGCCAGCATTCAGCTGGCCGGAGCAGCAGGGACACAATAGTCCGGGGCGCCGGAATCGTGGATACTGAATAGAGCATTAGAAGTGGGAGCCCTGGCCCAGAAGTCTGGGGATGGTGATTTTGTCTGCGTTGATGGTAAAGAAAAGGCGTGTCGGATTCTTCGCGCGCTGTACTCGCGGCAGATTCAGGCGTAGGTTTGAACGAGACAGTGCCGAATTTAGTGGCATCTTTTCTCGAACCTATGCGGATTGCATACGAACGTCCAATGTCCACATCCATGGCCAAGATTCAGCACATGCGCGATGAGCGTTTGGTGCCCATGCCGTCGCATTGGAGTAGGCGCTTCTCTAGTGCCCCCTGGATGGCAGAAGAACCCAGAATTTACTGGTGAACCATGCGTAGTGGCTTGCGTTGAAGCATCAAAATGATGCTCTATAACGGGGTATCTGAGGTCCACATTTTATTTTTTCTCGCGCGTGTGGGTAAGCTACAATAAACAGATGGGCCATGTACTCCGCCAAACTCTAAACACCCTTGTTGGAAATTTATATGCGCAGTACTAGTGGACAATGTGCATGGTCGCGGTTGTCGGCATGTGCCAATATCTAGAGCGCATGGCAACAAAAATGTCCCCATGCCTGTAGGCCGTCTTCGCGGTTGTGAAGCCAAGTTTACGCCGAAGAATATCGCAATACAGTCTAGAATGTGAGGATGGCATTCGCCCGGTTGAATGCAGCAATGAATTCCAGATGATTTTTGCTAGCAAAGCTAAAATTATCCTAATGAACGACGAAATACATGTGACCACAGTTGCAGACTGGGGAAATAATGCAGGCGCCCCGACGCCAAGCTTCCACACCTAAGTTTTTCTAAACGAACCATGCCTCATCACAGAAAGGTTTTATTGCTAGATTGAATAGTTGCCGTCGGCATGTTATCATTACACACGATTCTCTTTACTCGGATTTCAAACCTGTGGAGCCAAACATTAGCCGCACCTGCATTTGCTAAGTGATAGTTTGTTTGCAAAATGAAGTTTAAAAGGCGTGATGCTTTCTTAAACATTTATGGTAACCGATTGCCGTAACCTGTAAATAAATAATATATGTACCTCTAGCGAGGGTATGCTAACAAGGTTTTAGGAATTTTCAACTATGGTTGCAAAATGCTCAATCTCAACATGCTGTGCACGTTTAACTTCATTGATAAAGTTTCTGAGAAATACATTTCTTTTCAAAGTAAATACTTTGTGAGTATCAGTTGTGGAGTAAATGTAGTCGAGGATATGTCATTTTACCTACAACCACTAGTTCCGTGCTTCACCAACCCAATCATGTGTGACCATGAAGAAGTAATTTCTGATCCCTGTTTGAGCCCTAGGTCACACGTGCAGATATATTTCTAGAACCAGAAAGTTAACGCTTCCACTAAGCTGAACCCCATTCGGACGGTTTAAAATACAAATCCTGGATATATTCTGGATTCCTTCATTGTGACCTTAGAAATACATCAATGTCTTTTTTGCAGTGTCTTGGTACAATTTCATGGTGGCTTTTCTAGAATATATGGCTTATTTGCAATTTAAGAAAGTTGTTTTGGTGGTCATCCGTCTTTAATCGGAAAACGTTAGCTGCGGCAAAACGATAAATTGTTGGGAATGTTGCTGCTCCTATTGAAAGCTAATGGTATGACCAAGCCCCACTTAGGGAAAAGGTACTTCAGTTGTACATATATAAGAACACTACCTGAATAACCTTATAGACCTTTGCAGTGCAGTCATCGTCTATCCAACACACAACAACGTCAGTGCGATTAAGTTTACTTCATACTTTAGAAACACAGTAGTTGTGGCGGACTACTTTGGGCAGGAATTCAGGGAGTAAAGTTAAAAAAGAAATTATTTTTATTTTGAACAATTTCTTTAATATGATATATCAGACGTTCGCAATCCGGACAATATACCGCCTGCGAATAGCGGCAAGTGAATGCCTCAGATTATTTCTCCGGCATAGAGCAACATTTGATATACCTCTGCTGATTTTGTCTTCTTTATTTGTAGGAACATCACTCTTGCCTGTGCTTACTGGATGAGGATCCCATGTCACCAACCTGTGAGTGCCTCCTCAAACGATTTTTTAGCTGGCTTATTGGTAATGAAAGCTCCCTTAAGTGACTTCAAGGGTCTTTTAACCCAAATGTTCACATACTGGCTGAACGTTGAGAGAACAAAATTAATCAGTAAACAAAGTAATAAACAAAGCTGTACCCCACTTTTTGGAACCCTGTCGTGATATAGGTGGCTGTTAACCTCTCTGTCTTGGACTAGAATATATATTAGTAGACAAGCACAATTTTTTGTGCAAAACGTGCGCGGTATAGGAAGAAAATTTTTGTTATCATTTTTCTTTCTAACAACTGCATCATCATCTAAAGCAATCATAAAAGGCAGCATGATGCCAAAGATACCACTACACTAGGCTACAAAAAAAATTATTTGCACCTATAATAGATTTTCTTATAACTTTTTATCGGAGAATGCAATGTATTGGCGATGGTGCAATTTATTGTAAGAATCGGCATAGTTTCTTTGTGTAGGGATATTTTTCTTTGTATTGTGATAATATTAGTTGTTGTAAATATCTGTACGTTGGCACAAAAAAGCTATTTATTGTAAAAAAATTACACACATAAACATCATAAGGAATACCCAGATAAACGTGGTGCCCATCGACAGTCGCCGTAAAGTGCTGTAGGACGTCGCAATGTTGATATAACTAATAAACCAGGGTATTCGAAAAGCCAATCAAGACATTGCGAATAAAATGCTGCCACCGTCTTTAATGAGCACGTAGGATGAGGACACGAACATTATTGTCATTGATCCTGCGTTTATTCGAGAAAACGATGGCCTATCAACTTTCGGGCCTTATCAAAACTTACGAGTTTACAGGTGACAGGAAATCGGTAATTCTGGAATGTGCGCTAAGCAATTATTTTTTTTTATATGTGCCACGCGCAACTATTGCCGAAACAAAATTAATTGTAGCGCTCAGGGGTAGGCAGAAATGCCACAGAAGCATTCTAGACGTATCTCTACTACCAGGGCATGCTTTTCCGTGCAACAGCATTAAGGATAAAATTAGGGCCCTTCCGCTCTATAAAGAAGGACTACCTCCGAAGCTTCGTGCTATCCAAGGATTGCATCAAACAAGACACATTTGTTTGTCATTTGGGATTTGAAAATCTTCCTAGCAAATTAGCTGAGTAAAACGTCCAGGGACTCCAGCGTTGTTGTGTAGATATTACATGAAGCTGTCTGTTTCACTCCCCCGCAGTAGGCATTTTACCGTTTGTGTTACACAACTATACGCCAACTGAACCACTCAGGACATCGAACAGGTGGCATTGGGGCTTCTGATTTCCATGTTTAAACCTCCCGCTAGCAGAACAGACTGTTCATCATGGACACCCGAAGGCACACTGAGGCGTGAAATACACCATCAAAAATGTCGCTTGGAGAGCCTTTCAAGCTAAAAGAGGATTATGGGGTCACGCCCGCGTTCCAACCGAGCAAGTGGCTCGTGAACCGGGAAGTAGTCGCAGCTACTACCTCCCAGCGCTGGAATGTTATGCAGCAACAGCGGCGCGAGCTTTCGCCTCTTTTTAGCCCGTTTGTGCACCTGCAAAGTCTCCGCAATCATCCGATAAATGCGGTACCGCCGCTTCCGGCTTACAGCCTACTTGTTAAACAGAAAAGGGAAACCAGCGAACAGAACGCAGGGCAAGAGAAGGAGGCACACACACAACACCGCTGAACTAACAACTGGTTTATTCGGCAGAAACACATCACATTTATACGCCAAAACCTGCGCGCGCGCACACTTTTGAACAACGTGAAGAGCTGAACTATAAAGATAAGAATCCAAATTTTTTTTCCGTGATAACAACCGAAGGATCACTAACACGCAACTCTGTTTATTCTTTCTTATTAAATACGCTTGTAGCAGTTCGCGCTCACGTCTCGTTATCCCCGACCGATAGTGCTATCGAGGTGAAACCATGGGGCACAATTCTGGCAATCTTTCACATGCACAGCTAGATTGCTTCCCGTGTCCGAGCCTAAGGTTCCTCGGTGCTGCCTCAGGCGTTCATTTAGGCACCCGCCAGTCTTCCCAATGTATATTTTTCCACCGGACAATGGGATAAAATAAACCACCCCCACTGCGCAAATGGTGAATCACGTCTGGTGGTTAGTTTTGCAAGTGTCAGCTTGCCTCTTCCCATCCGAGATTTGGGGGCACAGACCAGAAGGTTTGCGGGGAGCAGAGAAAACCATGTTAACACCATATTTTTGAGCCACTTTTTTCGCCCATGGGAAGTCTTGTGGAAGTAACGGATGACTTCAAACTTATTTCTCCATTCTTCCGCTGGGCAACCAGGCCTTGCAGTAAGTTTTTTCTTCGTTTTCTTACCCAAGGATTCACCCACCGCCAGCAAAACCTGAGAGGGAAACCCAGACGCCTTACACCGGTCAACCTGTTCTGCCAGACTTTGGTGCATCACATGCGGGCAACTTTTCTTCACAACATTCATGAAACACAAATTTACTAAGCTGGGCTTCACCAACTTCGAGTGCGCCGAATGATACGGCAAAAGCGCCTTTTTAGACCGAGGGGCATATTTCCAACACAAGTGTCGGTCGGGTAAAAAAGATATTTCTAAATCTAAGAACCTAATGGTCTTGTCACAACGCACCTCTTTGTAAAATCCAGGTTCTTGGAACATGTACTAAAAACAGTTAAAATCTGGTCTGCCACAAGCGTGAGCTGGTCAGTTTCAGTTAAATTCAGAAGTACTAAAAAATCATCAACATACCTAAAAACCCTAACCACCCGTGTGTCTCGAAGTGCAACCTGTAGCGCCAAGTCCCACTTGACTAAAAAAATGTTACAAAGAACAGGCGCGACACAAGAGCCAATACAAATCCCTCGGTTTTGCACAAAAAACTTGTCGCCATCCTGTACAATTGTTGAAATCAAGTAAACTTTTAAAAGCTCTAGAAAAGGATCCAGAGTGATGCCGCACGCATTCTGGAATGAAACAATCCCGGTTGCTTCAATTAGTTCGCGCACTGCCCTAAAAAGTTCGTCATGGGGAACCGAATAAAACAAGTCCACAACGTCCACGGAAAAGGCTGCATTGGCACTGGGAAAACCGTGTTGAAGGCACTCAACCAGGCTCATTGAGCTCTGCAGCAGAAAAGGGTCTGTAGGCACCAGGACTTCTAAGGACTTTTTCAGGAAACTGGACACTACTTTCTGCCAGGAGAGTCCTTCTGTGACGATCGTCCTGAGGGGGTAATCAGGCTTGTGAGTCTTCGCGGTGAAAAACACTCGCAGAACACCCTGTAGGCTACTCCGGACTTCTTTTTCCAGCCTCTCCAAATTCAACCGGTTTCGAAGACTCAAGCTAATGACTTGGCCTTACGCGGTTTTAAGTCTGACTCCCTGAAATTCTTGTCGATAGCTTCAGTCGCGTTTATCTTGAAATGAGAAGAGGGGAGAACAACAAACCCACCTTCCTTGTCGGCTTGCAGCAAGGAAAGACCTTCCTGTTGAAAGTGGGTGACCAAAAATCGCAGATTCTTTCTCGTCCCGTGGCGGCCAGTCCAGGTCCTCCTAAGACAATCCACACACTCCGAGACGCAGTGGGTCCTCCCAAAAATGGGGCCTTATCAACCACTCTGTGCACCACAGCTAGAAGCTCGTGCTTTCGGGCCCGTGGCTCCAGGGAGTACTTAGGACCCATCTTCAGGATGCTGTCAAATTGTGATGGAAGGGAGGCCCCTTCCAGGTACATCACTGGTGTGCCCGCTGCTTGTTGTTTCGTTTTCTTTGGCAAGAACCGTCGGACGTCATTCCAGTAGGTTTCAGTCAGCAGTGCAGCAAGACGAAGTCGCTCGCGAAGCCGGCTTGAAGCCGCCCAGGGATGCCCGATCTGAAGGCAGAAATGTCGCAACCAATCCCTCAGCTGTCTTATCTGGCGGTGCAGCTCCGACTTGAGGATTGCACAGACACGCTTCCAGTGTCCTGAAGAAGGAGGTAGAGGACCGAAAAGCAGGGAAACTTCGGGGGGCCGAATGCCACATCTCTGGTAATGTGATAATGCTCGTGCCTTGCACGTTGTCAAAGCTACGGCACTAACGCAGGAAGATAAAAGATCCGGAGAAGCATGAAGACGTAGAAAAGAGCCCAAAGTACAAGAATAATAGTTCAAGAGAGTGAATTGCTGGGCTAGTTGGTTCATAATGTTCAGAAAAGGGGAAACCAGCGAGCAGAACGCCGGAAAGAGATGGAGGCACACACACAACACCGCTGACCAGCTCACGCTTGTGACAGACCAGATTTTAACTGTTTTTAGTACATGTTCTAAGAACCTGGATTTTATAAAAGAGGTGCCTTGTGACGAGACCATTAGGTTCTTAAATTTAAAAATATCTTTTTTAACCGACCGACACGTGTGTTGGAAATATGCCCCTCGGTCTAAAAAGGCGCTTTTGCCGTATCATTCGGCGAACTCGAAGTTGGTGAAGCGCAGCATAGTAAATGTGTGTTTCACGAATGCTGGGAAGAAAAGTTCCCGCATGTGATGCACCAAAGTCAGGCAGAACAGGTTGATCGGTGTAAAGCGTCTGGGTTTCCCACTCAGGTTTTGCAGGCGGTGGGTGAATCCTTAGGTAAGAAAATGAAGAAAAAACTTACTGCAAGGCCTGGTTGCCCAGCGGAAGATGGGAGAAATAAGTTTGAAGTCATCCCTTACTTCCACAAGTCTTCCCATGGGCTGAAAAAAGTGGCTCAAAACAATGGTGTCAACATGGTTTTCTCTGCTTCCGGCAAACTTTCTGGTCTGTGCCCCGAAATCTCGGGTGGGAAGAGGCAAGCTGACACTTGCAAAACTAACCACCAGACGAGGTTCACCATGTGCGTAGTGGGGGTGGTTTATTCTATCCCATTGTTCTGTGGAAAAATATACATTGGGCAGACTGGCGGGTGCCTAAATGAACGCCTGAGGCAGCACCGAGGAACCTTATGCTCGGGCACGGGAAGCAATCTAGCTTTGCATGTAAAAGATTGCCAGAGTTGTGCCCCACGGTTTTATCTCAATAGCACAATCGGTCGTGGAAAAACGAGACGTGAGCGCGAACCGCTAGAAGCGTATTTAATAAGAAAGAATAAACAGAGCTTCGTTAGTGATCCTTGGGTTGCGGCGACGAGCCTCTTCATTACACGGCTGTAATTAGTGTCACTGCTCTTTATGTTATTCAGAAACAAAATCGGCAACGATGGGAAAGCAGACAGCTTTCCTAAAATCCATACTCAAACAACGTTCTGGTTCTTTCTCAGGCAGCCTTTTACACTGTCCTGCAAACGTCGTGTACGACAGTACCTTGGTAATATTTGTAAAGACCACTTGAGATGCACTGCTTGCTCACAGTTTTTGGCGACGTCCTTATTATAGGTGGTGCCATTTGAAAATAGCTTAGTTTTTCTCTTATTATTTACGACATACTGTGTTTTTGTAATGATAAAGAGATTTTATGCTTGCGGATTACAAATTGGAGCTTCATGTATTTTTTGTTTGGTCAAAAAACATTTACCGGTGTGTGGTTTGTAGATTGCCCTTGAAATAATGTCTTCGCTCGCATTTGAGGTAGGTGTTATTTGGAATATGGCGTTTGTACACCAGAAGCCGGCCGATCAATATGTGCAGTACTAAAATGTTCACCATAGAGATTTATATGATTGGCATTTATGTAAGCTTGGAGTTTGGATCTCTCTAGACACCACTTTGTAATTTTTATGACGGGAACAATGGCTCGAATCTCCAAACACTAATGTAACCATTAACACCGAATTTACAACACAAACGTCTGTTTATTGGCCCCCGTTTTGATCTCTTGTGTTCAGACAGTTTCGTGCGGATTGTAGAAAATAGGTCCTAGGTGCCAATTCCTCTTAAAAAAGGTATTTCAGATGGTTTATCGCTTCGGGTTTCAAGCTCAGAAAGAATATAAATATAAAAATTGTATAGACCGCGTTGTAAAACTTGCATTTCAAAAAACCTTACAAACGATGTAAGGTTTTCTAGGTGCTTTTTACCAGGTGTGTTTCAATTTACGAGCTGAATAATATTCGTAGGCCTTCAATGATATCTTCGCTAAGTTGTGCTTTATGTGTATGTTTTGCGAATAAAGCCGAAAATATTGGTACATTGAGTAATTGCCGGAGGGTAGAGCTCGCAGAAAGGCCTTTTTTGTTCCGAAATTATTTACATAGTACTTATTTCTTATAAAATTGCTCTGTTCTTCCGGTTAGCTTCCCAGAAAATTATCCGCAGTCTTAATTTGTGGTTTTATGCATAAAATTCCTTCTCGGTAATTAGTAATTTTTAAAGCCACAAATTTTAGATTGGATGGAAATAGTGCAATAGTTACTAAAATTGCTAATAAGTCCACCTCTAAACTACTACCTTCTTTTTTTTCATCTAAGAACTAAAATTCTAGCTTTTATAAGTAAAATGCTATGCTTAACATGTTGCCTGTATGTTTTTTTGCAGTGCTCCACTCAATCCGTGAACCCGTGTGCTTCTGGATGTCACTGCATAAAGGCTCAACGTGTTGCTTTCGGGATGGACGGCCTCTGCCAACCAAAACCTACGAAACCTTTACCAACTACTCCAAGTACCACTACTACAACAATAAGACCCTTAATCCCAAGTATTGTGACACCTGATTTGACTGACGTAGCTGGTTGCTGACCTTCACGTGCTGGTGGTTTCAATTGTATTATTCAGTGGTTTATGTCTTGTTTCTGTGTGTTTACACAAAATGCCCGAATAAAACACCTCAGCCTTTTTCTGCTTATTTTCTTTGAACCCTGGGAAAAGTTCAGAGACGGAAGCTGCTTCCATAAACCACACGAAGTTTATTTCAGAAAGTTGGACGTTAGGCGAGAACGAGATAAACACAGACGAATGAAAAACTTTGCTGAATCGACCTCCGCTCTACTGTTCTGTGTCATTGTTTTCCACTGCCCAGGCAAACCTAACATAAGTCACCATGGTTCATGTATGTCTGTAGCCCTTGTCATGCGCCAGTGGTTTTAGGTGCGACTGACGCTACAAAGATCGTCCAGAACATGACGCGGTAAACTAGAAGCTGGTGCGAGAAGCCCCTGAACAAGCCGAGGATCTGGTAGTCCAAAGTCGGACGTTCAGGCCAGGTGTCTGCAAGGTGTACCACGCCCGATGCCAGGAACAGAGGCCACTACCGCTGGCTCGAGGAGAAGCGTGATGCCGAAGTAAAGCATCATTCTAGCCTACCCCGTGGCACACTCAAGCGGCTGATCCCCTTCGTCACCTATTGCGATGGTCATCAAATGCGGTGGCTCGTTTACTGGACGTCGACGTGGAGATACACTTGTCAAGCACGCCCTCAAATTGGTCGCCCTTGACTTGCGGATGTTAGGCCCTTTCGCGTACCCCACACCCTGATTTCCCCTTGGCCTCGGTGTGGTTCTTTTGTGTGCAGGCCACTGGTCGTGTTGAACAATTTTCATTAGATTTCCTCGCTTTTCGGGCGCGTGCCCAGTGCAAGTCACATCTATATTATAGGTTCAATTTTGTTAGAGAAGAACCACACACTTTTAGTATTGCAATAGTACAAAAAATGAGCTAGCCCAAAATATTTCGACGGGGTTTTTTTCCTACAAGACAACTATTTGGGTGGTCCTCAAGCATATTTGCCTCAGCGGAGGCTGCGGCCGGGACTATAGTATCTATAGCAGTACAGACTTATTGTTCCGCGAGCGCGATACGTTTGCCGATTACGATAGAGTTGGAATAGTTTTGGGCGTTGATATGAGGGAAACCGTCATGCTGCTTAACAAAAATACAAACTTTCTTAGGCTTTAACAAGAGATAGCATGTTTTTGCAGCTTCTGCGTCAAGGATGTAAGCGCCTGATTGGTTGTGTTACAATATTCACGTTGTGTCTGGTAATATTCAAGTTTTGTAGAGGCGAGAAATCCTCTCTAGGGTTGTGGCGCTTCCCTGCTCCAGCCCTCACCACCGCGACCTGATGAAGTAGTGTGTCGCATGAGTCACCGAATAAACACCCTATAACGAAAAAGCCGAGTAGATTCCAAGTACACACCAGCTAGCTAAAAATCTGTGTTCACATGCACATGCGCACCTGGTGCGCGTGTTCATGTGAACACGGGTTCAATGTGGCACTAGGTTCAACGTGACTGTGCCGCAGAGGTGATTGTCGTGTCGAAGTGGATGGCTTTGGATAATTTTGACCGCTTTTGAATCTTTAACCTCAGAAGAAATGGTGAGTAAAGTGTCGTTTGCGCGTTTTGCCTCCAGCTGAAAAGCGGCTGCTGCGGTCGGGAATCGAACTAGCGTAATTGGGCTCAGCAGCCGAACGCCTGAGTCACTGACCCACCGCGGCGGGTATAGCCGTATTTTGCTATCGTCTGATTAGGAATAACGCACCGTATGTGCTGGCTCGAAGTTCAGGACTTTCTTACTTATAGATGCTGTTCGCCGTTGCGGTGTCGTTACAGCATGAGGCAGCTCAAAACAAATAGAGAAATCACGGGCAGAAAGATATGTCTATTCTAATAAAGAGGAAATTGCCATATGAATATTAGAAAAAAAACGGAGATACATATTCAGGCACTAAGGCAACTCGATCAGAATGGCAAAGAAAGATTAACAATTCCGGACAAGTAGCGAGTGTTTAACCACAATAGGCGCAAAAACTGCTTCGCACAATTTGTGATCGCAAACGTGTAGGTAACGCTAAGAAAATTGTAGTGGCCACGAAAAACACGGGCAAATAAGCAGCAAGTATTTGGCAAATATATGCACAGAAAATACTTCATTAAATCAGTCATACTTCAGCGCGTTTGAATCACAGGAAAAAATGTGGTTGATGCCTCTTTTATAGGAATCGGTAAAAGCGAAAGTAAAAGGTGCCCTCACAGGAGAAGTAGGTTGTTAAAGGAACCTCCCTCATATGCAAAGGTATTGCGAGCGAGCCTGACCCCGCCAAACGAAGTGTCACCAAAAACATAACATGTTTATTACGGGACAACAAAACCAAAAAAAAATTGATATGCACAGAAACAGCAGCTAGAAAGACAACGGTCATGCCAACAAGGCACACCGGAGGGTGCCTCAATTCACGCGCGTCTCCCGTTACACGAAGGGCCAGGCATGGAGAGACCAACTGTCGGCGCTCATTAGCATCATGATGCGCTACTTCGCTTTGCCTCTCCTAGATGGCGCACCATCTGAATCAGGGATAGGGGAGGACATAAGGCGCGCTCGTAGAGCTGCACCTGTCTGCTCATGGTGCAGTCGGTAGAGCGCCGGGCGAGGCAGCGTTACCTTACCTTTCTCTGGTCACGTCACATCCGTGATGGATATGGCATAATGGGATGTTGGTGTACCCGGGCATGTCCTTTCTTGTTAAAAAAGAAATATAAGAAAAACAGCAGTAAATCCTTTTACTACTAAGAAAAAAAGCAGAAAACGATCACTTAACGACGACAAATGACATAGCAGACACGGCTGAAACCTATCGAACTGTGTCTGAGGCGATTGCATCCTGTGGCAGCACACTCAACTATTGTATTATTCTCGGACAACAAGGCCCACTTGCTCAAACAAACGTGCTTATTCGCAGTCTTATTCACAGTCTAGTCTTAATCACGGACTTCAATAAGTCCGCGAATAAAGATTCGGACAAGTGCGCTTTCTGGAAAGCCCACATGCTAGGCTACAGAGCAGTCTTATTGAAGTCAATAGGGAGAGTGGGCACCAAGATTCACACAGGAGAGATCTCTAGGGAAAAGCGATCAATACGCAGCAAAGCTGCTTTTGTCCGCCGCCGGCTTTTGCCAAGCGTTATTTCAAACGATGATCGAAAAAATTCAAGAAAAGGTTGACTATCGGGGGGCGTATTTAGGCATTCTCACATATACGTTACAACGACCCGCCATTCTTGGTAGGCCAACTCACTCGGCTGCCCGCGGGCCTGGTCGCCCGGGCCGGCACCGTAAAAAGTATGTCATCAACAAAAATTGTCTACTACGAAGCGTAGCCCCCCGATAAACCCACCGGGCTGACGCAAAAAGCACAACCATTGTCTCCCGTTGTCACAACACGAGCGCTGCTTTCCCCCACGCAGTGAATTAGACAGCTGCGAATTTTCTGCGGGTTCATCGTCGTAGACTCTGATTCAACGAGTAGTCCAGCGGCTCACGGCACACCTTTAATTTCCACGGTGGCTTTACGAGAGTATTGCTCACATTCCCTTACTTGGTGCCCGGTACCTCCTAACTGAGCGGTGAGAACTTCACACTTAGACATAAGGGGTTTGTTCTTGTTCCGCAACTTTTTATTTTTTGCTTTTACAGCGCCAAGTGCAGCTCTGTTTTTGTCAAACTGATCACTGATGTATCTCACACAGTTTAGGACATCTTCAATTTGTGCCTCAAAGTCCTTCCAACAATTTTTATCTCATCTTCCAGATCCCGTTTTATAACGGCAGTGTTTGTTTTCGGCATCGTCTGAGTCTGGTTAGGCCAGCACCGCAGTGAACGGCTACAATCGGTAGCTACACCCACAAGAAAGGATAACAGGCAACATCGACAGAAGCAGCTCACAAAGAAACTACAGAGGCCATTTGCGGGAATTCGTTACTCACCTGCGACACACGAACTGAGCGGGTCAGCTTTGATGAACTGCTGCCACGGCCGCTACTGAAGTGATGGTCCCTTCTTGGTGCGCATTATTTTAACCGTGCTTGGAATGTCGTTGACCGCCCGGTCCAAAGAACGATCTGTATGACTTGCAGTGGCGCCGCTAAGTGTTGAACAGGAACTGCCGTTTGTTCAACAGTGGAACGCGTTCACGCATTCAGGGTGCAAGCTCGTAAATCTGCCTCTCGAGTTTTATAAGCTATGCTCGCCGCAATGCAAGCGTCTGCGGTATGCGCCCCGGAGCAGAACCGAGGGGGTCGCAGTTTCACCGAAGCGACCCTCGAGCAGGACGTCGCTCGCCAAGCCCACCAACAAGACTCCTGCCGAAGCGCTAATCACGCTCATTTTCACCAGCAACGGGCGGTGACTTCACCCAACAATCCGCCGACAACCCGTTCGGTTTTGTTTGCATGGTTTGCGAGAATCTGGGGTTTCAATCAGATTTACGAAATGCTTAGGCGCATGTACTCCAGCGTCAAATATTGATGCGTCTAACGGTTCCATACCGACAAATATAAACGACGATGTGCATGTTGATATCGACGCACAATAAACGTTCAGCTGCTCCTGTGAAGATACATTTCACTTTCGTGTTTAACCGGATTTTATGAAAAGGGATGAACAAGAATGATGTTATATCTGACTACCGTTCATTCTTTGTTCTATATCAATCAATTTCAATGATGTGTCCTATATCTTTTTCTACTTTGCCTTCGTAATCTTATACACCAATGAAGATAATCCCCTTAAGAAGGTGCAAAGGGCTTCCATGCTACGGCCTGCGTGAAGAGTACCTATTTTTGCCGGGTCATGCCCCCCCGCAAACCCTCAATGGGCCCAGTTGAACAGGCGGGACTCTAATCAGACATGAGCTCATGCATGTCGCCCCCAACTAAACTAACAATTGCTGTTTTTAGGTCTTTACGCCAGCAGAGACACCGCTGTACTTTTGTTGTCGAGCGCATCTTTTCTTTGATTGCATTCATCAATTTTCTCACCTGTATAACTTCAACCAAAAGTGTCGTTACTGAAACACCAAGTTTGAGGAGCATGTATTGTAATACTTGATTGCCGCTATGTTGTCTATTATCCACCAAAGCGGAGCAGTTGAAATGAAGTTTCTTTTGAAACTTGTTGCATTCCAAAAAATTAAGAGAATTCACGTACGTAGAAGGAGCTGTCATGAAAGTGCGAGCACACTAAATTGTCTGTTAACCGAAGGAAACAGTGTCTGCTCTCCCGACAGCTTTCTCGAAGGCTCCTGTTTTTGGAAACAATACCTTTACCTAGAAAATGTATGATACAAAAATTGGACGTTTAGTTGTTTGCTTCACTGCGTATAGAAAAGAAAGGCTACCATCAACGGCGTCACTCTCCTTGGTGTTTTCCCTGCGTTTGCGGGGCGAGCGTTCTCGTCTAGACTTTACACTTCAGTGTCAGCGTGTGAAACTGGCTATTCGCGCATCCCGATCATTGCTGGAAGATACATCTGTGGACACTACAAGCTCCTTCGGGCAGTGGCGCTGACAAACACACGGACGTGCGCACTCAGGGCTACTCGGAGTTGGCGACACCAGTACCAGTGCTCTCCGCGTTTTTTTGTATACTGGTGGTATTATTCTAAATAAAATTGCACAAATGAAGCCTCGTTGCATTTGTCAGAAAAGAGCACTCCAAATATGACTGATAAATGATGTTTTTCTTCAAATATCTGTTCGGTTGTGTTTTTACCATGATACCATTGCCACCACATTGATACGTATAAAAGGCGTTTCGGATATAAACGTCTTCTTCAACATATCTGTTTCCTCTGGCCGCGCGGCTCAATGAAGGGATATACGGACGGACAGACAGACAGAAAAACACAGAAAGACCAAAATATTGGCACTCAAGCAGCACCAAGGAACACTATTGTTTAAAAAAATCGTCGTGGATAGTTACCGCAAAGCTAAACCATATCCCAGTGAAACAAAATCGCTTGCAGGGCACGCGAAAAAAGGGAAGGCTGGCCGTCGACTGCAACAGAGGATAAGATTTCCGAAGGCGGCGTTGCGCTGGCCAAATGTTCGCTGTAAATATTCAGAAGCATTGGTTCGAGATAACAATCAAGGAAGGATTGCATTACGACTGTAGTGAAGCTACCGCGAGTCTAACACCCACAGCCCTAGACAGAGCAACCCGTGCTTCTTTATTCGCTGCGCACGAACGACTAATCCTTATGATAGTGCGCCGCGTTCTCCTAACCGGATTCCCCGTCTTCTTCCTTGTTAAGATCTTTCCGCGGCCCCAAGATGGTCAGGTAGCAAATTTCAAACAGGAAGAGTTTTTAACAAAGGAAGATTGAACATAAAACTTCGCGCAGCATTTACACTTGGCAAAGCCTCTATTGCAATTGAGGTGCTCTGTCGGCCAGGATCACGATCGCGGTGTTTTCTATCTCCATCTGCGGTGTTTGACGCCTTCCTTACTTTGCTTGGAGATGGAGCCAATAGTGCGAAAACCTTGGGGTTATATGCTCACGTATGAGTTTTCTTGAAGCCACACGACGACTGTGATTTCAGCTTTGCATTACAAGTGCACTTGCGCGTTGTTCGTTGGGCTTGCGTTGCCTCGAGAAGATGCTTATACATGGTCTGCTTGTCGATTTCCTTCCTTCGTTCTACCCAAGTGAAGCTTCTTGCTGCTCTCCAGATGTGCACTCTTTCCGTTTGCTGAACACCCCTGGGCGTTCAGCGAACGTACCTTTTATCTTCGTCTCCCCTTTGCTGGGCTTTCATAGCTGAACTCTCTCGAGCATACCTTTCGGGCCCCTTCTGCAATACTGCGCCGTCGGTTCATCGTCGGATTCTTCGGTTTATATTCTTTCGTAGCCGCACCGGATTGATTTTTGTTGCGTCCACGTCTTGCGGTTTCAGTGATGTTCTTCTTTCTTTCTTGCATCCACGACGATGAATGATGAATGTGTATCTTCTAGGAAGGTTATTGCTTCGGTGTCCTCTGGCAGGAGGATATCGTTCCTTCAACCCCTTTCTCCATCATTACGTCTTTAACAGCCTCACGTGTAGTGCGGAATTCATTACAAGTTCACAGGTAAGCCTTAGGCTATTCCGGTTTACGTTATGAACTGGACGAAGCAGTTCCGCCGCCGCCACACAATAGATGCGCCAAAGTCTAAAAGCCGTCGTAAGCCATCCAATAGGACCAGAAGCTGGAAATCTACAAGCCGGAGATCGCGAGTGTTTCTTGAATCGTGCAACCTACAGCGTTGTCTTCAGCTTTGAGATCTGCGCTTGATCTGGGCTATTTTGCTTGTGGCCACCTTTCAGTAAGCATCAGAACCAACCAGTATGCCGATTTCATCCTCTTTCTATGTATTCGGCTGGAAGGCGCCGGCTGTGTTGCACCGCCTTTCAACGGAGGATATTAATGTAATGCTCTTGAGTTACAGACTTCCGACTGAGCCTGTCTTAAAGACTTTCAATGATCCCAACCCGATTCGGTCTCCTGGAGCTTGTCCGCATGGCGTCCCTTCCACTCGCCTGCAGGGTAATATCTTGTGAGCCTTTGTCCTGCCTAGCGTAACCACCGCTACCTGTTCTGTACCGAGAACAGTGCAAGTAAAGGCTTTAGACAGACCCTGACGAACGACGTCCGCTGGCTTCCGCTATGTACAAGCACTCGCACTATGAGCCGTCACCGTGCGCCTTCTACCCAGGCTCTGGCCGTCTGCAATATTACAGGCGTTGCACTGTAGTGTCCATTTGCTGCCGTTGCAGCAGTGGATGCACCTGCTATAACTTACACCTGCTGTGTCGGTCTATATAGGGTGTGGTCAGCCGTCCGGAGCACGTCACACAGCATGGTGAGGTGACGCCCGTACAGCTACTGCAGGTGAGGTTGCACGATGCTCTGCACTAACGAACCACATGGTTGCGTCTACCGCACCGGAAGCAGCAGCGAGCGTTGCGAATTCGCGAGATCTTATCGGTCGCCGACAAGTTGACTCGAGAGTCCGCCACAGTGTGCCCACGGCTGCACGCAAAGAAAACGCCTGTGTGGCGGAGGACTCAGAATCTGCAGTCAGGGCCAACACTTAAGGAACAGATGTATCAGATTGTCCTGAGGGATTCAAGTCGGCTTTCTGGACTAGTTTATGAGTCGTAGTTTATAGAGGCTGCCCTTGCCTCGCTTTCTCGCGAATCTCAATTAGAAACCTTAACAATCCCAGTAACGTCTCCATCTCGCAAGCTTGTCCTTGGCAAATAGCGGATTCCACCACTGATACAGTCGTCGACCCTGGGCCCAGTACCTTACCCCCTGCCGGTACATCAAGGTTGTCTCATAGGTAAGGCGTCGCAGGGACACACTGGTTAAGAACCATGGCACTTCACGCCCCACGTGGTTCCACGCCCCGCATGGTTAAGAACCATGGGGCGTGGAACCGGCGTTGCGGAAGCAATGTCGCTCACGCCATTGTTACTGCTTTTGCAGGTCGTCGGCACTTCGGCACCACGGCAGCATTGCGACGAAGAAAATGCAGCGACGTTCCTCTCCGACTGCGCATGCCTCAACAGCCAACGGATTATTACCCAAAGGGAAGAAACGACGACAGCTGGCCGACGTGCAACCCTGCTGACTTTGGTGTATGTGCTGTGACCGGCTACGAACTTTGGGCAACCTACGGATGGGTCGTCGAGCTACAAAAACGGAGCGCTGCCAGTGCCTCAGCGGGTCGTGGAACCAGGGTTGCGGAAGCAATGTCGCTAACGCCATTGTTACTGCTTATGCAGGTCTCGGCACTTCGGCACCACCGCAGCATTGCGACGAAGAAAAGGCAGCGATGTTCCTCTAGGACTGCGCATGCCTCAACAGCCAACGGATTATCACCCAAAGGGAAAGAAACGACGACAGCTGGCCGACGTGCAACCCTGCTGCTTTGGTGTATGTGCTGTGACCGACTACGAACCTTGGGCAAACTACGGATGGGTCGTCGAGCTACAAAAACCGAGCACTGCCAGTGCCTCAGCGGGGCGTGGAACCGGCGTTGCGGAAGCAATGTCGCTCACGCCATTGTTACTGCGTTGAAGGTTGTGGCTATGACTCTCCTAGCACTTTTTCTGTCTTTGTTTTGCCGGCACCACCCCAGCCCTGTTTGACTGTGTGAAAAAGCATTCTAGGCCCGAGCACTGGTTACGCGATTGTTCAGTTTCCGTCTCCTTCGCCGGATTCCATTTTATCTAATGCTCTTGCTCTTGTCCGGACATGTAGAATTGAACCCAGGCCCTGAAAAGAATAAATGTTTCAGCCACTTTTGCAGGGACAGAGTGCGATGATGGAAAAGCTGGCTGTCGTAAAGCAAACACAGGACCAGCAGACACAAGCCATTGCCGATTTTAGTAATCGCATCTCGTCGCTTGAATAAAAAATTGCAGGTCTTGAGCAAGTAAAGGAGGCCGTTTCTGAGTGTAAAAAGATAATGAAACTCAAACACGCAAGCTCCGGACGCTGGGCGCAACGGTTGATGAACTGGAAAACAGAAGCAGACGCTGCAACCTGATTTTTTATGGTGTGAAAGATGCGCAAGCTCTAGAGTCAAGCATCGAGTCTGAGAAACTTGTTTCTGATATCTGCAAGTCCCATTTTGGCATTGATTCTGTAATACTTGAACAAGCTCACAGATTAGGAGAGTTCCAAGATGGGAAGAACCGTCCCTTGATGGCGAAATTTGCACAGTTAAAGAGAAGCAGCATGTTTTAATAAACGCAAAGAAGCTAAAGGGGACGAAGATTAGACTACTCAGAAAGCGTGAGACGAAAAAACACAATTTCTGTGGGAATTTGTACAATCACGGAAAAAGGACGGCGACAAATATTTTTTAAAAGGCGACGTTCTGTGGCTCAACGACATCAGATACGTATACGACGAGGATGTGAACCAAGTCGTACAGCAAAAGTGACAGTGTGGAACCAATCGCGTTAAGTTATCGTTCCTGGTTATCAATTGCAGGAGCATTAAAAATAAAGTAGAAGACTTCCACGCGTTTGTGCAAATGGTAAAACCAACTGTTATTCTTGGAACAGAGTCGTGGTTAAATGATAGCATTACGGATGCTGAAGTATTTCCGGACGGGTTTACATGCTATCGGAAAGATAGAAACAGGCATGGAGGAGGAGTGTTCATTTTAGTACACAATAGCGTTTCGTCCTGGAGACTTAATATTGACGTGGGCGACTGTGAGGCTGTTTGGTGCCAGATTAAACTAATAAATCAAAGGATACTAACAGCATCCAGTTTTTATCGTCCTCCAGACTCGTCTGTACAAGTGTTGGCGCGTCTTGCGAACATGATCGACGTTGCGATGACGGACACTACGATAATAGGCGGAGTCTTCAATTTGCCGCACTTTGACTGGGCTAACCTCAGTGGTTCGACGGGTAGTCTGAAGCGGAAATGAAAATACAGTATAAATCTTCGCTTTTCGTCAAATGGTGCTTGCGCCCACGCGTGGAGGCCATACTTTGGATCTCATCTTGACTAACCAACCGGAGCTTGTCGAGACTACTCTAGTTATCCCTGGTTTGAGCGATCCCAGTGCTGTTTTGTGCGAATTGAGCATCCAATATGTGAAAACTACAACTGGTGCTAGCAGACAGATTCACAATTACGAAAAAGCGAATGTAGCCGCCATCAGTGAAGCACTAGATGCGTACTTCGTAGTATTTAAAACCGAAGCAGAATGTAAACAGTAAATGAGATGTGGCTATTGCTTAAGGAGAAACTGTTTGAACTGCGTCAGCAGTTTGTGCCCTCGGGGGTGCTAACGCCAAGACGAAATAGAAGCAAGCCTTGGTTCTCAAAAACATTGCGAAAAGCTATCAAATAAAGGCAAAAGGCGTAAGGTACGTTTAAAAGGGTACCTACAAAGGAAAATCGCATAAATTGGCAAAAATAACGCAGGAGGGCCAAGTGGCCATTTGCTCTGCGAAGAGTACCTTTTTCAGGACGATGCAATCGCGAAAGTACAAAACCCAAAGGATTTTAGGAAACACGTAAAAAGAAATAGGGAAAGACATTTTGTCCATTCCGTCCTTACCTGTAAATGGTATTGCCGTACATGACGATGTAGGAAAGGCACAAGTGTCTTAATCAGCACTTCAGCTCTGTTTCAGTAGCCCCGTTATCAACCGGGCGGTAAAAATAGGCACGTTCATTATAGGGGTCTAAGTGAAATGGGTGACATCGATATCAGCACGCGTGGTATTGGAAAATTATTAAAAGGATTAAATATTTCCAAATCGGGTGGTTCTGATGGCTTATCCAATAGCTATCTGAAACTTTGCGCGCGATCACTTGCCCCATACTTGAAAATTATCTTCGAAAATCGCTAGCTGAGTCCTCAATCCGACACGACTGGAAGCTTAACTGTATAGTCCCAATTCATAAATCGGGTCCTCGAGACAATGTTGAGAATTATCGACCGGTATCTTTGACGTGCGTTGCCTCTAAAATTCTTGAACATATCTTATATAAGAACATTCTACATCACCTAAACGATAACTCCCTGCTTAACCCTGCACAACATGGTTTTCGCAAAGGTTTCTCCTGTGTAACTCAACTTACCGAATTCGCTCACAATATAGCTCAAGCTGTAGATAATGAATCAACTGTAGACTGCGTGTTCTTGGACTTTAGGAAAGCTTTCGACACTGTGTCGCATAGTTTTCTTATTGACAAAATGACTATTTATATATTAATCCGCAGATAGTAAACTGGGAAGAGCGTATCTTCACTCAAGGAGGCAATTTGTTGTACTAAATGGAGTACAGTCAAACGTGGCGGACGTTACATCATGCGTGCCACAGGGTTCAGTTTTGGCTCCGCTCTTATTCTTAATTTTCATAAATGATATGACCTGCGAAATTATTCCAGAATAAGGCTTTTTGCAGATGACTGCGTGCTGTACAGAGAAATCAAAGCAGATGAAGATTTACATGCCCTTCAATGTGATCTTGACAAAATCAGTCAGTGGTGTTTAAAATGAAACATGACTTTGAATTTACGTAAAACAGTTCATATGAGATCTACAAGGAAAAGAAGCCTAAATGAAATCTCTTATGTTATGAACAACGAACCGTTATGTCAAGTAACGAAGTACAAATACTTAGGTGTTTATTTTACGTGCAACCTTACCTGGCAGCTCCAGGTTGACTATGTGGCAGCTCGGGTGGGTAGGGCATTGGTTTTCCTTCGTAGGACTGCAAAGACTTCCCCTTAGAATCTAAAGACCTGCTCTACAAGGCAAACGTAAGGTCCATCATGGAATATGCATGCACAGTATGGGATCCACGGACAGTCAGCGATAAACAGAAACTGGAAAGGTTACAAAATATAGCTGCGCGCTTTGTTTCCGGCAGATTGGTGTTGGATTTAGTGCGACCGTAGCGAAAGATCATCTAAACTGGGATTTGTTGGAAACCCGGCGGAAAAAAGTTCGATTAAAACTTTTTCATGCAATTTATCATTGTCAAACAGGCATAGTACGTGAAAACTATCTCTTGCCTCCCCATTATACATCAAAACGTACCGATCACCCATTTAAGGTAAGGGAATACTTTTGCAAAACTCAATCGTTTCGGTCGTCTTTTTTCCCCCAGACTATTCGCGACTTGAACAACTTGCCCTATGACATTGTATCGGTTATACAAATGATTCGTTCTTTTCGAAGTTGGTGTAACGCGTTTGGTTGTTTTGAGGTTTTTCTATTTGCGTTGTATAAACCTAACGATTTTATAGCTGCTTATTTGTGGTGTATATCTGCATTGTACAGATGTTTTGTGCGCGTGCAATGCTGTAAGGCCGGTGTGCGTCGACTGCAACCCTTTGTTATTTTGTTATGTTCTTCCCCCCCACGTTAATGCCCCTGGCGCTGTGGGTATCACATAATAAATAAATAACATAAATAAATAAATAAATAATAAATAAATAAATAAATAATAAATAAATAAAAAATAAATAAAAAATAAATAAATAAATAAATAAATAATAAATAATAAATAAAAACATTGCTCTCGAGGAAATCCCAGGGCTTCCAGGGCGCTGACGCGGAAATGTACTGTGTCGTATAACTCGTGAAGCCTCGCGATATCCGTTGAGGTATGTATCGTGTTTAATGCCAGCAGTTGGTCTATATTCTCGTTAATGAGCAACGCTAGACGGCCAAAGCGTTAAATGAGGGTACTCACCGTAACGTCGTAGTTCGCTTCGGACAGTCGGATACCCTCGATGGCTCGCCTGGCATCGCTGACCAAGTGCGTCAGAAAGTACTTGAACTTCTTGATTTTTGTCAGCTCGACGATGTCGTGAATGGTCACGCTGTAGTGATCCAAAAAGCTTGCCACCTGTGTAGATTCCTCGAAAACGCTGGAAAAGAAGTTTCGGAAGGGCGACTGTCCCATGCCGTGACGCAGGCGTGATGCTGGAAATTTTTCAGAAGAAACCGTGCCGGAGAGACGGCGTACGAAACCTTACGGTTGTACTCTGCCACTCCCTCGATCTCTTGCTCCAGCGCGTCATCGTCGGTTGTCTCGGCGATCTTCCCGTTGAGCGCCGTTATCTCAGTGCCTTGCCCCACGATGTCGTTTAGGTGCAAGGTTAGGGTCGCCGTGTCGGGAGAGGGCTACTGCCGCATGTCATTCAGTTGGCTAATAGTTCGCGTGATACATCTCCTGACGACGCCAAAAGTCTTCCGAAGGCGGTCGATTGTGAAAGACATGTGGGTGATGCTCTGAAAGGCAATTTCCCGGGTAGATCGGCAAGGGAGAAGACAGGGAGAATTCAGCAAAGCGGACTTGCAAGGTTTATAAGGAAGCGTTTCTGTCGTGGTCGTGTCATTTCTGCTCATCTGCCGCAACTCTCTATTTACTGGCTTACTGATATATTGTCTTTGTGATCGAAATATTAATTCTAATCATAATAGTGCACCGAGTGCCCATGTCAACTTCCCCGACTTCTTCCTTTTTAACAACGACAAATTTTCGCAACTGCTGGGCACAACCATTGTTGTAATACTGTGTAGTTGAAAAGTATATTCATTCAATGCATACAACGTATGAGCGATACCTAACGACTTTAGCTTTACTAAAAGTAGCAGCAATAAAAATTTCAGTCCTGGACATACGCACACATCCTACAAAATCTATACGAACCACAAACTGGGAAAGCGTCCAAGTCAGCTTCATTTTTCGGAATTGAGAACAATAAGAAAAGTGAGTTGGTGTGGAAAAAAACAATTAACCCGTACACTTAAAGCTAAGTATTGTTATGTTTATGGCCGGCGTTACTAACCCTGCAAGCGTTTGTACGGCTGGCATGCAAATACAGATCGTCGGGGGTGTGCATAGAGAGTTTAGAGGCCACACACGTTCAGACGAGGGCGGTGTATGGCCACATCTCATGAATAAATAGGAAACTGCCTGTGTAGTGGTCCACAACCTTGCAATCACAGTTGCGTCATTCGTTTCTTCAAGCGGAATTATTATTATAGCCAAATACAAAACGGGGATGTCAAGAGCAGCTAACAGCGAAAAAGGGCCGTTGGGTCACACTCGACTTGGTTCACAATTTTTATAGGGTCCCCGTGGGCAGCAAAAGTGCAGGTTACGGAGAGCAGAACCATGTCTTTGTGTGAATTTTGAATTCTAAAGTATTGCTATCTTCAAAGCACACAAGAATAATATTTCTTTGAACGAGATAATTTGTAACCAGGCTTCTAAAACCTCAGCCTAAATTCCATTCACCTGACAGAGTGAATGCTTTTGCAATATCACCTTATCGTCCGTTCTCGCGTGACAATTTTTTTGTCGCTGCTGGAGGCAAACAGCCAGCCAACAACCTCCGCACAAGAAGCTGCGATAACTTAGGAGAACGTTTTTTAGCGCCTTCTTTATTCCTAATTCAACCAGACTAAGTTCCGTCCTATCTAAGACTATTGCAATGATAATGGTTGTTGTTTCGCCGAAAGGGCGTGCACCAAGCTGGCGGCCAAGTCTGAAAAAATAAAAAACATATGCGATGATTGTAGCGCACTACCAGCGGTTGCCTCGTGGATTGGTAATAATAAATTAAAAGCAGTCACTACGAAACATTCCCAAAATAGTGCGCTCAGCCGGTTCTATTGTAATTTCCAGATTGTGTGGCCGTAAAATCCGGGAAAAACTAGTATCTCACGCTGACTCATGAAAAGCTCCACTGTCCGCGAAGGGCTCTTTGTGGCGCCGCTACGAGGCTGCAGAAGGCATCAAGCGAGCTCTATGAAATCACCTCGGCTCTCTGCATAACCTGAAAGAGGCTATCGACAAGCTGGCTAGTAATAACGCCCCCCTAAAGAGCTTGAGGATAATGTTCGAGAGACACTTGAAAGCAACGAATTCTAGCAGAGTTTGGCAGATGGCTTCCAAGTACCGGAAAAACATAGGTCGTGACCTAAGTGGGCTGCGTTAGGCCTTGAATGATCTACGGGGCCCCATCAAGCGACATCCCTAAACAGCACTCCATGGAAGCACGAGCTGCTCAACAACACATAATCCTGTTAGAAGGCGTTTTACCTCGCGCAAATAAGACCGACCCTCAAATGTCGGCTCGCAGCGCTGGCAGTTGGCCTGCCAGCGCTGCAAGTTTTCACAATTCGTGGTAAACCACGCGAATGGCAGAGCTCTTGGGAGCATTTTAACGCGGGGAGTCACAATCTCTCGTGCGTTCTCGGCATAAAAAAATTGACGCTTTTAATGTCCTACCTGACCACGAAACAAAGCGCGCTGTTGACTTGATACGAATCCACGAAACAAATAACCATGTGGCCGTGAAGATGCTCATTGACGGGTTTGAGCGTGCGGAGCTGCATGTTGGTGCCCACATCGACAGCTTACTCTCAATTACTCCAGTTGGCCGGTGCTCGTGGACAGTGGGTACGCGACGTTCAGAAGCGGTGCTTTGAACCCGTTTTCCTCTGTTCTAAGCACTGCTAACACAAATGATAGGCAGCGGCCTATTTAAATGTGTTAAGATAGGCCGCCCACGCAGAACACAAAAGCGTAGAAGATTTATTTTTAACAATGTCATTCTAAAATACAGATTTTTTTAACCGTATATAAAGGGTTCTCAAAAAAGGCGTGTGTAAGGCAGTAACTGGCCACAACCGTGACTTGTGACAACAAAACACCACAATCATGGCTGGTGTCGGGAGAAAAAATTAAGCATGTGTACATATCCATGGGGTAGCTGCGATGATAATTACAAACTATAACGGCCAAATACTGGAAGACAAAAATTAAAATAAAACAAAAATCTCTTTTCTAACACTGACGTTTCGACCAAAGAAGCCATTTTTACAGCGCAAGTTCAAAGGACGCTAGTTATAAATATGTTGAATTATGTCACGTTCATTCACCATTTTTTATAGCTTCTCTGTAAAATTCTCCATTTTGCATACACATGAATGGTTGCTTCAGAATTTAAAATTCGATCCGAAACGTCTGCTGTATATGCGCTGCTTTAAAATTATAAACAATAAAATTTCGTTGTTTAGGGTAAAAAAACTGCGAGTAAAGAAACAAAATATTTAAACATCAAAATAGGATTGAACGACAAAACCAGATAATTGATAATTCTTATATGCGAACTTTACTTCGGGAGAAAGTCGTTGATGTTACCAAATGGCTATTTGCGGACGATCAGAGTTGGTACAGAGTGAATGTCAATGTAGAAGACTTTACAAACAGCAATGGAATCAGTTTCTTTTGTTTGTGATGTGAGCCGCCCAGAGTACAACCTTTGATGAATCCTCTTCATTGGATGTCTTTTCAGCGGAACCGAAAGCTGTGTTGATGATGTAGTCATAGAGTAACTGGCGGTCGACAACAACGCCACCATCCAATGCAAGGTAGTCAGTGAGCTGCACTTACGGAGGGTAGTATATCAAGAAATGGCACACCATCCTCCTTTTCTGGCGTTGTAAACTCCGAACTTTCCCATGTTTCGAGCCGCAAAACTTTTGCTTTTTTTGAAACACTCGACCACAGCTTCCCCAGGCGTGCCTAACCTCACGCGCACGCAATAATTGTTGACCTCACATGTGGGATGCTGTCAGCATTAAAAAAAATGAAGCGGTGAGTTTGATTATTTGCACCTATATAATTAATCTTCATGCCCATAGGCAACAAAAATTTGTGAACAGAAACAGTACGAACACCGGAATATCAGAATTTCCGAAATAACGCGGGCCAAATAACAGGATAACAAGATTTATAGGTAATGACACAAGATTCAAGGGTAGCAAGATTCCATATCTGTAACAAGATTCATAGCTTACAACTTAAAAGAGATTTCGATACGCTTGTCAGAGTTATCAAATCATTATTACGTATATTGCTGTTGTAATAACGTAGCTACTGGCGTTTAGCTCATTCGCGAGCGTACGTTTTCGACTGGTAGAAAATAAATGAACTCCGTAAATGGTGCCAACAAAAATATTACAGAATATATTCTCTCGAAGCTGAGTACTGTTGGCAATACCACCGGGCTCTTTTGTTCTATTGCAGTTTACGCTTTGCCAAAGAAAGTCCCCTTTTAAGGAAACTAATAAATAAAGCGGACTGCCTAAAAGGGAGGCTTCTTATCCCAGGTATTTTATTTCACGGTCTAGCAGGCCTGCCAACACGCTGCGCACAATGCATTCTAAAGAGAACTTTTAGATGCGTTATTCACTATTTTTTATATTGTTTGAAATATAGAAAAAAAGCTAGCATCTTCCTTCTATTTGTCGCGCCTCGTGCAGTGTGTTCATTACCTTGTTCAGAAGCGATGGAGACTTTCAGTTTGGTTCTGGTGTTGGTTCAGTTATAACTGCTGCTGCGTAAGTATGCTCTAATATAAAAAAAATATTTTCATGTAGAAGTATAAATGTTGCTAAACTTTTGAAATTGGAATTAGTATTTTTGGCGTTAAGCAACACCAGCTATAAAAATATTTATGGTGAGGTACTTGTTACTTGCCGGAGTAGATTCAAATTTATTTACTTGTTTGTAGTAGTTTGGAAGACACTGGTGAAAGATGTGAAAAAAATTTCAGAAGGTGACTGCTTTGTAAAGGAAAAAACAAACACTGAAAGTATAGAAAACAAAGTCAATATACGGCTAAAGCGGTCAGCCAATATTTTTGGTATAAATCTCCCAGCAAATACTTTCCAATTTGTTTGAATGAAGCTTTCTTAAAATAGCAATGGAAACACTTTTAAACTGCAATTCTGCTTCTGTCAATAAATATTTCAGGATTTACCATGATTTGATTTTTTCTTTTGAGTTTAGAGCTCGTGTAACTTTTTAAGCTGGTATTGTTCCCACCATTTGTTATAAGAAAAAGGGGGGACAAAACTTTTTAATGAGCTCAAGAAAGTTGTAATTGAAAAATTGTCTCATCACAAGAAAAATTAAACATGCTGCTCTTAGTAGCTGCCCCAACACTTGACCTCAATATTTATGCACAGGCGATTTCTAAACGGCACTTCAGCTAAACCAAAAAGCGTGAAGAAATTTGGAGAATTGTTAACTACTGCGTAGCATACTTACGACGCTTTTCTAGTGTGAGTTACTTGCCGCCAATTATGGCTATGGGTTTCGGAACACTGGAATACTTTATTGTTTTAGGTTTCCTTTTGTTTGTTTTCACGAATGATGTAAATATATACCATTCTAGCGACGAAGTGCCTTCATTTTGCTAAATATCTCTTGTTTCCAAAGCAAGATCTACCGCAGAGTTTGTCTGTTTACGCAGTTTTTGTGGGTTCTTCTAACGGACTTATGCTCACTTTTCCTCTTTATTTTTTGGTTTACCTGGGAGATTTATATTATGCATATTTTTTTTATTTTGAACGGTCATTTTTATGAAATGATGATTTTTCTGTTTTTCTTGTTTCTTGGTTTTTCGAAAGTCTGATGGGCCATTTATCTCCAGTCATGCTATCATAACGATTACACGTCTTAATGACGCCATATCTGTAATTCTGTGGCACTGCAAGCGGTCAGACGGGTCGCCATTTTCCACGTTGTGTAATGAAAATTTGAACGTTTTCTCGCGGAATATGTTTTTATTCTTCACTTTTGGGCAGTCCTGTGTAAGATAGATGAGTTGACTTTGGCAGATATTTTTGTGAAAATTCCATTTTTCTATTGTTTCTATTATTGGGTTTTCAAGATTTTTGAAAGTTCTATTGTGGAATTTCTGTTTTTGTCCTTGCGTTTAGTGGGACTTTCAAAAATGCAGATCTTACTTCACAATTTTGGAAGAAATCTTATTTTTCTTTTTTAGTTATATAGTTCCAAAATTTTGTCTCACAAATTATCCCATTTGCGCTATTATTAATGATTGCAGGTGTTACATGCGTCATTTCAACACTTTTGTGGAGAAGCAGGATTTTACTATGGCGGTTTATTGCTATTTTATTCGTACTTCGAACATTGTTGGCAACTTTTTGTTTATTCTTGGTTTGGCACGTGAGGTGTCAAAGATGCATCTTTTCGATTTGTCTCAACATTTTCTGAAAATTTCTTTTTCGTTTGTTTTCTGGTTTTTCTGAAATTTCTCGACCTATAACCATATTTACGCTAATTTACAATTACAAGTGTTACAATAGCCAAATCTGCATTTTTCTAGAAATGCAGGGCGTTGCACGGTTTGTAATTTTCACCATTTTTTATTTGTATTGAGAACTTTTTTTGCCGACGACTCTTGTTTTGTTTGGGTGTTAAATGGGATATGTGTAACATCACTTTTCATTTTGCGACGTCCATTTAGTAAATATTTTGTTTCTTGTCTTTCTTTTTTCTTGGTTTTTAAAACTTCTGCTCGACCAAGGATGTTTCTTTAGGCGGTTAGAACGATTAAAGTGTTGCTTTTCCGAAAGCTGCCTTTTTGTGGAAATGGCGGGACTTACACGGTGAACTATTTCCGTAAATTTTTTATTTCTATATTGATCCTCATTTTGCGCACTTTTTCTAGGGTTAAATGCTCACTTTGTGCGTTTAACCCTACAATCAATCAATGAGTGCAAAGAGTGAAACCAGGGACAAGTGAAATGCACCTAAACACAGCTTTTATTACTTCACAGATATTCCTTGACTAACGTTGACTGGTGGTTGATTGAGTTGGATTCATGCAGCACCTTAGTGGAAACGCTTTTTGCATAAAAAGAAAGGAATTCTGAAACCCGGTGTTAGAAAATCTCACTTCTTCGTCGCTGCCGCCGCCCACTGAGGCAACGAGATCGGCGGCAAAAGGTCGCTTGACGCTATTACGTGGCGTTCAGCGAGAACGCGGGGGGAAACCAGCAGATGTTCTCAGAGGGTACACCGCTGTCTTCCCCGTCTTAGCGTGTGCACGTAGATTAATTGGACAACAAGCTCTCGCAGTGTTTCTCTATTCGTTCCACGTTCGGCTCGTCGGGGTTCCAATAACTTCTTTTATTTTTTTGCGGGAGTTTTCTGTTGACACCAGCTGTAGCGACCGAGTCCGTGAGTGGTAGAGGCAAAAGGCTTCACTTTAAAAAGTTGGTCATGGTTCAACATAATACACATGTGGCAACTTCTCCGCCATATCGTTAGGTTAGCTGATTTTCTGAAAGATACGCTAATGCTCATAAACACACAGCTCTGTAAAGTCAGCAACAATTGTTCTCTTTATTACTAGTGCTACCTTAGTATTTAAGCCTGCAGTACTCCACTCACAAAGAGAAATAATTTTGCGCGGATACTTAAAGCTGACATTTGTAGGCCATTTGGTTTTAGGCACGACATAAACTGGGGGCCAGTGCACACTTCACCTTCTGCCGCTGCAGCGTTGCTCCAGCTCACAAAAATTCAAAAAGCAACATGTGAGCGCATAATTAAATGGCCTAGGCACCCTCGCCAAGTTTTGTTCTGGTTTAGAAAACACCCCACCGGTGGATTGTGTATAAACTGTCCACTTTAAAAGATAATCAAAGCTACGAAAGCTGCTAAAAGAACGAGATCTACAGATTTCTCTAAGTGGACAGCTAAAATTTAGGGTATGGTTACAGGGTAAGCATACTGGGGATAAAATAAGTAACTAGCAGTGGATAACTGCTTATTAAAAACGAACTAGTAAAGCCAAGGAAGAAAAAAACAAACTAAAACGAAAGAAAAGAATGAAACCAAGACTTTGTGGCTGATGAACAGGGAAGAATAGTCTGATATTCAAACGAAAACTCTTACCAGATTTTTAAAGGCAGTGGTTTGATATTTTAAGCTAGACTTGGTAGCCTGCACTCCAAGAGATCTTCAGAATTATGCAAAAAGGAATGGAGTATCAGATATTTATGCTGGAAATAGAAACAGTGCTCAAATGTTCAGGAATTTGACCGTGTGCATCAAAACCTACGAGGGAGAGGAATTGCAAAGCATGCTTTCCGCACTGGGCGAACAGAGTAGAACCGTGGCTGAAAATTAATATGCAGAAAACAAAAGTAATGATCAATAACCTCGGGACAGCATAGCAGTTTGAGATAGGTGGCGAGGCACTGCAAGTAGCAAGCGAATATATCTACTTAGGCCAAGTTGTGACCCCGA
The DNA here is from genome assembly GCA_013339765.2 of Haemaphysalis longicornis. Lineage (NCBI taxonomy): Eukaryota > Metazoa > Arthropoda > Arachnida > Ixodida > Ixodidae > Haemaphysalis > Haemaphysalis longicornis. The sequence continues at coordinate 159,340,519 of CM023453.1, read as the reverse complement.
TCCCAACATGAGGCAGAGATAATTAGAAGGATCAGAATGGGATGCATGCATATGGCAGACATTCTCAGATAATGAATAGCAGCCTATACCATTGTCGCTGAAGAAGAAAGTGTATGACAGCTGCATCTTACCGTACTCACCTACGGGCAGAAATTGGAGGCTCACTAAGAGGGTTCAACTTAAATTGAGAACGACTCAGCGGGCAATGGAGCGGAAATGATAGGTGTAACATTAATGGAAAGAAGAGAGCGGAGTGGGTCAGGGAACAAACTGGTGGTTAAAGACATATTAGTAGAAATTAAGAAGAAGAAATGGACGTGGGCAGGGCATGTAATGCGAAGGCAAGATAACCGCTGGTCATTAAGGGTAACAGAGTGGATCCCTAGAGAAGGCAAGCGTTGCAGGGGGCGAAAGTTAGATGGGCAGATGAGATCAAGAAGTTTGCGGGAATAAATTGGTCACAGTTGCACAGGACCGAGGTAATTGGAGAAAATGGGAGAGGCCTTTGCCCTGCCGTGGGCATAGATAGGCTGGTGATGATGATGATCAAAACCTACATTTGCAAAATATTTGCTTCATAACAGATGCAGCAAACGTCGAGGCTGTAGAGGTTGCTCAAAAGAAATTCGAAGGCCTTGTGGGCAAGCAAAGAGACGAATAGAGTTACTATCAGCTACGAACCTATACAGGAAGCCTAATTTTGGTTTATTTGCGCCTCAAAAAGGAAACCAGTGCCAATCAATCAATCAATCAATCAATCAATCAATCAATCAATCAATCAATCAATCAATCAATCAATCAATCAATCAATCAATTATTTAAATAACGTTTTATTCAATCAATCAATAAATTTAAAACCAAAAAAGAAGCAATAAAGGGCGGCTTCAATTACCTACTGACGAAGTCCTTATCTAAATTAGCAAAATACCTTGAGTCAAGGAACAAATATATTGGAGAGTGCAAATAGAAACATTATCGAGTAACTGAATGGAAGCAGCGTTCCATAAAAAAAGCTACTGCAAAATTACTGATGAGTAGAGCCCGGTGGGCGTTTAACAAATACGGTAAACACTATGAAAATGTTACGCACATTATATGATCGTTTATGTAAATTAAAAAGAGGAACAGACCCGAGATCGAGCCTTGAAGAAAGTCTCTTTATAGCTGAGATAAGGAATTGTGTAGTAAATACACCATCTAAATATAGTAAAGTTAGGGCAAGACACCTTATGCTAATAAGCTTGAATTTATCACAGGAATTGTTCGGTCAGTATGGCCAAATGGGGTTAAAAATATTTAAATACGGCGCCAGCAACGTCGCCATGGTCAATGAAAAGATATTATCTCTGTTGTTGATGCAATTGCAATGTCAATAGAAAGGCAGCCGAAAAAGCAAATTAAGAAACTGAGCAAACTACTTTTTACTATTTTTATAATAATGGGCCAGGGTTATTTTTAAAGTTTCACACAACAACAGAAAATAGATAAAAGAAATTATTATTCATATACCGTACATGAACTTTTTTGTGGGCCGGACTAATTTGCGTTTTGTGATACCCGTGGAAATGTTTGGTAACAATAAAAATAAATTTATTCCTTGAAGAGAATAGACAAATGATCGTATAACAATTTAATAAGGTATCATAAAAACCACATCAGCTAGATCCACTACCGTTTCCTTTTGTAGTGGTAGTATTGATTATATCAGATGAAGTGGGATGGGGAAAATTAAAGGCGGCAAAAACTTTGAGAATAAAATTGAAACGACGGAAGGTGAGAGTGCATAATTGAAATGATTGCTGAGTGCACTTGCAATACTGGAAGGCACAGTTATTATTAAGTTACATTTATCAACATATTGCCGTGAACCATGCAATGGGTTTGTTTATTTGTGTTTTTCTTTCACCGGCCTGCTGCGCCGGTCTGTGTTATATGTGTGCCAAGAGAAGCGCGTGTTTCATTCTTTCTTTCTATGACGTAGGTGTTATCTCTTCTGATAGGCAGAATGTTCCGAACAAACGTGAACAGTGTAGAATAATCTTTATTCTGGATGTATTTCGACGCTTCCAGAAAAACTCGCACCTAAAGATAAATTCTTGCGGAGGCGACGCCGCGGCATTCGATTCATCGATGCCCGCCTACGCACGTCACTTCGTTGAGGGCTGCTCCGCCGCCTGTCTATTATTTGAGTTGTTAGGGGAGTACAAGTTCGCTCCAATAAACTTGTTTTCGTTGATGTCAACTGTGTCGTCTTTGGCCACGTGATATCTACTGGAGGTGCGGGGTAGCAGGGTGAAGTAATCGTAGGCGATGCTTACAGCAGCACGGTGATAGGGGTTCGGTGGCGGCGTCGTGGAGTGATCACAGGAAAAAGTTATCGACTTGGTCTGCAGATGAATTATTACGCCGTTGTCTGTCAAAATGTCCATTCTGAGGATTACGTCGCGGGAGCAGTTAGGTAAAATGACGAACGCAGCAGGGTACGTGGGGCCGTTTATGGTGACGCGTGATGTGCACGTTCCACTTGGCGCTACGAGATGGCCTCTCGCTGTGCGTATGTGCGAACCGTCCCATCTTGTCGTAACTTTCTTCAGCCTAGACGCGAATGATTCGCTCATCACCGAGTAGTTGGCTCCCGTGTCGATGAGGGCGACTACGTCAAAGCCGTCGAAGGACAACTGGACGTCGGACGCTGCCTTCTCCGTGTTCCAGGTGCGTCTGGGCATCGCATCTCGCCTTGTGTGGGTTGACGGTAGGGCACTGCACGTCGTCGTTGTCGTGATCTTGTCAGCGGCAGTCTCGGTAGTGTTGGGTATGAGTCGCGCTGTGTAGTTGTCGTTGTGGTCGGGAGTCTCACCAGGGTTCTGTGGGGTCGTCGGGATGAGGGCATGTCGCGAATCACGGTGTTCGGTGCGTCCTTGCGTCGTTGGAGGGATTTCATTTTTCCGCCATTGTGCACCTTCACCTCCAGAAGTTGCTGCTTTTAGTTTCCCCCTCGTTGGCTTGGGGACCTTCAACGGGTGAACTCAGCATTGCTACGATGGTTTGGCGACTGGTATGGGTAGGGCGACGGCGAAAGGTTGAAACGGGCTGGTCCACGGGTGGTGTTTTAAAGGTATTCGTCGAAGTCAGATGTGTGTTGGCCGGGTCGGGGGCGTGGTGCGTCGACGGAGAACCCTCGCAAACCGAGCCTCTTGTAGGGGCAGCGACGGTAGATGTGGTTGGCCTCTCCGCAAGTGGTAGCACAGCGGACGATTGTCGAGCGTTCGTCGCACGTCCGTCTTGCTTGGGGCGGGGGGTTGCACCTGAAGTGGTCGGGCCGGCGACAGGGGATGATGGTACGAAGCCTCACGGCAATAGGGCGCAGGTGGGCGAGGGCGACGGAAAGCAGACACGTAGACCGACCTCCTCCTCGAAAGGGGGCCCCATAACCACCTCGGGGCGGTCATCCTCACGGACTCCAGGACTGCCCTGCTGCGGCTGCACGCGGCCGATCAACCCACCAACAGCAGCGGCTACCCGGAGCGCTCCCTTGCAATCAAGGTGAGCACTGTGGCCTCCCGAGGCTGCGACCTGCGGCTCCACTGGCTGACGGGCCACAGTGGTATCCGGGCAACGAAGACGCCGACGCCCGCGCCAGGGAGGCCCACCAGGAGGGCACCCCAGTCTCCGAAGACGTCACCGAGTTCGACGAGGCCCGCACTGCCCTGGCCCGCATGGTGCAGACGATGCACCCCGACCCTCGGGTCGTGAGCGGCCGGCGCCCAGACCGTTGCCCGCACGCATCAGCAGGGACGCCCGCTGCCTGCTTCTCCGCATGCGGCTGAACTGCTGCAATGTGGCGGAGCGTCTGCACCGACACGGCCGCAAGGACTCCCCTACATGTGCGGACTGTTCCGAACTGGAGACGCTCAAACACCTACTCTGCTTCTGCCCCCACCACGCGGCCCGAGAGCAGAGCTCCACCGAGCGCTCCAGCGTCGAGGCCTTCCTGGCGCCGACATGGAGGACCTTCTGTTCCGAAGGACCTGCGGCAACCCAACGGGAAGTGTTCACTTATCTGCTTCACTTCCTGAAGACGACCGGCCTCACGCAGCGGCTGTAGCCCGGAGTGCAGTGATTGACTGGTGTGCCCGGACTGAAAGCGTTCTAGGACTGACAGCTCTCTTTATACCTTTCTCTCTCTCTCTCTCTCTTTCTACTTTATCTATCACTCCCCCTCTACTTCCCTCCCCTGCACTGGTTGTATGCAGGTGAGCTCCTGCCGAGCTCAAAATATTCCCAGTGAATTTCCTTTCATTTCCCGTCGCGAACCACAACCCCCCCCCCCCCCCCTGGCTTGCGGCTTGCGAGGTGTTTCTGGCGTCATTGAAGTTCCCTGCGCTTGCTGCTTTTCTTCTCTAATGACGTCGATAAGGTAAGCGACTTGTGATTGTGGCGACGTTGGGAGCAGCTTCTGCAGCTCCTCCCTCACTTTGTCGCGGATAGCGTCGCGTAGGCAATCTGCGGGAATGCGCATGTTCCCGACGCAATTCGCACTGGCCATATAAACAAAGCTGCGGTCATACTGCTTACGCGCGGATTTGAGCGGATTTCTGAGTCCAGCAAAGAGTTCCTCTTTCACACCACGGTTTAAGAAGCGTACCTTCTTTTCTTCCTCCATGCAAGGGTCAGCACGCCTGAAAAGCCTCTTCATCTCTTCGGCAAACACGACAACCCTTTCATTAGGGTGTTGTGTCCGGGTTTGTTGCAAGACCTCGGCCCACTCTTTTCGCACAACCGTGGAGAACTTCGTTAAAAGTTGAGTTCGGAAATCGTTCAACTCTCTAGGGAGCTCTTATAGTTTTCGAACCAGCTACGTGCTGAGTCCTCCACTTAGAAGGTACCTTGCCTCAGTGTCTCCGCTTCGTCCCATCCGTTAAACAGCCTCACCCGTTCGACTTCCTCCAACCAGTCATCAGGATCTTCCGAAGGTGACCCATGAAGGATGGTGGTTCCCTTGGTTGCTGGTGAACGAGGGCAGGATTTGAAGCTGTGATCATGGTGCCTGCATTGATCATGGTGGTTTCTATGACGTCTTCTTTCTTCACGTTATCCGGAAGCAGTCCAAACTCTGGCGGAAGACCCTGCTGTGAGCGGCTGACACGAGTGGGGCTTGGTTGTTGGCTTGACGAGGGCTTGGAGAGCATTGATCCCGCACCTCTACCATTTGTCACGTGGGCACAGACGATGCAATTGTCTTCAAGAAAAACAAGTTTATTAGCGCGAATTTGTGCTCCCCTAATAACTCAAATAATAGACGGGTGGCGAAGCAGCACTCAACAAAGTGACGTGCATAGGCGGGCGTAGATGAATCGAATGCCGCGGCGTCGACCCCACAATAGTTTATCTTACGGTGCGAGTGTTTCTGCAACCATTGAATTACATCCAAAACAAAGAAGATTATTCTAGTATGTTCATGTTAGTTCGCAACGCTCTGCCTATCAGAAGAGATAACACCTACGTCATAGAAAGAAAGAATGAAACACGCGCTTCTCTTGGCACACAGATATCACAGACCGGTGCAGCTGGGCGGTAAATTCAAAACACAAATAAACAAATCCATTGCATGGTTCGCGGCAATATGGTTTTTGACCAGACTGGGTAGAGTTATTCAGCCATCAGGTACTTTGTATTTTGATTGGTGTTCTTATTGCACCTATTCTATTGATTCATACTGGCGTCCTAGGGAGGCTTATAAAAAACTTAAATGTCTGGATCCTGAACACCATGGCAATATAGGCAATTAAACTGCTGACAAGAATTTCACCACGGCTGCTCTCCACAGTGCCAAAAATGTTTTCCAACGTTGCTACTCAGACATGAAGCCCCTTGTTCACAGGGACCTTCAGATCTGCTCGCAGCTGTTTTGCACGCACACCTGCACAACAAACTGCGGAAAGTTTAGCCTCAATTAGTCACATGCGTTAAAAAAACGAAATAATGCCTAATTAACAAAAATATGCCGGCATATCCTGAAATAAAACGCCATCAAAAGTGTATGAGAAGTGCAGAGATTGACTTCTATTTTACAGCTATTGATTGATGTTTGGCGTGTGATGGTACCAAGAAAGCCGCCGTTTTCCTATCTCTAGGCCTATACAATACTTTTACGCTGTGATTGTTGTCCCCTAGCGACACCACAATGACGAGTCAGCTTCTTTGAGCCTACGCAGGTGACATTGCACCTTTAGCGTATATTGGATACCATGTGTAACATGAGGGCAACCTTACACTGACTGGGGTGGATCTATACATGTCAGAGATACGTGTCAGAGACGTCCATGCTATTATCAAAACTAGGGGTGCATCATTTGGCTCCTAGTAGTTCTACGTATTAACATAGTCATATGTACCTCTCACGGCAATTATGCTCATGTTTTAGATTGTACATAATGAGGTTGAAAAAAAGGGCCTCTCACAACAATAGACTACCCTCTGCCTATGCGGCCTTCCTAAACTAATTTTTTTTACATTCTATGCATAATGTGTAAATTTTGCAAGGAAATGCACGGACTCTTCACACGTGATGGCCACGTTCTAATGTCGTTCCTACTCCTCTACTTCACTCCTCAAGGGGGAATCGGACTGTTTAAAACGGCGTGCCCTAAACGTCACCGAAGAAAAGAACGATTAGTACAAGTACGAACAACCCCAAATTCTGGTTTTCTGTAGGTAACCACGACTCACGAGAAGTATGCTAGAAGCTAAGAATCTGAATATCATGACATTTCTCGGAACACTCATCTACTCTTTAGCAGAAAATAAGAGCTCGTTGAAGTCACCCGTGAGTTTATAGAATGCATCAGGTCGGCTGATAGCAAATTGGTAACTGCACCCGAATAGCACCATGACCATCAAGATTGTGCACAAATTGGCTGTATGGCGTTCTTGCTATAACCAACTCCTAAAATTATTCCAGAAGTGCAAGTGCCCTGGGCACATTATTTTGTTTCAGCCAAGATGCATTCAAACGACGTGCTAATCCCTGCAGCGTCTCTTCCAGTTTGCGTCAGCAAGGCTTCCATTCAAGTTTAGAGAAGCATGCTAATATCTAAACAACGCCAAAATTGTCGTTTTTTTTCTACGAGAAGGGTTGTTCCGGATGCGGGAGAAAGCGGAAACAAATTCACCATCCACTCAGTGCTCCGTCGTGCCTCTAACCATAGACCTTGTTTGTGCACCGTACGCGATCACAGGTGCAACGACGCACTTCAACCGTGGCAGAATTGTTAAGCGACACGATTCTACAATACCATCGCCCAAGCACTGCACTAGCTCCTGTCTGGGTAAAAATCTCCCCTCAAGCAAGATAAGGTGTCTTCTTGGCTTTCTTTTTTTTCCCCACCTTTTTACCTGTGCTGCCAAGCACATGTAACACCTAACCGCTACTCCAAGGCTGCTACGGTAGCAAAAAACCAAGGACCTGGAAGATGGAAGTCACACTAGGAAAGGTTTATAAAAATTCCCAGACAATCTTTCGTCAAACGAATTTCTGACGTCTTCGTTCATTCGTGTGCCCTCCCGGGATAAAAAAGCAAATGTCACCGAAGCACCCAACGGGAGATCAGGCATCGTTATCTTGATAAAGTTTCAATAATAAACTTTTTTTCGAAGCCCTCATTTTCCGTAAGACTTAAACCATTTTGAAGCTCAAGGAACCTCTTAGGGGGTGTTTTTATAGGCGTTGAAGGGACATTGCCGCATTGTCATGGATACTGTGTCTACTTTACAAAACAGCGATATGGACTGTTTTCGCGGCAGGCTTCAATCAATCAAATGTATTTCTTTTCTGTAGAAAAAAAACTGAGGGTTAAAAGAAAAAAAGCATTGTTTGCCACCGCTTCACTTGACTCGTCATCCCGTGACTAGCCGTAGAATGTCTTTACAAGGTCAGTATGGGCTTCGCGTAACCCCCCCTAAACAAAAACCACGCCCGACCTCCGCTATCTAATGAGAGACCACTTTGATGGGGGGCGAGAGCTGTGGATCTAACCGTCTAGTGGCCCGAAGAGTGCAGTATTGTTCGACTATATCGCCACGGGACCAGTTGGTGAGTCTGTGGGAGGCGAGACATCAGACAGCAACGGGAACTTGTGTGCCTCGAAGAAGCACATTGTTAGTCACAGGAAGGACCTGGCATGCCGGAAAAGTTGCATCACAATTATTGCAAAAAGAGTGAATGCGCTGGACAAAAAGGGTAAAGCACGAGCAGGGCATTGCTTGTTTAAAACTAATGCATACCATCCGCGTTGAGCTTTTATTCTGGCAAAGTTGCTGCGTGAAGCCCGGCATGTCTGCCTGTGAATAATTTGAGGGCAATAACTAAGAAACGAAATCTTAGATAGGCGAGCAAATAAAATGTGAAAATTTCACGCAATTTTATGGGGGCACAAGAAAATTGTTTGCATAAAGTTTATGCATTTACGCATTAACATTTATGCATTACGTGTTAGTACAGTACACGAAGAGATGTTTTTGTTTGATACGAATATAAAGTGGCCGGTTTGCTACGCAGGAATTGCGAATTGAGTTTGTCTTATCAATCAATAATTCTGTTGTTCCAAATTCAGATTTTACAAAAAAACACTTTCCTAAAAATTGTAATTTTTCCCAGTTTAAATTGAAATGTTTTTATTTCTGCAGAGGCATGACAGAATTTTCCGGGACTAATACTGCCACTCTCAGATGCGGTGATTTAGTAAGTATAGTGCACTGTGCCTTAACTCTAGAAAATTTTGTTTGGCTTTTTCTATTGTGCTATCTTACAATGCAGATGATGCAGATCAAAAACATTATTGCGAATTCGAATACTTCGCATTCGGTGGTTTTCCGCACACTACAATAAAGAAACACATTAACTAATTTACAAAAAAATTTTATGGAAACAGCAAACTTTACCGCTACCCTAGATAATGAAACATTGGTAATTTAGAGAAATTGCGTGCACACAAACTAACGCTTTCCTCTTGAGCTTCCGCTGCATGCTTCTAAATACGTACAAGTACTTTGAACAGGATATCCAATTTAAATCTTTGCTGCAATGGGCAGTTAGGCCAGCGCCATTCCACATCAGGGCTACTAGCAAGTTTACCGACACTGCGTCATTAAAATTTTTTTCCGTTAACACTACTGAAGTGTAATTTTTCTACGATAAGCAGATGCCCAAGGAAAAAAATAAAAACTACATCATCTTCCCGTGGGGACCCATGATTAGGATGCGAAGCATCATGGGGTTTCCGTGTAGGTCACTTTGTATTGTCATTATGTTGTTTCATTTATCGGAGCATGAATGGGAACGTAGTGTGAAACCCCATGTAGAGACAGACAAATGTAGAGAAATGTAGAGACAGTGCAGAGACCGACACCCTCGTTACCTGATCGAACACCTGCTGGTTCTCGTGTTTCTTTTTGGTGTGCTCACGCTCCTACCCCGCTGACCGCCCTCTCCGTCCTGTTCTCTGGTTGAGCTGCAAGGCACGTGGCTCTTCCCGCCTCAGCTTTCTCACGGGAAATTCAACATTCTCCTCTAAAGTTTTCTGTTCGTCATTTTCGTTGACGTTCAGCTTCGCGTGGCTTATTTGTATCAGTAGCTTCTTGACGTAGTTTGAATGAGTTGCGGACATAAGGCGCGTTCGTATCACATGCTCCCGTCTAGGTTTGTAACGCAGTGGGAAGAGCGCAGTACCTCCTTGCGGCCAGAGAGTCGTGGATCGAAACCGGGCGCCGCCTAAGTATTTCTTTATATAGTGGACTGCGCTGACGTCAGGCCAAATGCTGACGGGGCTGAAGAGACGCGCATGGGCAGTAGAGTGCGGACGGTGGACAACAACGACAACAAGAGAGGGAGGGACATAGCCCCGAGCATGAAATGCTTCGCATCTAAAATGTTTAATGTGCGTTTGCTAGCTGCATGGTAAAGGTGGCAATATACGAAGGAAATAAAGAGTACTAATGAATACGAAATACTTAGGCATTTGATTTTGTGAACATAGATTTCAAACGAAGTATTCAGCTGACGAAATTTATTCAAAGCCGAACAAAAGTGAAGGCATCGCCATAGTTTATTTTTCGTGAACTATCGTGGGCACATACTCGTGAGGACACTGCACAGTAGCTTTTTTCAGCATAGCATTCGCGCTAAATTCGATTTTGCAGCAAAGTGCTCTTAGACACTAACAAGAAATGCACAAAATCTTATTGCGCCGGAATTCTACACTTGGAATATATCATCCTACAAGCTATGTAGCCCGAAAAAATTGCGATGTTGCTCGTTTTTTTCTGGCTTGCGATGGGCTTGAAGCCAAGCCTAGAGCTAGGTGCATGAGGAAACTGACCGTTTTTACGTCTGGTAATACCTACGAGTCGTCGTACAGAACGGCAACCTTTAGAAAATTGGGAAAAAAACACTGGTATGTTTGTTTTCAAATGCCTCGGGATACTAAACCACATAAAAATCATATTGGTCTCAGTAAAACCAATTATTGAACGCGATCTGAGCTTATACTATTTCTGGACCTGCATGCGAATTGAGCGTGTTACGACTAGCGGAACTCGATTGAAAATATTGCGTTATGAGTGTTAGCCAAAGCCCGCAGAGCGCATTTACCATAGACCTAACAGACGACTAGCCATCCAAAATGCCTTAGGTTGGTCTTCTCTTGGGTGAGGGCATATTGGCCAAACTTGACTCGATGCCTTGCTTTAAAAGCCATGGTGTTTCTTGCACCGAGCTACAATGAACTGGCCTTCCACCTCAAAAACTCACCTGTTATAATCAAAGCTGCTTGCAGCAGGTATAGGGAAATGTTGTAACAAAAACGTTTCTTTAGTGGGCTGATCGTCTCACATTAACGATTCAGTCCGCCGCTAACTGGGTGCGCGTGCAGCAACTTTGACCTATGGTGTTGAAGGTTTCCTTGGCTTGGCGGCAAGGCGCGCCTACCTGCAGCATTTTATGACCAGCCGGAGCGCGTCCGCCGTGCCGGCTCTCGCTGCTAGTTATTCACGCCCGCGGCAATTGCAAAACGACCTGTTCTACCAGAGTTCTGTTTAGACTGGAATCTGAAAGCGGGCCACGCCTGTGAAGATCACTGCTTTCCCCATCTCTGAGGCTCAGAGTACGTTCGGCCATCAAGAGGAGGGGAAAGAGTGGTCTTGTGTGTCTGTATGCTTTTCACATCATGTGCAGAAAACTGGGAAGGAATTGGCGACTTTTTCTGTTGTGTATAAACTCGGCGTTTTCAGTGAATGATGTCAGATTAAACCGTGCTTCTGTTACGAGCGATTCTGTATACTCAATCATTCTGAAATCTCGGCCGCAAGGGTGCTGTTCCGTTATCTTCGCCGTTTATCTCCCGCCACGCAGTAACACCCGTTAACTTTATGCCTGGCTCTTTCTCGTCAACACTGAGGCACCTCTTCTGCTCGCTGCTCGTTCACCACCCTACCACTACATGGCGGAGCAGATGGAGCTCGGAACGGGGACAGCTTCTTCAATGTAACTGGAGCCACCTGTGTGGGATCCGACATACCAGATGTCAAGGCGGCTGACTATGCATAGTTAAGTCGGTCAGTTGTGAGTGCACAAATTTTATTTATATATTGATATATTTACAGATACTCCTGTGTCAGTTTCTGAGACATAGCAGGAGTGATTACAGATGAGCAGCACAGAAAGCAGCAAAAATAAAAAAAACACATTATTACTTAACTCTTTCTCAAATAGCTCAAACCCGAGGTTCTGCAGACATCAATCATGTTTATGCCATACCGCAACAGTCCGTGGAAAAATCAAAACCTTACAAAATCAAGATTCGACCTGAATGGCACTATTCTCAAGCAATCAGATCGTCTGGTACAGCGTGCAAGAAAAGAAGTGGGCGCCACAACACTTTTACTTGTGTTAACAGTGAGTTTTGTTCACTGAGTTTTGCCGGGCTTCAGAGGCTACTGATAGGGCATGTATTTTGTCCCGTGGGTTATTCGCACAACAGCGCTTTGGTGCATTGAAAGGTAGTCCTTAAGACAGCCGTGAATTTGAAAGAGTTAAGAGAACCTCAGTTTTTGGATATTGCAAAAGAGTACCGCTTTGATGTTCCAGATGTGTTCAAACACTATATTCGCTGGTGGAGCTGGCGATGATGAGCTTTAGATTGCACTTAGCTGATTAATGAACGGGCGACCGTTAAATATCATGGTGCAGAGGTTCAGCGCCAGCCACAACACAGAGAAGGAAAGCTGGACAGGCAATAAGAGGAACGTGGATGAAAGCATAGAAGAGCGAAACAAGAGACGAGACAGCGAAACTAGACAGCTGGAGCTAGAAGAAAAAATGCGAACAGTAACTCGAGCGAAAGAAACGAGAACTCTAACTGGGAACACAGAAGAAATAGTACGAAGTCAAGCAAGAGAGGCGCCTACTTCAACACTAGAAAAAAGAGCTATCAAAAAATCGATGTGAAGCTACTTGAGGTGACAGTTAGTCTGCCTAGGCATCAGAGTGAAAGCGGCGTGCAGTGAGGGGGCACTGAGCGACCTTCCTTTCGAGTGAGTGACGCAATGACCTACAAAGTAAGAGAAGATTCGGTGTTTTTGGTCAATTTCGAGTGTACGCACGAGAAGCCTTGGCTTAGTAAAGAGATGGCTTGCACTTTTGCCTGGTCAGGCATCCGCCGTGATGACCCGCTTGTCAAAACAGGTGGCGCAGGACTTCAAACAGATAAATTTCAGACTGTTGCGTAAGTACAATCTTTCTGTGGAGGCGTTTAGCAGAAGTTCCGTGAGTGCAAGTGAGGTAAGGGCGAGTAATGCTTGTAGTTAGCGTGTAGACTGAAGGCCAGTATGGATGAGTCGCTTTATTAGGCGTAAGGCGTCGGGCGTGCCTGTCAAAGTGATTGAGTGCTTCGCTCTAGAACAGCTTTCCCTCTGACTACCAGAAAACCTGAAGCAGTGGGTGCAAGACCGGTCGGATGTAAACACAGTGGACGGGCAGCGAAGCTAACCGACAGGTATGTTGCACGACGCGGGGCGCAAGGGAAGCAGGCGCAAGGCGGTCTGAAGCCTGGCAAGTCAGGGCCTAACGACGAGGCCTTCTCGGCAAACAGTAGGGCTAACAAATTGGTGTACTTGTATAAAAAAAACTCGCCGGAAAACGATAAGAGCGGAGACGCAAAGGCGGAATTGCAGAAAAATTGATTTTGAAACAGGCAAACAGTCAGCATGTTCAATGTGTTGTGAGACAGGTCATTTCGCCGTGAGTTGCAAAATCTGCAAGGATACCTTTCATATGGTACACCATAGCAAAAACAACAGGCCGGTTCTAGTGTTTGCGTAGGCGAACTCTTAGACAACGGGAAATACTCCTGGACCAGGCAGGGACGGTAGATCTGGTCGACCCTTTCTACGTCAGCTTGATCGGTTGACACGACAGAGGGTTTGGGTGAGAGAGGTTGTAACAGCAATCGGCAGCGTGTACCTGCCGATTGTTGAGTTAGCGCCGGAGGACCATCTGGTGAACTGGTCAACCGGGTGGATGTTCCGAGAAGACTTCTGTCACATCACAATACCGGCACATTTCGTCGTACAGGTTAAATCACCTGTTGCGTGAAAAGACATTCGGTTTCAGAGTGCTGCAGAGAAAACAAGCCAGTGAAATCGTTGGGGAAAATGTTAAAGCGGAGAGTGTCACTACCCGGGAGTTAACGGAGTTACTAAAAGGGGTAACGAAATAGCAGTAATGCTCCAGAGAGAAAGCTGAACGTGCCCATTGAGCTTTTTGATAATATGGCTGCGTTCGTTTTAGCCAGCTCAGCAGTCCCGTCAGAGCCTTCTGATTTTAGTGAAGCCCTCGAACGGGTAGCGTTTCGAAAGAAACTGTTCGCGAAACCACGAGATAGGGGCATCTAAAATGACAATATTGCCGCTGTGCACGTCGACTCACCCCCACTCGCACATGATGCTCCCGACGACGGGCCAACTTCGGCTAAGCTAAAAGGCTTCCGGTGTCGCGAGTGACGGAGCTGAAGTTCAAATCCCAGCGGCAAGGACCTAGCACTGAGAACAATAATTCCTTTGAATGTTCGCTTTACGAGTGCTTTGGTAAAAAGAGAAAGTACGACAGGAGGGTAAAATAGTTCAACCATATTTGTTGCCAGAGTTCCGTGCGAGCGTGCCGAATGGCAGCGGCTAATGCTCGCATTGCGTCAAGCCAGCGGGGAACTCGTGGCCTCCGAGTGCAACTGCGCGCGCATTGCTAGAGCGCTGGAAAAATGAGCCCGCTGATCCGCGCGATGCACACTTTTCACGTAGAATGACCCGCATTCTCTAACACATGGCAGCGAATGCAGCAGACCCTATCTCTAAGGTACGACGCAAGTCACGCAGCCGCAGTCGCACCCGGTTCACCATGCCGTCTTGCATCTCCCCGAGCTCGTCTCCACGTCTTCCTGCAGAACCTTCGAAGGACAGCCCAGCAGTGCACCACAGCTGTGCTCAAGCTGCCCAGCTTAGCCAGCCACTCTCCCACACATCTGAACACACTCGAAAATCACCCACATTGACCTACCGAGAATCGTTTGCACCACAAGCCACCTAGCCTCACCACAGTCCTCCAGCCAAAGTACTCAAGACTGAAGCTCCCATCTGCTCCAAGGCACCCTCTACTCCTTCACCCAACGTGCACATATATAGCGCTTCTTTCTCTCGGCTTCAACTCCGGCATCCAAACGCAGTCCTTCTTCAGAAGACTTACTGTTCGCCCGAGTGAGCTTTTCACCACAGAACCAGACGACCATTAGACCTCTCTCTGGCATCGTATTGAAAAATACGCCCGGAAGTTTGATGCGGCAATATCACACCTCTAACGGCAGCTTAATAACTAACGTTCCCTCATACACGAGCAGAAAGTCCTTCTGCAGCAGGAACATCAAGAATACGCCTGCCACGTTGCCAATTTTTTTACCAAGCTAAACCGGCGCATTGAACAGCAGAGTAAGCACGTTCCATCTCTCTTCTCCACCTTTATTACTCCACTGTAGTCCACTTACCCCTCCCTCCAGCCCCATCACCTCTTGTTAAATAAGCATGGCGGGTCACATAGCCATATTTCAATAAAACTGCCATGGGTTCGAGGACAAGCACAATAAGTTCCTCTTTTTACTCCAGTAACAATTTTACCAACCAGACATGCTCTTTCAAGAGACAGCGCTAAATCCTACGCTACTTGGATATGCAAAGTTTCAACACAGTCCCCGCCTTTCCACGCTGGTCGGCTCGATGTTCACGGCTACCCTTAAACATGCTACGGCGAATAGCCTTCCTGTTTCTATTCCCCTTAAGCGCGGCCCTCTGGTCATCAGCAACGGACACAGCCACCACCAATACTGTACGGGAGCTTGAATAAATGCTGCCACCTTATGGACCCAAAAGTAGTCTTTAGCATATCCTGGGCGGTGACTTCAGTGTCCGACACCCTGCCTGTGGTTATACCAGGGAATGCGGAAAGGCCGCCGGGTACTCTGTGCTGCACAAGCCGCTAGGTGCACTCTACATAACGACATACTAGAATACACACGTGTATGCAATACGTAGAAGGCAATAGCAACCCTTATCTCACTTTCGCTACTCTGGCTCTTCTTCCTATTCGTGCAGCATCGTATCCTATTATGTCCTATTACGTGCAGCTACTATCCTATTACTATTAGCTACTAACCTATTACGTGCAGCATCGACAAGGAACGGGATCCCAAGGTCCGTCTCATTTGTTCCGCATATTACTCAAAGAAAATAAACCATGATAGCTACAGCCGCCACGTATTCCCAGATGCGGCATTCGAAATTAACCGTGTTGCCGTTGCCTTCAGCAGTTCAAGTGGTACTCATTACCCCATCAGTCAACGATTCACCCCCCAGAATCAGCCCAACTTCTTGCCATCACATTTGCCGCTGCTGGTAACACACACCTTGTCTGCAGGACCGGTATCTATACTGATTCGAAGTCAGCATGCCTTCCCCTGGGTCATGTTATCGGCTTTCCCTCACACTCTCCTTCATCAACAAAGCTAAGGGCTTTTAAACGTTCACTGGACTCCTGGTCACGCAGACGTTTCAGGAAAGCAACTCTTTCGTCAGGACTTGTGTCCACGGCCGCCACACAAGTCCTTGTCTTGCAATTCAGCTGTCTACCTTAGCAGATGTTCTGAGCGTACGTCGCTTGCCCCCTGTTCCCCACTCCAAGCTTACCCATCACCAGAGCGTAATCAGTCCGCAAGCTCAACCACGCACACTGCACGCACCCACTCGGCTGCAAATATTCCAACAAGCCCCATCCACCCCTGTCCCACTGTGTCCCCCACTGCCTCATTCTCCTCTACTCAGGACAACATCCTGTTTGTGCACCCTTAAAACCTCACACAGGCACAGAATTACACCAGTGGGTGACTGGCTCTTCGGCGAATCTCCAAGAGTAACGGTAACTGGCGGGTCACATCATCAGGGCCATCACTAGCTGCCTGGACCGAGGCTGCTGATTTATTCCTTGTGATGAATTTGTAAATCGCCGCGGCAATTATTTATATTTCGCGGACAGTAATGTTGATTTCAGAGGCGCCGATAACAAAGTGGTACGTTGGAGCGGACCTCGAGAACAGCGGGGGCATTCTATTGGGATTGAAACGCTGCGCTTTTATCCACGTGGACGCCTTAGGGTGGCCTTCTACCGGCGCTAATAAAACATGAAGAATGGATCTCCGTTTTTGTATTATCCCCACCATCCCATGACCGATAAAGGTTCTGTCTATATATGTATATCTCACCGGGTGGGAGCAGCCTTCAGAGACGGCGCATACCAAATGTGCGACTCCAAAAGGGTAAAGCTCGGGGCAATGCCGAGAGCTCAAATCGGAGTCCTCAACACGACAAGATGTCTGTACATGCCTCACTTTCTGAATTGCTCGGTTTGTTCCGCAGGAAATTTGGCCCTTTGCCGTTCCATATCATGTTGTGCTCGATATTTCTATTACGTGAAATGTCAGTCTCAATTTGGTGCGCTTGGCGAAAATACTGCTCGGGTGTAATACTAACAAGTGTAGTTAGAGAGATTGGTATTTTTTCTAAACCAAAAGTCTGATAGTGGTTCAGTGTAGGTTTGTCTCCGCGGTTTCCTGCAATGCGGTTTTGGTTTTGGTGTCCTTCCGCCGTTTTCCTCACCCAGGCATACTGGTTTCGGTTGAACAACTCTGTGCAGTGACCGACCCGGTGAATCTCTAGCTAAGTGTCTACACAAGAATCACATGAGACAGGCAAAATAGAAATAGCGTGGTAGTTCGAGAAATTATTACGATTGTCCATTTTAAATCATACTGCCACGTTAGCAGACTGCATATTGCGCGGAAATACTCCCGTTGAAAAGCATACGTTAAAAAGGTGTGTTAGACATTTCGCTGTTGAATCAATGAAGATATTGCCACGAATCGACGATGCCCTCGACCACCTGTGCCACGCGAAGTACTTCTCATCGATGGATCTGAAGACCGGCTACTGGCAAATTGAAGTGGATAAGAGAGATCGAGAGAAGACTGCATTTATAACCCCGGAAGGTCTATACGAGTTCAAGGTGATGCCGTTTAGACTGTGCACGGCACCAGCCACGTTTCAAAGGGTCATGGACACTGTGCTAGCTGGCCTGAAGTGGCACACCTGCCTCGTATACCTTGACGACGTTGTGGTATTCGCCCGGACTTTCGATGAACACCTTGCAAGGTTGGAGTCTGTACTCGAGGCTATTTGCTCGTCATGGTTAACGCTGAAGCCCGAAAAGTGCCGCTTCGCTTACGAGGAACTCAAGGTTTTGGAATACGTCGTCAACGCCGCGGGAGTCCTGCCTGACCTGGCGAAAACATCCGCCATAGCGAACTTCCCAAGACCGAACGACAAAAAGAGCGTGCGAAGATTTCTCAGACTATGCGCATACTACCGGCGCTTCGTCGCAAGCTTCGCACGCATTGCAGAGCCACTCACGCGCTTGACCAAAGATAGCACCCCTTTCACCTGGGAGAACGCCAAGAAAAAGCTTTCTGCGAGCTGCAACAACGCCTGCAAAATCCGCCCGTGCTCGCTCATTTCGACGAAAATGCCGAAACATGAAATGCACACGGATGCCAGCGACATAGGTTTGGGTGCCGTCCTTGTCCAAAAGCAAGGCGGTTGCGAAAAGGTAATCGCCTACGCCAGCCGTGGTCTGTCGAAGGAGGAAAACAACTACTCTGCCTCCGAAAAAGAGTGCCTGGCTATCATATATGCCATTTTAAAATTTCGCCCATATGTGTATGGCAGACCGTTCAAGGTTGTTACCGACCACCATGCGCTGGGTTGGCTCGCCAATTTGAAGGACCCCCCTGGCCGTCTTGGGCGGTGGAGCTTGCGCCTCTAAGAGTTCGACGTTACAATCGTCCACAAACCCGGCAGGAAACACTCCGACGCCGAGTGCCTGTGCCGCGCTCCCGTCGACCCATCACCACAAGACACCGATGAAGACAGCGCGTTCTTCGGAGTCGTGACAGAGAGCGACCTAGCCGCCAAGCAGCGCGCCGACCCCGACCTGCGCGTCATGATCGACTACCTCGAAGGACGCAACGTCGCCGCGCGTAAGGCGTTCAAGAGGAACTTACCAGCATTCACCCTTAAAAACTCCGTCCTCATGAAAACGAATTTCAGCCCCGGAACGAGAAAGAATTATCTACGTGTCATCCCCGCAGACCTTCGTGACGAAATTTTGAAAGCGTCCCATGACCACCCGTCTTCCGGACATCTCGAAACAGTTCGCACTATTGCAAGAATCAAGGCGAAGTACTTCTGGCCCCGACTTGCATCCGACGTCACCCACTACATTTGGAGTTGCCCTGACTGCCAGCGACGAAAAAAGCCGCCGACAAGACCCGCCGGAATACTGCAACCAATCGCCGTCCCGTCGAGGCCATTTCAACAGATCGGAATGGACCTTCTAGGCCCGTTCCCTACGTCACGATCACATAACAAGTGGATTGTCGTAGCGACAGACTACATGACGCGCTACGCAGAGACCGCCGCTCTTCCGAGGGGGACTGCACAAGACGTCGCGAAGTTCTTCATGAACCAGGTTGTGCTGAGACATCGAGCCTCGGAAGTCCTAATCTCGGACCGCGGAGCGGCCTTCACTGCGGAGCTTATGCAAGGAATCTTACCCTACAGCCACACGGACCACCGAAGAATGACGGCGTACCACCCCCAAACGAACGGACTAACGGAACGTCTGAACAAGACGATCGCGGATATGCTGTCAATGTACGTCGACGTTGAACATATGACTTGTGATTCTGATTGTAGGGTTTAACGCGCCGACGCAACGCAGGCGATGAGGCGCACCGTAGTGGAGGGCTCCGGATTAATTTTTACCACTTGGGGATCTTCAACGTGCGCCGAAATCTCGTACACACGGGCGTTTTTGCTTTTCGCCTCCATCAGAAAAGCGGCCGCCGCGGCCGGGAATCGAACCCGCGACCTCGTGCTCAGCAGCGCAACGCCTTAGCCACTGAGCCACCGCGGCGGGTCATATGACTTGGAACGAAGTGCTCCCGTATGTCACGTTTGCGTACAACACGGCTACCCAGGAAACTACGCAAATGACGCCGTTCGAGCTTGTCTACGGAAGACTGCCGACTACGATGCTTGACGCCATGCTTCCGCATGTAGAAGACGACGACCTCAACCCGGACGTCCAAGGATACCTTCAGCGCGCGGAGGAGGCCCGCCAGCTAGCTCGAGTTCGTACAACGGACCAGCAGCTGGTGGATGCCGTGCGCTACAACCTCCGACGCCGAGACGTCGAGTACCACCCAGAGGACCGTGTTTGGGTTTGGACTCCCATCCGACGACGCGGACTCAGTGAGAAGATTCTGCGACGTTATTTCGGACCCTACCAGATTCTTCGACGTGTCGGCCACCTGACTTACGAGGTGATCCCCGATGGCGATTCCGGAACATCACGACGACGCATGCGGCCCAAAGTTGTCCACGTGGTTCGCTTGAAACCTTACTATGCAAGATGACGGACTTTTTTTTCTGTTTGTTCGGACTCTCTTTTTTTTAGCATCGGGTCGATGCACTCGTAGAGGGGGGGTAATGCCACAAATCATGTATTGTTTATTAATTGTTTGCTTTTACTGCCGGACCAGGCCCGGTTGTGTTTTCTGCGTACCAAGCTAAGCGAGGCTTCCATTCTTTATTTTTATGGCGCACGGTCTATCACATTCAGATAAGCAGACCGTTTCGCCCTAACGTCGCTAGCCCAGAATAGTCTGCTGTGATCTACAATGTTCTGGATGTGAATCGACGGTTCTAGATTACATTTGCGCCGAAAGATAGAAGCCTCCAGAGCAGACGCCGCGGTATTCGAATCGCCGGAGCTCACCTGCACGCGTCATTTTGTTGACTGCTGCTTCGCCGCCTCTGTATTCTTTGAGTTGTTAGGAGAGCACAAGTTCGCTCCAATAAACTTGTTTTCCTTGAAGACAACTAAGTCGTTTTTGACTTCGTGACAATATCGTTTCGGTAATACATCCTTTTTTTGACGTGTCTGTAGTATTCTTGTCCATCTTTAGACATTTCGGTTGCTGCTTTCCGCAGGGCAATATTAGAGATTCAGATGAGCCTCCGAATCTGCTCCATCAGCAGCAGCTTCCTGTTGCAGCGATGACGTGTTTGCATAGACGCTTGAAACGCGGCTGGTAGCAGACGGCAGCAGGCACCGTAAGTGGAAAAATGAGCCCAGTAATGCTGATTGATTTTTGATTGTAGGGTTTAACGCGCCGACGCAACGCAGGCGATGAAGCGCGCCTTAGTGGAGGGCTCCGGATTAATTTTGACCATTTGGGGATCTTTAACGTGCGCCGAAATCTCGTACACACGAGCGATTTTGCTTTTTTCCTCCATCAGAAAAGTGGCCGCCGCGGCTGGGAATCGAACCCGCGACCTCGTGCTCAGCAGCGCAACGCCTTAGCCACTGAGCCACCGCGGCGGGTGCCCAGTAATGCTTTCGCGTTGACAAAAAGCCGCCACGTCTTGGTGCAAATACCATTTAAGAAAAAGACGCAGCTTTCCGACTTCGTGGAATCGCTCTTCAGCGTGTAGTCTGTTTGTGAAAGAAGCTCTGAATGGTATTAGGATGCTGGAGCCCTTGTAATACGAAACGTCTAAGCTACACGGCTGTACTGGGTCCAGTAAAGAAGATAAAAAAATTCGCGTCAGCCTAAAGGCTGGGAGAAATACGCGGTTCACTGAAAAAATCCAGCGTTTCTTCAAAGCTTTCCCGTTCAGGAATGTAAACGCGCTTCTGCTAACGACCCTTGCAATTTCTTCTTTATATCAGGAGTGACAAAGGAAGCACAAGACTCAGTTTTTATGAGCCGTTACAAAATATGCGGAAAATTGTGCATGCAGCGGAGCAAAAACTCAATCACCATTCGTATTCTAATTAAAATGTTTTATCTCTCTCTTTTAATGAATAAAACCATCCCAAAGTTCTAACGTTAAATACCAATTAACTCAAACTTTTAGTCTAAAGATGCTATGAAGTGGAACACCAATACTTTAGCTCTTGAGAGTTTAAGAAAAAAAATTTACACGTGTTTTTACTCACCTCTTCTTAGTTAACTTGCTCCTTGCAGAAGACAAGCTATCGCCGAGGCATTTTAAAGCGACTAATCTGCATGCAGTTGATAAAATCGGCTGAAGTACCACTGTCGTGCATTACTCTGGGCATGACCCTGAGCAGAAGCAAGAGTGGTGAAAGATCTCAATCACGAATGATGCCAGGTGGGGAACATATCATGTTAAACCTTAACGAAGCAGCGAAAAAGCCACAGCTTAACACTGCCTACGCTACAATACGGGCCATATTGTGAGTGATGTCACGCCACTTAATGCCACTTCAAATGTCAGTGAAATATTGTACGATGATTTATCCGTGGCCTTTCTGTTATGCTTATTACGACCGTATCCGTTCCGGTGCATTGAGAAAGCAATAATGATTCGTCGCGCCGCCATACACCGCGGCATTAATATGCATTGCTAATAGGGTGCCTGGATGCCCCCACCCCCTATCCACAAAGAAGAACGTATCGATTCAAGCTGTCGACAAAACGCATGCCGCCAGTGTTGTAACTACACTAGTGGGTGCGATTCCAGATTGGATATGCCTTTTGTTTCTGGGCTGCAGAATATGTTTGCTTTTCATCCTTACATATTTCACCTTTTTCAAGCACTCAATATCGCACATTGCATTGCTGTGTCGCCACGCGCTGAAAATATGGCCTGAAGAATTGCTGTTCTGAACAAACGACTACCCTGGTTTAAAACAGTTCCTGTAAAATATTTCACTGGGTTACGGTTACAAGTTTGCCGTGAAATATTGTTTTGTCTAAGTGTCGCTTCGGCGGAAATTCAAAGTAGTGTTTCGGCTTTTTTTTTTTAATTGCGACAGTTTTGACTCAGAAAGCCTAAAAGGCTCCGGTGACACTGCCCAGAGAGCCAGCGTCTGTAGACGGGCGGCCTGACTGGGTTGAGTCTCACACTATGTAATACTTGCTTTCGGGAATGTCGAGGCCATGGGAGGTCTACAGAAGATTGTGAATGTTTGTGGTCGATGCCGACATGGGGCAAAATGGACATGTCCGGCCAAACGGAGCCCGCCGATACGGGGGCCAGGTGTGAGTTACACCTGGTGTAAGAGGAGCCCCGACGCGAATCCTTCGTAGCGCCACCTCGTCATGGCGGGTGAGCCCACCAGGGAGCTTTATTCCACATGGTGGAATACGTGCGCGCGTGGAGCGCCGAAGGTCTTCTTTGTGGGTGGCCAACTTTGACATTGCGTCGACTGCACGTAAGGGCACTGGATGCGTCGTGCGAGGTATACGAGTCGCCGCATCCGCCTGTTGCTGTCCAGGGGTCGACGTCCTCTGGGCCCAAGTAATCTTCACTCTCAAACTAAGGGTCCCAGCATTCGCGTGGATGGTTTGGGACATGAGCACTTGATGACGTGCTTTCCGGACGTGTCGGACTGCTTGCATTGAATCTGTAAAGATGTTGACAGGTTGTGATTGGTCTGGCCTCAGCAGCTCTATAGCCGTCAAGGTCTCGAAAATCGCTTTGAGCTCACCAAGTGTTGACAGGGGCCTCTGATGGGCGTAGTAATGGCAGGTTTGACAATATTGCAAGGCTGGGTTTACGATGGCTGTGGTGAAATACTGGCGTCGACATAAAGCGTACCTTGGCCAGCACTGGAGGAGAGTTGCGACGCAACACGGCTTGACCGCCCCATAGGCTTGAAGTCAGTAATTAATATTCAGGCCGTTTCAATTCCGGTTCGGTTTTAATTCAAGGGATTGTTATCGCACTTTACTGTAGGTTCCTCTTGTCGCAATCTATTGCAATTGCTAAGCAGTCTTTATAAATAATGCTGAATGCACCAGTCGACGTTTTGTAATTTAGGAAAGTACAGCTGACCTCAGCTTTTCAATTTCAACGTGTACTGAAAGTCTCCTGCTTCTAGTCTAACAAAGAGCTATTTACATGAATTTCTAGCACACACCAACACAAACGGTAGATGTCACAACGCTTGGTCAGAACCGTTTGCGCCTACTTGAAAGCGTTCAGTATTAATAAAAAAGGTCGTAAAAAGGTAGTAACGGCCGTATTTACTAACTCCTTACGAACCTTACTACCCCGCAGTTTTGTACGTAGGCTGTGCCACTACACCTGCATGGTTTGTCAATAAACTGGTTGTAGGAAGTAGTATACGTTAGATTCAGGTCGTGCTTGTGACTAAGTTATGCGTGGCCAGTTAGTGAACGCATGTAGCTCAGAAGAGTGTTATCGCTAGGACTTTACTAGGGGAGGTAGTGGTACTTACTGCCTGCTTTAGTTAGTTACCCTGTCTAGTACTAAATTTACTACCTCCAGTTACTGCGAACCTAGTGTATACTGGGAAAACTAACTTGTTAGTGTTCCAATAGTGAATGCCCCGACTTTTTTTAAGAGTGTTGTTCTGCAGTTTGGAGCCTAGGAAAAAGCTACGTTCGAGCAAACCTGCTCACAGTCGTGGTGAGGTATTAGTGAACGCTTTAGAGCCTCGAACGTAAGCTTCTTTCCTACGGCTGGAGCAGTTTGGCGCTATCGCATGGCCTTCAGTATTTACGTGGATGCAATATTTACTTCGGAAAGCCATTTCTGAATGGGGGTTAGCCACAGTGAGCCGCATAATTCTCTGCGTGGCTGATAAGCCGTGTTCATCAAGCGTACGCGGAAAGACATAATCACCGCCTACCAGAAACTCTGTCTGTGGCAGCAAACTCAGGTCACCCGTTGAAGACGAATTAGGGCAGAAAATAGTGTCCTTGGAAATATGCAGCGTACCTGTACAACCACTGAAAACGCTTCAATCATGGATACGAAGCCAAACACTGACGGTTCAAGAAATCTTTGTGCTTGGGCGATGAAGTTCGTTCTCCTTACTCAGTTTCTGACGGTCCGCCCTGCACACACTCTTGCCAGATGGGGAAAGAATTGGCACCCTCACACCAAACAACTCTCCCACACCGGAACTAATTTAGTCACAAAACTACAGGAACTAACAATTATTCCCACGACTCGTTCATGACATAATTTTAGTGAGAACGTACAGGCAGAAAACGTTAAATGGGTAGAATTTAAAAATATGTGCATCTGATTTTGTATGAATCTTTAATCTTTTAATAATGCCTTTGAACCTCGCGCGGTCCGGTTACCGCAGGAATCTCTGTCTGCCAAACGCTGGAAAGAGCCACCAGGCAAAGCCCCTCTCCCACAAAAGCACTAAAACAATACAGATTTTCTTCTCTTAAACTTACACTCCGCAGGTGCATGCTCTCGCTAGCTTATCTTAACCCACCCAACCGTACACATTGCCCCGAAGGTAGTTCAATGTGTGTAATTTTTAAAATTTGAAATATTTGTTGTAGTATATGTAGATATATAAGGTAAATTGAGTTTTCATGCTCTCAGAATACACACACACACACACACACACACACATATAAATATATTTATATATATATATATATATATATATATATATCTTTATTTTAGAAAATAAGGGTTGGCAGCCAAGAAAACCTCGGAAAGCAAAGGGGAGGTTGTGGTGGGGGCATAGAAAAGATGAAGAAATTTTTGAGTCGAAAAGAAACAGGTAAAAAATGCCTGCCGGGTGGGATCCGAACCACGACTTAACATAAATACCCGAGAAAGTGCTGGGGAAAACGCCCCCCGGTAGCGTAGTGGTTATCGCACCAGACCGGTTTTCTGGAGGTCGTGGGTTCGGATCCCACCCAAGGGCATTTTTTCACCACTTTCTTTTAGAATAAAAAAAATTTTTCATCTCTTTCTATACCCACCACAACCTCCCTTGCTTTTTCCAGGTTTTCTTGACTGCAACCCTATTTTCTGTCTATTTTTACGGAGCCCTCATTTCCCATTTTTTTATTCGCCACATCTTAGCGAGGGCCTTTTTCTGGCAGTCTTGGTGCCCAAAGGGGTTTAACGCTGGTCGACCACTCTCGACATTTTCGTAGACACTCGAGTCACGGCCGGGGGGTTAAAAAATGGTCCCCTTCCGAGTGGCGCTGGCTACCGACCAAGTGCAGGAACCCAAAAAAAACCTTAACATAAATACCCGAGAAGGGGCTGGGAAACAGCCCCCCCGGTAGCGTAGTGGTTATTGCACCAGACCGGTATTCTGGAGGTCGTGGGTTCGGATCCCACCCGGCGGCATTTTTTCACCACTTTCTTTTCGACTCAAAAATTCTTCATCTCTTTCTATGACCCACCACAGTTTTCTTGACTGCCAACCCTTATTTCTGTCTTATTTCAGGAGCCCCTCATTTCCCATTTTCTGATTGGCTATATATATTATAATAATATATATATATATATATATATTAAAAATATATATATATATATATATAATATATATTTTATATATATATAATATATATATAGTAGTAAAAAATAAGAAAAATTTGCGGTTAACTTGTTTATAAAGTTTAACAGTTTCGGAAGTGGAACTTCCTTCCTAGGACAATCCCCCAAAAAAACCGAACCTTTTGGCCCCCTGCAGCGAGGGAGAGTTCTCCTCTCTCCCTCATAAAGGGGGGGAATACGCCAAGAACAAAAAAACGGGTAACAAAAGGGCACGCTGGTGGGGGGATTAAATTAAAAAAAAAAGGGGAAAAAAAAGGAAAGGGGGGGTTTTGAGGGGGGAAAACCCCTTTTTTTCCTTTTTTTAAAATTTAAAACTCTCCCTCAGCAAGTGCCGTTGTTCCCGATTTTTTACGTTTCTGGGGATTCCCCCCCTTTGAGGGAGAGAAAGAGACCCCCCCCATGCGGGCAAAGGATTCGGGTTCATTGTGGGGTCCCGGGGGAAGGAAGTTCCACTTCCGAAATGTCGGACTAATTATAAAAAACAAATTAACCGCAAAGTTGTCTTATCTTTTACCTGACCCTTTCTTCTGGCCCCTTGCAAAAATCATCGAATCTATATATATTTTATATATATTATATATATAAATATTTATAAAATAAAATATATTTTATGTATATAAAAAAAATAAGGGTTGGCAGTCAAAAAAACCTCGGAGAGAAAAGGGGAGGATTGGTAGGTCATTGAACAGATAAAGAATTTGGAAAAAAGAAAGTGGAGAAAAGATGCCCGCCAGGTGGGATCCGAACCAAGACCTCCAGAAAAGGTCTGGTGCCATAACCACTACGCTACCGGCGGGGTATTTTTCCCTCCACTTTCTGGGGGTTTTTGTCAATGTAATTTTTTCCTTTGCTTGGGGGTGGCAGCCAGCGCCACTCGGAAACCCCCGGGGGGAAGGGGACCTTCTCTTTAACCCCCGGGCCCTGAGTGAGTGCCCACGACATGTCGAAGTGGTCGACCAGCGTTGAACCTCTTAAGCTTCCTTGGCACCAAGACTGCCAGAACCGAGGCTGTCGCTATGCGTGTAGCGAATCAGAATAGGAAATGAGGGGCTCGTTAAAAATAAGCCCAAAAATAAGGATTGGCAGTCAAGAAAACTCGGAAAGCAAAGGGAAGATTGGTAGGTCATTGAAAGAAAAGAATTTGGAAAGAAAAAAAATGGAGAAAAAATGTCCGTCAGGGGGATCCAAACCCCAAACGACCTACAGAATTTTGGTCTGGTGCGATAACCACTACGCTACCGGCGGGGCAAATTTTCCCCTACACTTTCGGGGGGTATTTTGTCAATGAAATTTTTTCCTGTGTTTGGGGGGTGGCAGCCAGCGCCACTCCGACTTCCCGGGGTTAAGGAGGCCTTCTTTTTAACCCCCGGACCGTGAGTCGAGTGCCTACGACATGTCTAAAGCGGTCGACCAGCGTTGAACCGTCTTAAGTTTCCTATGGCACCAAGACTCCCAGAACAGACCCCTCGCTATTCGTATAGCGAATCAGAATGGGAAAAGAGGGGCTCTTTAAAAAATAAGACAGAAATAAGGATTGGCAGTCGAAAACCTCAGAAAGCAAAGGGGAAGTTTGGGGTGGGTCATTGTGACAGATAAATAATTTGGAAAAAAGAAAGGGGAAAGAAAATGCCCGCCTGGTGGGATCCGAAACCACAACCTCCAGAATACCGGTCTGGTGCGATAACCACTACGCTACCGGCGAGGCTATTTTTCCCTTCACCTCGAGAAATTGGAGGGGCGCTGGCTGCCACCCCCACGCACAGAAAAACATTACATTGACATAAATATCCCAGAAAATGGAGGGGCAAACTAGCCCCGCTGGTAGCATAGTGGTTATCGCACCAAACCGGTATTCTGGAGGTCGTGGGTTTGGATCCAACCTGGCGGGCATTTTTTTACCACTTTCTTTCCAAAATTTTTTATCTGTTACAAAGACCCACCAATCTCCCTTTGCTTTCTGAGGTTTTCTTGACTGCCAACCCCCTTTTTTCTGTCTTAGCCCTTCATTTCCTATTCTGATTCGCTACACACATAGCGAGGGCCTCTGTTCTGGCAGTCTTGGTGCCATAGGAAGTTTAAGAGGGTTCAACGCTGGGCGACCACTTTCGACATATCGTAGACACTCCAGTCATGGCCCGGAGGTGTAAAAGGAGGTCCCCTTCAGCCCGAGAAGACGGAGTGGCGCTGGCTGCCACCCCCACGCACAAGAAAAAATTACGTTGATATAAATACCCCAGAAAGTGGAGGGGGAAAATAGCCCCACCGGTAGCGTAGTGGTTATTGCACGAGACCGGTATTCTGGACATCGTGGGTTCGTATCCCACCTGCGGGCATTTTTTCTCCACTTTCTTTCTTTCCAAATTCTTTATCTGGTACAATGACCCACCAATTCTCCCCGTTGCTTTCCGAGGTTTTATTGACTGCCAACCCTTATTTCTGTATTATTTCAACAAGCCCCTCACTTCGTATTCTGATTCGCTATATATATAGACCGAATAAGTGTTGGCAGTAGAGAAAACCTCGGAAAGTAAAGGGGGGAACGTGGTAGGTTATAGAAACAGATGAAACATTTTTTGAGTCAGTTTCTTTCTGACTCAAAATATTCTTGATTTGTATATCTAAACCACATATTTGTGTTAAGAATTGCTTATGTTTATCATTTCAAAAGTGTAACTGACATGATAGACTGATATATATTTATATGTATATATATAAATATCTAGTATAAGTAAAGAGTCGGATACACAGCAACAACAATAACAAACAAGGTTTACTTAGGTAGCGGCAACGGGACTTGCCTTCATCAGAGTACAGTTACATGATTTTGCTGACAGCAAAATCACAGTACAGTTACGTTTTTTGCTGCCAGCAAAATCATGTAACTGTACTGTGATGAAGGCAAGTCCCGTTGCCGCTACGTAAGTAAACCTTGTTTGTTATTATTCTTGCTCTGTATCCGAATATTTACTTATACTATTTCTGCGCGCTTTGTGAGTTTTATCTTTCTCTAGATTTATATATTTTCATATACAAATATATATATATTAGACATAAAGCTGGCTGCTGAAGTCAATACAAACTTTCACAGTCATTTATGTATTGCTTTTCTTGCCCCATTTGCAGTGTGAAGTGCGGAGACCAAAGAAATCGTGCCCTAGAAAATGCCAGTGCCAGGCCTGCAACACAGGAATATATGGTTTCTGCGGCTATGTACGAAGTGGCCGTGAACTTTGAGAGAGTATTTGTGGCTGTTGGAAAGCATTAGAGGTTCTTCGTTATTACAAAGTAGAAGTAGAAAAATTAATGAATTAATAAAAAAGTAGTAGTTAAAATGGGTCTTGTGGATATATGGTAAAAATGACACCTAGCTCTTTGTGCTGGAAGTATATACCATCAAGTCGAACGTCACGAAGCCGCAATTGCACATATGCAGTACCAGAGTTATGGAACAAACGTTTTACAGTGAAATTTATGCGCATTGTGTGCTCGTTGCCAAACCCAGTTTTACCCTAAACTAGGGCGTCTTTTGTGTTTCTGCTGACGAGTAGAATTGAGGCGAATGGAAAATTGCACATTTCATGTTCAGGTAATGTTGCGGACTAGTAAGAAGCGAATAAACAGTTTTTCAACGTGCAACACACTAAATCATTTCTGTGCAGGCCCTTGCCACTGCATCAAATGCTGATGTACCATCACTTCGTAGTTTGGGCTTTTTCTAGAATGGCGACAAATGATCTCCTGACTCCCATGTGGGTTTCCACAATATCCTGTTTTACCCCGATGCCATAAATCCGCTAGGCCGCAGCGCCGTGGATTAGCGTTTGTTCATATGTTATTTTAAGAATCACAAGAATTTGCAGTGCGGTGTGTTTAGACTACATGCTGCTGTGACATTGCACTTTTACATCTCTTCTCATTGTAATTGGTGTGCGTGACCCAGAGGGTGTCGAAACAGAAAGGGTTTGCTCTCACAACAATGCTTAACATATCATGAGTGAGCAGGAGAAATGGATTGGCATAAACTCTTTTTGCTTTTTCGAATTCCGCGCAGGTTTGACGTGTCGAGTCTGTATACGATGTGTGGGCGAACGTTTCGCGGTCTAGAGAGAAGCATTCTAGCTTCGCCCCTCTCATCATCATTCACTTCATAGAGATGGCGGCATTTTTTTAGATGCAAAGCATCTCTTGCTGGGGGCTGTGTCCGTCGGCGTCCGTCCGCACCTCTCTCCCTCTCCCCACGCCAGCTATGCGGCAGCGCGCGGGCAGCTCCTCCTCTCCACATCTCCCCATTAGCAGTGGGATAGCGCGCGCTGCTCCTTCTCTCATCTCCGCGTACCGCTCCCTCATTTGCTGCTTGTCCGATGAACTGAATGGACGCCAACAATTCTCTCAGTGAACTGGCAAGCACACCTACGACCAGCGCCAGCGAGCTCACTCCAAGAACCGCGAGCACCTCTGAAGACAAGGCTGCGTAGAGGAGAGCTCGAGATGCAGAATGCAAACGTCGACGCCGAGCAGCGGATCCAGCTGGCGTTCGGCAACGCGACACCGCTTCGAAACGGCGACTTAGAGCAGCGGATGCCAAGCTTCGAGAAAGTGAAGCCGCTTCGAAACGCCAGCGTCGAGCAGCGGTTCCCACACTGCGAGAAAGCGAAGCCGCTTCGGCACGCCAACATCGCCAAGCGGATCCAGATGCCGCTCGTCCACGCATGCTTTGCATCACCACGTAGTTCCCTTCGGGGAGATGGTGTAATTTTTTCTTGCCTGCCTTTCAATAAAAATAAAGGTGCGTCTCACTGAAGCAAGATAGTTTCTTGAAAGTGCAGCGCCGGTATGTTTTTGTTTGTGAGTAGTTTTGAGCTTCTCTACTGCGTGGCACAAAATTACTTGAAGGAACAAGCGCTACAGAGGGCCTGAAGTTTCCCACGCAAAACACCTGAACCAGAGATTAAGCATGTACAGTCCTGACGTTCTGCAAACGGGTTTGTGCACATGCGCGGTTGTACTTTTTCCACACATACAGAGTTCAGATACGTATCCCTGCGTTCCGCGGTTCTCTTGTCTCAAGGGTTAGAAAACCACGCCACGTAGGTGCAAACTAGTACAGATGTTTCATTCATTCCGAATAAAACTTGTTCACACGACGAATATACCGCCAAACTTAGAAAACAAGAATTGGTTTAACTTTACCTCTCGTTGTCTTATGTGTTCTTTCTCCATTGGCCGAGGACTGAAACGCCCCAATTTTTTGTGTAGACATGAAGCCCTAGCGCACCACCCAACGAACGCTGAATTGCTATACGTCTTCAAAGGTTATATAAATGAATTGCCTTCCTTTTATTCTGTTTTTAATGATACATGCACATCCCAGTTCTTTTAAATCCTTAATTAGTTTCCATTAGGGTCTCACACAGAGGTGCAGAGGAAGCGTCTGAAGGTGGTGTCTCTCACATACGGGTAAAAAAATTTGTACCAAACTTTTACCACTGCGCAAGCTTCACCTTGTGCCATGCTACCGGTCATTTGCCAGAATTTTGAAAATTCCAGTGCCAAAATATGCAACTCTTCAGCACTTCTTTTTTACGGAATTAATATTAAGGTACAGATAGCTACAATCAAGGCTGAAAAACGCTCTGTACTGTGCATGTTTTATTCTTTTTTGCAAATACAAATAATACAGCGTTATTGTTATGGCGGAGGCGTTAGCAATTTTTCTCGTGGCAAGTCATAATATAAATCCACGCATACCCAAATCTGTGAATTCTACGGATTCTGAGTGTGGTGCGTGCATTTACATCGGCAAAGTCACCTAGAATCCACGTCATGAATCTTTTTTTCAATACGACAATGTTCGCATATCCATGGAATCTCAAACTGAGTGTGTATTGAGTGCTATGCGACTCTAGGGTCAATGGAATTAGACCGCAGATCAACTGGCCACGCCTGTAGAAGTTATTAAACAGCGGACATAAAACCGGTACCCTACAGCGACCTGAAGTGACACATGAGAAAAAACCTTCGTAAAACATGGCAAGCAGAATAAAGTAACTAAAAGAAACAACTAGATATTTTAAAAACCCCGGTTGGGACGATGCTTAACTGACTTACACAACAAACACAGGGACGTTACAGTAGCAAGCTCACGGAACGGCAACCCACATGTTATATTCTTCTGCCTTTTTTCGTGCCGCATTCCCGCTGTCTGATGGGCCTGGTGTTGATTGGCTTCGTTGCTGCCGCGGTAAGCTATGCCGGGGTGGCTGCGCTGCTTGCGTTCGAGCGGTGGCCAGGGATAACGCCGGTTCTCCTGGAGCATGACGGTCATCTTGACAAGCTACCGAACTTCCCACAATCATTCCTGCTTCACCTTCGCTACTGACAGATGGCCGATCGTAGTCGAACGCTCGTTGATCCGGTTCAAGAATACCTTCTTTGCGAAAGTTGACCTGAGACGACACTATCATTTGGCCCGCATTTACTCTGACCCGTGTACAAGGTCAGTCATTTAGCTACTGTTTTAACAATGTAACGCCCAGAAAATCCTGTGTACCTTCAACGAACGCGATCTTCTTTGCTGTTTAGTGTGTTTTGTAATGAAATATTCGTAGGAAACCTGTCATTTTTATTCGCAACTCTTCATCAAATGTTTGTTCCTCTTGTCACCAGATGTTGAGTTAAACCCGGGTCCTTCGAGAAATGCCAAACACGAACAAATATCAAGAATGTAAAAATTATTCAATATATTCCTACTGGACACGCTGAAACCTTAAACCTTAGCTAAGCTGAAAGCATACAATCAAAACAAAAAGAACTAAAAAAATGCGCCCCAATCAACACTGTGAAGGTTCTTGGAAAGCGAAGCTCTAAGCGACGCCCACAACGATTCCCCTTGAGATGTCACTTGAATTCACACACGGGGCTGAACGAAGAGTGAAACCAACGACCAGTGAAATATATTTTATGTCAACCTTCATTAATAAAAAAAATATTCTTTGCTAAGGATCTATTATTCTGCTAAGGGCCCATAAATCCAGATTGCATGATCCATGAATGGTGCTTGCTTGAGTTACATTTGTTAAACAAAAGCCTGGAAACGCTTTTCTTTATAAAAATAAAGGAAGAACAAATCTGGTATTAAACGATCTGACTTCTCCGTCTCTGCCTTACCCGACGTAAGGTATTATACGTTGGTGGGAGCTTCTTGTAATTTTTACCAACTCCTAAAGCGTGGTCAATGCATGGGCTGAGCGCACAGTGGTGCGCGAGGAGGCGTGACGCTCTCAAGTAGCATTCACCGAGAATGTAGGGGGAAATACGGCAGCTGTGCTCGGTGAGTAAACCGTTCGTTCAATTGATAAGAAGACGCGCTCTCGCTTCGTTCCTCTATTCGTTTTAATGGGTATTCCTGGTAGTATCAGTATTTTCTTTTCTGGCTCCGCGAGGCGTTTGTGTTGACGCCGACAGTCCCGACGAAATTCTAGGGTTGTGAGTGGCACCTAACGATTCAATTTTGGGCGGCGATGTTAATATGCCCGACTTCGATTGGAATGCACAAAACTCCACGACTAATACGTGTCAGCGTTATTGTATGTTTAAAGTATTCTTATCTGTTTGGCTTCAACCAGTGCGTTTCAGAACCTACCAGGCCAGCTGTAAAAGATGATTTAAGGTTATCTAACCACGAAAATAATATATCTAAACCATCTGTTGATCCTGGCGTAGGCTACCATAAAGCAGTTAAAGCGGTATGGTCGTTACGCTTTGCTTTAAATCAAATGAAACATCCCCGCAATGTTTTCATGTTTCACAAAAGAAACTGTGCACCTATCTCTGCAGAATTAAAATCATTCTGAGAAACACTTCTAATGTTGTCTAAATCCGTGGGTTTGAGAATTTTTTGGCATCTCTTCCGTGATAATGTAAAACACCTCCCTGAAACATGTGGATGGCAGCAGTAGTTAACCCAAAAAACAAATGAAAACATTGATGTAATGAAAAAATTCACGAAATCTTAAGGAAAGCCAGGCGATCCTTCCCATGTTTCTGCAAACATAGGTGTGAATATAATGAACCGGCATTGAAATACGCTATTTATAGGTGTAAAAGTGTGATAAAAAACGCAAAGAACGGTTTCTTTGCCGGCTGAGCATACTAATTACGCGAAAGCGGAAACAATTTGGAAATAAGTAAACAAAACCAGGAATTATGACATTTCTACGCAATTTTTATCACTGGATGGTGCTACTGTGCAAAGTAGTGGTGCATTAAGGGCAACATTCAATGCATTTTTCAGGTATGTTTGTAAAAAAATCCTTTACTGCTCTTTTACAGTCATATGTTAGGGATTTACCCTATTTTATTGACGACATTATTTTAGATATTCATGGTTTTGATCGCCTCTTACCTGGATGTGACACTTCGAGGTCATCTTGTCCATATATGCCATCGCCATTTGTTTTAAAGAATCGTGATGACTTTTTCATTTACAAAATGTTACTTGTGTCAGGCATTGTTTCCAAAGACGGAAAATGTGCAAATGTGACTCGATTTTTATAGTACCAGGTAGTGAAAATGTACAACATCCTAGGCCGTTTTTTTCTTCAATTTTAGTAAACTCTGAGGTTATATATAATGCAATACTCCAACAACTCAACTCCATTAACTATCTTACACTTCCGCAGCCTAGCCTTCGCTGCAAAGGGTCAGGTAATACTTTACTTATAGAATTTCAGCACAACTTATCACAGGATCCCGATATACTACACAAGTCGACGCAATATTTTTTGATTAAAAGAAAGCATTCCACTATGTACCTCAGAATAGTTTGGAAAATCAGCTTGCACCCTAAACATTAACCATGAAATTATATTATGTGTACAAATTTCAAAGATTCTTGTGGACAAGTGAAATAAACACTGTATTTTATCCATGTCCGATCTATACTTGATTATGCGTATGTGATGTCGGAGCCACACAAAAAATATCTTGTAAACATATTCCAAAAGCTGGAAAACCAGGTGGCGGGTTTTGTTACTACCAATTGTCACCCTTTTATATAGCATCCCGGTGACTAAAGCTACCAGAGCTGGGAATCACTACAGTCCAGACGTAGCAAACAAATATTAAACTTTTTCACTGCATTTACAACAATAAAACCGGTATCGCAACACAACAGTATCTCCTCGAGCAAAGCTACATATCACGGCGTCATGGTTATTGTCAAGAAGTGTTTGAGTGCTCCCAGAGAGCAGACATTTTCGCTAACACTTTTCTGCTACAGTACGTTATTGGAATTTGTTGCCACAGCAATTGGTTCACATACGAAACAAAAATATTTTGTTTCCCGTTCATGACCATTATGGCACCCATTTTTAAACGACGGGAATTAGCCCTCTAGATGGGATTGTAAACTTAGGTACGAATGTATTTTTCTCGTTTGTACTGTACACGTTGCACGCCCCCTCTACACAAATGCACACTTGTCAATGTAGGTATCGTGTCCATAATAAATAGTGGCACACCCACACTGCTCAGTGGTTCTCCGAAATGTTTGTACAGAATCCATGGAAAACATCTATCCGTAATCCACGCTGTAATTTATGCAAGGCACTTGACACAACAGGACACTGTAAATTCGTTCAACTTTACACACGACACCCGACATTTCCTTGCCTGGCGACACCACGATATCTTTGAGGCAATTTTCTGAGCGCTTGTCGGTGAATAAGTGTTTAGTGCAGATTTTTAATCATGCATAAAGAGAAACTGGCCCTCTGCAGCAGCGATATTTATTTCGTCTTATTGATTTTACACTTTCAATTCCTTATTATTTTTTTTTCGAACTTTTCATCTATACATGCGTGCGACTGGATGTAGTACTATTGGTGCAAAAAGAAAATGTGCAAACTTCATAACAGGCCGGTGGGACCAATGATATTTGTTTCCTAAAACCCATCTGCTTGCAAACTTCTAAAATGGTTGCAATTTTCTGAATCGTCTCTATGTCACTTTCAAACGACAAGCTTACAAGAAGCCTGCGTGAAAGCTCTGAAGGCGTCAATCTGGATAATGCGCCTTGGTTATGGCTTTTTGATGCGACGAATCCACAAAGGTGTTGCCGTGTACGGGTCTATATTACTGAGAAAAAGCAACCGGGGATCTCACCTAGAAACGTTGTAAGAGAAATACTTTTTTATAAACACCAAGTTGAAGGGACCTCTTTACAGCAAATACTTATGTTTATGAAGCAAACACGCAACAAAAACGTGATCATTTGCAAATTCTTCAAGCACAGAATAAACAATAATATGAACGCACTTTTTATATCGGTAGTTTCAAAAATTCGCATGATGAAAGAAGCAAGTGTGTAAAGCGGGCGCAAAAGTGAATTGTCAAAATATTAGAAAGTGTACGACATTATACCATTTGCATATACTCTTACGGTAATTGTTGTTGAAAGCCGGTTGCTATCTGGTTGCAATCCATCTATGAAGGTGTTCTTCGAACAGCTCCATTTTCGCTGTAAAGAAAGGGACATCCCTAGTAGCCCTCAGCAATCAAAGTGAGCAATATTTGCACATCATGAAGAATTGTTGCGTGTCCCTTCAAGCACGAACCAAGCAGCCTAGGATATGACGGTAAACAATGCAAAATGCGCATGAAGTGTGCGCAGCGAGAAGGTGTTTTCTAGGTTTCCGGGTATAAATCAAGGTATATAGAAATTGCAGAAAAAAATCGCAGTGCTTTAATAGAATAATTTAAACATACAAAAACAGATAAAAGTTTTGAAAGCTTAGGAAGGCTTGTCAGAAAACGCTTCAGAAGGCACCAAAACTTAGAAAAAGCTAACACAACACCTAACACATTGTAGGCGCTAGTGCTTGATTTTTTATGCCAAGACCTGCCCACATGTAATATAATATAAGTGGAACACTTTGTTTCATGACGTCAAACACAAAATGATCTGCTATATAAGTACTTCAGAAGACTTCCTAGATAAAGTGCGTCCCGTTCCAATAACTCCTTTTGTAAGTTTTATGCTAAATTTTTCAAGCCTTATATTTATTTCAAACAACTTGTGCAGGATGATCAGGCCTTGTTATTTCACGTTTTAGGTTGGTTAATAAAATATAGTATAATGTGGTACCTCGTGAGGTATTTGGAAGAGCAAACTGAGGAATGACTTAACGCAAGAAGTACAGAAATACAGCACAGGTGTAAAGTGGTAATTACAGATTTAAAAATCACGAATATATGTTCTCGTCATTATGGTTTTGAAATTGATATTTTACACACGTACAAAGGCTTTCTTTTTTTAGCATGTGTCTGTATGACTCTGTGCAATCAACGTAATGCATTGCCTCAAATATTGTGCAAGTTGCCGAGCCCTACTGAAAGCAGTTTTGCCATGTAAAATACCTTCAAGAAGCACTCATTTTTATGTAAAAAGATCAACATAAGTATTTAGGATTTCGGTAGGACATTTGTAAATGTACATGACGTGAAATGCACCCAGCACACGCAGGTTTATTAGAGTGGTAGTGATTTTTTCTAACCCAACTTTTAGAGTAAAGGCGCGGCAGCTAAAGATGACAAGCACATCTCCGTCAACGTGTGATCAAAAATGTCGTTCTCATTTGCTGAGGCTTCAGTATCTTGAATGCTTCATAGGTAGAGAGGCCCCGACGTTCGCGTCAAAGTAGTGTCTATTGCGTAACGGGCAGCTATATGGATTATTCCATGAGACGAAAGCCAAGTTGAGGACTGGGAGGAACTTCACTAATTAGAGCAAAAAGTCTTGTTTATTACTCCTAATCTCTCCCTTGTAGTCTTAATCTTCTAATGACGACTTCAAGTCTCTTAGTACAACCACGTCTCGAGCTTCTCAACTGGGATCCATCTTCACAACGTCCGCATACTTGTAGAGGCGCCGAAATCAGTCAGAGTCTCGACGATTAGTTTCCGGAGATCAACGTCACCTAGGCGATGAGCATACATAAACATGTTCTTGTATGTCCTAAATTTTTTTTTCGTATTAGAGCACAAGCTTTACAGCTAGCTCCTAGCTGTGTAAAGTTAGAACTGTCCCCCATTTAACACTGGGTCTCCAAAGAGGCCGTAAATGTTGACCGCTACAATATTTCTCTTGCAAATTAAGGCCACGTGAGATTGTGAGATCCCGCGGCTTGCCAATACACGCATGCAATTTACAGAATTAGGCAAAATGTTAAGCAACACCCTAAATAATTTCAGTACTGGTCCATTGTCAAACTCCTTGTGCATAAAACCAAAGGTGCAAATGCAGTGGCCACAGCACTCTGTGCAATAACAAGCTAATGATTATGCAAGACAAACTGCAGCTAAGAGGAAGTAACAGAGACGAACAAATGTGAAGCCCAAAGGCGACTTTTTGCTGTGAAATCTTGGGTATGTTTTCAACAGAAGCCTTAACAAAAATTATATATTGCAATATTCACAAATTTTATAGTTAAAAGAAATTTATGTAACAGTGTGTCAAAAAAAGACTAACATACTTACACAGTCAACCACATGACACTCCCTATTGGATGCGAAAACGAAACGGATCTTTACAAACACAAAGGAGGTGGGTTAGAGCAATAATAGGCAGTGCGCAGGATTTCGAGAAACACACTATGGCGTGGGAAACATTTCAAGTGGTGCTTGGCAGAAGTCTGCGGCCCAATTGAACTGCTGTATATAAAAAGCCTGACACCTGGGGCCCATTCTCCAAAAAAAAGGTATCGTTCTGAAACGAGGCGGTAGTGCCATAGAACTGCATGTGTTCTTGGATTGGAGCCGTCGCTTAGGGAGGCGGGGAAGTAAGAAAGCAGAGACTAAGGGCCAGGAAGAGAGCATATAGAGGGCGCAAACGATGTGCCCTTACCCCCGCCGCTTTGCGCCCTCCTAGCAGCGCCACTCCTGGCACTCTTTGTGTGCATTTTCGCCATTTAGCGTTCCTCAAAAAACTGCCCCAACCAAAGAACTCATTCAGTTCTGTGACGCTATTACGTCATTTCAAAACGACGGCTTCCGTTTTTTAGAATTGATCCCCTGGTTACAATTTACGAGGTGTCCAGGAGCTATGATAAAGTATCCCATCAATTAAATAAATATAGAGACAGCGTACATGAAGTGGCAGGTTGCAAAAGATTATATAGCGTAGTAACTAATAATGAATAGGGTCAAGAATTACCTCAGTATTCTAATTTCAAATGGTTTAATGGCTCAAATGCCAAGGAAAGGTCCAAATTTTAACCCTTTTCTGCCAATTTTAAACTCTTTATTGCAAAAGAAAGCCGTTCTTCAGCGTTTATTGGCTGCGTGAAGAGAGCGACGCAAAGCCACGCACGATAGTCCAACGCGCAGCGTTCAAAACTCATGAGCGTGCCCCTCGCCGTCCCCGTGCGTGCAACGCGCCACTTCGTTCTCGGCGTCTCTACAATCATCCTCATTGTGCATGTTGGCGGCAGATTAGAAATCCGCAACCTCTTCCGGTCAAAGGCAGTCACAAAGCAATCACAACATTTGCACAGTTAAGCACATTCTCTAACGCATACTAGCTGCACTTGCCCGGTCCTAGTGTTACCGTTCTTTTCTATTACACTTTACCGATTGTCCAAGTTTTAAAGCGTTGCAAACATATTGCTACTCCGTCCCTCGGTAACGATGAAACGAGAGTTGTCGCAGGTTGCAGCTTAACACACGGGCAGGTTTTGTAGCGTCGGAGGATCTTCGCACACTGTCGGTGTCTGAACTACCCGGGCAGCCTTGCGTCTTTCAGCAAGAGTATTGCGTACTCCACGATGAGGAAGTCGCTTACAAGCGCTGTAATTAGGTTGGTACAACGCCAATCTTCCCGCAGTTGTACAGCGCGTCTGTCTTCTATCGGGTTCACGCTGAGATTCAGTCACTGTTTAAGGTTGTTCTTCTACGAAGAGACTCTGAAAGCATGTATGGATGCAGTGCAAACATCACGAACATCGAATGGCTCTTGACACCTGTCGGAGAACCTCACGGTGCGGCATTAGTAGGCATCATCTGAGCCACACGTTCCCTTTGCCATTTTTTCCCGGGTGGTCAGGCTCTGGAATTGCCTCACAGCCTTATCGTACGGTCTTATGCCTTCTTCGTTTGAAAAGTTGGTGGAATGTTCGGTGAGGTCTCGAAAGGTCAATCTTGCGATTATTGGGCCATGGACACCAGTTGAAACTTGTTTGAGAGTTCTACTTTATGGCGCCCTTTTTCCAACCGAATTGATACATCTTCACCAGGATGCGAATCTGGAGAGTTCTTTAGCCCAGCAGTTATAATTCCCGAGACCGCCGAAAAGAGGAAGAGAGGTGTTCATTCTCATGCGTGTCCGTGCGGAAAACAGCGACCAGACTCGCGCCTTTGCTTTTACTGCTCTCTTTTATTGATAACAGTCCTTGTTAGGTCCATCCCAGGCTTGTTCTGACGGCGACCAAAGCAGGATTCGTTTCTTCCCACTGTACTTGGCTCGTCTTTGGAATGAGCTTCCAGATCTGGTCTGACCCGTAGAGAAGGATTACTCCTTGCTTGAACTCCATACCTGAGGGAAAACAATGGTGTCAGCCAGAAGCTTCCCCTCGGAGACTAGGCGTTGCAGAAGCGTGTTGCCCTTCCCGGGGCTTCAGCCACGTCTTCGCAAATGAAAGGCACGACGATGGCTTCAACCTCAGCATACGTGCTGTCATATTGACTGCGAAGGGTCCTCTGACGACTTTAATCTCCTCAGGACCTGGAGATCGACTGAAAGGACTGATGGCCAGATCGACTTCGCCAATTGCAGCTAACTTGAGCTTAGAGGCGACGTCTTGTCGTTTAAAAATCCGCTGGCGGCCGTTATCAAAAACTCCACGGACGTAACAGAAATTCGACGAAGCCATAATCCACGCCTGGAACGTCTGTAGTAAGACGTCGCTGGAGAGTCGCGGAATGGCTGATTTGCGTGTGTTAACCTGTATCACTGCATGCGGCGTTTCTGCAGCCGATTCACCTGGTGGTCGGGCTGGGTCAGCGGTGCACATCGTGGTAGCTTGTCGTCGCTTACGATCCCAACACCGGACCTTTTTTCGGCAACTCCGTACGAGATGTCCCTGGGCCGTACATCTGAAGCATCAGCCTTCAATTGCTAGGTGATTTGTCTTGTCGACCAAATGGATATCGCTCGGACATTATTTCGTTGTGTGATCCTTGGTGGAACAGAACAAGCAAGACAAAGTCCGCGCCTTGTTGTGCAGGACAGCAGCGTTCGGAATAGGCTGCTGCTTCTTGGGCCCTCGGTCAGCCCTCTCACTTTGTTGAGGCTTGGTAATCTGGAAGCGTCTTTCCCTGCCCTCAAATTCCACTCGCAGAAAAGACAGTAGATGTTCTACGTCCTGGGCTGAAGAACTCTGACTGCTCGTGGAAGCGGTGCTGGCAGCAAGGCTCTGCAGTTTAAAGTATTCTACAATGAAGTCACCAGGTATCACCCTAAAAAGCACTCCATTCAGGATAGCCGCGTAAGAAGTTCCAACGCTCAAGCTTTCCAGTCCTCGCCGGTTCATTTGCACATTTGCACGTGGTCGTACAGCTTCCTCAAAGCGGGCAAGTTGCTGGCTGAGTCGACAGGGCGGAGCCTCCGCAGATTTCCAAAATGCTTCTGCTCTATCACTTTGCAATTTCTAAAACGATTCTTCAGCGTAGCAAGAGCATCTTGATAGCCCGATTCTGTCACTTCAAGGCCAGCAACGGCTTCAGCAGCATCTGCATCAAGAAGCGAACGCAAGTATTAAAAGCGGTTAATATTGGACAGCCGGGGTTTACCGTAAATGGCATGTCGACCCATGTCACAAAAAGGTTGCAATCGCGTTCTCGCTCTGTCGAAGCGCAACAGTTCTAGCTTCGGGAGGCGTGCTCCAAACACCCGAGTAGATGGCATGGGCTGTTCGGCAGATGTCGCAGCCCACCGGTCTCCGCTGGCGTCTTTCAATTGAGGAGCAGTCTAGAGCGTCGAAAATGACCTCAACACCTCCATGTGATGCTCTAATAAAGCCAATGCGCTGGTCGCCGCGTCGTCATACTCCCTCACCGAAGCGTAGTCTTCCGCTGCCTGTTCATTGGTCAGGTGGGCTTCAAGCTCGGCGTGAAGTGCGGCCCAAGTTGCATTGTTCGCTTGAAGACGCCAGTGAAAGGCACGAAGGCTGGAATGGTCCAACTGCTGAGACAGTAGCAGCTGGTCCACCTCGCTGATGACCTTATCTTCGTTTTCATAGCCCGCCGTGACGCGCGCTTGTTCTTGGTCCTCTCCATTCCGGTTGTAGGTGACAAGAGCAGGCGCGGAGCCACAATAGTAGCCGACCGCGAAATACAGTCAATGCGAAAAATGTCCTTGCTGCATCCGCGGCCAATATATTCGTGTTTACATTATCTTCCCACGATATGGATCAGCACTGATAACTGCCCACGATATTTAAACTCATTTAGTAGTTCTAGCATTAACCCCTTCAAAATTGTTTTGTTTGGCGGTAAGCATGCATGCATGCTGGTACGTATTAGGCGTTAGTATATGCACGGCAGTGTAAGACAGCGTCATTATGCAATTTCATACTACCCAAATATTCCCTGCTGCGTGGCCGTCTCTTTAAGACAGCGTAATTTGGAAATCGGGAAGGAACCGTGTTTTCGGTGTTTATATACACATTCTTATTTCCCAATTAAATTTGTAGCCACCTCTTCGCTAGGGAGTGTGAAAGAACGGAAGACTTTTATCAATGATCTCTCATTGTTATCAATGCCTTCAGGGAGGAGAAAGTGTCAATATTGTCAATATTGCAAAGGCAATAAAAAAGTTTAGTGCATCTAACAGGTTGTTTTTTCTAATTGATTGCAAACAAACCACGCAATATGAAAGTGGGCGATTTCTTTGTTTTTAGAACATAGTGGTACTTCTTGTTTTCAGAGCATAAAAACTCGTAATAACCTGAGAGTACGCTAAAAGGAAAAAAAAATTGCGGTATTGTGTATTTTGAGCAGGTGCGCCGATGTAATCGCGTGGTTATGGTACTATTTTTTGAAACAGTGGAAAACATTTTTTTGCGATAGAAACTAAAACGTCTAATGTATACTTTATAAAGCAAATAGGTTTGACTCTGTAGTTATTTAAAACGGCTAAAAAAAAAGGAACGGTCCCACACGCAAAGAACAGACCGCAAAAGCAGAAAATGATACAGAAATGAACGGGGAACATTGAAGGTAGAACTTATCAAAGCGTATTTAGGTTTATGTTTTCAAGTATTGTGTGAAAAATGTTTTGAATAAACAAAAGCGAAAAACAGAGTGCATGTAGCCAAGCTTGCGGTAATCATTGTGGGGTAAGTACAGTTTATGCGCCGGTGTAAAATATTGCTACTGGCATAAATATTGACATTTTTTGTGACCTAGTGTTAAGACAGCTTGAGTGAATATATATACAGCGAGTAAGATTACAGGAGTGGCGACACTGATAAAGGTGTTTTGCATGTTTTATGTTGAGCCATTCGAACGGTGGATGCGCAGATATAAAAGTATTTCAACGGCAATTTTTTTATGCCGGCATTTGTTTGTGTAACGTATTTGGCAAACACGTCTTTCTGTAGTGCATAAAGCCACGTTCGGACAAAAAGCAATCTGAAAAATTGGGAATGTGTCCAAGAATTGCGGTAAGAAAGGTTTGGTACTTCTTATGTTACGCCAGCATGAAGGCAAATTTTTGAAGAGGCATGCTATGCGGTAACATAGAGTTAAACGTTCTTGTTAGTTTTTAAAAGTATTTCTTGAGTTAAAAAAAGGAAAAGCCGCGAGAACAATTGTCAATAAAATTTATTTTGAAGCACCAATTTTCCTGGCAACTATAATAAAGGTCCGGCTGTAGCAAACATTGCATCCAAGCTTTTGCATCCAAGTTGGTGTGGCAACGTAAAGGCTGGATCATTGTTTGTAGGAAACAAACTTTATAGTCAGCTTCAGTTGGTCGGTCTTGCATGTAGGTCCTTTTTCTTACCCATTGTTCATAAGCGTTCAGAGAAACCGTTTTTTGGTGCGAATGTTTTGCCCCGCCGAGTTACTTGTTTTGTTCTCGATATAACGTTTTTTTTCCCGACCTAACTTGGAGTGTTTATCCGCTCGCACTACATGCTGAAGGCTCAATCTTACATTCTTCTTTGACAGTGAACCTTGCTTTCAACACTTTTGCTTTTGTTCTTAGAGTGTTCGGATTGAATGCCGAATTTCTTCAAAAGCTTTGTTCAACAAAGCCTTGCTGTATTCTTAAAATACGCCAAGTAAAAAAGCCGAGCCGTTA
The DNA here is from genome assembly GCA_013339765.2 of Haemaphysalis longicornis. Lineage (NCBI taxonomy): Eukaryota > Metazoa > Arthropoda > Arachnida > Ixodida > Ixodidae > Haemaphysalis > Haemaphysalis longicornis. Next base: position 159,296,070 of record CM023453.1, on the reverse strand, counting down.
TGTGCTTTCCTAAATACTTTTTTTTTTGGAACACACAACTAACGACATGTTAATTTTTCTACTCACACAATTATTCACCTCTATATGAGCAGAGCAATTTATGGCTGGTTCCTGCGAACGTTTCAAAAAGTCTATTACCACTTTGTTGCCGACAACTCAAAGTTTAAATAACACCTACCAAACACTTCATACCCATTTTATCTCTTCTCCCTTCTCCTGACGGTCACACTTTTTTGAAGAAGAACAGCGTCATTTTGCGGCCCCCTTTTTGTCCTGAAAACCTGGCTTCTCGAAATTATTTGACAAATTTTCATTCCCTGACAAACTTCAAAACATTCCCTGGCTTCCTCACAGCCCTCCACGGGTGTATTGTATTGCAGTAACCTTGCAATAATATGCTTATGTATGTGCTGTGTTTTACCGCCCGTCCGCTCACGGATGTGTTATCTATGTGGAGCAAAGCGTGGGTGCCATCCTTTTTATGCCTCTCTGGGTTATTTCATTTGAAACGAAGAATATCTTACCCTGTCCTTAGTGGGACTAGAATATTCTTCTGTGATCTCCAGTGTTCCTGGTGTAATCGGACGATTCTAGTTAACGATCTCGCCGAGCAATGCCACGGCATTCGATTCGCCGACACTCGCGTGCGCGTGTAACTCTAGGGCTGGTCCTTCGCCGACTCTGTAATATTTAATTGCAGTGGAGCCCAAGTTTGTTGCAACATACTTTCTTCTGGTTGACGACAGCCACGCGTCGTTCCCTACGTGACATCTGGTACGGGTGCGGGTACATGCCCCCTAAGCCCTCGCCAAGAGGAAAAGCAAGCCTAACGAGAGTCAACCACCACAGTAACGTCTTCAGCGGAGTTTGGAGGGCTTCCTGATAAAGGGAAAAACAAAGATGTCGTGTAAATCACAAGGATCTATGCAAGCACCTGGACCAGAGCTACCAATGCTACCTTCCTTCTTCAGCAACGCCGAGAGCCCCCATCATTTCCATGGGTGACCTTCGGGGGATCACCGAATACTGGTTTAAAGAAGTCGAACGACTCAGGCTGTTTTAAACCGATGAGACGAGGTCGGAGATAGTCAGGCAAGTATTATTCTACCTTGAAGATTCAGCACTGATCTGGTTCCAAAACCGTGACAGGTCCCTAGAGTCTTGGAAACGAATTAAGAATTGCAACTTGTGACGACGTTCACCACGGTTGTACGAAGAGAGCGGCCCGAAGCCTCCTGCAGACACGGAGACGGCACCCTTACGACAGCATTGGCTTGTCGTCGAAGAGCTGAAAACGCTTTTCAGGTGTGCGGACAATTGCAAAGCGGGATAAAAAGAAGTTACGCTTGCTGATAGCACCTTATGAAGAAGGAAATGTTTTTTATGGAACTTGTACACAATCCACCCAAAACCGTAGCGAATTCCTGGCCGAAGCCAGCACCAATTGAGAAGGCCCCCGAAATGCCTGCTAAAACACTGATCGCAAACTTTGCTGGCGCCGCCAAACATGCGGATGACAGCGTGCAAACCCGTATGTCAGGCGTGCTAACAGCATCCAGATACCGGCAGATAGCATGCGCGAGGCAACCCGCACAGTATGTAGGGAAGAGCTGCGGTAATGAGGGAATAAAAGCAGAAAGCGCTGGCAACTCCGGCGACGCCAGAAGCACCCCGCGAGCTACAAGCATGGCATACACCGCTGCTCTTCGCCGACCTCGCACACCTGCACCATATCGTCACGAGGCCCCCGTACCCTCCTCCACTGTCGCCGGCCAGACCACCTGTGGTGCAAACACCCCCGCACCCATGGAAGACCGATGTGCGACGAAAGTCCACTAATCGTCCGCTGTGGTACCAACGCCTGAGAGGCCACCCACATCAATCGTCGGTGCCCCTACAAGAGGGCTCGGTTTGCGAGTGTTCTTTTCGATATACCACGCTCCATTCCCGGCAACGCCCTACTGAGGTCGACGAATACCTGCCCAGCCAACCGAGTTCGAGTGCTAATCAACCGTAGCTGTCGCCCTACCAAAACCGATCGCCCAAGCCCTAGAAGCAACTCAGATTTCACGCGTGGGAGGTACCCCAGACCACGTAGGGGAAACTAAAAGCGCAACTTCTGGCGGTTAAGTTTGCACAGCGGCGGAAAAAAGAAAACCTTCTAACAACGCAGCCACTCGCCGAAGACCATAACTCACGACATGCCCTCAGCCCGACTCCCACTGACGGGACTGCCGAACACGATGACAAAAACACAGCGGGCCGCGTACCTGAGATAAGCCAGGCTGCCGCTGAGAATACGACGACAATGACGACGCATACTGGCCAGCCGTTAACACGCACAACATGAGGTATGGTGCCCCGAAAACTCGGAACTCGAAGAATGCGGTGCGCCACGTCCACTTGTCCATCGACGGCTTTGATGTAGTTGCCCTCATATTCTCGGGACCCGAGTACTCAGTGATGACAGCCGACTAGTGAGCGATGAGTGGATCATTTGTGCATACGCTGCAGAAAGTTAAGGCCAGGTGCGGTGGTCGGCTCATACCCACAGCAGTAAAGCAGCTCGTAACGCATAAGTGAACCCGAACATCACGTGTTACCATAGATGTCACGACGTACCCCCCGTTCGTCATTTTGCCTAACTGGTCCCACGACGTAATCGGAATGAACTTTTTTGGCGGACCATGTGGAATACCTGATCTGCCGATCAAGTCGCTAACGTTTTCTTACTATTACTCCATGACCCTGGAACGGAACTACGAACACCGTGCGCGCTGTAAAGATAGCTGATGATCATGTCACCGTGTACATCCGCGCAAGCTTGATATGACAATGTTGCGTCTACTGTGAGGATGTTGCTCCTAACATCTACGCTATCGTCGAGAATAAACTTTGCTTCTGGACAGTGGCGTCTCCATCGCAAGAGGCATTACGTGCTGTAAGGAGCGTATGTCCCACGTTTTGATCACTAATATAATACAGCGGTAGCACCACCTAAACAAAGGCGCTGCAATTGTATTCCTCGAAGGAACGCAAGAAGCAAGTGACTTGACAGCAGTCGTTGATTTTGAACGCTCGCTTGAAGAATCATTCAAGCTTCCGCGTCTTGTTAACGTAAATCAGGAGCAACCTCAAGGAAAACGGAACAAACGGAGCCTTTGTAACTGCGCTATACAATGGTTTATTTGAACTCTAAATTTCGTCAGATACCTTGAGCCAAGCACCGAAATATAAGCGAACATATAGCCCCACCTACCCAACCAGTCACCGTACCGCGTGTCTATACATGAGCGGGAACGCCATCCGGACACAAGGGGAAGACATGTTCAGTGACGACATTATTGACCAATTGAACAATCCATTGGTCTGCGTCGGTCGTACTTGTGAAGAAAACATATGGGACCTTAATGATCTTGCGTTGGCTTGCTGCGACGGAACAAACTCACCAAAAGGGACGCGCACCTACTGCACGAATCGACGACGCTCTCGACCACATCGGCTATAGCGAAACATCGGCAGAAACTAAGCACTGGTCATCAATGGGTCTAAAGACAGGTGACTGACAACTTGAAGTTAACGAAAGAGACGGAGGGAAGTCCTGCATTCGCAACCTCGACGGCATTTACGAATTCAAGGTGAAACCTTTTGGGCTGTGCACGCACCGGCAACGTTTCAATGAGGCATGGATGCTTACTCGATGGCCTTAATGGCAGTATACCTTAAAGACGTTGTGCTACTCGGCCAAACTTTCGGCCAACGCCTTGAAGGTCGCGACCAAGTCAACCGCGTTCTTCGGAGTCGTGACGGATAGCGACCTACCCGCCCAGCCGCGTGCCGACTCCGAGCTACGCGTCATGATCGACTATCTTTAACGACGCAACCTAGGAGTGCATAGGGCCTTCAAACGCAATAGCTAGCATTCAACTAGAAAAACTTCGTCCTCGTGAAAAAAACTTTCATACCCGGAACGAGAAAAAATTCTCTTCGTGTCACCCACACAGTCCCTCATGGCGAAATTCGGAGGCCTACTCACGGCGACCCATCTTCACGAAATGTCGGCACAGCTCGCACTTCTGGAAAAATCAAGAAGTACCACTGTCCGCCTTACATCCCGGCGTCGCCCTCTAGGTCCGGCGCTGCCGTGACTGCCCGCCCACGAACCACGCGGCCGACGAGACCCGCCGGGCTTCTGCAGCTAATAGCAGTCCCCATCGGGACTTTTAACAGATTAGAATGGTTGGTTATTCACAGTCCCCTACCTCACCATCGCACAATCAGTGCATTGTCATAGCAACAGACTACACGACGCGCTACGCAGACACCCGCCGCTTTTCCGGGAGGCGCTGTTTAAGAGTCGCGAAAATTCTTCATAACACATGTGCTACGACATGGAGGTATTGCCGACCTAATCACGGTCTGCGGAATGAAATTAAGTGCGAAGCATAAAAAAGGCGTCCTATGTTTAAGCAACATAAATCACCCGAAGAAGACGGCTTATCAGTGTAACACAAATGGACTAATCGAATGCATAAGCAGAAGAGTTGCCGATATTCTGTCTATGTATGTCGACGTTGTGCATAAAACATGGGACAAAATACTGCCTCATGTCACGTTCGCTTACAAACACAGCTGTCGACGAAAAATACGCGGATCAATCAAGTTGAGCTTGTATACCGGTCGACAGCCAACGACGATGCTCGACGCCATGCCGCCACACAAAAAGGACAACGACCGCAACTCGGGCGTCCAAAAATATCCTGCACCGTGTTGAGGAGGCCCGCCATGTTGCTCGCGTACGTACTGCGGACCAGCAAGTGGCGGATTCCGGTTGCTACAACCTCTTACATTGAGACGCAGAGTTTCACCCGGGTGACGTTGTGTGAGTTTGAACCTCAAAAACCACGTGGAGTAGGGACAAGCTTCTGCGATTTGAACTCTACCATATCCTAGAACACGTTGGCCACACTGACCAACGCGATAATCTCGATGGTGATTCGTCTGCATCCCTACGACACACGCAACCCGAGGTCACCCCTCAGCCTCGCCTCAAGCTTTACTACGCAAGGCGACGGACTTGGTGTTTGCTAGGACTGTTGTTTTATTGTAGCATCTGGCAAAGCACTCTCAGGGGGTGGGGTAACGCCACGAACCTTCATTGGTTTGATTATGTAAGTGTTCTGTTTTAACCGCACGGCCGCCCGTGGCTGCATTATCTGTGTCTAGTGAACCATGCGTTCTATTTTTTCTTTGGTAGGCCACACGGGTTATCGCATTTGATACAGAGAATGTTTTCGCCTGTCTTTACTGGACTAGATGACTCTTCTGCGATTTCCAGTTTTTCGTTTTTAATTCGACGGTTCGAGAAACTATCACGCCGAAAATTGAATGCTCGCCATGCAGACGCCACCGCATTCCCATTAGCCTGACACATGACTGCGCCGGTCACTTTGTTGACGGCTGCTTCGCCGCCTCTGTATTTTTTTAGTTGTTTTAAGCGCAATACGTTTGCTTCAATAAACCTCTACTTTACTTTAAGACAGCTGCGTCTTGCTTCGTTAAGTGATAGTATATTCAGAGTACTGTAAATACTACTTTCAATTGTCTTGGGCATTTTTTTATCCTTGAAAACGTATGCATTCTTAAGATTGGTAAGCGATCTCGAACGTAGAGATTCGAATTACAGTGATTGAATTGGCGGCCATGTCAATACGGGCTCACAGAAAAATCTGAACCGAGGTCGCTAATGGACAAATATTGGACAGGGACATGTACCCAAAACGCCGTTTACGAGTCCTTACACAGTAATTGCGTCTCCGCATTTTATTTATGCGCAAGGTTTTTGCCCTCGACTGCATTTTTTCTCAATGTGAAGCCGATTGGTACCTCGAACAGATTTTTTGCGTATATAAAAGCGTTGGTGTAATGCACATTGTTCTAAACAACGCGTTGAACGGGACACTTGTACTCTATTATTAGAAGCTGGCGCCTCTGCGATAAATAGAGTATATATAAGCGACTTTACTTTAGTGTGAAATTTTATGTGCACGCTGTTCAGCCATTTACTTGTATGTCATTCATGAGAGTTGTAAACTTGGCAAGTTGTTTAGTATACTAACAGATTTTGAACTGATCAGTTGCGGGAAACACCATGGCACATTACCTGAACGTATGGTAACAAGGTGGCTTAAAATTTACAAATCGTATATGTGCAGGCTTGATGCATCATGACATAAACATACCACTTTTAGAGACAGGAGTGACAAGAGTAAGCGCTGTTGTAAACAAAGAGTTTACATCACAGTGGCGGAATATATATCCTAAAAAACACAACGAGCAAAGATAAATATAGGGAGATTAAACAGGCACTCATATCTATACATAGACACATGCACGAACATGGCGCAGTATATGCCATGCTTACATGATAATACCTTAACCTTTGAATTATGTGGGCATAGAAGAACTGTCTTGCGAGGTGTTCTTGCTACTTTCGAAGTGCACATATCCGTTTAAATCTGTGCGTGCACTCGCACCCGGCAGAATGTAGGACGATATTTCCGGCTATTTCTTTCTTCATTGTGCTTGCATGTTCCCGAAGCCTGTCCTTCGAACGGAGTACTGTGTGCTTGGTACACAATTTCAAAATTTCCTCACGACACCAAATTGTCATAAACAAGCCCAGATTTGCATTCACGGATGCGGTGTTCTTGCTTCGAATACATCAAAGCAATTCGTTCCGCCTTAAGGCGTCTGTCCATTGTGCATAATTGGTTGGGTACTTTAAACACAACGAGGGTTCCGGCTCTGGGCGCAAGTGTTTTCAGCCAGTGAGAAACACTGTGAACACACGCGATGAGCGCTGGCTTACTTCTTCCATCCGTTCAAGTTGCTTCACCTAATCGCGGCTGTTTAATTCCTTCAACATTGCATCTTACAACCTGCAAAGCATGGGCGTGGGCAATGCTGCCCTTGTGAGTATGTTCCGGCGGCGAAAGAGCTATCTACTATTTCAAGGGGAAAGACAAATAGAGAGTGTTCCTAAGCTCCAAGATCCTCTTTTGAATGGAATAAATATATGCTGCGTACGTGAACCGAATGTAGCGTCAGCGATATCTCATGAAAACCGAGGTCCTTGTTCGACGTATTTCCGGTCACGAGCGCAGAGCCTACAAGGCATAATGTGAACATGCGCAGATTGCATCGAAGTTTTTTCTGGATACTGGCAGGGGTGGATTGGTCAAAGCCTGTCCGGAAATCGTCCGCGTAGTGATAGGCGCGAACAACAGGATTTTCGGTGGCATCCGCTCCAAGTTCTCTATCGTAGCCGGCGGACCCCACGTCGCTCAGCATCAAAGCGAAGAGCAAGCGCCAATGCACACTCTTTGGTTGGAGACGTAGTCTCCTCCTTGAAACCCGTCACGGATATTTGAAGGTAGAATTTACGTGCTCCAACAATGTTTTTATGAATGTCCCCGTAGCGTTCTTTAACCGAATATTTTAGTAGCTCTCAATATCTGTTCTAACTCTTCTAAGAGGGCTGCAGGTTTAACAAAATAAAGGTTCTTCACATCTCCTTAAAAAACGCTTTTATTTGTAGAAGAATGCAGTTGCAGAAAAGGTCACAATTCTGTCGGTTTCCAAAAGAGGAAGGGCTGTGCGAAAGGAATAAGGCTAAAAAATGGCAGCATCTCCCCTCCACTGATGATGGCGAGGGTGCGAAGGACGGGGACTTGACATGACATGCAAGTTCCACCCCGAGGGACATCCAATTTGCGCCCCGACCGCCATTCGTTTTGAGCCTTAATTTGCACCTTGATGTTCCATAAATGAAACTGCAACTCACGGCTCAAATCGAATTTCGCTTGATTTTCGCTTGATAGTGGTGTGCGCATGGATAGACGCGGACGGACATTCGGAGGTCCTAAGGTATCCGCACCGCTACAGGCGACGGAGTAAGCCGTTTGACTCTCGGGTACTAACTCCCGGCCGTAGCCCAATGGGTAAGACGACTGACACTAACTCTGTCTGGTCTACCAGACAGAGGCTCGAATTCTGCCGGTGCCTGTGGGATTTTTTGCGATTGTAAATACTATGAGAACGGACAGGAACGAACCATGTGCTGTCATAAGGTACTCCGCACCTAATAGGGCTGCAAGAACCGTCCTATATGTCGCTGTAAGGTTTCCGGCTCGGTGATTCTCAGACAACACGATGCTTTCCTGGTGAGGCATGACCGGAAAAACTGTTTCAGGCCTTTTCTGTGGGACTCCTCAGCACAGTCCTAAGCACTGTCGTAGCCGCATCGTCAGATATCAATACGACTTCTTTTCTAAACTTCTCATTTGGTTTTCCTGGTGGGCCGAAGTGCTGCTGGCAGTGCTGGAATTGCACTTTCAATGTAATCCTTTGCGGGACCATACTACAGCCCCAGTACTGTCACTTTTTCTGTCACGTTGAAGGATTATTAGGTTTTGCTTTCCCCAAAAGGAAAAACCCTGCTCTGCTTGACCTGTAGCTGGTAGCATTGCAGCTAAAAGAGGAAGTTGGAGGGAAGTACACCATAGAGAAAAATGGGGCAAGTTAGGACGTCATGCACGACTTGAGATCTAGAGCCTAAATTTTTCATGGTCGTTTTTAGAACTCAGCAGTGTTAGAGGCTGAAAATACCCAGTGTTTCGCGTAAAGCCCACCAACTTGAGTTTTACAATTTGGTATCTACCCAGGAACTCTCACAGAGTAGTAGCGCTTCGAACCCTTCTTGGTTTTCAGGGGTGGGTGTTGAATATTTTCGGTGTCCAGCATACAGAGTAAAATATCGCCTTTTTAAACACAATTTTCTGAGCGCTAGGAAAAAATGAGCGCTAGGAAACAAGTTGCGCTTTTGGTGCCCTAAGATAGTTTTTCTAGGTAGTGTGCTACGTACTCGATGGAACAGGTGTGCGGTATATATATAGGCTATATATAGGGAAGATATCATTTCTGCAAAGTAGAAATATAAAATCGCGCCAATTCAAGACGCTGAAAGTTGGCCTCGGGTAGTCTTGTGCGAGTTTTCGAAAACTCTGCGCCTGGAGTTGCCTTTGTAGCCTAAAAAAGGTTGTACACAGCATATTATCGCCATAAAAACTTCATGGAACGCTCAGGGATATGTGCCATGCCAGCCAACGCGTACCTTCGCAGTTAAGAACAGCCTACCGACCAACAATATCGGCAGACTGAGATCTCCGAACTGCATCCCAGATATTATTGCCTCCCGACCACTCAGCCTTGGCTTGTTCTGCGCCTCAAATGTTGCTGATAAAAGACAGGATGGACAATAATAATCACATTATAACTCATAGCCGCTGTTACCCCACGGTCCTGCTTGCGAACTCAATCTTTTGTCTGAAGAGGATGGTATTACGTGGTTATTGAAGCATGACGAGGAACTGCCAAACTAGGACGCCTTCATGGGAAATATCTGCAAGCTGTTGCGAAAGCGCGCTGTGGGCTAACGTGGCGTGACACACTGGCTGTCTTGTCACGGGCATACCTCAGATAAATGATACGTAGAGTACACTTCGCACGTCTAATCCTTGTTCAGAAAGCTGGTACTCCAGTTGCTCAAGCAAACAAGGTGGGCACGCCCTGAAGGCAATAGGGGACGGCGTTTTCCGTTTAATATTGTTTGAGGAGTTCCCAACCAGAAACGTTACACTGAAAGAGTGCCGCTGATTTCTGCAGGCAAAGGTTGTAACGTTGTCACAAATTTTGATCAGCTTTCAAACACCCCTGCTATGTCGTCGTGCTCGAAACACCGACCGCAAGTGACAAAATGAGCGAAGCTCCGACTGGAAGTCTGACATGTACAATTAAATAAAAATTGAAGCTGTGGCAATGACTCGTACATCCTGAAAACAGTCTGCTGTTATCCCTGCTATCCAGTCATTTCCGCGTGTAGAGCCATCAAGCCCCTCTTTCAGCCTGTTTGGCCTATTCGCCTCCAAGGCATCTAGCACCCTTGTGTTTACTCCAGCTTTGCAGGTCACTTGAAATATTAGCCAGCGATTTGCTGAGCTGCAGTATTTCTGAATTCAGAATATCCAACCACAAGCCCGTTTGTCTCTAATGCGGCGAGTTTGGCATATTGTAGGCTACTGCCAGAGGTATAAGATTTGTGATTCCGGCAAGGACATCGCAGCTACCGGCCGTCTGATAAAGCCTTGCGTCACAAAAAATGTGCACCCTCTCTCCAAGCACTAGATGGCGACGCTCTGTTCTACGAATGCAGCTGATCTCCGCCACTAATATTAAGGAATTCCACTTCAGGCCCTGCCCACGACTGGCCATTCCCGACCGTGGTCTACAGCTTTTCTCCCAAATTGTAAACATTGCAGCTGCCTCGGGCTCATGCTGGAGGTACAAAGAATGCCAAATATTTTGCGCTGAAGCTTTGCGCAGGCGAAATGTATTTGCAGTTATTGTTATTAGTGCAGCCGTTACAGCTGAGGTAAAAGCGGGTGCACACATCTATACTATAAGCTTGAAGCCTATTCACCGCAGGCGAAAGTTTGTTATGCCACCTGTATCACGTGTTGTACGCGACATTCATCAAAGGAACCTACCTGCGACCAAGATGCGTGCAACGCGCATTACTTTCACTGGTCGACAAATCGCTGCGTTTTTTACGGTACTGGAACAATATTCTCACGTCATGCTTCTGTATCTGGGTGATGTACTGTACTATCCAACCTTTCGGTGGCAGCTCTCCATGTTGAGCTGCCTCGTCATCACAGCCACGACAATGAAGGCAAACAGCAAATCTCTTTCTGCCCGTATGATTATGCCCTTACGTCTATACCCACCAGTCCCTAATAGCGATTACCTCATTTCGCTTTTTCCTGATAACATCCCGAAACGGAACGGGTCAATTCATCACATAGGCGTCCCGGGTTTATATGGTCGCGTCCAACAGGTATTAAAAAAAATCCGATAAGCGGGCAGCAAAAACGTTGCAGGTGACATGTACGTTCAATGTTACGTACGTTCAAGTACGCGAAAGCTTTAGTTGGGCGTGGAGGAAGCATCTGGAAAACATTTATGGTTTCCAAGTACTGTAACACGGGGTCGGGAGCTGAAGTAGCTGCATTATTTTTGATCTGTGCAGAATGGGGACGAAAGAGGCCATTTACGCTTTTGCGGCTTAGGATGGGAGTGTGAAGAGTTGTGGGTGTGCGTTGATCAGTTTGATCATGAAGGTGACAGTGTCAATGTTTAAGTCTTTTTTTTGTGGCTTCACAGCATGACTGGTATTTTTGTGTTTTGTATAACCCACACTCGCACTGACAGAAAGTAGGAGAGAAATAAAGAGGGGTAGACACTTTTTTGAGCAAGCATAAATGGAAGTTTGAGAGCCGTGGGTAAAGAGAAGGTAGAATTCAGAGGCAGAACTCAAAGTCGAGGAACCCCGCGTCAATCAATGCTGATCTTGAGGTCACAAGCTCAAAAGGGAAGCTTCGTAGGCGTCGGTGTAAGTGTAATAAGCAATGTTTGAGTCGTTAAGCCCTGACAATATCCTTCAATATTGCAGCAGCTGCAGTCGTACAATGTGAAGTTCACGCCAGGTCCATAGTGGTGTACCTTCTGGTTTGGTCGTTAGGCGGTGCTCGAAAGCAAGGAAGAGCAGGAGTGCACTCCGACCGAAGAGAAAGAGGAAGAAGACCGTGGATTGGTTGAGGCTAGCCAGAGCTCGTTGCTTGTGGGCACATCTAATAAACACAGTTTGCCTTTGTAATTGTAACTATCGTTCCATAAGTGGCAGAGGTGCGGGATACATGATACCGCAATCATCCAGGCCGGCTCACGTCGAAGTGTCGCCCGGTCAAGCACGGGCCAGCCGTCGCCTACTCGGACTGCCGGTGGAGTGCGGCCATCTACATGATCGGGCAAGGAAGAAGACCGGAGGCAACACCGTCACTGTGAACACGAACATGACTGACGCCCCTCTCCAGTACGTGGTGCAACAGCCGCGCACACCAAAGTCTTCTACGGCGAGCCTTATGAAAAAATAGAATACAGACTGAACTACTTCGAACGGTTCGCCACGTTTAGCGGAGGGGACAATAACCATAAGCGGCGACAGGTGTACTACTCTGTTGAGAAAGGCACGCCAACGTCGTTTGAGAACCATGAATGCACACTTTCGTCGTGCGAGGAGATTTGTCAGCGCTTACAAGCCACTTTCACGAGCAGTGACCGCAAACAAAATGCCGAGGCTGCCCTCCGAGCACAAAATCAACACCAGAACGAGAGCGTTACTATGTACACCGAGGATATGGTTCGTCTTTACACGCGCGCAGATCCCGCCATGACTGACGACAAGAAGGTACGGCACCTTGTGCGCGGCGTCAAGCAGGACATGTTTGCCGGGCTGATGCGGAATCCCCGAAGAACGGTTGCCGAATTCGTCAGCGAGGCAACGACAATTGAAGGCGTGCTTCAGCGTAGAGTGAAGCGGTACTGCCGAACTGAAGTCATTGTCTCCAATGCAAGCAGCATGACAATGTTGAAGAACTGCCTCGATTTGCGGGAACTGGTGAAGAAAATCGCGCGAGAGGAGCTCCAGGCATTCCGCCAGCAGCAGTCTTCAGCACCGACGGTGTGTGTGGCGTAAATGATACGCGAAGAAGTCCGGCAAGCGGTGCGTATCCCTGAGACAACAGAGGAGCCACAGCGGGAGGAACCAAAATTCTCATACGCAGCTGCTGTTCAGCAATACCACCACCGCTCGCCGCCGACCATCGCCACTTTTGCGCCGACACCACCGCTAAGCCCCTGACATCGCAGAAGCCTGCCATATCCGCCGGAAACACAACCTCGGAAAAGTGATCTGTGGCGCACTCCTGACCGCAGACCACTCTGTTTCCACTGTGGAGAAGAAGGACACGTCTACCGCAGATGCCCCTATCGCCGCATCGGCTTGCGAGGATTTGCACCAAATGCTCTGCGACCAAAGAATGGTGAGCGCCCACAAGAGATCAAATACTACCTCGGCCAACGCCGAAAGGTTTTCGCACCGCGACGCCCACAGTCCCGTTCGCCATCGCCCATGCAACGCCGGTCCCCGAGTCCAGGCTTTGCCCCCAGTTATTCTGACCGTCTATCGCGCATCCCTGAAAGTCGGGCAAACTGAACTCAGCGGCCCCGGGAGGTTAGGCCGCTGGCGTCAACTTTTACGAATAACCTCCACTGCGACGACGACGAGTACGGCGAGAGGCAAGCGGCCAGGCGGAGGCGGGGAGCTGTACCACCCAACAGGTAGCCTGTGATGTATTCGTGGAAATCGATGGGCGCGAGATGGCTGCGTTGGCCCACACTGGGGCGAACCATTAAGTCATAAGTCTTTCGCCACCGCACTGAAGGAGACACTGACGCCTAGGACTGACCTCCAGATTCGCACAGCCTGAGGTCACCTGATTAGTCCTCTGGGTACGTGCATTGCTCGAATTAAAATCAAAGAGTTCATGTACATCGGCACCTTCGTCGTCCTACCAGAATGCTCAAAAGACCTAATCCTTGGGATAGAGTTTTTACAAGCAAATGATGCAGTTATTGACTTGCAGAAATCAACGATCACATTTTCCACGAAGGGAGCCATAGAAAAAAACATTGAATACCGACACGACACGGCTCGGCGCCTCATTCACGACGACGGCGTCACACTTCCCGCTCGCACAAGTGTATTCGTCAGCGTCATGAACGATACATTTCACGACTACAAAAGGATAGCCGAAGGCAACATGCGGTTACTTCTGCACAAAGGTATCTGCATCGAGAGAGGATTTGTAAAGCTTGAAAACTGGTGCACTCCCGTCTTGCTTACCGCCGACATCTCGCGAAAAATAACGCCATTGCATTCATCGAAGAGGTCATAGACGTAACCCATCTGACCACACTAGGCATGACAGCGGCAGATTCTTGTACGCAAGAGGTCATTCCACCGGTCGAAGTTAACAAGAACCTTTCCGCCACACAGAAGAAGGCTTTAGTGAGACTCGTGCAGGCATTTTCTGACTGCTTCGCCACGACGTCCAAAGACCGCCAGACTCATGTGACGGAGCGCCGCATCCTAACAGACGAATCCTCTCGACCTGTTCGCCAGAAACCTTACAGAGTGTTCCCGAAGGAGCGTGAAGCAATGAAACATCAAGTCAAATAAATGCTAAGCGATGATGTCATCCAACCTTCGAAAAGCGCATGGGCCTCTCCCGCCGTACTTGTGAGGAAGACAGACAAGACGTTTCGCTTCTGCGTTGGCTACCGCCGAATAAACAGCATCACAAAACGCGATGTTTATCCGCTCCGAAGGATTGACGACACATTGGACCCGTTGCGCGATGGCAAATTCTTTGGTCCCTAGATTTGAAATCGGGATATTGGCAGATCGAAGTCGACGAGCGCGACCGCGAGAAGACGGCATTCGTGACACCGGATGGTCTCTAAGAATTTAAGGTTCTACCCTTCGGCCTATACTCTGCGCCGGCTACATTCCAGCGCATGATGGATACTGTCCTCGCTGGGCTGAAATTGCAGACCTGTCTTGTGTACCTGGACGACGTGGTCGTTTTCGCGAGTTCATTTGACGAGCACTTGTCACGGATCAGAAGGGTCCTGGAGGCTATTCGCTCTGCAGATTTGACCATTAGGCAAAGAAAAGTGTCATTGGTGCTTGAAGAACTCAAACTTCTTGGTCATTTTGTAAGTGCGGCTGGGGTTAGTCCGGATCTGGAGAAAACTACTGCCGTCGTGTCATTTCCACGCCCAAATGGCAAGAAGGCTGTGCGACGCTTTCTGGGCCTATGTGCCTATTACAGACGATTTGTGAAGGGATTTTCGAATATAGCCGAGCCACTGACGCGACCCATGAAAGAAGTTGTGCCGTTCTCAAGGGGCAATGACCAACAACTGGCCTTCGAAACATTGCGTAGACACCTACAAAGTGTTCCAGTTCTAGCCCATTTCGATGACAGCACGGACAAGAAAATCCGCACGGATGCCAGCAATGTCGGACTTGGCGCTATTCTTGTACAATGGCAGTCTGGGGTGGAAAAGGCCTAGCTAGTCGCACCCTTTCCAAAGCGGAAATGAATTATTCGGCGACAGAAGAAGAGTGCCTTGCCGTCATCTGGGCTATCAGTAAATTTCGTCCAAACCTGTATGATAAGCCATTCAGAGCGGTCAGCGACCACCATGCCCTGTGCTGGCTCGCAAACCTCAAGGACACTTCTGAACGGCTTGCTCGATGGGGTTTAAGGCTACAAGAGTACGACGTTGCAGTCGCGTACAAGTCGGGCAGCAAGCACAGCGATGCTGATTGTTTGTCCCGGGAACCGATTT
Organism: Haemaphysalis longicornis; assembly: GCA_013339765.2. Taxonomy (NCBI): domain Eukaryota; kingdom Metazoa; phylum Arthropoda; class Arachnida; order Ixodida; family Ixodidae; genus Haemaphysalis; species Haemaphysalis longicornis. The sequence continues at coordinate 159,280,692 of CM023453.1, read as the reverse complement.
CCACCGATTTCCCTGAAGCCGGGGAGGAGGACTTCGCCTTTGTCGGGATGATCCAAGCTGCAGATAGGGCTGCCCACCAACAGGCCGACGGGGATCTCAAGCCACTCATAGAATACCTGCGGAGTAAAAACAGTGGGCCTCATAGTGCTTTTCGTACAGAAATCAACTCGTTCAGCCTCCGCGACAACATATTTTACAAGCGAAGTTACTATCAGAGTAAAGAGAAATGTTTTCTTGTCGTACCGGCAGAATTACGCACGGAAATTTACAAGCATGCAATGACTATCCTGCAGCTGGGCAACTAGGGGTAATTCGCACATTCGCAAGAATAATTAAGAAGTATAACTGGCCAAACATCTTAGCCTCGGTGCAACAGTGCGTAAATACCTGTCGGGTCTGCCAGCGCCGGAGGACGCCACCCGTGAAACCTGCAGGGCTACTTCACCCACTACACCCTCCTGACACACCCTTTAAGCAAATCAGCATGGATCTACTGCGCGCCTTTCCCAAGTCAGCCTCAGTGAACAAGTGGATCATTGTGGCAATGGACTACTTGACGCGTAATGCAGACACGCACGCTCTTCCTCGGGGAACCACTTCCGAGGTAGCGAAGTTCTTTCTTCACAAACTTATCCTCAGACTTGGATTGCCCGCTCTAGTACTTACTGACCGGGGGACGGTTTTCACATCTGACTCCATGCTTGAAGTGCTACGCTTGGCACACAGTACTCACCGCAAGACTACTGCTTACCACCCATAAACAAATGGCCTAACGGAAACACCTAATAGAACCCTGGCTGACATGTTGTCTGTGTACATAGACCTCACCCACAAGACATGGAATGAAATTCTCCCTTATGCCACTTTCGCCTGTAATGCAGCCATGCAGGAAACGACCCGGTTCACACCATTTGAGCTTGTTTTTCGCCGCCCTGTGACAACAACCCTCGACGCAATGCTCCCACTGGATAACGACGTGCTAGCCAGCATTGAAACCGCTGAAAAGCTGCTTTCACGATTTTGCATTAGCCGGATACAAGGAATCGACGCCCAGCGATATACCCTGAGACGACGGAATGTGGAGTATCGTCCCGGCGACCTTTTTTGGGTAGGGACGCCTATCCGCCACCGTGGACTGTCGGAGAAGCTTCTTCGCCGCTTCTTCGCTCCCTACACGGTTATCCGACGCATCTCTGACCTGAACTACGAGGTGTTACCTAAGAGAAACTTCAACGTTTCTTCTCGACGTCGACCGAGCTCTGAAGTTGTGCACGTGGTGCGCGTAAAGCCTTGTTACGACCGGCCATTGGACACCCCCCTTTTGACCTACTGTGCTTTTACTTTTTTCCCCGGGTACTGCTGCGCTCTTGCTGCCTTGTGTTTCGTCTGATTGCTATTTCGTTTTGTGTATTTCTTTCTTTTTGTTGCACCTTGCACCTTCGCGTACGCGTTCTTGTAAGATCGAGTCGATGCCACCCCGGAGGGGGAAGCAATGCAGCAGCGCCCGTGGTACTGTGTGAACTTCCCGCCCATTTCATAGTGGTGTACCTTCCCGTTTGGCCGTTAGGCCGTGCTCGAAAGCAAGGAAGAGGACGAGGAGTTTGCTCCGAAAGAACAGAAAGCGGAAGAAGACCGTGGAACGAGGCTAGCCAGAGCTCGTTGCGTCTGGGCACAAGTTCGCCTTGTCTAAAAAACACAGTTTGCCTTTTAATTGTAACCATCGTTACAATGTGAACAGGCTCCTTAAAGAGAGTAGGTGCATTACCGTATTTAGCACACTTAAATATGTGCCACGCGTTTTCTAGTTGACATCTCAGCTCAGCGCGACTTGTGGATATGTGTGCTGAGTTGTATCCTGCGCCTAGTTTGCTATTCGTCGACATAGAGATCTCCGTGTGCACGGGCTAGGATTGTATTTCTATGCAGAGTGCTCCCATGAACAGGTTTAGAATCATTCTCAATTTTCTTCGGGAAGAGAAGTGTGGTAGTCGGGTTCGAAATGGAGTACGGTATGCCGTACCATAACTTTGGTCCATCTTATTCGGCTGCGTATTTGCCTTTTAGACCCTTTTGTCACGGTGTTTATGTGATGTGAACATTCACCATTGTGTATTGAAGAACCCTCATCGGCCGTTTTGTACTTTCCCTGCCGTCAATCGACTTAGGGCCTTGTGGGCATGTACGTGTAATTATATTTAATATATGTATCATTGTTCTGCTTTCTGGGCGGATATTGCCAAGATGGTTTACATTTCTTGGTTCCAGTGTGTAGGAGCGTTACGATGGCGTAGCGATTGCCACGGTATTCCAGTACAATTGTGTTCTTCTATTCGAAGGCACATCCATCGTAGGATAAGTTTTCATAGTTTTAGCTTTTTACGATGGCATGGGATGCTACTACTTTGTGTGAATTTGTGTCTATATTTTTTATTTTTGGGGTTTAATGGTGAGCCAGTTGATCTGTGACATATCCTCTGTGGCGGTAAGACATTTTCCATCTGTTGGTGTAGCATGTACTTCTTAGTACGGCTGGTAGTTTTTTTTTTTGCGGCAGAGGTTTCATTTGAGCTAGGACAGTGGCTTCTCTGTTATATTAGAAGCTATTATAACATACAGCTAGGTAGCGGCATACTAATTAGGAAAACGGAGAGGTTGGGCTGTCCCATATGCTGTTGCCATCATCATCATCACCAGCCTAACTACGCCCACTGCAGGGCAAGGGTCTCTCCCATAATGTCCAATTACCCCGGTCCTGTTCTGACTGCGACCAATTTATCCCCGCAAACTTCTTGATCTCATCTGCCCATTTCACTTTCTGCCGCCCACTGCAACACTTGCTTTCTATAGAGATCCACTCTGTTACCCTTAATGACCAACGGTTACCTTGTCTTCGCATTACATACCTGTCCACGTTCATTTCTTCTTAATTTCTCTCAAGATATCCGTACTAGAAATTTGTTCCCTGCCCACTCCGCTCTGTTCTTGACCCTTAATGTTACGCCATTCATCTTCCGCTCCATTTCCCGCTGAGTCGTTCTCACTTAAGGTTGAACCCTCTTAATGAGCTTCTAGGTTTTAGCCCCTTACATGAGTACTGGTAAGATGCAGTTGTCATGCACTTTCTTCTACAGGGACACTGGTAGGCTGCCATTCATTATCTGAGAAGTTCTACCGTACGCACTCAAACCCATTTTTATCCTTCTAATTAACGCTGCCTCATGCCTGCTATCCGGGGTCACAACTTGGAACAAGTATATACATTCGCTTACCACTTCCATTGCTTCGCCCCCTATCTCAAAGCACTATGCTCTCCCGAGGTTATTGATCATTACATTGGCTTTCTGCATATTATATTTAAGGCCCACGGTTCTACTCTGCTTGTCCACTGCGGTAAGCATGCTTTGCAATTCGTTGCCCGAGTTACTTAACAATACAACGTCATGAGCAAATCTGAGGCTACGGAGGAATTCTCCATTAACCCTTACTCCCAGCTGTTTCCAATCCAATGTTGTGAATACTTCTTCAAAACCTGCTATGTGTCTCCTTGTCTGACGCCCTCTTTTATCGGTATTTTACTGCTCTCTTATGAATGATTATGATAGCTGTGGGCCCATTGTAGATATCGTCTGGTATTCTTACATAATGCTCATCTACCCCAGTTCCGTAATGCTTGAATGACTGCTGAGGTTTCGACCGAGTCAAATGCTTTCTCCTAATCTATGAAGGCTATATATAGGGGTTAAGTATATTCAGCGCACTTCTCTATCACCTGATTGATCGGTTGAATATGGTCAATTGCTGAATAGCCTTTTCAAAACTCTGCTTGTTCTTTAGGTTCACTGAAATCTAAGGTTGCAGAAATTCTGTGAGCGATTACCTTGGTAAGTACATTATAGACGACTGACAGTAAGCTGACCAGCCTGTAATTTTTTCGAGTCCGCTATGTCACCTTTCTTAAGGAATAATGATGATGTTCGCGTTCTTCCAAGATTCTGGTACACTTACAGTCATTAGGCATTCCTTATGCAGGTTTGCCAGTTTTTCAACTACGATTTCTCCCCCATCCTTCAAGAGGTCTGCTGTTATCTGATCCTCACCATGGGCTTTGGCCCCTTTCATTTCTTTCAAAGCCTTCCTTACTTCTGTCGTTACTGGTGGTATGTCTATCCCCTCTTAACTACTTTCTCGTTCGGCATTAGCCTGGATGTCCTGGTTAATGTACAGATTTCTATATAACTCCTCGGCTACTGTGACTATTTTATCCTTTTTGATGACATTGCCTTGCTTGGTTTTAAGTGCATACACCTGATTTTTCCCCACACCAAGACGTCTCTTCACTGCTTTCAGGCTACCTCCGTTCTTTACAGGGTATTCGATCCCATCCATATTATACTTTTGTATGTGCGCTGTCTTACGCTTTTTGAACAACTTCGAAAGCTCCGCTAGTTTTATTGTGTCAGCTGGGGTGGAGGTTGTCATGGTTTGCCCTTTCCTCATTAGATCTTTCGTCTCCTGGGAAAGTTTACCAGTATGCTGTCTAGCTTTCTACTGCACACTTCATGATAATGCGTGTAAGAATGTCGCAGGGTTCCTGTGCCGTAAACTCTCCTTCCTCAGTAAGAGCTGAATAGGGGTTCTGCAGCGCCATCCTGAATTCTTCTACTTTACTTCTCACTTTTAGTTCATTAATCGGCTTCTTTCGTACTAGCTTGCTACGCTTCCTTCTCAAAACCAGCTTAATTCAAGATCTTACAATACGGTTCTACAAAACCTTAACCTAGCGAGCACTTCCACATCATGTATGACGCCAGTGTTATCGCATATTATAAAGTGTATTTCATTTTTATGCCCCCCATTCGGGCTCCTCCACGTCCATTTCCGGCTCTGCCGTTGGCAGAAGAAGGTATTCATTATGCGTAGGTTATTCCGTACTGCGAACTCGCTTGTAGGGCCTCCCTGCTGTTTCTACAGCCGAGACCATAGTTCCCAAATGCCTTGTCTCCAGCCTGAATCTTGCCTACTTTATCATTGAAGTCCCCTATAAACTACGGTATGCTGTTTGTACTTTAGCCATTGCCGATTCCACATTTTCATAGAAGCGTTCCACTGGCTGGTCGTCGTGGCTGCATGTGGGCGCGTAGCCCTGTGCCACCTTGAGTTTGTACCTCTTATTGAGCTTAATTACAAGACCTGCTCCTCTTTCGTTAATGCTATAGTATTCTAATCGTGCCAGATATGCTTGTATTGACTGGAAATCCTCTACCAGTTGTCTTCTTCCATGTGACCATGGTAACATAGGAGTGTCCGTTTTTAGCACCGTAAAGGCTTCACCTGTCCTCGACAACCTCTACTAAGCCCTATGACATACCATTTAAGCCCTTTAGTTCCTCAACAACACCTCTAGACTCGCTTCACAAGATAAGGTTCTCGTGTTAACGTTGCCAGGATTCAAATTTAATGGATGGCCTGTGCGGGTCTAGGTATTCTTATCACCTGGCCTGCGTCACAGGTCTGACCGCCGCCATGGTCAGTTGCTTCGCAGCCACTGGAAACTGAGGGCCGTGGATGGCATAAAAGTGCTCAATTGGCTATCTCCAGGGGCGGTACGTTTCTGGTACCACAGGCCGACCGATAACCGGTTAATGATCATTGCCTTCATAACTTCTGTCTTTTTTACTATTCATGATCTGCCCTTATATCGGTCTGGTAAAATGTGGGAGCAATTTGCAAATATTTCTGGAATTTTAGCGATTGTATTATCGGCTCTGCTGTTTCTCTGTTTGGACCTCGCGATCATGCCTACGCGACCGTTTTCTAAAAAGAAATGCTGAAATATTTTCAGGTTTGGTAAAGTGGCATTCTAACAGCATACATCGTCTTGCAGGTACAGCTTTGGGCGGCGCTGACAGAGCCGCAAAAAATTAAAAAAATATATTTTAAAATTAGTTGGATTAGGATCCGTAACATACACGCTTTTAGATGTATTAGGACAGATCTTATTTATGTGGACCCAATCTCACTTTTTGGGGGTTTTTTGGGGGCATGACGTTAATTCTTTCTACCCTTTTTTAGATGCGACTGCATCTCATTCACTCGCCTTGTCCCTCCATACGGCGTTGCTGTTGTCCGTCCACACCCCTCCCCCATTCTCCTCGCCGCGCGAGCTGCGCTCTCCGCCGCTCACCCCCTCGCCTCTCCGATAGCGACCACTCTCTAGCGAGGGGCATTGGATTGGATTTGATTGGTTTGGCTTGACTTGGATAGGATTGAATTAGATTTGGATTGGATTGGATTATAGTGGATTGTGTAGGAATGTGTTACGTCATAGCCGCGGTAGATCCAGCACCGGCGTTCCGATTTCCATCAATGCGTTCAATGGAGGCTAACAATTATGCTATCGTCCGCGCAACCCTAACAAGCACCGATCACGGTAATAACGGGAATGCTAGCACCACTGAAGGCAAGGCTGCGAAGCGGCGTGAACCTGATGCTGAACGCAAATGATTGAAGCGAGCAGCCGATTCCAAACTTCGTAAACGTGATACCGAACGCAAACGGCTGAAGCGAGCAGCCGATGCTGAACTTCGTCAACGTGAAGCCGCTGCCGTACGCTCCAGTTACGCCGCGTGTTAAATGAAGAATACATCATACGCGTTCCTCACACGTGTTACGCAATTAGAGAATCAACCCAACGGAAACACCAAGTGCACCCCCAAGATGCGTCGCATCTCCACAGGGTTCCCCTCGCAGGTAGCTGGGGTAATTTTTTATGTAGGTCACCCAATGTTGGCACGCACTTGCATTAGTACCCTTCGTAGAGGCACTTTATTAGTGCCCTAAGTTGAGGGCACGCCTGGTGTCTGTGCCTGCCGAGCATGTAGGTGCAAAGACACGGTTACAAACGGTGACCTAGTTGGGAGCACGATGAAGTTGAAGGAAATAGACGAACCGCCGCTACTCAGGCAATAGGGTCGTGACATCTTCATCAAACGAATGATGAAGCTCCAAGAAGCCGCTCAAAGATTCAAACCACTGTGCTTCTGCAATCCTCATCAGCTTCCTCGCCTTGCGCAAATGTCACTATGTTTGCGATGTTAAAAGCCATCTTGAGCACCTTTTTGCACCCTTGACGTATTTCCGCAGGCAAGATTCTAGCTTCAATAAGGTACGGCTTGGGCGTCGTGAGGTCACGATATTGGGCCTCCTCGATTATCAGTCCCGGATCATCCGTGGTCTGCCCGAGAGACGATCCGGCGCTCGATTTTTCCATGTATTTGTAAGGGTCTTTCCGTCCGAACGCAGTACTCGGACTGTCCCCGGATCGTCTAGGACTGGTGAATGGAGGAGTCTCATTGCTACACTCGGTTGCCGCAACGGTAGTATTGGAGCCCAGTGTGAAGCTCAGGTTTGTAATTCGTTGCATTACGTCGTCAGTAGATATGTTAGGCCTAAAAAATCCCCGCGTGTTTGAAGAGCCCTCAATCAACAGTCTAAGTATGTACTATATATGGGATGACGTGCTGTAACAGGTTGCCCACAAAAATGTCATTGATGGGGGTCTCAAGTTTTCAATTGCAATTTATTTCCGGGTTTCGAAGTCTTGACCCTTGGGTCGTTTTAGTGCGCAGCCTTCTTTGTCCAGTACTCCCGCAGCCGGGAACGTGTAACGACCTGCATTGGCAAAAATGGAATATTAGGCGAGTGTACCATATTTATTCGTTATTATGCCATAATTGGGTTACATAGGTAGAAAAAATTACTAAAGAAAAGATACAAAAATGACAAAAAAAAGAAAATTGAACTAACAAAATAAAAAGATCTACAGCTTCGACATCTCACAAAAACGCACTTACATAAAAATGACCGGAGGGGAACGTGAGAAATACCAAGAACAAAACTAACTTCAAGCAGATCCTTTGAAATCCTGCGCTTCCAGGAAACTGCAAAATGGGCGGAAATAACCCAATTAACCGTTTGTGTATTGTAAATGGAGCGAATTAGTTGAATGGAGTTTTAAAACCAGAAAAAAATACAAAAATAGAGATTTTAAAACAATGAACTGACCAAATCAGAAATGTGCATCTTGTACAACTCTTCTGAAGGACAGAATACCTACAAACACGCGGAAATAAATATTGGAAGTCCATATCAAAATGGCGAAAATAAGCAAACCTTGCTGTAAGCCTTGCATGTGCACAAAAAGTGAGTAATTAGCAACCTAATGGTGCTTGCTGGCTGTATCGGTGTCAAATGACGTTATTAGGGAGAAGAAATCAACTAAAATCAGTAAATAATAAAGTAAGCCGGCGTTATTTATAGAATAGTAGCCAAACCTTGGTTTAAAGAACTCAGTATGCATGCAAGGAATGTTACAATGCTAAGCATTACTTGACGATTCTCTCAATTTTTTCAGACTCTTTCACGGCTGCAGGATGCTGCTTGCTTCTCAGCAGACTCTACTTGACCACGGCGAGACGTCGAGAAATTTGTGCTCTAGATTTCCTAGAACTGTTTTCTAATCCTGTCGGAGCCACGTGCGTACCTGGTCCGGATACCGCTAAAACGGGGCTTAACGACGGCAATAGTAACGGGTTTGTAAGTGTTGTATTTTCTGTCTTGGTTTACGGGTTAGGGCATTCTTTCGGGCACATTTACTAAACAATGTTTCTAAATATTTTGAGAAATTTTGTGTTGGTTTCCTGCAATCATGAACGCTTTTACTCCGGTTTTTTTGGTACGTTTCACAATCGGCATTTTAGAGACTTCTAAGAATGTGCCGAGTTTATGTTGCCCCTTTCACAGCTCCCCGGTGTCGCAATGGCTGTGCCAGTTCCCACGGGTTACTGGGTTCTCCTTGCTCTTGAATGTGTTGTGTAAAGCAATTTTGGCTCTCAGGCAAACATTTTATATAGTAAATCTGAGTATCTTTTCAAAAGTACTTTTGCCGGCCCGCATGTGCCGGTGCCTGCTGTTCCCAGCCTATACTTGCCTATTTTTACGGAAGAGTGTACAACGCTGGTTCACAACGCGATCTTCGCCTTTTTTTTTACTAGTTTCTCTATGTCTCTTATGAAGAAACGATTTTCATTTGGGTAATCTGATCTTGTTACCCTACCGCCTCACCTTGTTAAACTACGCCTGTTTTGGTTTAATACTCCGAAAATATCCGCATTTGAGGAACGTGAGTCGCGTCAATATTTCCGTCTAGAATTCGCTGGGTTCAAAAAAAGGAATCTTGCAAGCATTGCTGGCCATCCACGTTTACGGAGTGAAGTGGCTGATGATTTTTGGTTGAGCTAGGACACATCACCACTGTCGCAAATTTGCGTTTTATCTTAGCATCTACTTTGAGCTAAAGTGATGTTTAACCCTTTTTTGTCCCTAGAATTTTTCAAGCTTCTTCCCAATTCCAACTGGCTCCTTCGGAATTATTCTATGCTTTGATTTAAGCAATTCGTGCCCTGACAGGACATGTCATGTGTGCTTTGCCATGGACCGTATTTATTTTACTATAGTATTTGGTATTCGTTTCTTTAACTGAATCAATATATTATGGGCGCGATAGTTGGGCATACAAAATATGTATGTTTTTCGGTGAGTACGAGTCTTCCTAAATTGTAAAGGCTTTGTGTTTTTGGTTTTTGTTCAGCCAAAGCAACCAACCCTCAATATTTGAGCGTTGGTTGCTTTGCTAAAGTTATTCTCCGCAGGTCTTTTTTTTTTGATTTTGTGAAAGCTACAGCAGAAAAACGAGCTTGCCACAAAACGTAATCTATTTTATTGCAAGTTTTAAACCTGCTTTGTCTGCAGTGCGTTTGTTCATTGGAAACACTCACAATATAAAACTTAACTTTTTAATGTCATATTTTCCTCCAGATACAGCGCTTTTTTGTCGCTGCGGTAAAGCAGAGCATTCATTTTGGAACCTATGTAGTACTCTCGAAAATTTGACTGGAAGTTGAGCCAGACCCATGAAACCAGAATTGTTTTATTTTATTTTTGCCCTTAGTTCATCGGCCAAGTAAGTCCATACTGATCAAACAGTACGAAATTGTCTGCGCGCCGAGTATTTATCAGTCCTCTTATTTGCAAACTTCGTGTTTCCATTGCACTTTTTCCCCGTAATTATGTTAGCAGCAATCGTCCTAGGCGGCTGTTTCAAATTTATAAAGTTATGAGAATAATGCCGGTGTATTTATATTGCTATTGGTAATGTAGTTATCCGATACAAAGCTGCAAAATATGTTGTCGCAATAAACCAGTGTGTTACTGTATATACGTTTTAGTTTTAACTCACACCAACTTTTGGGCAGTGTGGCTCGTCCAGGGTATGGTTACGGCCTGGCACATAAGAATGAAGAACACACCTATTGAGTTTCTGCTAAATATACACATAAATACATACGCAGTGAGCAAACTAATTACTATAAAATATAAAATGTAGCCACAAATGAGGTTACAAACTTTACGCAGTGATGTATGTACAACGTAAGTGTTAATAAACTGGTAGACAAAATGTACTGACATAAGAGCACGTTTCAGAAACGTGCTGTCAATTCTCAAGCACAAGTCTAGAATTCATGTGTTTCTTGAACTAAATAAAATGCGGCCTAAAATGTATAAGCATTCTGCGGCTATATGAATAAATTAGGCAATATGTACTACTATACATTTGTTGGTTGAAAATACTATTTTCATAATTTTTGATGGGTAGTAACACATTGATATCGCGGCTTTTTGTACCTCAGACATGCTCTGTCTTGACTGAGAAATAGTGGGGTGGGTTTTGTTACAACGGTATTCTGGCTGAGTAAAAAGCAAAACTTCTGGCGACTATATCTGAGGCAGCCTGCTACGATTGGCAAAGGAGTAAATTTTTGCGCCTTCAAAATAACGTGACTGAGTGAGTAGTGGGACAATACCAGGAGTTCCCTTCACACAGATATTTTAGAGTATGTCGTGTACTGGCTGTGGAGGATCCAAGAGGGAAGAACGACCCAGCACCTGTTCTCGTAATGCGATGGAACAAACTGTGAGCGAGGCAGTGGGCACTGCTTTGTCTTCTTCACCCTAGCTATCGCCCTCTGCCTGTGCCCATCTCATTTATTTACAACACCGGCTACGGTACGTCCACATCATTCTAGGCTATTTTAGTTTTGTATAAAAACTGTTAAAAAGGCTAACAGCTTTTGCAGTGTCTGCACGAGTGTTAGGTTTCTCCGCGGAAACAAAGTGTTTTGTCTGCCGAACAGGTACTTTTAAATGAAAAGCCCACCTTGGAATTATGTTCAACGCTACAGGTATATATTGTGCTGCAATCTCTGCGTTTATCACAATACATTTTTTGTGAATACGTAAAATTACGAGCATTTGAGCTTCCAATAGTAGTACAATTTCTTTCTTAAATATTTTTATTTCCAGAGCTGACAGCCATTTTTAATCCTGGCAGCACTTTCGTTTAGTTCTGCTTGGTCTCCGCCGTCCTTATATTTGCGGTATATAGGACGATTTACTGGAGACACCAACCAGTAATTATCGCGTGAACATCAAAACCTGTATTTTATACAAGGTAGAAAGAAGAGGTAAACGAAGCGAGACCACTTGGGAACGCGAAACGGTGGTTTCAGCGTCACTAGATAAGGGCACAGAGCATCGGCGACTTTTTCTACTATTGTTCTGTGTCGCCGTCATGATTGTTGGGCCTTTCACATCACTTCACATTTGCTTACACAGCGACGGCTTTTTGGGCGCCGCCTGTGTGTTGCTTGCGTGTTTTAATCAGTCAACTCTGGTAGGTTTAGCTTGTACTCCCCGCTATGCGGCGGCGCGCGACTAACATAGTTTACAACGCGAATCATAGATAACGCGTTTAGGAGCATTTGAGCAACAGAAGTGTGTCCGAAGATGCCGTTTTGGTGTATCTTTGGCAGTGTTGTTAAAAAACAACCAGGTCAAAGTTACTGGTTAGGCCGTAAAAGCAGCCATCACTGAAAACTTATAAACACTAAAATGCAGCGGTTGCTGACTTGTGTGCTTCAGTGGCGGCACTCCGATACCTTATTTTGTTGCACTAGGTAGCTTCAGCTGCTAGCTTCAGGAACTTGCTGGTTCACACTTCCAGAAATTGCGTCCCGCATGTGAACTAAGCTGTTACATTTTGTTGTATATTCGTAGGATTATATAAATGTGATTTATTTAAAACGTTATCAGGTGCAACTGGGAAAAACTCAATGTTTCTGCGTAAATTTCTAAGTTCTCCTTGGTAAGTTAGGTGACAGTTGAAAGTATTTAGGGATAGTGGAGTCGATGTTGAAAAAGGCATGAGGGATTTTGAGCTAAGTATAAATTGATACTAAAATTTTATAAGAAAGTCTTTTAGTACATCTACCTTAATAGTTGTTTGTCGTTTTCAATAAACGTGCGGTCACAAGGTTTACGCCATAAATAAGTGGCCCACGATATCTTATTTTGCCATCCAAGCTTTTTTGAAGATACGCATTATGCGATTTTAAGGTACGATGTTTACCTCTTGGCATATCTCTACATAAATAACCTTAAATGCGATCCGGCCCGACTTTGTTCCACTTTTCATTTATTGACACGGACACACTACCTTTTTAGCTTACCACTACTTCCGAAATGCCTTTCAAGAAACTGAGTGAGCAACCAAACGTAGGGAAGTAGTAGTCGTAAAGTCCTTTATTGGGAAGAGACGGCCGGTTGGCCAGAGGGGGAGAAATGGGAATAGCGGGGAGTGAGCATTACCGCTTCTTGGCTCTTCGCGGGCCGTATAGGATCTGGTCCGGATGCCGCCTTCGCCAACGACTCAAGAAAAAATAGCTTTATGGTAGAGCGGCGACCGCAGAAGGTAGTTAAGGTAGCATAAACACGGCAAGTAAAGCATAGTAAACGTAATAAAAATAAAAAGAAAAAAACAACCTACAGAGATCCATTCGTAGTCTCCTGATGCTGCCAGGGGGCGTGCATGGTCAAGTTAGGCATGACAGTGCGGCTGGCTTACTGGACAGCACGACGCAATGTTTGAGCTAGGCACAGGACATCGGGGAGGCGTCAGAGAACCTGTACAGTGGTTAGCAGCTCGATAGTGCACACGCGAATGTTAAACCGGACGCTCCCCCTCCACATGGTCACAGGACAGCGCTCTGTCCTCTAGCCTCTCACCAGCTCCAGGCGTGGGGCATCGGGTGAAATGTCTGGAATAAGAATCCGGGCTGAGGGGTCTGAGGCAACAGCAGCGGTTGTCAGCAGGAATTCCACCACAAAGCAGCACATGGCCGCGCCTCCTAGCTGACCACGGCGCAGGCATACACTGATCGGCATTTTGATTCTATTACTGCACGCATCGGCAGCCCGCTCCGGCGTCCCCTAACACAGTTTCCGTCGGCCCCTCATCGCAGTCGTACAAGAAGAACTCCGTTAAGAATGGCAAGCCTTCAGCTATGACGCTTAAGACCGAGAAATGCAGACTTGTGTACTATAATATGAAATATTCGCTCTTAGCAACAAAGTGTGTCTGCACTTTACTAGTATCGGACACCTTGCGTAAAACACAGGATGGCTTTATGGAATTCATTAGTGTGTATTTGAAGAACTCTTACATTCCTTTGCTTTATTTTACTTCCGAAAAAACATTCGGTTCGACTTTTTCTCCATTTAGTTGTTTTTTCTGAAAAGTACTAATTATGTGAGGCTACTTCTTAGCAGGCTCTCATTACTAAAAGTTCTAGAGATTTGTAGTAAACAGGCTTTCACCATGCTGAGAAGCAAAAAAATTAAGGCACAAAAAATCTGGTCCTAATCTTGTATTTTATGCCGCCGCACGCCACCGCAAGCCCACGTGCAAACAACCGTTAAGCCCATTACTCCTCTAATGAACAAAAAAATAATATTTCGACCATGCGAAGGCCCACGACTCGCCTCATGGAAAGACCACCAAACCACAGCTGGCATCCAAGCGGCCAGTGCAATGCCTGAGGGCGCATTTAATCAGCAGGTAGTGATCGAAGTCCAGGCTCTGCAAAATGTAATAGTAGCAAGTGAGCCTAACGCGGAATGCGCAGACGCTCTCAGTGACGTGACGTCAATTCAACTAGGGGCAGTGACCTATACGGTTCTCCCCTACGTGAAACACTTCCCTGGTACCGTTGAAATCGCCATCCAGGGCTTAGATCCTGCCACCATCACCGAGTAAATGCCCTATTTCATTGCGTCGTCTGGGCCCCGCATAGTGCACGCCCGAATGCTTGGCAAATAGAAGTCTGCCGTAGTGACATTTGAAGGCCCCCACGTGCCCTTCTACATCCGCGCTCATGGAATGCATACTCGGTGTCCCCCGTACCGTCGATCAATTCAGTGCTGCACTTTGTGCGGGGACATCGATCATGGACGCAGTGTTTTTCCCACGCCGGACGAAACAACATGTGCCCACTGTCAGGAGCGTAATCCCTCCTAAGACCACGTGTGTCAGCCGAAATGCAAATTATGCGGAATTGCACACCCAATGGCCAGCAAGGAATGCCGGCAAAAAATTCCTCATCCACCACCACCTATCTATGTACGAGAACGTCTCGCCAGTGTAGAGGTGCTTCCCCCTCTGAAACATTCCTTAAAACCTCAAACCAGCCCTCTGCTATCGTCGCATTACGAGCCGGGCAGCAGCGGACGCCGTCAACAACCCATGCAATTCGCTAACTGGTCTACCGTAGTTGCCTCGGGGAAATTGCAGCCGCAAGATTTTCTCCCATTATCAGCCCAACCCGTCCTCATGGAGACAATGATTGACGACCCTCGCATGTACCAGCTACGACAGGAAACCGTACAACTCACAAAGAAACTCGACATGCCGGCGCCGATTGATCACCCTCGTATGCAACGGCTACAACAGGAAAACGCACAACTGTGGAAGCAACTTGAAATGCGGGCGGCTCGCACCGAAAACCAAGAGCGTCTCATCGAGGAGTTACTAGCCCGCCTCAGCGCTTCGGGCGCCTCGAGCACAGCAAGCCCCATAAATAATGACGCCCTTCAACACAGTGCAGTCAACTTTCACGGCCCCTGAGACACCTTACCTCAGCCGTATTGAACATCTAATCAGATCCCTGAGTGAAACTATGGAACGCCGTATTACAGTGTTGCAGCCACGACAAGAGGCTGCAGAATCGGTGAAAAGGAAGACCCGCCAAAAGAGTAAGCACCATAGCCTCGGAAACTCGGCCGTTGCTCCCAACGGCAACTATACCAACGAAGCCTAGCCAATCGACCAGTGCCCTGGCATCAGAGGACGAATGGTAGACCTGCCATAATGGTGCTCCCTAAGTGTCCTGTGAAACCACGAACAGTTATTTGGCAATGGAACTATCGTTCGTTTCGCATTAAATAAGCATCGTCCTCTTCCTACGTGTTTCAACACTCGCCCATGGCCATTGCGCTACAAGAAACAGACACCGACAAAGCGCATCTTCGAGGCTACAAAATTTATACCACGGACCAACAGAAGAGGACAGCGATACTCGTACATACTATTGAAGCATTTCAAGAACACTCCTTCCCACATCTACTAACTACGCTTTCATCGAGCTTCTCCCACAAAAGAAGAATCGCAATGGTCTCAATATCTGAGCCCTCCGACGGCTGGCCTAGGGGAAATTGACGGCCTCTTGAAAACGGTTAAACAGCGCACGAAGGGTCATGCTTTTGTAATAACAGAAATTTTATAGCCCAACACACAGCTTAGGGCAATCATTGAGATCACAATGGAAGACAACAACTCTATGATGTAATACAAGGTAACAACTTGCACTTCTGCAATAGCCCGTACACTCAGACCAAACTCGGGAATAGTGTCTCTCAAGACACTACTATCCCAGGTGTTACTTTAACAAACGGTGTTAAAGATCCAACATTGGAATGTCTTTTTGAAACGCTGGGCAGTGACCAATACTTTTTTAAATTTTAAATTTCGAACAGTTGCACTGAATAAGAAAAGATGGGCACTGCCCCAATAACTGATTGGCAGAAATTCCGATAATCGGCACCAACCACTCCCATTGAAGACATCGAAGAATTGGCCCCGAAATTGCTAGAAATTATCCAGAAACAAACGAAACACTTGCCTCTCACGCAAGATTGCCCCGCTGTAGATGCACAATTCTTACATTTGTGGGGGCCCGAAGAGGGCTAACTAAGCGGTGGAAAAAGCGCAAAATATATCAAAAAATACGTATCAGTACAGCTAAATAAGCGCAGCAAGCAGCCTACTACACTAAAACACTAAGCCAACAAAACTGGGCTCAATTCTGTATGCAATTGCAGGGTACGCTGAGTACACGTCGGATATGGCATCTCCTTCTATCCCTAATGAGAAACAAGAAATCTAAATCATCCACAGCCCATCAATTAAATAGACCTATTCAAACAGAGGCGGAGGTCCTCGAGCGACTAAAGAAGCCCTGGAAAGAGAACGCCCAAGCTACGCTTCTTCTCCCACCGTACGAAGGTGCTCGTAACCCAGAACTAGATGCCCCCTTTACCCATGCCGTAATAGAAGCCGCCACACGAAACGTCACCCCAAACACTGTACCTAGAAAGGGCAAAATTCCAAATAGGCTTCCCCGAAATCTCGACTCTGAAGCTTTAGAAGCCCTTCTAGATTATCAAAAAATAACTGGGTAACCAAAAAAATATCTCCTCAGTGGAAACATGCCAATGTACATTATTACCTAAACCTGGAAAGTCGTTAGCAACAGGGAACGTTAGACCTATATCACTTGCTTGCTGCGTAGGACAATTATTTCAACACATAGTCTAAAATCATCTATTCCATTCATTGAAGATCATGACCATTTTCCCAACAGTACGTATGGGTTTCGCCCACACCGATCCAATCAGGACATACTCATTCAAATTAAAGAAGACATTCTTTACCGGCTTCCCAAGAACCATAAGAGCGGCATCCTAGCTCTAGACATAAAAGGTTCTTTCTATAGCATCAGTCCCCACGCTATTCTTCAAAGCCTTTCATCTATTGATTTGGGCATAGTGTACAATTACGTCGCAGCTTTCGTCACGAGGCGCACTGCGACCATTGGAATTAGACAATTGCGGTCTGCCGCTTTCAAGTTGATCGCTCTTGGTACCCCACAGGGGATAGTCCTCTCGCCAATTTTGTTCAACCTAGCCATGAAGGACCTCCCAAGATTATTGCAAGATATTCCCCACTTTTGTAACGCCATCTACGCAGATGATCTCACCTTTTTGACCCTTACAAGATCCATGGGTGAGCAACAAGAAGCACGTCAAGCCGCTATACACAAGGTGCGAAGATACCTTCGAGAACGCGGTCTTGAATGTGCTCAAGGGAAATCGGCACTTTTGACACTTAGTGCTGGTTCTCCGAAACAAAACAAGTCCACCGTCCCAAAGCCGGACCTGTTTATAAATGAGCAAACCATCAAACCATTATAACTGTGCCGCACTTGACCGTTCTTAGACATGTCCGCAAAAATGCTTCTGAGCTCCATACAATCGCTCCCATCGAGCAGACTGTCAACCTGCTGACACACATAATTCAGCACGTTGCACATGGTCGATATAGCCTCAAAGAACCTGACACGCTCAAAATATTACACGCAGCACTTATAAGTTGAATCTTCTATGGAACAGCGTACTTGGCCCTTAAAACGAACAAAAAAGCCAGAGTTAATACAAATATTCGCCAATCCTACAAGACTGCACTCGGGCTGCCCTCGAAGGCATCGACAGCTACATTATTACAATTAAGCGTACCTAAATGTTAAGAGGAATTACGTGAAGCGCACCACACTTCTCACATGGAGCAGCTGAACAAAACAACGAGGCGTGCAACTCTTCACTAATTAGGTTATATGACCCCCCCGGTCAAAGATCAGAAAACAAGCATACCTTTGAAGATTTGACAGCACATACGAGTGGCCCCAAAACCAAGAAATATGCATCCGGAGTACAACAGGGCCAGAATAACTGCCAAACAAGAGCCATGTCCTCCAGATATGAAAACGACCTAACTACCTGTTATCTGGACGCATCACCTTATCCGCACCATCCCACCCACGTAACTTGTGTTGTGAATTAACGGGGACAAGAAATCACATCCTGCCCAGTCAATACCACCGCGATTAATACTGCGGAAGAAGCCGCGATAGCCCACGCCATCATCACTGCTCAATACCCAATCACCATACGGACTTTCACGCAGCGTGAAGAAATTACTTACAAAGTCGAATTCCTAATATGGCACTTCATCTTTGTTTAACAAGACAGCGTATTCCTGAAGTTTACATAGTTTGGGTGCCAGGACACGAATCCTTTGAGGTCAATGAGGCGGCTCATGCCGCTACCCGCGATTACATACACCAGGCCGTTTCTCTCACGGGGCAGTCACCACCTCTTTCACCTGAACCTCAACCTCTCTTGCGCTACACAGGTATCTTGTCGGACTACCGACACAAACGGCAAATGTTCCGGATTCCACGCGACCAACTCACAAGGTATGAAGCAACAGCGTTCAGACGACTTCAAAATAACACGTACCCACACCGTACCCTTTTTCATGTCCTTTCTCCGACAGACTATCCAGCAACCTGCAGCTACTGCCCAGCGCCCGGTACCCTACACCATCAGGTGTGGGAGTGCCAAAAGACACCCAACGTGCAACCAATTCCCAACCACTCGATACAAGAGTGGAAGGCCCGGTTTACAGGAAAAGGCCAATTGTTCCAGCTTCACCTGGCGCAAAGGGCCCGCGTAGCCAGCCGCAGCCAGGGGATACCCTGACTAGGGATCCCCTCCAATGGACGGGTACCCTAACAACTGCACCAGTTGTTGCTAATAAAGATTTCATTCATTGGACCGTTTGAGTGCCTTTTTCTCTTGTTAGAGCGCGAAGGAACCTCCTTCAAGTGCGAAGGGTTGGCCACCCTGACCCCGCCCGACGAAGTGTCGCCGACACGAAAGAAGCAGACATCTCCGGTTTATTCCGCGAAGGAAAAACAAAATGACATGAGTAGAAATGCCAGCTCGTAACACATGCGGTCATTTACGCAACGCGACACCGAAAAAAGGCACTGCACCAATTGTGCAAAAAAATAATTCAATGCTTCACTCTACCCTCACAACAACGTTCGAGTCCTGGTACTAAGCCACTCCGAATACACCCACCACTTGTGCTGGTTAGTCCGAGCTGGACAGGGGCCGTCGGTCGGGTTGTCTGGCCCCTGCTGCTCCCATCCTGGTTCTCCGAGCTGTTCCGTCTAACTCCCCGCTACTGCACCCGTGAACACAGTCTTCGTACCAGACGAGGCCTTTGTGCGCATGTTACGGGATTGGTACGAGCCAAACCTGTTTCATTGTCTGGTAACTGTTTATAGCACACGCACGCACGGGCACATGACGCACCAACGTCACTCTGTCTGACGCGCGCTGGCTGCATTGTAATCTCCATACGCGGGCGCACGTAGTTTCTGAGTCCCTACAACTGAAAGAATAATCCTGCATGTGTTTGTAGCCGATTTGTGGTTGGTAATATTATTTCAGTTGTCCTGTTCAGTGATTGCACCCTTCGTGTGGCTGGCAGCCTTTAAGTGTCAAGCGCGGTGTGTTTCACGCGTGTCGCGAATAAAGTAACATCGCTGTTGTGTGTTGTAAGCATTCACCTTTTTGGAGGCTAATGAGGAGCTTGTCCTTTTCTTCATTTGGTAATGAGTGTCCCCTGGGACAATTTGACGTTTACGCCCTGTGTGGTTGAGCGTTTTCATTTATTGTTTGAGTTTGCGCAAGGCACACGTTCTTTCGTAACGGTAATGTAAAGTTTCTAGTTGTATTTGCCTTTCTTTGTTATCAGCGTCCTTTCCAACAATTAAAACTGTGCGTTTTGTTGCTGAATAGCATTGAAGCTACAGTGCGTCTGCGAATGTTGAATTGTGTGTATTATGTAGCGATTGCAACGAGTGACTCTCTGGGTGGTTCTACGTTGTGTTTTTAGAACCCACAGCCATAGTTTATGCTGTACGTACAGCCAGTGTACGGACAACATTCTTGGTGGGGAAGTGTTCAGTTCCCGTCCCTCACTTAATTATTGAATTCATGCCGCCCGGCAACCAGCTATCGTTCGGTAAGCATAGCATGTTTACCTGTATTGTGTATATGTTTTCCCGCCGGCGTAGTTGACTTTGGCGGAGGAGGGATAGAGACACAGAGAGGGAGCAGCGTGGCGAGTAGACCATAGTCGGCTGCGTGCCGTCGGCAAATGAGCCAGCCACTCATTATTTCAGTGATCATCACTTCGATCATCGACTTCGGCGACCGATCCACCTTATTTACCTCTGTTATTCGCCCAATATGTCCTCTGAGCTAATCAGTCTTTCTTGCATTTTTAAATCTTCTTGAAATCACTGCCATGTCAAGCATAATTTTGCTAGTTGTTTTATCTCTATAAAACATCACTACCTCAATTAACATGTTCCTGTGGCCTCCGTTTCCTCCGATGTTTGATTCTACTGCACCAGGCACAAATTTGAGGACACGCAATTGCGCGGTTGTGTGCAGAACAACACTACAATGAAAAGATTGTCGTTTGTGTAGTTCTACCAACAGAAATGAC
The DNA here is from genome assembly GCA_013339765.2 of Haemaphysalis longicornis. Taxonomy (NCBI): domain Eukaryota; kingdom Metazoa; phylum Arthropoda; class Arachnida; order Ixodida; family Ixodidae; genus Haemaphysalis; species Haemaphysalis longicornis. Next base: position 159,260,036 of record CM023453.1, on the reverse strand, counting down.
CCGTCTGTTCGAAAGCAAAGCACAGGTTTTAAGTGCGAATGCACTTCTTAAGCGACCCTGAATCACGCGTCCACCGCCGTCCGTCCATCCGCACAACATACCCACTTAGGGCGATTGGCCAAGAAGAGTCCTATTCTTTAGCACATACCCACTAGGGCGATTGGCCAAGAAGAATTCTTTCGCATCACCCGTGCATTCCCACTTCCCCATCGACGACTGCTGCTTCGCCAGGAGCGGAAGTCGGGGCGTACTGCGGCGTCTACCTCGTCGGTCACGTCTACGCGAACCTCGTGTCGCACGCCATGTCCACCTTGCCGGTCAGGGACGAGTCGCCGTACAGTGCCGTCTACACCGACGCGTACTCGGGCGACGGAATCGTGGTCGTCACCCTCTACCTCGCGCCAAACATCTCGCGCGACGACGTCGTCGAATACGTGGACGCGGCGATGGAGAGTGTGGCCAGGCGCGTAAAGCCCTCGGACCCGGTCGTGGTTGTTGGGGACTTTAACGTGACGTGCGAAAGGGCGGCGAGTGGTTGATGGAATACATGCTCGCCAACCACTCCATGACGTGCCTACCGCTAGAGGCTCCCACCACCATCAACGGCAGCTACATCGACCTGGCCTTTGCGAGGAACTGTTGATACGCGCGGTCTTGCAACAACTCTTGACCGTACATTTCAGTGATCACAAGGCGGTCATAATGACCGTCAACTACAACGACAACACCAACAAGTGCTGAATAAGGAATACTGTCGTTTCACTTTACTTGCGTGTGTGTGTGATTCCTCGAACATACACTTTTAAATTTACCAAGATTTCCAGAGAACGACTAACGGGGTGTGGAATCCCCACTTGATCACGCGGGGGTGTTAAATGCAACTAACGGGCGAATGCCAACACAGTTCAACATAACTCCCCCTCTTAGCATCACCCGTGCATTCGCACTTCCCCATGCTCCCCTTCGGGGAAATGCGGGTGAAGGTTTCACACGCATTGGTCGTTGTGTGGTTTGCGGCAGACTGACGATCTTCAGAAACGGTCGGTAGTTTATAAATTCTGTCTATGTCTTCGTCCCGCCACAGTTTCCTGTGAATATCGGGGGGTTCGCTTCCAGCCTTGTGTGCTGTTACGTCCTTCTGAATAGTTATAAAAATATCTTGTCAGAAAAGTAAAGTACTTTTTCGTCTGCAAAAAATTGTTTGTTCGGTCAACTGATATTTGGCAAAATAGACTGCGCGAGAAGGCGGTTCAGGCAGGCAGTTTTTGAGTCGCCGATATGGTATGAAGTGATCCCTAGGAGGAACAATTGGACAACGAAGAATAGGTTGCCATCAGGTTCTCCTCGCTGACAATTGTCGCGCCCACGGCCCCACTCCACTAATAGCGAATCGCTAGTAAATGACGATTTGTATTAGTGAACTGAACACAACTGAATAACAGCAAACTGAATAACAGGTTGGGACTGGTATGTGTCACCTCACCGTCCGTACCACTGTCAAAGAAGGAATTCAACTTCTGACACATGCGCCGCTGATAAACAAGCAGTATAGTGTGGCTACTGCGCATATATATGTGTGTGCATTTCTTTAAATAAACTGTTGGTCCCAGCGCTCATGTGTGTCTAGTTCTCCTCCGTTCTGTCCGCGTGCAAGTTGCGCTGTAGTCCCATTAAGACATCTTGGCAGCAAGGAATTAGAAATGCAGCCCACGAAAACAAAATATCAAGTTCTCATGGCATGCCTACCCCCATGTGTTTACACCCTGTCTAGATAGGTTGGTTGTTTTGCCAATAGCACAACAGTGGGGAAGCTTACAATCCAGTTGTCTTTCGTTCAAATTGGATGGGCCTAAAAATTAGAGGGCCAGAGTAGGGAATTTATTTAGTCCTATAAAATAGAAACAAAAAAAGGAAAAATGTTTGTTTCTGCGGCGCGTTATGCAAAAGAAATTAGCATCTGTGCAGTGTAACACCACATGGTAGATGTGATGTCGCGGCAACTTGTGGTTGTTTGGCGTGTTTTGTTTTTTGTTGCTTTAGCATTTTACCGTATACGATCCCCAGAAGACTCAGCAGTCAGCTATATGTCAGCGCCTGTGCCATGCTCTGCTTTTAGCTGTTATTCGTTGGTTGTTTGCACTCTGAATTCAAAAACCATTGGACTGTCATATAGCAGTTACTTGTTGAAAACGGAGTTCGAAGTGTCAGAATGCCTCACTAGACAAGACTAGAGGCTCGATGCAGATGTCTGCCTGGCAGGATCACACATAACGGTCTTACTTTTGGGGCCAAACTGTATCGGTACAGAGAGGACACCTTCGAATATAACCTCATTCAATGTCAGTGGAATGTAATTTGTGTTGCTTTGTCACGTGCACTGGCGTTTGCAGACAAAGGATGAAATGACGCAGGAAGGCGTGGCTGTAATACATCTCTGTACAGCATTCTTGGAACAGCGCAAATGAACGTGGACGAGGCGTGGACGGGACACAGCGCAGACTAACAGGCTTTTATAGCACAAAATTACGTATATAGAGCAATCCCCTGCAACAAAGGCGGAAAACACGGGGAATAAGAAAACACATAGATATTTCAAGCCGTTATGGCAGTTTCCGTGTTATCGCCACATCAAGAAGCAATTTATTTGTCGGTTAACAGCACCAAAGGGCAGCTGACACAAATAAAAATTTATGCATTTCTATTCCTGCCTTTCCCTTGTATTCTAGTAACCGAATGATTTGTATATTTTTTTTCCAACAAACGCGTGTTAGTCTGCGCAGTGTCCCGTCTACGCGTCATGCTCGTCCCTTTGCGTTGTTCCACGGATGTTGTTCCAACATGCCGAAGCTTATAACCTTAGTTAGTCTGTGTATACGTCGGTGATGCCACGTTCCCTAAATATGAAAGTATCTGTAACCATGCCGTTGATGTTGCGGCATAAGCGAGGAATAAATTCATCGCCTTTATTATTTTGATTTCGCCACTTTGGTGTTTTCTTCATGTGCATTTTTAGGGCCAAGGCCACCCTAGTACGAAACAGGAACACCAATTAGATTTTTGCATTGAAAAAGTTACATCTGTGCTACCAACCAGGGAGGGAAAGAGTATCATGTATCATGTGCTCTGCAGTTAAGACAGTTTCAGGATTAGGAGCTAGCGAAAATAATTCATATTGTGCATGCGAAAATGGCGCCTATTTACGTTTTGTGTGCCCGATTTCTCAGTTTATTTGCGTTAACAAACAACCGATGGTTCATCGGCAAAGCGGTATTTCTTTGCGCAGGGCTGACACGGAATTAAGATACACGACAAGGAATTACAAATGCGGGGACCCGGTAAGTTATAGCCTGCTTACGCCTGTATAAACAACCCGTACAAGCCATGTATCCACAGTTCACAACCTAAACATATTTAAAAAGTTGCACAAGAAATATAACTATTGTGGCTTTTTTGCTGCAAACACTGTTCCAGGAACGACAGCGTTGTGCTCTCTTCGACTCTCTTCTCATCGTACCTGTCATGTTGGGTCTGTCTCCTGCTCTCCTGTTACACTGGGGAAGGCATCCCCATGCCGATATCCGTCGTCTCCATCATGTAGTACATGGTGCACGAGCAGCGAGCAGAAGGGCTGCCTCTGCAGTCTATATTCTGCACAACCCTAAAGTAGCGATTAAAAGACATTATGCAAAAGTGCCGCCCTCTACCGGAATAAAAAATGTTTCTTCAAGCTCACCAAAATACACGGAAGGAAAAAGCCTTTAGCGTGCCGCTGTCGCGTAATATATATCATAATTACCGCTAGTGCAACCTTATCCATCTGAAACTGCGCACAAATGTTACGTAGAAGAATGAAGGCTTTGGAGGAATAAAACCTTCGAAAAATCCTTGACACACGTAGAAATTTTGCAATGACGGCGTAACCTCAATTTTCCCTGAACAAAAACTCAGGTACCCTGCTTTTATAAAGTTCAATGCAAGACGCGCCAGCCGTTTCTCATTATGGAGGCTGATTCCATAACACAAATTTAGAGTTCATTAACAAAAAGTGGTGCACCGTTTTTACATTGCAGCTTGTACTTCGAACACGTGAAGACTACCTCCCTAGTGGCCGAGAAAAGGGCGACGCTCTACCCAGCAGTATGATGTGACAGTCAGGATTTCATCCTGACAGCGTCTGAAAAGCGCGGGTGAATCCTTTTGAAAGCTCGGAGCGCAAGCTCAAGCTTCCAACACAGTCGCTTAGCGAACGCCTCCGAATCAATCGCAATATGTACGCTGTCGTTGCTCTTGAAAGTGCTTTTATTCGAAAGGGCCACTTCTCGACCGGCCTCAGTCGTTGTCAAGTAGGCGGAGCGGAACTGGATTTCAGGGAAAGTACAAAACCTTGCGCAGCCAAACAAAACTTTCCCAGTCTTTTAAAATTGGTTGCACCTGTAAAGAACCTTCTATCACCTGGCAGATAGTGGTGTGGAGAAGTGAGCTTTAAAATTAGTAAGGTGTGGTTTCAGTTTGTGTTGTTTGTTTTTCCGGAGTGGTATGTTGTTGAAGAAGTTAATTTTTTACTCTGAAAAGAAAAAAGAGATACTTGCGCTAAATAATAGTCTCCTTGAACTGGATATTTTTCGGAACGCGATTAGTGATGTCCTAAACCAAAGATAGGGGGATGCCTTGAACTTTCAAAGAATGTCCAAGCTAAAACCTAGTAAGATTTTCTGTTGATCAGCTGTTGAACTTTATGTTAAACGTTGCGGCCGGGGCAGTCACTACTTGAGGAACACCTTGGACAGCTTCCTGTGAAGTTCACTCCTCTCGCTCGCCATTGCCAGGAGCCACTTCTTCGCGCCGTCGGTATTTTCACCTTTCAATGTGGCTCGTCGTGCGCCTGAGGCACCCGCCTACTCCCCTTTGGTACTGCTGTTTATCTTTCCCTGCCTGCGCTGAGTAGCCCTTACTCGGAGCTCTCCTCCGACCCTTCTCCGGCACTGCCGTTTCCCCTTTCCGACGCGCGAACCCAGGCTTGAGCCTAACGCGTTGCATGAAACATGCAGGGTTCAAAAAATTGATTTTGTAGAATTCAAATTTGGCGCCCTTCGAAGACCGCCTCATAGACTCTACAATGGCAGAAGGAGGGCGCCATCCCATCGCGAGGGGCACGATCAAATGCAGAGCATTTCCGGGATGGCACGACGTTAAGTAGTTTGCGTTACGCTAATTTTGTTGCACTTGTGGCAACTGCTGACGAGAGAGTGCTCGTCAGCAGTAATTTGAATGAGTCACCGATATAAGGCGCGTTCGGAGCGTCCTATTCTGTGTCGGCTTTGTGGCGCAGTTGGTAGAGCACCATGTACATTGCGTTCCGCCCGCACGGTCGAGGGATCCAAACCTGGGGACGGATAGTATTTGTTTTTATATAGTGGGGAGGGGTGCGGTGCGGACTACGGACGTCAACGCGGGTGACATCGTGAGTTACTGAAATGCTCTGCATTTAAAACGAAACGAGCACGGGACGCCATGTTGCGGGATGGCGGTGGCGGGATTGTTTGGTAGGGAGCGTGTGAGTGGCTTTCTCGACTTGGCGATGCTTTTATATTCAGATTTACCCGCAGCAAAATAAGCGACGAGTTATCTGTGGACCATTCTCTGCTGCCCACATTTGCGTGCGAGTTCGTAATTACGCATTATGCATCGAAAAAGCAGTCAGGGAGGCACCGGCAGGGAAGCTGTTGGAAGTGTTTGCGTGTCTGCTCCTTTTTTTGGCTGGGAGAACGCAAAAATTGAAAGCACATCCTTGTTGGTTCACATCCTGCGGGTTTCTCAGGAGGTCATTCCTGAAACGCTTCTAAACTTGCCGGCTGTCCTGAGGCTGAAACGGGGAAGGGGGGGGACTCGCAATTTAGCTATACGCTAAGGATCCTCTAAAACGCAGATGAAGCCTGCAAACGAAAAAAAAGCTACCATTTTTTATCAGCGGAGCTGTTGTGGCTGGCCGTAACATTTAACGCGTAACGGGTGGAGTGTAAAGCCTTAAATAGTGCCAAATAATTACCAGTAAATTGCCAATAAATAATTACCTAACCAAAACATTGTCGATCGCTGGTGAGCGTGCGCCTCGCGGCGACTGCCGAGCGTCCTCAGCACACGCAAAGGCTTAAGCAAAACAATCTGCAAAAACCTTAAAGAACGAGAAAATGCCTAGCGCTCGTGAACGCCGGCCTCGCGGTGACCGCCGAGCTTCCTTTGTACGCGCCGTGGACAAAAAAACTGGGTGCACACAACTGCTTTGAAAATTCTGCTCGAAACATTTTCTTGGGAAAATTGGCTATGGTCGAGCAGGAGGCGACGAGCGGTAAATGACCGATACACGGGTTACTACGTCCGTTACTTGCGCTACTCCTGGCGCTACGTGAAGGTTGCAGCTTTCGCGGTCCCTTATTCCCTGTAACGTTTGGAAAACAGAAGAATCCGTAGTACTTCCCTAAAAGCCTACAGAACTTGCAGAATAAAACCACGAACGACAGACTCAAAACTTTACCCTCACGATGAAGTACGTTGTGACAGGTGCAGTGCGCCTTAACTACCAGCAGGGAGGAGTGCTCCGCGGCAAATACAGGGCTAGAAAATGCCTCACTTTGTAACCTTTTTAGTCCTGCACATATTATTCGTTTCGTGACTATGCATGCAGTCTAGCTATAACGCTACTCCGCGAAGGGAAGTCAACACCCGGAAGCGACTTTACGCAGGGCTTTCGTTGAGAAGTAAAAAAAAGCGATGTGTACGCTATTTCTGTGGTCGTTCTCGTATCATCTTTGTGCACTGCAAGTTACACGGCAGCATTTGGGCATCTTCGGCAACGATAAAGTTCGACGTGCGTGTCGCTAACCCTGGGCTATTATATAGACAGCGTCATTCGGAGATCCGGGTATCTCCCAACATGGCGGAAGCGCACGCTATTCCCGCAAGAGGTGGTCAGTTTTTGTCTAAGGTCTATAGCCTCGGACGAGCACAGCGGTTTGAGATAGCTGGCACATCAGTGGATGTGGTACACAAATACATCTTCTTATGCCAAGTAGTGACCCCAGCTCCCAACCATTAAGCAGAGATAATTAGAAGGATAAGAATGAGGGCGAGTGCGTTCGCTAATCACTTTCATGTAATAAATGTTAGCTTACCAGTGTCCCTCAGGAAGAAGATATTTGACGCTGCATTCTACAGGTACTCTCCGGCGTGGCAGGTACTTGGAGGCTCACTAAGAGGGTTCAAATTAAATTGAGGACTAATCAGCGAGCAATGGAACGAAAGATAATAGGTGTAACCTTAAGGGACAAGAGAGCTGAGTGGGTCAGGGAACGAACGTGTAGTAATGACACAATAATCGAAATTAGGAGTAAATGGGCGTGGTCAGGGCATGTATTGGGAAGGCCAGATAACCGTTGGTTAATAAGGGTAACGTTGCGGGTCCCAAGAGAAGGCAATCGTGGCAGATAGCGGCAGAAAGTTAGGTTGGCCGATGAGGTCAGGAAGATTGCGGGAATACACTTTTTGCAGTTAGCATAGGACTGGAATAATTTGAGATTCATGGTGGTCAGCGCGAACGAAAACAATACACACAGAAGAGAATAGACGACGTAGGCGCTGTCGAGCAACTGAAATTTTATTTGAAGAACACATGTTATTTAAGCAACCAAGAAAAGATAAAAAATTGATGAAATCA
>CM023453.1:159115376-159252225 GCA_013339765.2 Haemaphysalis longicornis | reverse complement strand
AGATGAGGTGTGCCAAAAGCACGGCATGATGATGATCCACATAATGCACGCAATGGCGCTGTCAGGGAATGTCCCGTCTTCTCGCTACAGTGTATCTATTGCGTGTGTCGGTGTTGTATGGTCCCAAGTGTGGTTTTATTACGTGTAACTTGTTGTCGGTTTGTTCGCTCCAGTGTGTTTGCCATATTTTGCGAAGTTGTGTTCTGATGTGTGGTTTCACGTCGGTGTAGGGTAATGTGGTTATGTCTACTGTATTCGAGAGTGTAGCAGCAGCCGCCATTCGATCCGCTGCTTCGTTCCCGGCTATACCACAGTGGCCAGGGACCCAGCAAAGGACCAGTTCAAATTTGTGGACATACACAGACATAATACCCTTGACTATTAGATTTACAACGTGATTTTTTGAAGACTTTGTTGACGACAACGCCCGCACGACACTGAGGGAGTCTGTATAAATAATGAATTGTGGGATGTGACTTTGAAGGATATGATTAACAACAAGAAGTACGACATAAGCCTCTGCCGTAAAGATACTCGTATTACTTATAAGAGTTTTACTGACATTAAGGCCGGGCCCATGCGCCGCGCAGGACACAGAGGTGGCAGTTTTAGAGGCGTCCGTATAAAATTAGAAATTGATACTTCTGCTGCAAATACAAGAAGTGCTGCAGAATTGCACATGTGGGAGCTCGGTTTTTATCTACATGTGTGAAGGATGTGTCGCATGATACAGGGCGGAGATGCCATGGTGCTATAAATCTGTTTGAGAACTTTGTATGGTGTCTAAAAAGGAGACAGAAAGCTCTGACGCTTCCTCTCTAACTCTGTAAGAGAAGGGCGCAGAGAACGATGGTCGGTTTAGGAGTAGTGCAGTCATAGACGTATCATAAAAAGCCGATTTAAAAGGATGGTGTGGCATAGATGAAATTTTAAAAGCAAAAAGGAGATCTGTGTATGCTCGCTGACGTTGTAGGTTCCACTTATTACACTCCACATAGAGGCTTTCGACCGGGCTAGTCCGGAAGGCGCCACATGCCAACCGGAGCCCCAGATGAAGCACTGGGTCCAGCATTTTGAGGGATGTCTTTACTTGCTGACCCATAAACAACGCTTCCATAGTCTAACCGTGAACCTATCAGGCTGGTAAAAACACGTAAAAGAAGTTGTTTGTCAGCCCATATGAAGAGTGGGAGAGAACCTTGAGTATATTCATGGCCTTTAAGCATTTATGTTTAAGTTGTTTTATGTGGGGAATGAGCGAGAGCTTTTCATCAAGGACTACACCTAAAAACTTGTGTTCATTTCTGACTGGAATTGAGACACCATTGAGTTTGATGTCTGGATCCGGCCGAATGCCGCGCCTTTTTGAAAACAAAACACAAGTACACTTCACTGGATTAAATTTAAAACCGTTGCTATCTGCCCAGCCAGCTAGCTTGTTAACACCAAGCTGGACTTGGCGCTCGCAGATAGACAGGTTACAAGACTTAAAGGATAATTGCACGTCGTCTACATAGATTGAGCAGGAAATGGTTGGTGGCAGAGCCTTCCGAAGAGAGTTCATTTTTACAATAAACAAAGTGCAACTCAAAACTCCACCTTGCGGAACACCGTTTTCCTGCACATGAACTCTAGAGAGTGCAGTTCCAACTCGCACGCGAAACGTTCTTTCAGAGAGGTAACTGGCAAGCGTGTTCCACATGTTACCCGACATACCAAAGGACTTCAAATCGCTGATGATGCCGTACCGCCAAGCAGTGTCGTACGCCTTTTCAAGATCAAAGAATACTGTCATACAGTACTGCTTATGGAGGAAAGCATCTTTAATATATGACTCTAACGCAACGAGTTGATCGTTCGTAGATCGCCCCGCCCTAAAGCCTGCCTGGCAGCTCTCGAGAAGACCGTTGTACTCTAAGAAGTACACGAGTCTCCTGTTTATCATCTTCTCGAAGAGCTTACACAGGCAGCTTGTCAGGGCACTGGGGTGATAACTGGCGGGAGAGGAAGGGTCCTTCCCTTCCTTTAGGAAAGCCACTACTATGGCCTCCCTTCAAGAGCGTGGGAAGTGCCCCGAAAGAAATATTTTATTGTAGAGGTGAAGAAGTGTTTCAAACGTGTCTGCATGTAATTGTTGTATCATTGTGTATGAAATCCTGTCTGCACCTGGAGCTGAAGGTTTACATGTGGTCAAAGCAGCCTTCAGCTCATAAATTGAAAAGGAGAATTGTAAGAAGTGTGCGAATTGTTGCTATCACGCAGTGACTTCTTCTCACATGATGCTTTGTGTTTAATGAAAGTGTTGGTGTAGTGTGCTTTAACTCGACACGTGTTCGAAGTGTTGCGCAAGTGTGTTAGCCTGGTCTTCCAGTGTGTCCCCTGTTGTACTAACCAGGGGCAGGCTGTGTGTCTGTTGTCCTTTTAGTTTTCGTATTCGTGTCCAGACTTTGTGTGTGTCAGTGTATGAGTTGATGGAAGTGAGGAAGGTGTGCCAACTCTCCCTTTTCGCCTCACGACGCACTCGCTTCCCAAAAGCCTTTGCCCGTTTAAAAAAAATGAGGTTATGTGACGTGGGGTACCGGCGAAGGACACCCCACGCCTTGTTCTGGGCCTCTCGCGCCCGCCTACAGTCCTCGTTCCACCAGGGCCTCCTTGGGGTGCGGGACCCACTGGAGGCCTGGGGAATGGACTTTTCGGCGGCGTCGACTATGTGCGCCGTGACGAGTTGGGCTGCTTCCTCAACGTGTAGGTGTTTTATGGTTGTGTGGTGTAGTTTAGATGTTTCTGTGAATGTACTCCAGTTTGCTTTTGATTCATAAACCTGTTATGGGGAGATGGACTGCAGGGGCCTTTACCTATATATGTTAGGGATGTGGGGAAGTGGTCACTACCATATGGGTCCGTGCCCACGCCGCACTCAAGACATGGAAAGAGAATTGCAAAACCAATAGCCAAGTCGAGATGTGAGTACGTATTATGTCCTAAGTTATGGTATGTAGGTTGTTTTTTGTTGAAAAGGCATGCTCCAGAAGATGTAAGGAATTTCTCTATCAGGCGACCTCGGGCATCCGTTCTGGAGGAGCCCCAAAGAGATTTTGTGCGCATTAAGGTCGCCTGTTAGGATGTATGGTTCGGGCAGCTGGTCGACCAGCGCCTCGAAATCAGAGCTCGAAAGTGCATGATCAGGAGGAATGTAAATGGAGCACACCGTTACCAACCTATTAAATATTATTGTTCGAATTGCTACAGCCTCGAGGACAGTGTTCAGAGTGACAGGGTGGCAGGCTAAGGATTTCCGGGCGACAATTGCCACACCTCCTGAAGAGTGTGTGCAGCCAACCCTGTCCTTTCTGAATACCATGTACCTATTTAAGAAATTTGTCTTTTTGGAATTGAGGTGAGTCTCTTGGAGACACATGAGACTTGGCTGATTGGCATGCAGGATATCATACACATCATCAAGATTTTTAAGGAGGCCTCTGCAGTTCCATTGAATGATGTTTTCTGTTCCCATTATTTAGGTTTAAGAATGAATGGAGTGTGTGTGTGTTCATGTGTCGTCTTTCGGGGCTGTTACTTTGGGGTTAAGCTTTTTAGGCCTGTCTGTAGGCTTGAAAGTCGGTGGCCGCTCCTTGCGCTGCGTTGCAGGCAGGAACGGCCCGACATCCATCTCGTCGTCGGATGTCCGAGGGGTGCCCGACGGACCGGGCCCCCCAGACTTGGCCCCCCCTCGGGAGCCCTTCGTTTGAGCCGCCACCGCCGAGGGCGTCCGGGGCACCAGAGGTGGCACGGGCGGTGCGGTGACGGTGGGAGCCGGTGCGGGGCCCGTGGTGTCCATCACCTCGGTACCCTCCAACGGACTGGAGGACGGGGAGACAGAGGCGGGAGCGGCACCGGTCCCGACAGAAGTGGTTTGCACCACAACCGCTGCTGCCTCAGCAAGCGGCGTGGTGCCGGGTTGGGCTGGGTGGGGCAACCCAGCGGGGGGCGGGGGCGGGACCAGGTCAGACTCGCTGAACTGGGTCCCTGTGGAAACCAGACGCCGCTCCGCCCCCCGGCGAGCCGCGTCTGCGTACCTCCCCTGAGGGAAAGAGGCGAACCTCTTTCGCGCCTGTGGGAAGGTGATGTTCTCCGTGACCTTGATATTAATTATCTTTTTTTCCATTTGGAATTTTTCACACTTGCTGGAGTACGCTGCATGCGGCCCCCCGCAGTTTACACAAGCGAGAATTTCGGATGGGCAGTTCTCGCTCGGATGATCGTGCGCCGCGCCTTTTGCACACGTCGTTCGGCCACGGCAAGAGTTCGTACCGTGCCCGAACCTCTGGCACTTAAAACAGCGCCGCGGGTTCGGGATGTAGGGACGGATGGAGCAACGGATAAAACCTGCGTTTATGTATTGTGGAAGAACTGCGCGGTCGAAAGTCAAGATAATGTGTTGGTGGTCGGAATCTCCCTTTTCGTCTCTGCGGATAGTGATGCGTCTCACGGCAGTGACGCCCTGATCCTTCAAGCCGGCAAGGAGATCCTCATCCGTTTCGTTCAGGAGGTCTGTCTCGGATATCACACCCTGCGAGCTGTTGAGGCTCCGATGGGGTGTGACCCGGATGTCGAGATCAGCCAGTCTAGTCTGAGCAAGAAGCTTTGCAGACTGCTGCTTGTCATTTATTTCAATTAGGAGTTCACCAGACTTTTGTTTTTTGCACTTATACGGTTTTCCTACTATGGCTTCAAGATACTTGGCAATCAAGAAGACTGACTGAGATGCAAGAGGGTGGGTTGGATTGATGGATTCCATCACAAGAAATCGAGAGAAATTTCTGGTTCAGGAAATGTCAAAGATGGCAATGAAGGAAAAGATACTTCGGTGCGGCCCCTTTTCAGAAACAGCGCCGTGGGTTCGGGATGTAGGGACGGATGGAGCAACGGATAAAACCTGCGTTTATGTATTGTGGAAGAACTGCGCGGTCGAAAGTCAAGATAATGTGTTTGGTCGGAATCTCCTTGTCGTCTCTGCGGATAGTGATGCGTCTCACGGCACTGACGCCCTGATCCTTCAAGCCGGCAAGGAGATCCGCATCCGTTTCGTTCAGGAGGTCTGTCTCGGATATCACACCCTGCGAGCTGTTGAGGCTCCGATGGGGTGTGACCCGGATGTCAAGATCAGCCAGTCCAGTCTGAGCAAGAAGCTTTGCAGACTGCTGCTTGTCATTTATTTCAATTAGGAGTTCACCAGACTTTTGTTTTTTGCACTTATACGGTTTTCCTACTATGGCTTCAAGATACTTGGCAATCAAGAAGACTGACTGAGATGCAAGAGGGTGGGTTGGATTGATGGATTCCATGACAAGAAATCGAGAGAAATTATCTGGTTCAGGAACTGTCAAAGATGGCAATGAAGGAAAAGATACTTCGGTGCGGCCCCTTTTCAGGGACCGATCACGTTTGGGGGGGGTTTAGAGAATGCCATACATCATAGTATAAAAGCAGGGGACGGGGGTACTTTCTTCTCAAACCTTACCCTGATAGCCTGAGAGGTCCCGGAGCTTCCTGCCTGGTAAACAGACAGGGAGCCCATCCGCCGGAGCTTGACCTGGGCTCCGAGGACCACCGTTTGAGGCTTCTACCCTTCACCTTTAAACACATCACCACGGTAGGTTACAGTTTATGTTGGGGGCTCGGGGTCCGCGGTGTCGCCAACACCGTCACCATGAATACTCAAGGTGCCCCATGCGGGGACGTCAAGAAGCTACTGATACAACGAAGGCACACGAAGCTGAACGTCAACGAAAACGACGAACTAAAACCTTTAGAGGACGATGTTAGCGTCTCTTGCTCGGAGCGATGTCCCGCGTCCGTTCCCCGTCCACAGCGCCGGTGGAGATGATTGTGGCAGGATGCCCCAAGGAACTGTCCAACCAAAGAATCCATCATGAGATAGCTTCGCATTCAACCACCGTGGTCATCTTCCCGCAGGGGAACCGCTGAAGACGAAGAAGGAGAAGAAGACAAAGCTGCGAAGAGGAGGGCGTGTACGTTGCTCTCGCCCCGTCCGCAGCGCTTCTGATGATGATTTTGGCGGGATGCCCCTAGGGATTTTCGAACCAAAGAATCCATCACGAAATAGCTTTTCGTTCAACCACCGTCGTCACCTTCCCGTAGGGGAACCGTTGAAGAAGAAGAAGGAGGAGAAGACAAAGCTGCGAAGACGAAGGCGTGTACGTTGCTGTCAGCCAGTGCACCAACACCAATCACCTTTACCTCACCAGCGCTGATGGAGACAACCGATTCCACCGCAGAGACGACAACATCGACAGGAACATGATGGACGAGTTTCGGCGCCTCTAGCACCACCGCCTACTCGCCGTAACACAACAGTACTTGCGTGCCTTTGCCACCGGTGTGGACCCGGACGTGGGATTCTCTTTGGCGCTACTAAACACCAGATCACTCGACATAACGGCAACACGCCAGCTGCGCGATAAGCGCGCATGCGCCTCTCCTCTCTTATGTTCTCTTCTCCACTTCGTCTGCTCGGCATAGTAAACCCGATCCGCGCGCCGCTTCCTCAGTTGCTGCTTCGGTTGAGATACGCTGCACCGTTCGATGGGCTGAACAGACGCCAACAATTCTGCTTTGCTTCACTGCATAGTTCCCTTCAGGAAGACGGTGTAATTTTTATTTATTTTCAGAATTAACAGGTAAGTAACATCGTTGTTCCCGGTGTCAAACAAAACAGACCACAAAATGCGACCTTCCTGTCAAGTTCGAGACGGAACAGAGCGGTGGTTCGCTGATAAAAATGTTTTAAAGTGTTATAATTTTCGTATTACCAGCCTGTATACAGAGATTTTTCCTGAAATGCACATGCAGTTTTCTTTGCAGTAATAACGAGGAGATGTATGACAAGCGTCGGAGGTTTACAAAGTTTGAACATTTATGATTATATAAACCGCGTGGTTTTCGAAGCCTCAACGTGAATCCATGACGCCGGTATAAAAGGCTCTACTTGGGTGCGTTATCTCGCTGGGCCGCCTAATTCCGGCAGTCGCATTGACCGTTAGCGAGCTAAGACGAAAAGGCGAGCCCATCAAATGCTCTGCAATTAAAAAGATTGCTGCTTAGCTAAGCCCGACTATGCAAGAAAAACTTTGCTTAAGCAAGCGAAATCAAGCGGACACTTTCCTAACCAGCTTTGTACAGATTGCACAGCGTCATCACTCCTTTCTTCAGCATCAAAACGGCATAGTTGTAGCACTGGCCCGGCTATACCGAAAACAAGCCAGGCGGGAGACGGCGTGGAGACACGTCGATGGTCACGTAGGGGCACGTGGGTGGCGGCGGTCGGTGCAGCGGTGGCGACGACACCCGGTGCGCAGCTATGCGAGTCGCGTGGTATTACTTGAAGGTTAAACCGTCACGAGCAGTGACACACGGTATGCTAGGCAAGTCAGGCGTTCACCTCAACCCAACATATAAAAAAAACTGCACCGAAGAGGAAAGCTGAACCAAGAGGTGGTTTGCGAATTTTTTAGACTCGAAACAGAAAAGAAGTTTAGCAAACTTCTATTATATTCACAAAAAGAGTTGCGAAACAGACGAAAAAAGGGTGCGTCTCCCCTTTTATGCACTAAAAAAACAGAGGTAGGTAGTGTAGGTAGTGTCGGTAAAAACGTAAAAGAAAAGACAGGTAAGTAGTGTCGGCATAAACACCCTCATGTTTTCACGCCGTGATGGCTGTAGAGAACAGTTTTTGTTTTGCGTATATCGAAGCTTTGAGGGTGCTGATTTGTGCCCGTTGGTAGAACATGACAACGAATTAACACGCTGGGACAATGGGACAAGCGAGTCAACACACACAAGGCGCTCGGTAGAACATGACAACGAATTAAAACGCTGGGACAATGGGACAAGCCAGTCAACACACACAAGGCGTAAGTTTTATTGCCAGGCAAATGCCCACATATGTATACACGTGAACACTGCCACACGTCACAGTACAATTTCATCACGTCACATTCGTTTTAAAAAATCACACTCTAAGTTTTACAAGGCGACGGATGCAGTGCTAACACACTGGTGGTCTCATTTAGGTGAGCTTTCAATATCTCTCGCGTAAGCTGTTTCTTAAGTTTCGCAACAACTGTGAACTTGTCGAACATTGCTTGCAACAATTCTGCTTGCAGTGTGACGCAACCTATTTCCCCATGTTGTTCTTTACATCAATGTAGTGCTCACGGAGACGATCACTGAGGCACCACACTATTTAGCCTATGTATTGTTTCCCACCGTCCTACGGAATGCTATAAACAACGCCTTCTGTGCAAGCTACAAAGCGGTTTTTTGCTTTTTGTTGCAGGTTGCTTTCGTGGGAAGGCTTAGGTCTGTCAATCTGCATAGGCTGCCCAATTTGTTGGGAGACGAAAAAACAACCCTTACTTTCGACCGCTAGGCTATCTTTTTCAAATTGTTAGAGGTTTGCGTACGTAGGCTATAACCACCGTTTTTTTGCTTTGCTGTCAGCGTTGTCAGAATCTCACCATTGCCACCCTTTTTCCGCTCCTTGAGCATTGTTTCCGCTACCGAAACTAACCAGCGTTTGGGGCACCTGGCCTGAGAGAATCACGTTTCCTCATTGCCAAGTCTCTGACTCACTAGATAGGGACATGATTTACTTATGGCATTTCACAAGAATAATTTTGGGATCCCCCTATTCACAAGGCTTGAATACGTAGAGTTGTAGGTCAAGATTGGCTTGTTCGCTCGTGGTGCACAGCACCAGCAGGCATGTGTATCGTTAAATGTAATATATAAATGTCAAAGCCGTATTCACGCACTGTAAGGAAAATGATCTGTTAATTCAAACCGCACGAGGCACTGCCTAACATTTGTTAACGCATTAAAAGCCTCTGCCTCAAACATATCACAGTTCCAATTAGGAACAATTAAAAATCCTCGACAAAGCTTAAGATTATAGCCACCGACGTCCCTCCAACAAAAAAGCAAGAAACTTTGTCGAGTCTTGAAAGATAAATGTTACTAACAACGAAGGGGATACAGGATCCTGTTCTCAGGCCCGACCTCTGAAAGTGCAGTTGATCGTTCCACATGTTGAAGGTAGATCTGAGGTAAAAACTCAGAAGCTCAAACTTATTACTGCAAGCTACCCTTGTAGTGTTTTGGAAGGCAATATTACTAATAACAGGGGCGAAACAGGATCTAGTGCAGACTTCCGACTTGTTAAGGTGCGACTTCATGCTCTGCATACGAACCCGCATCCTTCCCTGGGACGTACGCTTGGTCTTCGGAGGAGTCAACCCATCGGTGGGACACGGCACCACGATATGCACATTGATAAATTCCGACTGGCATCGGCAGGCCAGGATTTTCCGACAGTTTCTTTGGGTGCAACTCCTACACATCGAGGGAGTTTCAAGAACGCACCGCCTCTCCTGGGAGCACTTGGGCCTAGCTCAAAGCACAACGGAGTTCACTGGGAGCTTCAACTTAGGGAACTACGACGAGTCACCTCAGCGAAACATCCTTCATCACAAGTGTTCGGTGCATGTTCCGGAGAGGGACTGTAATTGCCTGATTATGTCAGCAGGTTCTGGCTCTGGCTCCGAAGTTCCACGAGGCACCCAAGCGCACAGCTCCGGACCTTGTAACACTTGTGCGACCGGTTGTTCGCAAAACCGCAGAAGATGACGAAGCTGCTCGATGGATCTCGGAAGGCGTCGACATCATTAAGAAATGTAAGCCGATCAGCTCCACGTTACCTATAAAACTCACCATTGAACCCTTAAAACAGCATGACCTGCGCCTTCTTCCAGCTGATAAAGAAGGCGGATTCGTTGTTATATCATCTGGAACATTTAAATCAAACAGCTTGCGGTTGTGTCTTCTGTATTTAAAATCCGCAAAGAAGCATCCATGTCCGCTGTAAAACGTGACGGGAAAAACTTTGCAACGCGATAAACCTCAGCGGTATAGAACAATCGATAGACAATAGTAAACATGACTACCCTGAGGAATTTGTTAGCGCCGAGACCTAAAAGTCTGACTTTCCGTTAAAGATAATCGTTTCTGAATATGGAACGTGGATTTAGCCAATTGCCTGATTTTTTAAAAAATTGACCGTGTTGCGTGTAGATAACCCTTACATTGTTAAAAACGCAGAACAGGTTATCGAGCTTTTTACGTAAAACATGAACGAGAGATTTATTGGCTCCTCCATTGACCTAAAGGACATGTTATATTCAATACATCATACAGACCTGTTAGCGTGTATAGAAAGTGCTGTGGATGACTATGGAGTTATTTCCTTTCAGAACACTAAAGGGGTAGCTTGCAGTAATAACTGCCAGCTTTTCAGTTGTTACCTTATATCTTCCTTCAACATGTGGAACGATGAAATGCACTTTCAGAAGTCGGGCCTGAGAGCAGCATCCTGTATCGCCTTCGTTATTAGTAACATTTATTATTCAAGACTCGACAAGGTCGTCTCCTCGTCCCTTGGAGGGACGTCGGTGGTTAGGATCTTAGGCTTTGTCGATGATTTTTTTATTGTTCTCAATTGTAACTGTGACATGTTTGAGGCAGAGGCTTTTAGTGCATTAACAAAAGTTAGGCAGTGCCTCACACCATTTCAATAAACAGATACGTTTCCTGACAGTGGGTCTGTACGGTTTTTTGATTTTTGTCCCTCATTTATTAATAAATATGTCTGTCTTCTTGTGCTACACAGCACCAGCTAATAAGCCACTCCTCCACTAAAACTTCGCGCATTCAAAGCTTGTGGAAAGGGGGTTCGCAAAATTATTTTTTGGGAATGCCTTAACTAAATCATGTTCCCATTTAGTGAGTCAGAACCTTGGCAATCAGGAAGCGTGATTGTCTCACGCCCGGTGTCCCAAACGTTTGTTAGTTTCCGTAGCGGGAGCATTGCTCAAGGAACGACAAAAGGTGGCAATGGTGAGATTCAGATAACGCCCACTGTAAAGCAAACAAACGGCGCTTTTACCCTATGTACACGAACTTCGGGCAATTCTAAAAAGATAGCCGAGCGGCCGAATGTAAGGGTTGTTTTAAGGCTCCCAACTAATTGGGCAGCCTATGCAGATTGACACACACCAGATTTCTCACGAAACCCAGGTGCAACAAAAAGCACAAAACCGCTTTGTAGGTTGTGCAGGAGGCGTTGTTTACAGCCTTTTGTTGGACTTTGGGAAAAACTACATAGGGAAAATACGGCGGTGCCTCCATTATCGTCTCCGTGAGCACAGCAATAACGCAAAGAACAACACGGAGGGGTGCGGTGGCTTGCGTCCCACTGCAAGCAGCATTGTTGCAAGCCCCTGTTCGACAAATGCGCAGTTGTTACGGAGCATAAGAATCTGCTTACGCGAGAGATATTGGCGGCTAAAATTATAGCGAAAGTGGACCACGTGTGTTTTAGCACTGCGTAAGTAACCTTACCAAAGAAAGAGCGGGGTTTTTATACGATTGTGATGTTATAAAATTTTACTATGACAGGGGCCAGTGTTCACGTGTATATTGCCGAGAGAAATGTATGGGTTTGTTTATTTATTGTTTTTTTTACTGACCGCCCACCCCCGGTTGTGTTATCTATGTCCCAAGCCAAGCGCGTCTTCTATTCTTTTTTTATGCCGCATGGGCTATCTCATTCAGATAAGCAGACTGTTTCGTCTTATCTTCACTGGCCGAGAATAACCTTCTCTGATCTACAATGTCCTGGATAAAAATCGACTGTTTCAGAAACACTCGCGCTGAATAGGTAAAAGCCTCCACAGCAGATGCTGCGGCATTCGAATTGTGACGCTCGCCTTCGCAGGTACCTCTGTTGACTGCTGCTTCACCGCCTGTGTTCTTAGAGTTGTTAGGGGAGCACAAGATGACTCCAACAAACTTGTTTTTTTTTAAGACAACGTCATCATCTTTGGCCACGTGACATCTGGCACAGGTGCGGTGTAAATAACCCTACGCCCTCGTCGAGTTGACAAGCATGCCCGACTCGTGCCAGCCGCCGACAGCAAGGTCTTCGTCGGAGTTTGAACTGCTTCCGGATAAATTGAAGAAAGAAGACGTCGTGGCCACCATCATGATCAACGCAGGCACCATGAGCAGCACTACCCTCGTTCTTCAACAGCCCCGGGAACCACCGTTGTTCTGCGGATCCCCCGGGGAAGACCCTAAGCACTGAGAAAGTGGAGCGCGTCCGCATCTTTTAACAGGTGGCATGACGGAAAGACTTTCCGAGATGTTTTCTTTTATTTGGAAGATACGGTCCCAATGTGGTTTGAAAACCATAAAAGCTCCCTAACCAAGTTGACTCTCTCTGAGAGAGAGTTCCTCAAATTATTCGCCATCGTTTTGCGGAAAGAACGAGCCACCATTTTGTTGGAAACGCGCACGCAACACACCAACGAAGGGGTCATGATCTTCGTTGAGGAGATGAAGCAAGTATTTCGCTGCGCGGACCCCGAAATGGCAGACGAAAAAAAGTTACGCTTCTCGATGCGCGGTGTGAAGGAGGAACTGTTTGCTGGAGTTATCCGCAACCGCCCAAAACCGTCGCCGAATTCGTCACCGAAGCCAGCACGGTTGAGAACCCTCTCGAAATGCGTGCTAAGCAGTATAACCAGAACATTTTTGGCGCGGCCAATGCGAAATACTTCAAGAACATGCGGATTCAGGCTGATAGCCTACGCGAGCCCATCCGCGCACTCGTGAGACAAAAGCTGCACAACATCCTCTCCGCGCCGCTGCCGACCTACGTCGCTTCCCACACCGACTTGATTAGGGAAGAAGTGAAACAAGCGTTGGGACCTTCTACGCCATCTGAAGTACTCCCCGAGTGAGAAGCTATGTCCTACTCCGTGGCAGGTCGCCGACCCCGCCCTGCTCCAACATGTCGTCAACAGGACCCTCCGTACCGCCACCCACTGTCGCCCGCCCGACCTCCCCTAGCCTAAAGCCAGACGGCGAGGACGACTGACGAACATCGAACTCCCGATAATCGTCCGCGGTGTTACCAATGCGAAGAGGCCGACCACATCTACTGTCGCTGTCCATACAAGAGGCTGGGTTTGTGAGAGTTTTCGGGCGACGTCCACGCCGCCGACCCGGCCAGCGCCCATCTGAAATCGAAGAATACTTCTCCAACGCCAACCGAGGACCAGCCCAAATCAACCGTTCACCGTCGCCCTACTCGTACTAGTCGACGAACCGCCGTAGTACTGCTGACTCGTCACGTGGAGGGTCCCCCAGCCCACGCAGGGAAAACTAAAAGCAGCAGCTTCTGGAGGTAAAGTTGCACGACCGCGGAAAAATGAAAACTCTCGAACGACCCCCCGACTCGCTCAAGACCATGATTCACGACATGCCCTCAGCCCGACGACCCGACCGAACCCTGACGAGACCCCCGAACACGACGACAGCAACATTGCGCGACGAGTACCCGACATGACCGAACCGGCCGCTTATATTACGATGAAGACGACGACGCATAGTGCCCGACCGTCAACACGTACAAGCAGAGATACGACGCGACGACGCACCCGGAAGTCGAAAAAGGCGGCCTCCGATGTTTAGTTGTCCATCGACGGCTTTGATGTAGTCGCTCTCATGGACACGGCTGCCGACTACTCAGCAGTGAGCGGACCATTTGCGTCTAATCTGAAGAAAGTTATTACCAGATGCGACGGTCCGCACATACGCAGAGCAGGAGGCCACCTCGTGACGCCAAGTGGAACGTGCACATCACGCGTCACCATAGACGGCACAACGTTCCCTCCCGGGTTCATCATTTTGCCTAACTGCTCCCGTTACGCAATTCTCGGAATGGACTTTTTCCCGGACAACGGCACAATAATCGATCTGCAGACCAAGTCAACTTTTTGCTCCGATCACTGCATGACGCCTGAACCGAAGCCCGAACACCGTGCTGCCGTAAGGATCGCCAACGATCATGTCACCCTTTCACCCCGCGCAAGTGTGCTGATCAGCGTCTACTGTAAAGATGCGGTTGCTGTTGTCGACGCTATCGTACAAAGTGACCAAAGGTTGCTTCTCGGACGTGGGTTCTCTGTCGCAAAAGGCATTGCGCACTTTCAGCAATGCCAATCCCATGTTTTGGTCACTAACTTCTCCGACGGGTACCACCATTTAAACAAGGGGGCTGTATTTGTGTTCCTCGAATTAACGCAAGAAGCAACTGACGCAATAGCGGTGGCCGAATTTGAACCCGCACATGAATATACCTTCGAGCTTCCGAATCTCTTCGACGTGAATCCGGCGTTATCGCAAGCAGAACGAAACAAATTATTGGCTTTGCTGCGTCGCTAGAGGGAGTGTTTTTGTTGTACTCACAACTACCTCAGACACTTCTAGCGAAGCTCCGAATAATAACCGAACAGGGAGCCCGACCTACCCGTCAGTCACCGTACCGCCTCTCTTCACACGAGCGGG
This sequence comes from Haemaphysalis longicornis, assembly GCA_013339765.2. Classification (NCBI taxonomy): domain Eukaryota; kingdom Metazoa; phylum Arthropoda; class Arachnida; order Ixodida; family Ixodidae; genus Haemaphysalis; species Haemaphysalis longicornis. The sequence goes on along the minus strand of CM023453.1, from coordinate 159,237,735 downwards.
AAGCCATTCGGACTCAAGTCGACGGCATGCTCAGCGACGGCAAAAGCTCCTGGGCTGCGCCGGTCGTACTGGTGAAGAAAAGACAGCTCTTTAAGTTATGCGTAGACTACCGGTGACTGAACAAAATCGCCAAAATGGACGTGTACCCCCGGCCACGAACTGACGGCCCTCGACCACCTCTGCCATGCGAAGTACTCCTCATTGATGGATCATAAGACCGGCTACTGGAAAATTGAGGTGGACGAGAGAGACAGAGAGAAGGCCGAATTCATAACCCCGGACGGCATATACGAGTTCAAGGTGATGGCGTTTGGGCTGTGGACGGTACAAGCAACGTTTCAAAAAGTCATGGACACTGTGGTAGCTGGCCTGAAGTGCACGTATACTTCGTATAACTCGACGACTTCCTGGTATTCACCCGGACTTTCGAAGAACACCTTGCAAGGTTGGGTTCGGTACTCAAGGCCATCCGTACGTCGGGGTTAACACTGACGCCTAAAAAGTGCCGTTTCCAGTACGAGGAGCTCAAGAGTTGGGCCACGTCGTCAACGCCGCGGGAATCCTACTTGACCCGGCAAAAACTTCAGCCGTTGCTAACTTCCAAGTCCGAAAGACAAGACGGAAGTGCGAAGATTTCTCGTACTGTGCCCACACTATCGGCGCTTCGTGGAAAAGTTCGCACGCATTGCAGAGACACGCACACGCTTGACGAAAAATAGCAGCACTTTTACCTGGGAAAATCACCAAAAAAGCATTCTGCGAGCTGCTAAAACGCCTGCAAAGCCCGCCCGTGCTCGCTCATTTCGACGAACACGCCGAAACAGAAATGCACGCCGACGCCATTGATATAGGCTTAGGTACCATCCCTTTCCAAAAACAAAGCGGTTGCGAAATAGTGATCGCCTTTTCCAGGCGTGGTCTGTCGAAGCAGAAGATAAAATACTCAGTGTCTGAAAAAGAGTGCCGCGCTATTATATGGGCGATTTCAAAATTTTGCGAGTACGTGTATTGTAGTCCATTCAAGGTTGTCACAGATCACCATACGTTGTGTGGGCTCACCAATTTGGAGAACCCCTCAGGCCGTCTTGGGCGGTGGAGCTTGCGCCTGCGAGAGGTCGACGTTACAATCGTCTATAAATCCGGCAGGGAACACTCCGACGCCGACTGCCTGTACCGCGCTCCCGTCTACCCACTAGCACAAGACCCTGATGAAGGAAGCGCGTTCTTCGGAGTCCTCACGAAGAGCAACCTAGCCGCCAACAGCGTGCCGACCCTGACTTACGCGTCCTAATCGACTACGTCGAAGGATGCACCGTCGCCGTGCCTAGGACCTTCAAACGCAACCTACCATCTGTGATTCAGGTAATGCTAGCCCGGGCGTTGCCCGGACGGGTGGTATCGTCTTGTAACAAGCTGGTGGCATTTACGGATACTTGCATGAAATGGCTATGTCAACCAAATGTTTATCAGTGCAATTTTCGATGGAATAGTTGCTTAGTGTTAAGGCAACAAGTCACACAGGTCTGTGATGTTATCATTCCAGTACCAGTGCATAGACCATTATATGCACTCTGCAAAGCCAAAATTGCTCAAAATGAGTGAAGTTTTAGAAAAGATTCTCTGGAATGAAGACTCTTCATGTTGCACGCAGGAACGCCTTCCTTTGTACATAGCTGCATGAAAAATAGCTTTACAGACTATACAAATAAGTGTTCTGTACTTGTAAGCAGCCGGAGACCATCAGCGCACATTTCGTGGCAGCTGGGCCGCCGGTTTCCTTTGGAGTGTATTCGAAAGCACGACCTAGAAAGAGCTGCCAATAAACCCATCTGGCCAAAGGTTTTTCCTTGTAGAACCTCGTAAATACGCACTGTGATGTGGTTATGTTTGTAGAAACTTTGTAATTATTATCGGGGCACCAATGAGATTATCAACATCGGTGCCTGTTGTCACGTGAGCAGCTCTTCCTTGAACTGCTTCGTCTCCCGGTCATCACCACCTTTGTAAAAGAAGCACCATCGCATTACCATGACGTTTTGGCCCGTGGTCCTTCCACTTATTTTAGTTTTGGTGCCGAAACCCGTAATGAACTCCTTCCTGCGATTCCGAGTTATCTGAAATTCGGCCTATTAGAAGGATGAAGACCCGTCGATGCCGACGACGGATCCGTGTGATGGAAAGAGCCACGTTGGTGCTACTGAAAGCCGTGCTGGTTACCGGGCAGAAAACCAACAACAATTCCTCACCTCCGACGACTTTCCTCGATGGGCTGTGATTCCACAAAACGGTGAGGGGAGTGCCGCAGCGCATCATGCAATGAAAGCCATGCTTCGTCAACTACACGATCTGACTTTTGATATGCCTGGGATGCACGGTTAGAAACTCAAGATAAAAAGGAAAACAGACAGGATATTGGCTCGAGAACTATGCTGAGACAGATGAGCATGTGTGGGGCTTGCCGTTAGGACAAGAGAGGTATGTCATGTTTTGAAGCAATTGATCCACCAGTTGCGAAGAACAGAATAAATATTGAGATTGGTGAATGAAGATGACGGTGCAGCTTCAGTAAGCAATTATGGCGAATCCAAAACGTTGGAGGGGCTTGCAACCTCCGCTGTGGGCACAAGTTATGGTGCAGACTGTCTGCAGAAGGACAGTCACAAAAGAGAACATGAGAATCTGGATGTTTGTGGACTACTTACTTAAGGTAGAGACAACTACAGCGGACTATGCTCAGTCATCGTTAAGAGACACACGTGAGCAGGATTCGTAAGTGCGCGGCTGGAGAAAGAGTGCCTACAGTGGGAGTCCTACAACCAAGACAAAAGTGCAGAAGCTACAACCACACGATGGAAGTGCACAAAACACGAACTGCCTTAAGCACTTTTCGTAATATATCGGACCACTCAACGGCCATCAAGCACCATCGCATCGCCCAAAGGGCTGCTGTATTATACCGCACATCTCCAGAAAAGAGATCATCGAAGGAGGCTACCACTATAATTGTTGGTACAAAACCTACACTCGCCAAAGTGCTAAAAACAATCGGTAAAACAAATGACGTTTCGGGGCCCGTACGGGTCCCTTGTTCACATATGAAGCGAAAAATGGCTCGGCCGTAATTATACATGCTTAGAACGGTGCAAAGCGCATGCGTATGTTGTAGGCATAGGCCCAAGTATCCGATTAAGAGCGTGCGGGGTTGATTGGATGTGGAATGATTCTCGGAGTAGGCGTGTTGATAGTATTTTCTCGGTGGCAATGATGCTGGCCGAATCCCAAGCGATGACGTGGTCGGTTACGTTTTGGTGTTCTGCCAAGGCGTATAGCTGGGTGCGGCCGTTAGCAACGTCGTTTTTGTGCTCCTTTAGTCGCCTCTTGAAGTTCCCAGTTTCACCAATGTAGGCTGCGTCGCAAGTCTGGCAAGGAATCTTATAGATCACCCCGGGGTATCTTTCGCGTTCTAGCGCATCTTTGGCATCTACGAGTTGCTGTCGGAGCTTACTTGTGGGCACGTGGCAAACCTGGACTCCGTAGTTATCGAATATTCGTGAAAGCATTTCGCTTACACCAACAGCGTAAGGAATGGCGGCGCGCTTTCCCTCCTTCCTCGGTGATGTGGGTGGGTTTGCCGATCTGCGTTGCTGAGCGTTTAGTATATGGCTGGGGTATCCGTTGCTAGCGAGGTCCTCTCTTATCTTCTTTTCTTCCGCCCTCCGCGCCAATGTAGAAGAGCACAGGCGTTGCGCGCGTATGAAGAGTGCCGAGGCCACAGAGCGCTTGTGTCCGATCGGGTGCGCAGAAGCGAAGTCCAGGTACTGACCGGTATGCGTGGGCTTCCGGTAGACCGTAGTCACAAAGCCGGTATTCTTGCGCTGCACTTCCACATCCAGAAAAGCGATACGACCGGCAGCCTCCTCTTCCATCGTGAACTGGATTGTTGGCTGTACGGAGTTCAGGTGTTCCAAAAGTACTGGCGCGTCTTCCCGCTTTAACACACAGAAACAGTCATCCACGTAGCGTACGAATATTTTTGGACGACGACTTAAGAGGCTTAGTGCGGTCTTCTCGACGGCTTCCAAAGCGAGGTTCGCACAAGTCACAGAAATTGAAGCGCCCATCGCAGTACCAAACACCTGCTTGTAAAATTCCTCCTTGAAAACAAAATACGTGCTCCGCAAGCAGAAGCCCAAGAGGCGGCAGAGGTCGGCATCTTCAATCGGAGTGCGGCTGGCGAGCGTCTCGTCGTTCTCGAGCACCTTCTTACAGCACTGGACCGCGAAGTCCACAGGTACACAAGTAAACATAGATTTAACGTCAAAGGACACCATAACGTCGTCGTCCTGGATGTTGACGTCGCGTAGCATCGTTACGAAATGGCCAGAATCCTTCACATAAGTCTTGTATCAACAATGTTTTGTACCAACAATGTTTTGTACCAACAATGTTATTTCCTCGCCAGACGAGTTTTCGTCGAACCTTGGACTACCACTATAATGAAGAAGTCGACGACATCCCCGGCCAGTAAACGCATTCGGAAACTAAACAAACCTGGAGGAAGTTGTGGTACGTTCTGGAACAAACCTAGAGGACATTGTGTTGGTCAAATGAAAGACGTCCCTGAGACTACACCCGAAGTTACTGCGCATTATTGCCTATTTCTAACTATTTCCCTGACGTAGCCTTATGAAAAAACGCCGATCGAAGGTTAGAAGATAGGCAAAGTGCAGAAGGAAGCGAAGACCGAAGATGAGGAAAAATACGAAATCACAGAGCGGCTGGACAGGAACAATAGACTGACCGAACACCTTCTTCCAGGACTGGGTTCCATAACATTACGTTTGTTGATAGTACCTCCATCGATTTCGGGTTTCTTGCTCACACAAACTCTTGTCGGGTGGTAGAATGTCGAGACTTTAGATAGCAAAGAAAACGACGTCAGCATCTTGCTCAACAGACGAGTACCCAGAACAGGAAGGAAGACAAGGAGAGGCGAAGAGATGGCCACATAGATGAACGGTTTCCTGTAAATCATGTAAAAGTATTGGCTTTGTACCGATGGCAGCCTCTCTGCCTCTCTGGACATTTTCTAGAATGTTGATTGGCCTTAATGGTGTTAAGAATTCGCACCAGGGGTTGGCTACACAATAATGCCAACGCAATGGCAATGCGACATTGCTTCCCAGGTAGTATTTATAGATTTCCTTCAGAGCAGAGAGCAAAAGGCCACGTTCGGTATTGACTTAAAACGGTACTACCCCAGATACTACCTAAACAATTCTAACCAGAAAACCACCCAGTGATGGGCAAATGGCTCATTACCGGTTGCATCAGTAAATATTGTACAAATGTGTTGGTGGCGCACTACCACGTTAAATCTTCAACTAATCTTCTATTGTGTGACGCGGACTGCAACGTCGAAAACACGTAGTAAAAACAAAAAAAATACAGATAACGCGCACAGGTTGAGTTCTCTACTTCTGTCTCCAAAGTCCCTGGTTCGAAGCGTGGCGGAACGTCTTCGTAGCTTTGGCGGTTTCATCATCATTTTTACCAGGATATGTGCCGTTTTCTTGCCTTGCAATTCACCAGGGACTTTCGCCTCTAACCGCAGAATCAAGGCTGCGTTGAATTTTCCAACATGCTATGCATTCCTTAGCAGGAAGGTATATCACTTCTGTGTAGAAAATCAAGTATTAAGCAAAGAACATTGTGCGAATTTTGTTCTTGTCAAAGATTCTGCATGATTTTGTTTTTATTTGACAACTTGAAATACGTTTCCTAGTAGTTGAAATTTGGCGCGCAAACGTTCTTTAAGAAATACATGTCTTTATCGCAAGGCTACAGTCCGATGACCGCCGTTAAACAATCAGCGATAGATTTTTAAAAACGACAAAAATAATGAAGAGGATGTCAGCGTATAAAATGGCTTATCTCGCAGCTCACATAAAATCTGCGGATAGGCGTAACACCGCAGCTTTTATGTGGTTACCATTCCTCTACTGCTTTTCAGCACGGAGCTGTAGAACGACGCCGGACGTCGCTCGTTGCGAGATTTTACGTGCATGGGTTTGGGCACTACGCCCTGTACTTGGTGTTTTCCGCCAAAAACAGTCTCATGTGTACTTGTGAAATTATAAAATTTATCGTCATAAATTCCACCAGTAAAAATTTGTAGCCAAGCTGGGGAGAAAAAGGATTTTGCTTAAAAGAGCATCATGGAAGCCGCATTACTTTCCTAGTCATACGTGCTGTATATAAGGAATTATAGGAATAGGGAATTCGTACAGAGTATTACGCGTCCCAGCGTATCAACTGCAAATAACTTTTCCAAAAACACAAAGAACCATTCATTACTGAGAAAAGGAACGTTTGACACAGTTTTGGTGTTTTTGGCGTAATTAGGGAACGATATACGGCACCGTTTGTGTTCCGTAAATTTCGGTATTTTTAGTAGAAGAAGGTCGTTTGTTTTACTTCCGTTAATCGTTTCCAAAGCTCCGATAATTCAATCCTATCTGCCGTAATTGACTCTTTGATGTTGTTACGTTTGGCAAATAGTTCCTTCGTTTTGCTTGTGACTTTTGCAGTTTGTTGCCTAGATGTTGCTTCTCCCACAGTTGCTGCTGATTTACTGATTGCTGATGATAGGTTGTCATTTACCTTGTCTACACTACCTCGTTTTGCTCGTTCAGAAGGGCAAATTTGTCTTCAAGAGTTATGTTATACTCGTGTGATCTCGCCCTGACTGACTACGTGCGGAAATCTTAGTTTTCCCAAGTTTCCTGTTTTTCTCATTTGCGATTCTTCTTTAACTTGTGTCCAACTATCTTGCGATAGCTGCTCCGAATCTCATTTCTCACCTCTACGTCTTCCACGATACCTGGGTTGTCGCGTAAATAAAGCGAATTTCGGTTTTTTTCTACAATGGGGAATTTTTAATGTCTATTTTAGATTTTTTCGCTCTTGCCTTCACATTTCTGATTAGACGTCCTCGCAGAAGCTGTCTGCGCTTCAATATCATAGCTGCCTGTTGCCGCATAGGCCTTAATCACAACCGCGATTCCCTCACTAACGTTGAAAAACTCCTTCACGTTTCCTGATATTTCTCTGTCCAAAAAAAAAAAATCCCACCCGGTGACGCCTTCTCCTTTTCTTCTAATTTCAGTTTACGGTATGCTATGTCACTTAGTGTCTGAGGACTCCTCTGGTAGTACAGCTAAACTTCCCTCACAAGACAAGGTGTGTACGTCGAAGATTACCAAGGCCAATTTCCAAAGGCGTCCTTTCCCATCTCAGGGATTCTAAGCACCCTGTGCTGCGACGCTGTTCTGACTACCACCATGATGAGGTTCTCTACGGCTGCTGGCAGCACTCCACGCCTGCCTTGGTTCGGCACAGAGAGATAGAAAAAAAAATCGAGAGAGCGAGAAAAATTTCTGGCGGACCGCGTTGCTGTGCATGTTGGTGGCGATATTGATCAGCGTTTGTCAGTTTTGCTTCTCGTACGTGCGGTTTTGAAGGAAAACACTGAGACGCTGGCTTACTGTTTAGAATGTGGAAATGCCGCGCGTTACACGGCCCGCCATTGTAGGTAATTTTCGATTTCAATTCTTTTTTGCTTTTAAAAAATGTTTGTCCTATTTGCACTATTGTATCTAAATTTATGCTAATATAACAAATAAATGTGGCACTTCCGCGGCACTTGGAAAGGCGGCGCAGGTGGCGCTCAACAAGCACCCCCTAAAAATGAAATGAAAGCCATCTCTGTTCCCCCCTCCACCCCACCCCCCGAAAAACTCCAAAACAATCCAAACAGTGTATATTGCCAGTGTGCACGTACGGAGCTCAAGCTTGGCAGTTTACTAAACACGTACAAAGCTGTTACTTTCTTATTACTCTTAAGTTGCTTGGTTGTTACTACACCACTACAATACTAAACAAACTTAGGTCGGCTCAACGGGACATCGAGCGAATAACGTTTAAGAATAACACTCAACGACAGGATTTGATGTACCTGGATCAGCCAACAAACTAAAGTAGAAGATGTCATATTTCAAATAACGGTAAAGGAATGGATTTGGGCTTTCGTTCTAGTGAAAGTAACCTACAACCGGTGGACAATTAAGGTTACAGACTGGATACTGACAGATCGGTCTGGAAGTAGGGGAAAACCAAGAGAACGCGATGCAGGGATGAAATAAATTCGGCGTATACTCTGGGTTGTAGCACCGAAAGCAGGAGCGGTTGGAGGTCGATTGGAGAGGCCTTCGTCCTGTAGTGGACCTGAGTAGGCTGGCGATGATGATGGTGATGACCGCGCGTAAACGGAATTTATACAAACAATCAATCGGCGTTTCTGGCAGTCATAGTTAAAGGCAACTGGATGCAAGTGGTTTCAAAAAAATGTTTAACAGAATACCGTTCCCTGTTATCATGTGTCGCAGGTGCATATGCTTGGTTCTATGACGCCGTTGTTTCAGTTCAGGGTAATTTTTTTATTACCCATACTTCCGCATTATGGAATGTTTCACGAAAAGTTTTTCTTATTTCTAACCTGTATTATACAACATTAAATTAGGCAATGTCCTTTAATAGGAGAAGAAGATTCCATCAACTCCGAGAACAGCAGTGGTATCTGGAATTCACATTGTTAGGTGAATTCTCGGGTACTCCTTCAAAGACGTTCAGAGTGATAAACACAAAGACACAGAAGAACAACGCTACTGCCAATTCCGTTGGTATTCCTCGGTGTATTTGTGTTTACCGGTGTTTAATTCTTAGAGCGAGAGAATGTGCAAAATCACCGCCCACCCTACCTTATTTTCTCTTAATCGCTCATTGTGAACTCTTTCTACCGAAGTCTTCAGTTCCCCGTACGATGCGAGTACGATCTGTACTTTATTGGCTCAAATACACCGATTGCAAATGAGCGCCAGAAGGCAGTGTTTAGTCACTCATTACTAAATGGTGTTAATGTACTAAATGAATGCACAAGGAGTATTGATGCTCTTGATGCAGATTTTTACATTTTTTATTCATTTAAATGATTTTAAACGGAAGGTCATCAAATTTTCGGATTGCTTTTGCGTTCAGTATCTTCTAAGTGTGCGAAAAATTTCTGTACAGTGTCAAGTTCAAATTTTGACCCCTTGACGTCAGTCAAGCTGTATTTTCAAAAATGTTTCACTTATAATCACATGGACTTCTTTTTTATACGTGGAATACTTTCACTCCTATAAAGGTTATAGTGAGTTTATATTATGCCACCGTTGAAGCGAAGATTTGGTGACATTTTTTGTTAATGACGCTTGTGTGTTCAGGCATACTAATGGCCAAAGCAAGATATTTTTTTTTACAGAAGACATACGTTTTCTTTTCATGCACCCTATAACACAGATAACACAGCCAAGCACAGCCACTCGGGCATAAACAAAACGAAGCAAACAAACCCAATGCATGGTTCGCGGTTATATGAACACAAACAGTGCGTTCCTAAGCACGTGGCAAAAGGCCGCACATTTATACACATGCAAGCGAACCCATGTAATATAAACTGGTTAAAATAACAAAGTCGAATATTTAACGCTTCCACACGATATCATAAAATCAGCGAGTTTGTATTTATGCATCGAGTACATTATACAGGATTTAACATGAAGTTTCGCAGATTTACGAAGGAAAATACACGACACGATTTTCAAACAGAAGACGCCTGCATGCACAGATAAAGCACTGGTAAGATTGATAACAATCAAGGCATATCCTACCTCTGTTTGACATTGCAAGAGACTGGAAGCGTAATGTCTGGCTGCGGTATTTGGGTAGTGTGGCTATCAGCCTGCTCCTAAAATATCTAATAAATATGTCCAAGAGCCGTTGGCAGCTGCTTTGTTATACTTTTCACACTTTGGTATCCACTCTAAAAGATTTAGTTCATATATCTTGCCGCTTCTAGTGCGTTATATTTACATGCAGCGTTTAAGCTTTGCGGTAACGAAAACTTCATAATCCATGTATAAGCGCAAAAAATGTTTTCGGCAATATTACATATATCTCGTAAATGAGAGCTATTGCAGCGCTAGTTCTGGAATTTGGCAACAAAAATTGAAGCAAAATTGCGAGTAATAAAGGCTTTGTTTAGGCCAGGTCGGCAAAACAATGCATATTTTATAACCCCTTCCAGCAGCTACACATAAATTGCTTTTCATTTTGTTGACGTGTATATTCCATCATATGTTGTCAATGAACCATACTCCTAAGACATGTAAATACGCTACCACAACATAGGACTTTCTTATGAGTTGTATCTCGTTTTCTTATTCGTCTGAATAATTTATGCTCAGTTTCATATGTGTTTCAACTTGAAAGGCTGTTGTTTAACCATTCCGGCAGATTTATTAGGTAAACATTCAATTATTATCTCCAGCTTTGCTTGTTTCTGACACAAGCAAAGGTTGGTGCCATCGGCGTACACAATTTATTATATGAAACCTTGTGTTTCGGTAATGTTGTTTAAGAACGCCACAAACAGCGGAAGAACTAAATGAACGTGGGGAAACGCCTTGTTGAACAACAACCGCCACTGCTATTGTTTTGTTGTTTATTGAAACCTAGTGCCAGCGGTTTGAGAAACACTAAATCACTAGTTTTATAGTTACTCCTCGTATACTGTATAAGTCAAGCTTCTTTAGTTTGGTGGGATGGTTCGTGTACCGAAAGCTTCCATTCCAATTTCGGAATAACCTGACGGAGTATAGTTTGTTTTCGATGTTGTGAATTGTTTTTTGCTCGATGTGAATTAAGACAGTTCTTCACATTATTTTTGTGGTAGCCGTGTTGAGGCAATGTTAATATATGGTGTTTTTGAAAAAAAATCGCGATTCTCTAGTTTAAAACCGACGTGACAATTAGGAAAAACTGGAAGCATGGGGATAGGTCTTATGTTAATTATCTGTTTCTCCTCCCTCTTATGAACTGGGGTCCGTTAGGAAATTTTATTTTGCCAGAAAATTCGCCAGTTTCTAGCGCTTTCTTGGTCTCAAGGGATAGAACGGGACTCATTGACTCGCAGCGTACTTAACAGGCCATAGCTTGATTTCATACCTGCGGTGACACGGTTTTCTAAGCTTTTGATGATTTGCTAAATTTTATGCGAGTTGTTGGGAAAATATAAATTTTTATAGCTTGCCACCGTATTGTATACAATGTGTGTTAGAAAAGGTTCCAGTACATACACAAACATTTACAAGCCCTACGTCGTCCACACGTTCTTCTGTGTCAACAGTAGCAATATATATTAAAGTTTTTTTTTCGGCACGTTGAATTCACTCCACCAGCTGACACTGTTTATTGATTCTTAGACCTACTGGTTGTCATTCTCAAGATCTTAAAATTTCTGTTCATAGTATTTTCTCTCCACTTTTTTTAAGCTGAGAGCTCAGTGAGTTCCTGAATTATTATTATTTATTAAGTGGCTCGTGTTTACGGTCCTAAACAAAAGCGTGACCCAATCTATTTTTCCCTTGTATTCTCTTGTGCAGTTCGGCTCATTGACGACTTTTGTATTTTTCAAGTTTTCTATTTGTACTGCTATATAATAAAAATTTATTGCAACAAAATAAAAGTTGTTTGAAGAATCTAAATAGGCATCTAGAGGGCTGTATTCTTGGAAAATTCATTCCCAAATTTCAGACTGCAAGAATCGGCAAACGTAATTTAGGCTTTTATTTAACTTTTGGGAAGCAAACCTTTTTAGTCAGGCATATTGAAAATATCATTGATTTTCCGCACTAAACCAAGACGGATAAAAAGAAATGCATGGTTCATAAAAAATCAACTATTTGCTTATGTAGTAAATTATAAATTTCTGGTTTTCTTCCATTTAACATTCAGATTATCTCTGATGGGCAGTACATACAAATTACCAGCCTTGGTAACACTAGCGCTTGTTAGTTACACCCAAAATATGACCAGTAACAAACTTATAATGATTAAAACTTGTATTTCCCCCACAATTCCGCTTACCTTTTTGTTAAAGAAAGGGCGGAAAGCCAGAACTCTAGCAAGTGCGTGTATGGCCCCACAAGTTTTATAAAAACGCAAATTGTAGTGTACAGCTGACCGATAGTCGCTCATTGTTTGATTGCGCGCAGGCTGTTTTGTAATTCGCCACCTCGGCCTGCTTTGAGAAAACGATTTTTAGATATTAAGTACTGCTATCAGCGCGGGTTTGTGAATGTGTTGACCATGATTTTTGTGGCCGCATTTCTATAATAGTACTCTCATTCAAGAGCGCCGAAACAGCCCTTTTTCCCTAGTAGTATAAGTTAACTTTCGGTATCGTACGTTTAAATTGTATTTTCTGGATGCATGCTTATGTCATTACCAGTAGATTTTTTCGATATTGCTCTTTTAAAATTTTACTAATTTACAAACAATTGGCAGAGGTGATGCCGAATGCCGAAATGAGAAAAAAACACTTGCAGTAAATATGCACACGTGCTCGTAAGTTTGGAGAATATATAGGGCAAATGGCTGAAACATTTAGGGGAAAAAAACATCCATACACTCCAAGATTTTCACTAGCTCAAAATGGTATAATATTTTTAATCCACGGGAAACACTTGTTGAATAATAAAGAAATGCACATGTGCCAACGCTTGTGTTTTCTTAAACGCATATCCGCAGAGCGGCTGTATATAGCATAATTGACACAATGCGTTTATCCGGCTGCTAAGCACCACGGCTTCAGGAAGAATACTACCGTGTGGATCACAGTCGTATCTTCGTGCCATTATGGCGTGTGTAGGAAGTAAAAGGCCCAGTTATTTTTTGAAGTTCCCCCAAAGCTCCTTCTTTAACACATACTCGGGAGGCAATCTGAGCATCGTTTTATTCGGATGTTGGGAAAAGATGTTTTCGGCGCCGATAGGGTGCACCCTTTAAGGTAGCGCGTATATCTTCTAAGTTATCGACCACTAAGATATCCAAGCCACGCGTTGAAAACTAACAGTTTTTCAAGGCATGCTTCATTGCTTTCGCTGGTAAGAAGTGCTTTTCACTCCATGTTCTGTGCGAAGGGTGGGATGAGCATGAAAGAGAGAGAGATAGATGACCTTATTTGATGCCCGAGGTCGGTTCTGAAGGGTAGACGACTTGGACCGTCTCCCTCCCTCATCCGTCAGCCAGGATTCCTTGGATCCTCATGGCGGCTTCGGCCATCCGGACTGCTGTCAGTTTTGCCTCAGGTGTGGAGCTGAGCAGAACAGTCTCTCATTGTTCCGCAGTCTTTATTTTTTAGCTTATAAGTGTATCTACATCGAATTTGCCATTATAGCCATTCGTATTTTTTTGGAGCTTGTGGCAGGACCATATCATGTGGTGTAAGTCGGCTCTCCTCTTGCATAAAGTGCAGAGGTTTGAGTAAAGGTCTGGGTAGCAGCGGTTGAGAAAAACAGGGCGCGGAAAAGGGTTCGTCTGCACCCGTCGCCACGTGACTGCATCTTTCCTGGAAAGAGTGCGGTGGGTCGGTGGGTATTTGAATCTGGATAACCTGTAGTGATTTATTATATCCCTGTATGTGACTAGCCTGTCTTTGTGAGATCTAATAACGTGTGCTTGTTCTTGGCTTTCCTGCTACTTCTTGTGTGGGGATGATGGTGGTTGTGGTGGTGTCGTACGCAACACAGCTCGGTTGACCAGAGCTCGAGCGGTTGCGTGGGCCAGTTCATTCCCCTGTAGGCCGCAGTGGGCCGGAGTCCATATCAAAAGACTTTTTCTTTGGTTAGTTGTCCTCTCTAACAGCGAGGCTGCTCCAGGGGAGATTCTGCTTTTCGAGAAGTTAGGAATGGCGGTCTTCGAGTCGCTTATGATTGAGGTAGCTCGGGTAGAATTTATAGCAAGGGCTATGGCCATTTCCTCTCCCTGAGTGAGATGTTTGGCCGCCGTAGATGCTGACGTCACCGTGACGCCATCATTGCTGACGACTGCATTTGCCATGGTGTTGAGACAAGAGCCGCCGTTGTAGTAGTCGGCTGCGTCAACGTCGCTCACAATGGGGTCGGAAACGTTTGTCAAGGGCTCGTACTCTAGCTATTCTTCTTTCCACACTTAGTTCTGGATGCATATTCCTTCGTAGTGGCGGGATGCGAATGTATTTTCGCCATTCGTGTGGGAGGTCAACTTCATTTGGGAGGGAACTTCCACTTCGGATTCCTAGTAGCTGCAGAATGTGTCTTCCCATTTTGCTTTTAGATAGCCGTTCTAATTGGGCTGTTTGTTGCGCGATGACCATGAGCTTGATTATATTGTCATGGGACATATATGTGGGATAAACCTCACAGCGCCATTACAAATCCCAGCGACGACGAGGACGAAGAAAGTGCTGGTAGACCCTGCGCTGGCTGTCGGATCGCCGCCATGTAAATACTGTAAATAGATTGTTCACGTTCCTCACTGTTCGCCTCATCTGCTCTGCCACCACGTCACATTACCCCACATATATGTCCCCGTGACAATAAGTCGTTACTCATTATCTCGCAATATCAGAACGCAGTGCCACCAACACCCGGAAGTGTTATACCCCACTTCACAAGGCTGTGCCCAGTATACTGGAGAAAACCCACGCCAGATCGTAAGATGGTGAACTCGCCTCTGAGCGAGAAATTGGTAGAAGCAGAAATGTATTGCAGTTACACTCATTGAAATAAATGCAACTGAGTCGCCATGAGAACAGTCGCTGCCAAGAATAAGTGCCAAAAATATCAGCCCATACGTGCTCTCCGAACTGAACTATAAGACCACCCATCTAACTTACGTGAGTGGCTTTTCTATAAAAAGGTGGTCTGTAATATTTTGTTTTTATGACTTTGGACATAACTTTCAAAAGAACCAATGGAAGCCATTTTATTTGTATAAAATAACGTGAAAGCCCGTGTAATGAAGCAAACAAATTCAACAAATTTTGTAATTGCATATACGTTTGCGCACATGGCTAAACTGGGAAAGCGGGGTGGCATTTTTGAGTATTATATACTGTCACAGAACTTCAGAAGCATCGCTCGAAAAAATTATTAACGACAACATAGCCACCATAACAACTACAGCTAACCATTCTCTGAGGTAGTAGTGAACGATGCGCTAAAGAGATGAAGGCCTAGCGAATAAAAGAACACAGAAAAAGACAAAGCTTACGATTCATATGAACCAGCGGCTGCCAAAACTTCGCCACGTTGAACTTTCTTTCTTGCTTCGTGACAGTATGCTTCGTGACAGTTTATCTTTGCTTTCACTTGTGACAATTTATAGGATCTGTGTGCGACTCCACTGGGCGTGATTTCGAAAATGAAGCCAGTGCGAAAATAGGGAGCTCCCGCCATATCAACCGGTTGGCCTCGACTCCCTGGCCTCAGCAATTTTGGCACACTCGCATGGCCTCTCGTACTTTATCCACGTTAAAATGGCTTTCCCAGCAGGCAAAGAATTTCCTTCAAACTTGATACACGGGCCTCGATCGGAGCATGATGTTGACGCTCTTTCTGGGCGCAGAATTTTCATGACATCTTTTCTTCTTATCAAGAAAGATTGTGGCACATCTGTATACAGCATTCTTTCAGTTTATTCTCCTGCCTTGCCTTTGCAAAGTGGTGTGTTTTACAATACAGGTGGTCGGGTAGACTCTGCAGGCCTGCTTAGATATGGTTTCCTGACAACTTCAGGAGTTACAGACCACTCTTCGCATGCGCCACCTCCGAGCGGTGCCCTAGAAATGGTCACATCGATGAGTTCACAAGCATTAGGAGTGTGCTTTCTGCGCTTTGTGGCATTGAAGGAGCAATTTCGAGCAATTTGTTTAGAAAAAGCCAAGGCATTCAAGAAAACGGCGTCGGATGTCAGGCGGACGTTAAATAAAGAAGAGGAAGGAGACGAAGAAGAAGAAGGAGAAGTAAAGAGAAGGAAGAAGACGATGATCAGAAATGGTTTACATTCGTAGCGGTCTCAAGTATATAGAGTTGTTCTTTCTTTTGCTGTGGCTTGGACTTCTTTCTGCCACATCTTATGGTGCCTGGAAACCCGGGAAGGAAGAAATCAGGGCCAGCAAGCTGGCGAAACGGGCACCAACCGAAGTGAAAGTCGTGGCAACGGTGTCCACAAGGTGTACCAGGTCTCGGTAACGTACGCATGACTCGAAGTCATCAGACCTTTGGTCATTTAGGAAAAGGAATCCAACTATGCGGATAAAGGACAGTTCCAATTGGCGGAGCCACGGAGGTGCTCTCCAAATGATACCGACGCGATGGACAGACAACAGAGCGGCGACAGAGCATCCTCTCCTCAAACGATCGCCCTCAATGAGACCCAGGAGCTTCTCCATACTCGGTGAGGAGAAGACTGAAACTAATCGCGCAGTGAAACACACGCTACATCAACTGCACGGAAATGTTTCAGTAGGCCTAGGATGCCGCTTGCAAAGCTAAAGGCACAAATGGACAGAGAAAGGGGAATCGGCCGGAGATTGTGGAGCAGTGCAACGACAACATTAAGCTTGACTGTCAGAGCCGCAGATGTGTATGATATTGTCACGAAGCCAAGGACGACGCAGTTGTCTTGAAGGAGAACAAAGTTTATTGGAGCGTACTTGTGCTCCCCTAACAACTCCCCTAAGAGGAGTTGCTCCCCTAAGAGGCGGCGAAGCAGCGGTCAACAAAGTGACTTGCGTCGGCTAGCGTCGCAGAATCGAATGCCGAGGCACCTGCTCTGCAGGCTTTTATCGTTCGGCGCGAGTGTTTCTGGAACCGTCGATTCACATCCAGTACATTCCAGATCACAGACGATTATTATGGGCTAGGGACGTTAGGGCGAAACAGTTTGCTTATCTGAATGTGATAGCCCGTGCGGCATAAAAATAAAGAATGGAAGACGCCCTTTGCTTGGAACGCAGATAACACAGCCGGCCGTGGCCCCGCAGTAAAAACAAACAATAAATAAGCAAGCCCATACATGGTTCGCGGCAATATGTTGAAGAATTTTGTGTGCGACATACGAAGAGCTGACGTGCCAAGGCGTTTTAATGATGCAATTGAACAGGTTATCGAAAACGACTGCATGAAAGAGGAATTCACAGCCAAAATTGAGTATGAAGACCAGATATGTGACATATTGAGCCGATTGTACCACGGGTTAAAAGAAAAGGTGGACACGAGGGACATTGCAAAGTTATAAAGACATTGAATGAATCGGCAAACTTCAAGGCGTTTTTTGCCTTGATTAGGGGGTGCTACGAACGTGCCGATGTTCAGGACGCTGCTGAAGGAGTTCACTCACGAGAAGCTTGTCTCCTATCTCATTTTATGTCACAACCAAAAGGGGGGACTATGTCACATTTTTTTGCCACACTGGACATCTAAACTGAAGATAGATTCCCTTCAACGTAAGCTGACGAGTCGTCATCGCTGACCGGAAGCAACGTAGTCGGCTCGTCAAGCCCGGTAACATCTTCACAAGTCCCTTATAGCAAATGTCCCAAGGGTGTAAACACAAGTGATTGTTCCGCGGAAGTAGAATAGAGAGATGGTACATTTTTCGTAGACGATCAAAGATTCCACAAAGATACCAAGACTGCCATTACCCATTATGGACGACGCAGCTGTATGGAAACAGTTCACAGCGGACGTTTTTGGCGGAGCAATAATGCATCAGACATGAAGAATAGGATTGCCAAATTTGTAAGCTCAAAGAAGGAGCGGAAGGCGCTTCAGAACTCTTTTCGGGCCAATGAGAAATTCCCATCAGAATTTAAGATGGTGGAAGATAAGCTGCGAAGTTCATCCTGGGTACGTCGATGGCAGGGGTACTCGCGGCGTGTGCCCAAAAGACGAGCCCTACTGGCAGCCTAGACGGACTTAGCGATATCGACAGGAACGGAGGTATTGTGCTTTGGAATGAAAACCTGTAGAGTCTATTTCCTGACGGACCAATGTTCCGAGGACCTATGATTTGCTGTGTTGGGGAGTGGGTACCTTCATTTTTTGTGAGTGGCCGAGAGACTATTGCGTTTTTTGCGCGGTACAGTGGGGCGATAATGGAAGTAAAGAGGGGGGGGGGAAACAACATCTTTACTCGCCGGCTAAAAGGTCACGGTGGCTCTCACTCCCTCGCTAGGAGGGGGGTGCCGGCCGCGACTGCTGGCGTGTGATCGCCGCCAGCGCAAACTGCGCGGCGGCTTTCTGTGTGTCCTTGTCCGTCTCTCGCACCGCACGCGCGAGATGGGGCGGTAGTATATTCGTTCCCGCTTCCGCGTCGTTGCAATCCCACATCATGTGGGTCATGGTCGCCCTCGCGGCCCCGCACACCGCACACTGGTCCGTGATGTATCGTTCGGGCGTGACATGCACGGCCCACACCGGGGTCCACGTCGCTCCCACTTGGAGTTGTCGGAGGAGCGCCGCCTCCTGCCGGGTGAGGTCCGGGTGCGGCGCAGGGTAGCGTTTACGTTGCTCCCTGTGCCATTCCAGGACCCCTCCATACGTTGTAATCGGGGCGGGCTCCTGTTCTTCCACCCCCTCGTCTTCTGCGTTGTCGTTGTCGTCTCTGGCGTCGTTGTTTTCTTTGGCCGCACGAGGTGACGCGGCGCGCCGGCCGACGGGGCGTCCGGTTAGCGCCCTCGCCGCCCTGTCCGCGTCCTCGTTGCGGTTGCGAACGGGTCCCACGCTGCCCATGTGGGCCGGGAACCATCGCAAGGTTATCGGCATCCGCGAGTCCAGGGCTCCGCACACCCTCACTGCGTTCACACACACTTGGTTCCTTGCGAAATTGGCGATTGCCTCCCTCGAGTCACTTAGCACCGTCGTGCATCCTCTGGCGGTTGCCGCCAGCGCTATGGCCGTTTCCTCCGCCTCCGTGGCCGTCTCGACACGCACGCTGCACGCCGCGACGACTCTGCCGGTGGTTGCTTGCACGACCGCCGCCGTGTAGGCATGTCGGCGGTTGTCGGGGTATCGGGCCACGTCGACGTACATGGCGCCGGCGTCGTCATCGTACGTCTCTGCCAGGGTGCGAGCCCTGGCCAGGCGACGCTCATGGTTCTCTGTTGGATCCATGTGCCGTGGGATCGGTGCGACGCGGATGCTGTCGCGGGCCTCGCGCGCCAGCGGCAGCCGCCTCTTGCTCTCCCGCAGCCTCGTTTCGTGTCCTACCGCGACAAGGATGGCCCTGCCCGTGCGCGTCGTTTCCAGTCTGGCTATCTGCGCCGTTGCTTGCGCCTCTATGATCTCGCTCAGCGTGTTGTGCAAGCCTAAGTCGAGCATGTTCTGTGTAT
Source organism: Haemaphysalis longicornis (assembly GCA_013339765.2). NCBI lineage: Eukaryota > Metazoa > Arthropoda > Arachnida > Ixodida > Ixodidae > Haemaphysalis > Haemaphysalis longicornis. Next base: position 159,218,417 of record CM023453.1, on the reverse strand, counting down.
TTGTGTGGGTGTATAAGCCCAGCGCAGCTTTGTATGCCCGGCGTATGAGAGCGTCGAGCTTATTGCGTTCGGCCGTGGTCCAGTTGTGAAAGGCGGCCACGTACGCCAGGTGGCTTATGACGAACGACTGGACCAGCCTCAGCGTGCTGCGTTCCTTCATGCCGGCGTGCCTGTTGGCAATCTTCTTGACGAGGCCGAGTGCTCGGCTTGCTTTGATTTGCAGTAGCTTGACGGTGTGAGCGTTGCGTCGGTGTTCGTGGATGTGTAGTCCGAGGACTCTGATGGTCTCTACCTCGGGTATGGCCGACCCGTCGCCCGTGCGCACTTGGATGTTTGCCGCCTTCCCGTTCTTGGGGCTTCGCGGGGCCTTCAGGATTAGTAGTTCCGACTTGGCGGGGGAGCATTGCAGCCCCGTTCCCTCGAGCTGGTCTTCGACCGCTTTCACCGCGCACTGGAGCGAGTCTTCGATCTCTCCGTCGCTGCCGCCCGGCACCCAGATGGTGATGTCGTCGGCGTAGATTGTGTGGTTGACGTTGGGGGCGCTGCCGAGGCGTTCCGCAACCCCGATCATCACCAGGTTGAACAGCGTCGGAGAGATCACCGCTCCTTGCGGCGTGCCCACGCTGCCCAACGTTTTCGTTGGTAGTTCTAAGTCTCCGGCCACGATGGTCGTTGTGCGTGCCGTGAGAAAGTCTCTAATGTAGGCAAACGTCCTCCTTCCCATGTTGAGGCGGGACACCTGCCGTAGTATGGCGTCGTGGCGAACGTTGTCGAAGGCGCCTTTTAGGTCCAGGCCCAGGACGGCGGCGTTGTCGACGGATCTCTTATTATCAATAATATCGTGCTTGAGAAGCAGCATGGCGTCTTGCGTGCTGAGGCCCGCACGGAAGCCGAGCATCGTGTTGGGATAGTGCTCGCCGTCCTCGAGATACCTTTGCCATCGGTTAAGTAGTACATGCTCCAGCACCTTGCCCACACACGACGTGAGCGAGATGGGACGCAGGTTCTCGATGTCTGGCGGCTTGCCCGGCTTGGGTATTAGGACCGTGCGAGCCTCCTTCCACTTGGGGGGTAGGGTGCCGCTCCGCCAGCACGCGTTGTAGAACGTCGTGAGCGCGGTGATGGCCTCGTCGCTCAGGTTTCGTAGTTCCTTGTTGGACACGCCGTCCGGGCCGGCCGCCGACTTGCCGTTGAGCTTTTGCAGGACCGCACGCACCTCCCACTCTTCGATGTCGGCGTCGAGCGCCTCGTTGGGCTCGCCCTCGTAGTCCGGTAGCGGAGTCGGCGGCGTGGCCGGCAGGTACTTAGCGTCCAGTCTGCGCCGCACCTCGTCGTCCCCTAGCTCCCTGCGAGCCTTGAGGAGGGTGCGGGCCAGGACGTGCTGCTGCTCCCCTTTGGTCTTACTCTCGTCGAGGAGGTGGCGCAGCAGCTTCCAAGTCCTACTCTTGTGTAACTGTCCGTCGGCCTCTTGGCATACGGCGTGCCAACGTTGGCGGTTGAGCGCTGCGCAGTGCTTTTCGATTTCCTTGTTAAGGAGCGCCACGCGCTTGCGAAGCGTTCGGTTGCGCTTCTGAGTTCGCCATCGGTGTTTCAACGAGTCGCGCGCCTCGATGAGGTGCGCGAGCCGGCTGTCTACCTCGTTGACTTCGTCCTCGGCTTCGAGCTCGGTGGTGGCCCTCTTTGCTTCCCGGCGGATCGCCTCCGTCCACCTCTCTATGTCGTCTATGACGCTGGGTACGTTCGCGAGGTTGGTCCGGAATGCGTTCCAGTCTGTGTGCTTGTGTGTGCGTTTGGGGCTCGCCCTGCCTTTTAACGGAACGGTTAGCTCGAGGAGACAGTGGTCGCTGCCGAGCGTCTCGGTGGTGTTTTCTCCACTTCACCTTCGCGTTGTTTCTGAAGGCGAGGTCCGGGTTGGTGTCCCGGTGCACCGACGGCGGGGCGTGTCTGGTCGGGATGGAAACGTCGTTGACGAGGTGGTAGCCGGCCGCTTGCGGTTCCGTCAGCAGACTCTTTCCTTTTGCCGTGTCGTGGCCGTAGCCCCATTCCGTGTGCGGCGCGTTAAAGTCGCCGCAGAGCAGCGTCGTGTGGTCTTCGGCAAGCCGCTTGAGCTTCCCCACGATTGTTCCATATCGTTGTTGCGCGTACCGGGGTTTCGCGTATGCGTTGGTGACGTAGACGTGCTCCTTCTTGCTGCCGCGGCCTACCACCAGCTCCACGGTTAGGTGCTCGACGTTCGCGGTGTGCGCGAGCGTATGCTCCAGGCTTGTTATGCCTTTCTTGACGAACGTGCAGACCCCGCCGCTCACTCGGGCTCCGCGTTCCGGGCCCTTGGGGTGTGCTAGGGCGTAGGTGCGGTACCCCGGCAGTGTCGGGCGTGTTCGCTGTGAGTCTCTTGCAGCAAGATCACGTCCGGTCGGCGTTCCGCTTGCGTTACGTATTGCGCGAGCGTCGCCTTCCTCCCTCGCAGGCCGTTGATGTTCCACTGCCATACGAGGAGGTCGTGTTGTTTCGGTTGCGTCGTCGTCGTCGTCATTACGGGGACGGTCTGGGTGACGGTGTTGTTGAGCGCGATCGCGACGTGAGCTTCTTGCACAGGGCCGCTAACATGTTCTCTATCTTGTCGGACCGGGCTTTGAAGCTCGACAGCATCTCCGCCTGGGCCGCTTCCACTGCCGATAGCCGGGTGTTGAGCGTATCAAACTGTCTATTGGTGGCGTCTTGGTAGCTTTGGAGCTCTTCCCTCGTTACATACTGTTGCCGCGCGTCGTCTCGCGCCTTCGACTTGAGCGCGCGCCTCCTCTTGACGGGCTCGTTCTCGGCTTCCATGTCGTCGTGCATTGCCTCGACGTTTGCGCCTTCGTTTGCGGAAGGGTCGTCGTCTTGTGCGTCCTCGACCGGTTCGAGTGGTATCCTCACGGGCGAGCGGGCGGCCGTCGGTGGCGTCGTCCTCCCCGGAGAGGATGTCGGGGTGCTCGTCTCCGGCGACGATGACGGTTGCCATTTCTCGAACACTTTCTCGAGCTTGCGGCACAGCTCCGCGATGGTATCCTCTTGGCGTTCCATTTGGGCCCTTAGTAATGCGTTTTCACGCCTTACACTTTGTATCTCTCTTTCGAGCGCGGAATCGCGTCCGAGGCCGTTGTTGCCATCGCGGGTCGGCTTGCCCATTGTTCCCGCTCCCGATGTCATCGCCGCCCACGTCACTTCGGTTGGCGGGTGCAGTTGCACTCTCCTATTTTCCATTGTTCCGCTCGCTCGCGTTGACGCGGACATTGGGACGATTCAGGGGTCGACAGAAAGAAAGAGAAGGAATAAGACGATGATCAAAAACGGTGTACATTTTTAGCGGTCTCTTGTAAATGAGGTTATTCTTCCCTTTGCTGTTGCTTAGACTCCTTTATTCCACACCGGGTATGTGCACCTTAAGACCTGTGCAAGCCGCCAAGCAAGCTCCACTTGTACCTTCGCAAACAACAAGGCCTCCCCCCTGAGCTCGATCTACTACCAGAGAATATGGAGAAGAAAGACGTCGCTACCAGGACCATGATCAACCAAGCCAACCATCCACTCCTTCTGCAGCAACCTCGGGAGCCCCAATCATTCCGAGGATCCCCTGGTGAAGAGCCGAAAGAGTTACTGGAGAAGCTGGATACGCGTACGAAGTTTGAATTGATGACATGAAGAAAAAACCCTGAGGCAGGTGTTTTTCTACCCCGGAGGTTCCAGTCGAGTCTAATTCGAAAATCACGAGAAATCGCTCGCACAATTGAGCATGTTGAAAACAATTTTTGAAAACATTAACAAATGTTAGGCAGAAACAATGCGCTCCGCTATTGTTTGAGACGCTAATCCAACACCCTAACGAAGGTGGTCTTGTGCCCACTGAAGATATACAGATGCTGTTCCGACGAGCTGAGCCCGAATTGGCAGAAGAAAAGACGCTGCACTTTCTGATGCGGGGCGTTAAGCAAGATATCTTTACTAGACTCATTCGTAACCCCCCAAAATGAGTGGCTGAGTTTGTTGCGGAAGCTTCCATGATTGAGAGGACCCTCGACATGCGCTCGAGCCAGTACGATCGACCACCCGACGCGTGTTTGGCGAACCCCGTCAACGCCCCTGTATTCACGACGGAACACTTACGGGAAACAATACACGGCGTTGTTCGCGAAAATCTGCCGAAACTTCTTGAGATGGCGCCACAACCGCAAGTCGCTTTTTTGACTGACGTAATTTGGGAACAAGTACAACAGGCTTTAAGGGCTTGTACGCCATCCGAAGCAACCAGGGAGCCAGAAGCTATGGCCTACTCCACACCTGTTCGTCGACCCTGTCCTGCTCGAACATGTCGTCAGGACGCCCCTCCATACCACCACCTACGGTCGCCCTCCCGAACCCCTGTTGTTTAAAACAAGACGCCAAGAAAGGCGGACGTATGGCGAAGTCCCTATAATCGTCCGCTGTGCTGCCTTTTGCGGAGAAGCCGACCATATCCATCGTAGGTGCCCTTACAAGAGCCTGAGACTGCGTTTATTCTCCGTCAACGCACCGCGCCCTCTCCCGGGCCAATGACCCCGTGAGATCGACGGGGATGTATCTCTAACCAGCTGTGGCCTAGGCCGTTTCAACCGTTCGTCCTCGCCCTACCAATACCAGTCGCCGAACCGCACTAGCAATGCTGTCTTAGCACGTCGTCGGTCCGCCAGCCCACGCGGGGGAAACTGAAAGCAGCAACTTCTGGAGGTCAAGTTCCACAACGGAGGAAAAAGGTTACAGCATCTTTCCTCGTCGGAACCCTGCGGAGATGCAAAACCATCCAATCCGGATCAGCCACTCGACGCTGCCGTTTCAAAGCGGCTTCTCGTTCTCGAAGCGAGAAATCCGCATCTGGACGCTGCCGTTTACGTTCGGCGTCGCGACCTCTCGTCTGTGCAGCCTTGTCTTCGGAGGTGATCGCGGTTCTGACAGAGTGCTGGCTGGCGCTAGTGGAAGGTGTGCCAGGCAGTTCGCTGACGGAATCCTTGGCGTCCGTTTCTAGTCATCGGATGGCGCACTGCCGAAGAAGCAACTGAGCGGAGCGCGGACCGAGTTTATTTGCAGAGCAGAGGGAGTGGAGAGGAGGAGCAGCGCGAATGCGCGTGATTGGACAGCTGGTGTGGAGAGGAGAGGAGCAGTGGGCGTTGCGCCCAGGTGTGAGTGGAGAGGAGGAGGGGAGAGAGTGGTGTTATCACAGGTGGTGTGGAGAGGAGGAGAGGTGCGGACGCCAGAAGCCAGATGACGGAGGGTCGACTAAGAGATACTTTGCATCTAAAACGAAAACCCGGAAACGAGGCAAGGAACATTGAACACCGTGAATCACGACGTGCCCTCAGTCCGATAATCCAATCTAACCTCGACGTGACTCCCGAGCACTTTTACAGGCACGAGGTGCGACGCGTACTAGACTTGACCGAGCCTGCTAGTGATAAGACTACAGCGATGATGATTACTTAACGCCCATCAACATAGACAAGCCAAGATACGACGTCCCGACACACCCAAAACTCGAGGAAGGCGGCGTCCGACGCACAGTTTTAAGTGCAATGTACTTCTTAAGCGACCCTGAACCTGCGTCTACCGGCGATGTCCGCGCACGTGGAGATGGGCGCGCGCAGCCTGGCCGCTGACATAGCACATACCCACGTGAGGGATTGGCCAGGAATCCCCCTCGTCTTCCTTGGCAACGGGGGGAGATGGGCGCGCGCTGCCTGGCCGCTGACATGGCACATACCCACGTGGGGGATTGGCCAAGAATCGGGCGTGAGAAGGGCTAATGCACCTGCTTAAAGGAGTACGGACACGAAATTTCAAAGCTGAGATCCGCTCTAGCAATCAAGTACAACGACAACACAAATAGGTGTCTGTAAATAAATGCATCTTTCTTTCTTTGTAGTTGTGTGTGTGTGTGTGATCTCTCTTTCGCGAACATTACCGAACCGCGCAAATTCAACTCGTGCATTCGCACTTTCACATTCTTCCCCTCGTGGAAAATGCGGGGAATTTTTTCTATCGACGACTCTGATGTAATCGCCCTCATAGACAAAGGAGCGGACTACTGAGTAATTAAAGGATCACTCGCGTGTAAGCTGAAGAAAGTTACGACCAGATTGGACGGTACACACATACGCACAGCAGGTGACCATCTTGGAAAGCCCACTTGAACATGCACATCGCGCGTCCCCTTAGAAGGCACGACGTACACTGCTACGTACGTCATTTTTCGTAACTGCTCCCGTGATGTAATTCTTGGATGGTATTTTTTGACCGACCAAGGTGTAAGAATTCATCTACAAACCAAGTTTATAACTTTTCCCTCCAATCACTCTATGACGCCGGAACCGAACTCCCGACGCCGTGCTGCTGTAAGGATCACCAATGATCATGCCACCCTTCCACCCCGCGCAAGCTTGATGATCTACTTGAACTGTGAAGATGCTGCTCCTGATGTTGACGCTATCAGAAAGGGTGCCAAAATGTTGCTTCTCGAATGCGGTGTCTCTGTCGCAAGAGGCATTCCGTGTTTGAAGCAACCCCAATCCTAGGTTTTGGTCACTGATTTGTCCGAGTAGTATCAGCGTCTAAACAAGGGTCCTGCTATAGCGATCCTAGAATAACCGCAAGAAGCAAGTGAAGTGATTGCGGTTGCTGACTTTTAACACGCACCCGAAGGTATTTCAAGCTTCCGCGTCCCGTCGACCTAAATCCAGTGCTACCAGAAGAAGAACGGAGAAAATATTGCCTCTGCTGCGTCGCTACAGCGAGTGCTTTTCGTCGAACTAACTCAAGATTACCTCGGACACCTCTGGTGAAGCACCGATGAATACCCGAGAAATGGAGCCCGGTCTACCTGACAGTTACCCTACCATGTGTCTTCACACGAGAGGGAACGCATCCGGACACAACAGGAATACATGCTCAGCGACGACACTATACAGCCATCAAAAATTCGCTCTGCTGCGCCGGTCGAACTGGTGTAGAAAATAAATTGAACATTAGCATTTTGCGTGACTACCGGCGATTGCTATTGGTTTCCCCTTTGTAGCTGGGTGATAACGTCATCTTACAGAAAAGGTCTAATATACCTATGTTTTATACTCTTGGTTTAAAACTAGCGCTGCTTAGGGCAGGAACAAAAAGCTTATTAGGCACAAAATACTTTTTTTTTGTAACAGGTGGTAACTGTCATAGGCAATATATTCCTCTCGTACTTTTCGTCACCAGCATTCTAATCTTCTTTTCTTCGCCTCGACAGCCTTGAAGTTATCTTCTTCTGTGCTACCCTTATATCCTAGGGCTTCTGGAAAGCGAATATTTCTTTTATGTAGATTTGAATGGATACCCTTACAAGCTAACATTGTGTGCTGCATAGTTTCTGTTTCTTTGCCGCAGACCATGCATACCCCACCATTTTGTAATACTTTCCCATAAAGCTCTCAGTTCGCAAGAACCTGATCTAGCCTCGAAAAGCAAGCACTGCCCTGGGAATTATCCTAGAAATTTCCTTTTCTGATGTTCAATTTCTCAGCTCGTACATCTCTAAACGACGTTTTGCTTCAATTTTTTATCTCCATTTATTCGTTCTAATCTGCACTTGCCATCTTTTTTGGTTACCTTGGCTTGTTGGCAGTTCTCCCCTGTTCTCTTTCTGTATTTCATCGTTAGCCTTGTAGTCTTCCTTACCACTGCGTCCACGCTTTTCAAGTAAAGGTACTTAAAAACCCTTAACTGCCACCTTCGTTGATCCAGTGCTCTCAAGCTCATCTTCAAAAATATTTACTACTCTGTTCTTCTTGAAATTTAATTGACGCCCAGCTCATATCCCCCTGTATCGCTTCGTTATTTGTTTTTCTATGCGCGCCTTAGGCCAAACGGCCTACCGTTCTCCAGTTCACTTCAATGCTTGATAGAAGGTCTTGGTATTTAGCAGAGTACAGCAGGCTCGAAGGTGATACCAGGAACCATTACTCCTTTCCACAGTCCTCCCCTACTTTACATTTTTTGTATACCCCACAGAGCCGTATGCTTCATTATAGCTTCGTTTTCGCTTTCCCTTACCCTTAAGTTGCTCATCGTAATTCTTAAGAGGTTATCCTCTCGTTTGTCCACCACTCGCAAATAATTGTATTTCTTCACTCTGGGTAATTCACCTTGCTGATGGCACTCGTCAGTGGTAGCGCCATTGAAAATCATTGTTCCCGATATTCTTCGCGCTAAAATTTACCCGAGGTCGGTGTTTCCTGCCCGCTAATATTTATCAGCCGTTGAATATCGGTGTGCTTTTAACCTAAAGAGCAGTGTCTTCTGGGTATAACATTCCGGTAAACGACAAAAAGGACTCCTGCCAGGAATGGATGACGCATCGACTACCTCTGCCTACGCGTATGCTCCTCCCCCATGGATCTTATAGAGGCAGCTGGCAAATAGAAGTGAACGAAAGAAGCCAAAAGGAGGCTGCATTTATAACACCTAACGGCTTTTACGAATTCAAGTTGATGCCGTCGGGGCTCTACACAGTCAGTAGAAGGTGGGTAATTTTCCGGAGAACGACAGTACAAGACGCTTTTGGCGACAAATACGGCGGCGGATATATTTATGGAGGTCCAGAACCAGGCTAATCTGTTACCCTTTTCTGAGAAGACCCTAAGGAGGATACCGCATCCACAATAGCTAAACTCGGCTTGAATAAGGAATCTACTCCTAACAAATACTAACAAATACTAAGCCATGCTAAGCCATTTCCTAACAAATACTAAGGCATTGTTTGGCCAGAAATTTCGTTCAAACAGTCAAGACACGAAGTCGTGCTCAAGGAGAATTCGATCTGCCGTTCAGGTGTCTTCTTCCACATGTACCGGAGGGTAGAGGCATGTATCGGAAGGTAGAGTACGATTACACTGGTCAATGGTAGTTCTTTTACTCTCCCGGAGGCGCTAGCTAACCATCCCCTCACCATTTTTTTCTGGAACAAGTTTCCCCAAATGCATAGACTATCCAATATACGACGTAACGTTGCAAGGTTTGGGAGTACGAGACCCAAGCGAGCCAGACCATAACTGGGAACGGTTGTGGATCCAAGGCAACTTAACGGACCCAAGACGATTGACCCTCATAGGACGGAGACTGTTTCAGTCGTAAAATTCTTTTGGCCGAAATGAACCCGCTCCCAAAGAGAAAAGAAAAGTCGAGGTTACCAAAAAAAATTCTTTATGTCCTTCCAGCGTTAGCTGCATAGTATGAAAGCACCACAACATTTTACTTCAAAGCGAAGGTTGCGAAGTGTATTCCCTGATCCTCCCCGCGTCGTGTTCCGACGTGCGAGGAACATCAGAGATATTATAACGTCATCTGAGGTCAACACCCCCAGTTTCACAGGCACCGGACCCTGCAATACGCCTAGGTGCAATTTGTGCCGCTTGATGACAAAAGGCACGGTCGCCACCAGCACCACGTCTTCAAATCTTTCCAGATAAGAGAAAATTTTGTGACAGCGCAAACATTGTCGACCTTCTTGAATGCACCATATGCCACGCCCAATACGTGTTCGAACTGAGAATTCGCTTAGAATAAGCATCAAAAACCACCGAGCACCATAAAGTCTTTAACACACCTTCCCTATCTAAACATGTAATAATCGAGGCCACTCTTTCCACGCATTCACAGCCACGGAGCTTCAGTCCAATTTCAAAAGGCAGTATGACCTTGAAGGTCATAATGAAGGTCATAAGAAGTTATACACTGTCTTGAGCGGCTTAAACGAAAACACAGGCCGATTGTCTTACTTGCCCTATCAGGCACCGGAGAAGGCTGATGCAGCGAGAAACTGGAAACTTTGTTCTGAAAGAGACGCGTTTTTACTTCTCCTTTTCTCTCTTTTCCAAGGTCAATGTATAGTGTACTGTGTACGTAATGTACTTTGTACTGTGCGAGTGTCTTGCTTGTGTATAGTAGCCGTACCGTACAGGTACAAATGCACATACATTTCAACATTGTACCACTTGCTTTATATTTTATTTTTATTATTATATTTTGAGTCCTTTTTCACGGAACAATTGCTTTTGGGAATATGATCTTTGATGAATGCTCTTCGAGAACTTCGAGTGGCACTGTATGTCGCCCTTTTTTGAAAGGTATTAGGCATTATGTCCACCTATTTTTTGGTATGTATATCATCTAGCTTAAATTAGCGTTACTTTACATTGTATTATCTTTGCATTGCATAACCTTGCCTCTTTGTCTCCGCCTCGTGGCCGGCTGTCGCATTGTACGCAGGAAAGTATTTCCGCGGTTTCACTTTATGTGAAATTACGTGTTGCCTTGGGCATTCTTCGAACCTCTTTCGTCCAAGCATTCCCCCGCAGGGGTTCACGCGCCCCTCCCGCTAAAAAAACCCCATCTCTTGCCTCAGTGCCGCTCTTCCTTCCTTCATTCCTTTTTCTTGTTTTTCTTCTTTGTCTGATTTTTTCTTTGTCTGGGGGTGTGTGTGTGTGTTTTAACACTTGCACTAGGCGTCCGAAATAACTCTCGGATCTCCCACACTTTTCTCCTAACCAATCAATTTCCTCCCAAGAAACGAGCAGGAAACGAGCCCCTCTTTAGCACTCCCTTTCTTGCTGTCCACCGGTAACATCAGTGCCGTGCACACTTTTCTGTTATCCTATAGCCTCGCCTGTATTGATCACGCCCCATTTGCCCCCGGTTCCCCGGAACTATTACAACGCCTCCACCCCAATTTATTGGCTTAGCATGCTTCTGTGTCGCGTAGAGCCTACGTTTTCCTTGATACATCTTCTTGCCCCGCCCACAACTGAAATGATTTAAACCCAAATGATCTGCACTTTTTATATCTTTGAAAAAGACAGGTCACCCGTCGAAATGTTAGCATAGTATTATGTTTTTCAATTTGACTTCTCTATCGTACAGTTAACCTTACTAGCCGGAACCTTTACTCTTACTATCTACATAGATCAATATAAGAAATATACTATATATACATAACACATATATATATATATATCTATATATATATATTCAGGAAGATAGGTCGGCAGTCTACAACGCCAAAGGAGGCATAGGGGTGTAGTGAGGCTTTTTTTTTACTACGGGTAATGAAGTTAATAATATATATTTTTAAATATGTGGAAGAAAAAAAGAAAGAAAAACATGCGCCCAGAGTGGGGACCGAACCCTCACCTTTCGATTCGATCTCGAATGCCTTACCAATTGGGACTGTTGGGCGACTGTGTTCTCGTTCACTTTCTGGGCTATTTATATTTACTAGAAGTGTATCTGACGCTTGAGGGTGGCACTTGAGGCTTTTCTGTGCTCCCGACTTGAGGAGTAGACAAAAGTAAACTAGCAAAGGGAAGAGCATGCAAGAGACTATTCCACGTACGCTAACCAGAATGTTAACGAGCGTGGAGTTGAACAATGCCGATCGTTTGTCTCGAGCCGAAGGCTCACGTGGGCTCGGTGTATTTTCAGTTACGTTTTTCGAGCCCCTCTTACCCTAAATCCTTTGCGGAGGCGTGCACGGCGCTGGGCCCTTCTAACAGGAGGAAAGTCGCCTCTGTGTTTTCTTTGTACTTTTTTGGTTTATGTATGACGCAACCGAGAGCATTAGCAGCTCTGCTGTTAAGAACTACTGCATTTCTTCATAGAGCGGTGGGTGGAAAATAAGGTCTGACAAGATTTCTCAACCAATTGCGCATGCCTAAATCTAGACCTGCATTGTGTTAAAAGGGGGACTTAAAAATTGCGAGAAAGGGACGGTTCTAGGTAACAGAAAACACGCAACGTTCACGAAGGAGGATGCAATAGTATACGTTTATTATCACAATTAACCCATCAGCATGCATTTAGAGTGTGCGTAGAGGCGGTTACTTAGTGCGCGAGAAGTTGTCACGTGGGTTTATCCTTCGTTTGCGATTTGAGGCTTAAGTGTTGACCACATGAAGCGATTTTCAAGCGAAATAGGGAGCGAAGTAACAAGCGGCGAAGTGCTTTACGCAACGGAGGAAAGTGCTCATCGGTCTCTCTATTGTAGCTCCCAACAAATGATCCCTCGTCTCCTGCTATTGCCTAAGCGACAAGCCAGTAGGAGTGCAGTTTAAAGGGAACAATTTAGGGTTTAGAACTACAAGGAGAGTAGGGGGCGAGTGGAAGTATATTCAGTTCTAGTGAAGTGCGATCGTAGGCGTACTGAAATATATTTTTTTTCCTGTTTTGGCGACAAATGCACATAAAGCACTTTGCGGCCGTGTGTCCTTCGAGAATTCGATAGTTGGCAGTGCGGCACTATTGTGATCGCGGTTCTCTGTCGTTCGCGCCGGCACTGTTATGTGCGTGCCTTGGCCACCGACGGGCGCAAGCCACTGTGGATCCTTTCTCGTCACTCGCAAAAATCGGCCCACGTATTTGTCTTTTTTGAATGCTTTATGATCTATTGGGCCCGATTTCAGTGAACTTTGGACGAGCGTTAACGAAGGTTTACACCCACTTTGTTGAAATTTGGATTTTGGAAAACTTTCTAGCTTATCTGAATTTTTTTAGGAAAGATTAGTGAAGTTATTCAAAAAAAGGAATAAGAAAGTGTAATCCGGCAGTATGAAGATCGCGAAAATTACAAAAAAAACTGTTAATACAATGCTAGCACCCGCACCAGATAAATATATTAAGAACCAGACCACAGCATGTGTAGAATATTGCGTGTATTTTAAAAACTCCACGACCGACAATGGCGTGTGGAGTTTATTTAGGAAAATTCAAGAATCAGGGCTATGTTGTTCTAAGGGTGTTTGAAGGGCTGTTTAAGGCTAACTGCAGTGAACAAAAAAGCCTACAGCTATTCGAACAAGTGTATTGGATAGGGTTACATGAACGGGAGCTACAGCATGGTCTATGCCATCTAACAAACTTCGCGGTTGTTTGCGGTAAACAAAACAGATTCTCATGGCCCGTACAATATTTTGTTTTCCGAAAACCGCTGTACTTCTGTGTTGCTGCCATTTCTAAACAAGAGATGGCGTGAGTGTGGTATGCAGGGAAGGAAACAATTCTTTTCTTAATACTACACTAACCTTGCTAGCACAGTATTCCCTTATCATACGAATTTATTTTAAACCTAAGCTTACATACAGAGAATCACACGAATAACGACATGCGTGATAAAGGAAGGTAAATAAAAATTGAACCTAGGAAGACGTTAGGCCTTTTTTGAGAGATTGCAACAAAATTTCACAAAATCGTATAATGCCAATTACCTAAGCAACGGTACAGGAAAAGAAAATGCAGTCTCGAAAGTATGTACTAACGCTTTCGCTAATAGGATATGAAACATATTGAGCAGTTTTTTAGACGCGTCCAACAACTGTGCAGAACGTATATGTGAATATGGTGACTTTTAAAGCTGAGTTTGTGATAAAATTGCGAAACAGCATTTTGTGAACTTTCTCGTCTGCAAGCGCGCCGTTTTGTTGCGATAGAAGCAGCTACTGATACAAAGTATTTACACTGTCACCTGTTTATGTCTTTCTGCATAATGCCGACACAAATTGACGAATTTTACTTTGGAGCGTAGCTTTTCATTACAGAAAAAAGTAACGTCATTTCAGTTCATCCGGAGGAATGTAGAAAGTAAGGGGCAGTGGTTTTAACATATTCAAAAAGGGGTAGCAGCTCTCCTTCTCTATTACTACCCATTCCTGGGAACGTATCTAGATAGCCAATTTTGCGTCAGGATTAGAAAGCTGTACAAACAGGACGGAATTGGAAAGGCTAGATACCTAAATTGCAATAGCTTAGATCAGATTTAACTACCGCACACGCGTTTAAATAGTGAGTAATAATGCGAATGGTTGGCCCTTTAAGTAAAGGAGAGATGGTAGGTTAATGTCACCATGGCCGTTGTTAGTGTAATATTTAAAGTAATAAATAAAGGCAACGTGTTTCCAACGTAAAAAAAAACTTTAGAGATTTCTTTGCGGCTACTATCGCACTGGCCCGTGAGATCAGTCTTATAAATAATTGAAATCGATTATCAATTGGCGTCTCAAATATTATCAATATTTTTTTAATATAATTGGCATTAACGCATTGGCTGCGTAGGATAGTTTGACATCCACTTTAATGCAGGCATTCGGCTACAAAGAAAAGCTAAAGAGCTTTCTCAGAAACTTCAAGTTGAAAAAAAATTGTTCTTGCTCCAGTATTTGAACCCGGGACCAGCGCTTAACCGGACCAGTCGTTCTACCAACTGAGGTAACCTGAAGGCTAGTCATTTGTATCGCGAGAGCGAATTGACCAACAACTGGAAGTGGTGGACAGGTGTTATTAGGCCAGATTTAGAGGAAATTTAGCCCACTTTTTATTTATTTTGTGAGTTAAGAAAATGCAAGGACCATGTGCAGTCACTTGAAATAAAATTCATAAGTTACTTAGTGCTAGCATAACAACTTGAAGATTAGGAGTTACTTTTATAAATAAAACAATACAGAACTATAGCTTAAAACACATTGGTAAAAATAAAAACCGGTTCTTGAACTGATTCAGCGGCCGTGTTATGATTATAGAAGTTAATTTGTTGGTCTTCCTAAGTGATCTTTTTGCACCAGTGCATTTCTTTTTATATAATTTTTAACAATAAAGTGTTTTGTTCCGTATACATAATGATTTCAGTGGCGTCATTAACGTCACGGACCTGACGCCGGTACAACAGAGAAAGTGGCCTGTAAAAGGTGCACCCGCACTGAGGGTATTCTGGCGGAGAAGCAACCTTTAGTAACACCTTTTGTAACCTTTAGTCACGATACCGTTTTAAAATGCGGGTTTCGTTAAGCTCGGGGTAGAAATTGTTGCAATTCTCTCAGTGTAAGGCAAGATTATTACTGGCTGCTGTGCTCGTGTCATTTTTGTGCTCACGAAGACGGTCGTTAATGCACCTACCTCTCTGGCCCACGTAGACCCGCCCACACGAAAGTGGGATCTCGTATACTATACAGTCCGCGCATTCAACATACTGTTTTCTTTCTTTTTACAACAAGCAGCCCTGGTATCCTTTCCATCATTCACTATGGAGCACAAGGTGGCTAGTTTCTTGGGCGCTAAAAAAACTGTCCGCACTCCTACCTTGTCTCCTATCTTCTTCAGGGGTGTGACACGCCGTGTACGTAGGGGATGAGGTTTAGGCAGCCCCTGGCATTCTCTTGCGACCTTTTTGTAGTCCCGTTGGAATTCCCCCGTTTCAAAAACGTTTCCGCTGGGCTGCGCAGCAATGGCATGGGATACCCTGCGAAATTGAGGCTGCTGACCTGGCTGTCCAAGCTCCTCGTAATCATGTAACGGCAGGACCTAGTCACTGGGTTACGTATTGCTGCCATAGCTATCCAACGTTTTACAACCTTGGAGTGTGCCGAACTGAATGGTAGAAGTCCTCTTTGTGAGCGCGGCGTGTCACACCCCCTGAAGAAGATAGGAGACAAGGCATGAGCGGGGAGAGTTTTTTCAGCGCCCTACCAACTAACGACCTTGTGCGCCATGGTGAATGATGGAAAGGATCCAAGGCTGCTTGTGAAAAAAAGCGTGGAAAACAGTACGTTAAACGCGTGGACTGTATAGTATACGAGATCCCACTTTCGTGCGGGCGGGTCTTGGTGAGCCTGAGTGGCTGGTGCGTTAACGACCGTCTTCGTGAGCACGCAAAACACATGCGCAAGGGAACAGGGCGCAATATTGCCTTACACTGCAAGAATTAGAAAAATATTACGACCCCAAGCTCAACGAAACCCGCATTTTAAAACAGTATCGTTACGGCCGATCCCGCGATACCTTTCAGGCTTCAGTCATAGCGACTAAGGGGAAGGATCGCGTGAGTTCGCCTTCCGTGCCACTATATGAGCGGGAGATTGCTTATCTGGCCGGTTAAAAAAATTATTTTTGTTTTTTCACCTTTTTACACCCAACACCGCTTTTTAAGCTGCTTGTTTATCTCGTTTTTATTGGGGTATGAATACTTTGTTTCGTTCTATTTATTGGCAACTCTAATAGAATATCACTTGTTGCTAGTCAGCGCTCGTGGCTGTTTGCCCTGTCTCCGTCCGAGTTTTTTCGCGCTGTTTTTCAAGGAGACATCTGTACCCAACTAGCCCAAACTCAAGCTTCATTGCAACCTTTAGTACTAAAGAGTACGTATACTTGGGGTGGTCGCTTTCGGGTTTTACATTTTAACACGAAAGTGTTGTATGTCGGTATACACGAAGATTTTACTGACGTCATGTCTGTCACGGAAATGACGCTACTACACCTTTGCAGAAGCGAATCGCCAGTGGGACTTTACTCGCCATTCACACCCACAGGACAGCCCGCAAATCATGCTTAGCTACTGTTTCCGCTCCATATTTAACTTTCGTGTTTCACTGATTTCTGGCACAGAAATCAACCACAGCATTTTTTCATCCCAACAAAAGTGCCATATTCGTCTTGGCTGGCCAAAAGTATTTAGGGTATACTCGGAGTAGGCCTGGCATTTGTGATTATTAGCTCGACCTAGGTTCAGTGTTATTATATGTTTCTGAATCTCTGAATTCTTTTCGTAAATCTATAAGGTTATTGCGCATTATCTTGTTAACTTCGTTGATTGGCGGAATGTTTAAGAGGCATCCTAAAGAATAGAAATAAAAAAGTCATTCTGCAAATTTTTTTCCAGCAGCGTATCAAGCTTGACTCCAATGTTTGGAATATCTTTGTTTGGAGAACATTTTAAAATAAGGAAGCTAACCATAACGTGATATATCCATGTCCACCATACGTTGTTTCAAACGAAAACCATCTATTTTCAAAACCAAACTTTGTCACCTAACATCCCATGCGTCACAAACGTTGAAATAGAAAAAAATATCCTTCAGTGTTGAGGGAAACATTGAAATACGTGTCCTAACATTTTTGTGCGGAGCTGACCCGCGCATATCTAACAATGCATGTACATTTCAAGATCCTTAGCCGGCCGTCTAAAACACATGACGTGAAATACGAAAAAAGGTGAGCGTTCCGCTTCGCTACATTTGCAAAAGCAGGAGGCCCCGCAGCCTCGCCAACTGTGATTTTTTCACACCAAAGGACAGCCAGGTGTTATTTTAAGGCTGCCAGCTTATGGCAACGAGGAAATATTTTAGGGGTTTTTTTCGCTGCTGTAAAGAAAATGGAATCAAAATTTTTATTATGTTTGGTGTAACAAAACAGCTTGAAAAAAAATAAAAAATACATCTTTAAACAAACTCTGTGCTTTCTTGTGTTCCACGCGCAGAAATGTATTGTACCAAATGACATGTTGGAACATAAGAAAGTGTTACAATCACTCCTACCATACTTTTCATGAAATTGGTATTGTGAAAAGTGCAATTTACTCTGCTCCTATTACAAAACTACTGCAGGTATACCCGTAGTAGCAAGAAAATTATTTCGCCTAAATACGCGGTAAAGGTGAGCGAAGTGTTTGCCGCTTCATGATTCCACATTGCTACCTACATCTATCATGGTTATATGAGTTATTTTAGTGTTATGTAAATATAGGCCCTAACGATGTTAGTAGTTTAGGTAGAACACTACCCCCCCCCCCCGGGTTATGCCTTAATATAGGCGTCCTTTATAATTCATAATATCGATAAAGAACCGTACATAAAAGCCACCGTTGTTGGAGTCATCAGGTTACCAGCTAGGGACCTATTGAAACGTTGCCCTTCCTAATTTATTAGAAAATATTTTGAAGATATCCTTAATAGTGCAGTGCATGTGGGCCCCACTTAAACATACGACAGTTTCCCTATGTTGCACGGGAACCAAACGATAAAAGAGAATAATTTTCGCATAGAGAAGAACTGAAGTTCAAAGGACGATTTTTGGTTACAATGCAAAATTTGGGACAAAGGCGGCTTCAAAAGCTTAGCTATACAAAGATATGTTTTGTGTAAAAATATTTTAGCCTGCTGAATATCTGAGTGAATGAAATGATGCTGCAGTTTATCTCTTGAAGGCAGAAGTATTTGCTGTCACGCCAACTACTAAGCATATAAACGTGATCAGTCGAAAACACGCATGCACAAGCGACGGTTGAATTGCACCTCCCCACAAAAAGAAACCACACAGATATTTATGTATATTGATCTCGGTAACGTATGCTAGAGTGATGCCCCCTGAGAGGCCTACACTATACACTAAAGATTGGCCGCATTCTTTCCATATTGACCGGAATTTTTTTGATGGCATCTCTCATTGGCTTTGGTTTTTTAATCGCAACAATTATGTTTAAAGTCTGTTCCGCTGGATATATAGTTCACCGGCAAACTCTGCAATGCATAATTCCCCGTGGTGAACATGCTCTAAATGATGGCGTTACACCAAACCTGTTAAACGCCTCTAACGACGCCAGTTTTTATACGATATGCTTTTTTAATATTGTCTGTCTTCACGCAAGTCCAACAGAACTCTGCTACAAATGTCAAGATGCTTCTCTCTCGCACCTCCGGCTGCCGAGAAACATGAAACTACTTTACCGGGGAAAGCTCCTAGGCCAAGGTGCTAATTGTAGACTTCAATTTACCGCATCCATGTACTGCTGAAGAATGTTTGCGCTGGTCCGGCGCAAGTGCTTACAGAGAGCTCATCGGCCACCAGTCTGTTCATTGCAGGCGAGGCAAATGGCCAGAGCTCTCAGGAAGCGAAATGGGTGAGAGGATTTGCAAAGAATGGTGTGGTGTTCCGAATCAGATTGGGGAAATTGGATAGAAATAACAGGTGTTACAGGAAATATGGCCAGGGCGGCGATAGATGCAGGAACGGATGTGATGCGAAGGTATTGAAGACGTTTGAGTCAGCTAAATGAGGAACACAACCTCCCAAGTGAGACTGGGCCGGGTGTGGGTACAGGGTATGTGACAAGTGTAGTGCATGTAAGTAGAAGCGACGGGAAGCAAGGTACTGCTTGCAAACCGTCGGTGGTCAGTACTGACCGGGTAATCAGGACAAATCATCATTCTCAAAGGTACTTATGCTGGCGCGTTCGCTCCCGCGGTGCAGCCAATACCAGCGTATCCCAGAACTTGAGCCAATTTGAAACGTTCGCTAATATTCTAAGCTTGTGTGGAAGTAGCGACCTGAGTGCTTTAAGGGTGGGTTTTATGGTGTGCGAAATTACTAAGAGCTCATTGTAAGCCGGAAATTATTTGTACTGGCTAGGTGGTACGTAATGGGGCAGCGTGCACGATTTCACGGGCCACGGCCTTCTCTTCAGTGGAGGTTTTGAATATTTTGAGGACAGAAAAGAAATAAAGAAATAAAGTGTCTGAAGGGAGCAGTTCGAGAAATGACATTGTGCCTGTTGAGTTGGAGCGGGTGATGCTGGAGCCACTAAAAGAGAAAACCACGCGAAAGCAAAAAATAGCCTTTTTTGGGGGCGGGTATTGAATGCGCTGGGCGCAAATAGCATCATTTATTGCAGGGATCATGTTGCGGGGAAGACACCTAACCAGCGAACTAGCAAAAGTGGGATAGGCAGCAACTTTGCAAGATATGGGGGGTAGTGCATTAGTGGGATTGTTTAGAGTGCTGCTGAACTTGTGCAGAATTGTGCAGGTGCTAGAGTGAGGCGTGCTACTTGCACGTGAGGCGTTTTTGAGGAGTGCTATGAATTCTAGATTTCTATGTTCCGGAAGGGAGGTTAGGAGCGTACTCCGACAGCGATTCAATAGCGTAGATCTGAGAGCTCGAGCTACGAGAGCTGAGGCGAGGAGTGTAAATGTGTAAATTAAACAGTGTGTACACTATACGGGAACCACGAAAAGCGCCCATGGTGTGGATAACGTGATGTTTGTGAAGCATGGCGCTGCAGTTCGCACCCCGGCGATGGAGATGGTCAACCTGGTGAACTGAGTACGGACTGTCCGACGACTGAGTACCTAGCTTGATGCCGTAAGCGTCCTGGGGTCCGGGCGGGGGTTATCAACGTGCAGTATGCATTGCAAAAAATTGCACATAAAAGAAACCGGTCCGGTTCGACGACACGCCTTTGCGCACCTTCAAGAACAGTGATTTCGAAAGCGAAATGTAATCGCCACCATAAATGGTATATTATTCGACAGCATCCAGGCTTGCTAAAGTATACTAGTATACCTCAGACAGCAAACAACGGATATCTCTGCAACGTCCGAAAAAAATCTGAAGGCTAAATTCGGTGCCGTAAATAGATGCCCTAAATACATGCAAATTTTTGTCGAGAACTTGCGATGTCAATATTATAATGTTCGTAGTTTATTTTGGGACGTTATTTTTGTGTTTGTTAGAGATTTAAAGTGGCGATTAATAGAAATACGAACATAAAAACGCACAGCCACCGAAGGTATTTCTACCGTATGGCTGTAAATTCGGTAAACTGTAAAAATGCGCCGTTTTTATTGATGTCTTCAGAGTGTAGACAACACAAACGAGAAATGTTTGACCAAAAAGCAACGACGGTAACTTATATTCAGGCGCCTTTTCGTGAGATTCCTAGTCCTACTTTGCACGTATCCCCCTACTGTACATTTCGCTGGTTCTTTATTGTGGACCTGTTTAGACATACGTTACCGATGTTTTTGATATTGGTATTGTTTTTTGTAACTTTACAGACCTACCCTAGCAACTGAGCTATTTGTGCTAGACATTCTTTACAAAATCCGCATAGACGTACGTTTGTAGAATACACGCTGGCGCGTGAATGTGTGAGCTTCTTTATCTATGAATGCGGTTTCTTTCGGAATGTAAATTTAGAGGCCATAACTTCTCGGTTACCCTTAATTATGTAGCCTAAAAAGTGTGGCTCAAAGGCGCGGTTCTCTGTGAAAGCCATTTTTCTTGGTGCGTCCACCTACGTAGTAAAGTAAACAGCTCCCCTACAAATCACCTGGCAGATTTCACATCCCTCGATACCTCGAGAAAAAACTTACTCAATTTTTCTACAAATAACATTTTATAACTTCAAAAACGTTTTTTTTTCTTTTTAAAATGATCTGCATTGTTGGCAATGTTCAGCGGGAAAGCAGCTGCTCTAGAAAGCTTGAAAAGGCAATAGATGGATTTGTGTTCTTAAAACTTTCAAAGGTGACTGCCCTTAGGTTTCGTGTTTCTAAATTTGAACTTATTCGAGTTAAAAAAATCAAATACGAGTCCGAGTTCTTTTCGCATTCTTTAAGTGTTTTTTAGACTTATATATAGCGTTGTTATGCTGACGTTCTGGAGCATCATAATTCAAAGCAGAATTATGGAAAATGAATTTTTTTTACGTGTGCTAGGACCACTTTTGGTTATTTACCTATGCTCCACTATTGTGCTCAGTACTAATAATAAACTATTTCATAACACACACTCTCAATGGGCCTTATCGAAGAGGTCTTATTGAAAGATCTTATGGTCAGAGAGCTTATCTTCGTGCCATTCACTTATGTTGGACCAGTCGAGTTTTCAATGCCAACTTTTGACAAATAAGTCATGGTTTATTTGCTTTTAGTAAGTTATATGCCCTGGATGAACAGGTTTTTATAACTCTCGGTTCCTGGCTACAATAGTTACCGAGGTTGCCGTACTATATTTATTACTGGTTACGGTGCTACTAGCCACGGTTTCTTACAGCATAAGGTGTTGTGCTGGTGAGCCCAAGGACGCGGGATCACTTTGCGACAACTGCAGCCGCATTTCTGATATAAGCAAAAAGCGAAAATGGCCGTGTGTTTGACATTTCGTTTCCCGTTGAAGTTCCCCAAGTGGTCGCAATTAATCCGGAGCCTTCCGTAATGGCGTCCATACTCGCCTGCGTAACGTCGATGCGTTAACCCATCGAATACTAAAACCGATTGCGCCTTTTACAACCATACCCTATTATTGGGGTACTAAAATAAACAGGAAGCATGCTGGAGACAGATGTTAACACATGAATGCAAAAGTGCACGAAAAACACACACTGCACTATTTGCGCTCGTCTAGTCGGTTAGGGTGTTTACATTCAAGTTTTTAATGTAGCGAACGGGTATAAATGCCTGCTTGTACCCCTAAAAATAAATTTTTCCGCAGCTAATTGATTTCTCAAAACGAAAAAAAAAGAATCAGTCGTTTCGTTTTTATATTAGTATCTGGTGGAAGTACTGAAGCGCTTGTAGGATACCTTGCAGTCAGGCTTTAGCGTTTCATAACACACAAACAAATATTGATATATGTAAAAAGGGTTTCTAAGAACTGGTATCTTATAAACTAAGAATGAAAAAGCACACAGATCACTTTATCACAAAAGAAGGAATGCGTATTGGAATCCCTCTTTGGCAAAACCCAATAGAAAACCTAAACGGCACCCACATGAGAACGCTGGCAAAAAACTGACCTTGCTTAAAATTAGGCAGACAATAAAACCTCTCACTTTTCATTGGGTTTTGCACAAATAACCTAATCGCTTCCTTCTCGTCTCCTCCCCCCCAAGGTCATTAACACCGCCAAAAATAAAGCCATTCTATCCACATAGAAAAGCAGCAAAGTATGACCAATCATAAACACTACTTAAAAATTGTTATAAATGTCGCCTGTAAGTATGCAGAAATACCAACACCAAGACCACACCACATTAAAACTATGTTCAAATACTTTCTCTACAAATACTGTACCACACAAAAACACAGAAAGAGATACCATCAAAATTAACGTTAGCTCAGTAAATTAAAAGCACCGAAGAATAATGTTATAAAGTAGTGTCGAGCCGTCTGGTGTTTGTTTCGCATTAAATCGAGTGCCATGGTAACTTTTATGGGTTGTTTACTGATCTTGAACAGAGCACGATGCATGCTTAAAAACATAACTTCTTTTGTTATAAGAGGCAAACAGTAATTGTGCAGTTACGGTTAATTGAAAGGTCAGATAAAGCGGAAGTAGTTTTATAAAAGCTTGTTATATAGTGTACATAGACCAGCCATGCCACCGAATCAACCCTTTGGCCGGAGCAGGCCGGAGTGTTGAGTGTGTTTTAAATTTCAGCTCGTCAAGCCAAGCGTTGACGTTTTGTGCGATTGTGTCGTAATTCCCATGCTTAGTTCGGACTCTGACCATTCTTCTGCTATCTGTCGTGTTGGAGTTCACGATGAACCATTTGAAAACAATTATGAAATACGGAGGCGGCGTGTTTGCTTGGTGCTTGCATGTGTCGGCTGCTGGTTGCTTGTGGGTCGTTTCTTGACGTAAACGGCTAAAAATTCCAACTTAATTTGGCGTGGTCTGGTCGTTTAGAAGTGTAATCGCAATAATAAAGGTTCTCTAACTGGTGCCTATGTGTTCAGTGTGCAACTACAGACTAGGCTTGTTTTGTTGGTTTAAGTGGTCTCGTGCAATAATATTGCTGCCAAAGCGGTGCGGCGCTTATTTTCCGCGAGAAATGCACGGCTGCTTGTCTTTGTAGTATGTATGTTTCCGTGACACTATATGTGAATGCTTCAGCACTCACCAATGGAACTTACGTCTTACGGTTAAGTTATAAAAGCACGGGCTGGTACTGCTCTGCTGCTAAGCTGCAGCATCGCTGTAGCTTTGTCAGTCACCAGAACCATTTGTGCACTGTTGGAAATGGCAAGAAGAAAGCGTTAGCAAGAGAATTGGCGTGGGTCGCAAACTTTCTTGTCGCTGCAGCATTCCACTCACCGAATGAGCTGTGCAGCTGTATGTGAACTGTATGTGTTTTAGGTGGTTGTTGCATTTCTGGGGCATGTACGTTCGGCCACTTGTTTTTCTTGCCTCCTTTTTTAATGTGTAAACGTATTTACATCTGGTTTTTTGGCATGTCCAAGCCCCAAAGGTACTTCCATTCAACAAAATAAAGCCAGATGCGTTGTTACCTGTGTTTGTCATACATAGTGTAAGTAAAAATTATAGAAAAAGTGTAAGACATGGGCGAATGTTTCTTGAACTGCGGAGTCTCTGATAAAGCTGTCCAGTTTTCCTATGTAGCCATTCTGCCGAATTTCAGGTGGATGTCAAGATTTTCCTCACAGAAACTTACTCTACCGCGGGGATTTCCCATACACAGGTCAGTTTTAATTTGTCCCTCACTAGAAGTTCTTGAACAATTCGCTGCAGCACCACAAACGGAAAGCCTCCTGGTAAGCTCATCCGGTAGGGCCACTACCGTAGATACGAAATGGGAACTAAAAGCGAAATTAGACCCGGACAAAGAAAGGCGACAACAGGTCGAGCGCTAACCAACAAAATGTATTTGAAAAAAACCACAATATATACACGCCACGCTATTCACTTGCATACCACCACACATGCGCAGAGACACTTATAATCGCCTGAGGTAACAGAGTTCTTTTTGCAAAAGGGATACAGATTGTGTGCTGACGCTTTGAGACTGCAACCTATCTATTTTGTAAGCTTCTATAATTTCTCTTGTTAATCTATGATCAGTCTTGCCGATTATGATGCATTTGTGTACAAAGAGCGGTTCACAGTGGCGGTTTGTAGGTGACACGTGAAACAGTGATGCGCTAACCATCCGCCACTCCCGTTTTTGACATTGCCAGAGTTCTTGCGAAGCCGGTCATTACACAGCGACCAGTCTGCCCAACGTTACGTTTGCCGCAAGAAAGAAGATTTATCATACCCCTGTTTTCTGTGCATGTTGTGCGCTTATATTTATGTTTTTTACCGCAACGGCTAGAGAGTTGACCCCAGAGATTGCTCATTCTGCATAACTTATTCTGGTGCAGAAAAAAACCAATTCAATATTCGCACGGCCGGAAACATTCTTCTAGTTGTGGGAATTATTGTGGAGGTTAAGTATAACCGCATATTTTGGACGGTTTTTTAGTGAGGCCGGCTGCTCTTCGACAAATGCATCGACAACCGCTCTTCGACAAATGCATCATAGTTGGCAAGAATAAAGATAGAATAACAAGACAGTTTATAGAAGCTGAAAAAATAGATAGGTTGCAGTCTCAATACGTGAGCACACCATCTGTATCCTTTTCTCAAAAGAACTCTGTTATCTCAGGTGATTATAAGTGTCTCTGCGCATGTGTGGTGGTACGCAAGTGAAAAGCGTGGCATGTATATATTGTGGTTTTTCCATATACATTTTTTTGATTAGCGCTCGTCCTGTAGTCCCCTTTCTTTGTCCGTATATAATTTGCGCTTTCGGTTCTCATTGTGCATCACTAAGAGGCCCAAACTATGACCCGTAGATACTAGGTGGTCTTTGTTTGAATCATAGATTATGACAATTTTCCTTCATCATCCGCGAAGCCGTCCGACAAACACTTCGCAGATGATGAAAAAATGTGCTTATCCCGAAATTCCAGCACGCTTGTTGTCTGCCAAGAAAACTTTCGAGCATTTTGAAGGAAACACAAAAAAACCTTGAATAATTATTTAGGATCAAGTATTCAAACAAAATTACTGACATCATTTGTCTCCAAGAGACCGGTGCCTTTGGAAAGCTCAGCAAATACAAATCTTTTGCAGCCTTTGAAGTAGACGCCACTGGTGGTAACGAAAAACAAAAACGCATGGTAGCCACTCTTGCGAAGCCGCAAATTCCGGTCATTCTTCATGATGCCGGGTTTGGAGCGTCGTCTGAGAGTCACGTTCTTGTTCAATTATTTCCAGACTGCAAACGCAGATGAAGGAGAATATTCAGACTTAACATATACAGCTCTCCTTGAATCAAACACAAAATTGATAAGCGCTTTCGTAAAACCAGCGAACTGGCCCGCCGAAACACCCTAATATTTGACTGAGATTACAACGCTCACCACACCGAATGGAGCTCTAAACGGGATACGATTAAGGGGTGAAACCTTTGGCTCAATGCCCCGATAGAGGGCATCACCATGATCACTGACCCGACACAGCCCACCCGCATAGAAAAGAGCGTGAGCGGCCATACTATGCCGACCACGCCTTCACCAAAAACACATGCATAGATGCCACTTGGCTCAACAGTGAAGAAAACCTCGGGAGTGGGGTCGAATCGGGGGTGACTCCACCTTATTGATTGGGATGCCTTCCGCAAAATGCGGGCCACCGAACATCTCATCTGATGTGCCAGCAACCCTTTAATCGAAGAGGTGTCGTACATTCGGGAATGGACAGAAATCTACACGAATGCTAAGCAGGCTATTAGAGAAGTACCTTTAGGGGCAGGCCTCAATCAAGCGTATGTAAAGCTAGTTCACAGGTGGGAGACCAAGCACAGTTTGTGCCAAATACTTTGGAAACAAAAGTAAATCGCAACCTCGGGCTGCGCCTCGCTGCTTTCATTCACGAACACTCTCGCCGCCAGGTCCTGGTGGCATCACGAATAAAATTCTCTGAAATCTGCACGATCCCTCAGATAGGGACCTCACCCTTTATGTGAACGGGTGCTTGGAGCTGGGCCAAATATTCGACATGTCGAAAACGGCAAAGTTGATTATTACCCAAAGCATGCAAGAAACTGCAGCTCGAAAATTTCTGACCAAATTCAATCACGTCTTGTCTAGGACAGGTAGTGAAGCACATTATACTGAACAGTATCAACAGCGACATGGAAGACAACGCTCTCTTTCCGAACACGATGATCAGTCTTCGGCCAAACTCTTTGCGCGAGACGAGATTCTCCGCTTCAAATACGACGTCATAGATGGGGCGCACGCCTCCCCACTCTAAACTAAACCTATGATGGATGTTGACCTTACAAAGGCCCTTCACAGCGTCAAACACTCGGCTACCTTCCGAATCTGAGCGAACTTGGCATCGGGAAAAAAGTGTAAAACTACATTAGCAACTCCCTCTTCTACCGCAGAGCTGCCCTCCCTGTAGGGGAAATCAGATTGATTGCGAGAGAGCTCGGAAAAAGGGGGACCCCGAAAGGCTCTGTGCTCTCCACGTTTCTCGTCAACTTGGCCATTATGGGTCCTCGCAAACTTCTGGACCGAATTGAAAGCCTTCAACATGGCCTTTACGCAGACAGCTACTCGCCGACCCGACTGCTCTCCACAGAAATAGGATATTTTACTATACCGACCAACCATTCGATGGCAGCTCACTGGTAGGAGCCTTCCGGAAGTCAATCTGTTCGTTGGTTGTTGAACAGAATGCATCCCTAAAGTGACAACCATAAGGGTCATTGAATTTCGCATACAGGCAAACGGACACCATTCCGAAACTGTCCTTGCTCTCAACAAGATTTATCAAAACACCGGATTCACCTCACGTATTGGGAACCATCGTCACGCGTGAAGGAACACAATATCGTAAGATTAGTTCAAGCTTTTGTTCAAAGCAGGATAACGCATGTCAGTCCGTTATTGGACATTAAAAAGGACGAATAACACAAAACCGGATGTCTCAGGCGGGCTTACAAACAAGCTATCGGGATAACGCTTACCGCATCGACCGAGCGCTTCGAAGCACTTGTGCTACACAATACCCTATGCGAACTCAGCGATGCTCAATGCTTAGAGCAACAAGAACGATTAGCCTACACCGCTACTGTAGGGCCCATCCTCTACCATCTTGCATTACCCATCCGAGTTCTGCCCAATCTCACTACCAACTACCCACTACTCACTACCCATTACCTCTAGACATAGGAGTAAGGCCTACAAAAAACATTTATTCCATGCACAATCAAGTGCGAAAACACGCGTGGGACAAAGCCCTACACTAACAGCGCGAAAAATCAGATTACGTGGTATCCGTGGACGGAGCCAAATTACCAATGCCGCAACACAATAGCGATCGTGCTAGTCGATCGACAGGTAAATTCCAAAGCTCCCGGTTCGACTCGCACGGACTAATCCGAAGGGGGGGGGGGGGGGGGGAAGAGGCAGCCATAGCACTGGCAATGAGGGCCATTGAATCTGCCATTGAATTTTTTTTCCAGAGGGCGAATTTCTACAGAACCGTCTGAAATCCTTATGGAGGGATGGATAGCAAAACCGACTAAAAATTGGATTTTGTTGTTATACTGCCAACATAGTAGAACAGACTTTGAGAACGTCGCCACGAAGTCGCACCGTCGGATGCGCACCAGGAGCCATTTATAAATGGTGCTCAACACGTCCCTGTGGTCCCGCCTAGTCACTGCAACTTTCGTGAGACTCAAAGTGGTATTTACGTTCTAATTTTAAACCAAAGCCTTCTAGAGCTACCAGCTAACGGTGCTTTCATGGCAGCCGGGACAACAAACTCGTAACGCGTTGGAGGCGGTGGGGGGGGGGGGGGGCGAGGAGCGGAGGCGGAGGGTTTAATTCACGGAGCACACTAGAGGTGGCGCCGCGAATTTACCAAGCGTTCCCAGAGTGGGAGTACGTGCTCAAGAGTTGCGGCATCGTCGGCACGACTTTGTCCTCTGCATCAGCGGCGGTTGTTTTCGGCCTGTTTTGGTGCAGCATCGCGTCCATTGCGTTCCGCTTTCGCACGGCTTGATTAAATATTTCTACGGCACCTCTAGGGTAACTCGCACCTGACGGAATTAAGTGGTCCTGCGTCAAACATACTTTAAGGATTGGTTTGCAGGGCGAAAAAACAAAATGTTCAAAGCCCATACCGACATGTGTCTTCTAGAAAAAGGCTACCCTTTCACAGCGCTTCTCACAAATGGGACTCCTTTTTCTAAATTGGTGAATATCGATTCGGTGGTGTTTTAAGAGGTATTACAAAAGGAGAAAGAAGCAAAAGGTTCTGATAAATAGGATTTTTAAAAGTTCCCACAGATTTTTTTCAATTCTCAACCTTTCTATACAAACTAGTTTAAATCGGTATAAATGGGAATCACCATAAGCTCACATGCCCAATTGTTCCCGTGTTTGCGCCTGCGTCGCGCGGTAGTGTAGCCTCAAGCTAGCACAACGGGATGGCTATGTTCGCTGCCTCACATTTCTGAAGACGCTCCTGTCTGTTTTCTCTCAATTACGACTCACGGTCGGCCTACAGCGGTGGCGTGGTCCAGTGATCTAGCCTGGCTGTAGCGGATGCTGCTGCGGCATGCTGGACGCCGCCCCCGCGAACTCCAGGTAAGGGCTGTCAGAATCTCTGGTTTCAATTGTTGTAGAGCAACGTTTGTGAATGCAGGTGCCGTGGAATGGGCAATTGCTGAAAGTGTCGTTTAAAGCTTTGCTTTACAACCACTTTCACAGCGTGGATTGGGGCCATTTTAAATGCAGAGCATTTCTTTAACTAACGATGTCACCCGCTCTTGGCGTTCGTAGTTGTCCGAATCGCTCGCAGGTGCGCCCTCTCGGCGCGATCGTGGCGTGATAAAGGCGGTTGTAGGCGAGGCTGGAACGCACTAATCGCCGCGCTCACTCGTCAGCCCCGCTCCTCCTCGCCTACTCTCCGATCGCATCGCGCCCTCTCTCCGCGGTCGGTTCGCGCCCAACAGGTGGGGGCGCGCGCGTCGCGGGATTAACAACATCTGTGGCGTGATCGTGACGTCAGCATCGCGCGCGCGTGGCGCGATCGTGGCGTGATAAAGGCGGGTGTCGGCGAGGCTGGAACGCACTCATCGCCGCGCTCTCTCGTCAGCAGTTGCCACAAGTGCAAGAACATTAACGTAACGCAAACTACTTAACGCCGTGCGCCCCCGGAAATGGTTTGCATTTGATCGTGCCCCTCGCCAAAGGGATTTTTCTGCATCGCTTCCCCGTGGACATCGTTTGCAAACCACAAATGGTTGCTGGTATCTTCATATAAATCTTGTATTCTATGTTGGTGAGGCTTATCCGACGATAAGACCCCACGAATATGAGTTTAGTCGTTCTGCTCAGCACAAATGACGGTCGCCGACGCCACTGCGGCCAATCATCTGATCGGAAGCAGAGCACCCTGCTCCCGGCTACGTGCCCGTCTCGCGCCCGGCGGAGAGAAACGGCGCGTTCGCCAGCCCTCCTTCTGTGAGCGTTGCAAGGGACCGAACGGCTTTGTGCCGTGGTTGGCAGTACAGCTACATCAAAGGTTAACCGAGCGAAACCAAGCCTCAATCAGACTTAGCCGAGCTTTTTTCTCTTGAAATCGATCATGTGTCCCAGCAGCTTACTAGGACGAGTGTGGACAAATTCCATGCATTGGGTTCACATCGCCATGGAGAGGCTTGTAGTGCCTCTTATGTTGCGGTTACGCCAAACAAATTATTTTTTAGGAACGCGTGTAGTGTTTATTTTCACAAGTAGCTACAAATGTAGCACATAGTTGCTTGCATATTTCTGCAGTTATGTGTATGTCACACTGGCGCTGGGTTGGTTGAAAAAGCATTCTGCATGCATTGTCAAACGTTTTCTTACATCACTTGGGTCGCCTATCATACTACCGTTTGCGTGCAAGTAATTGGGTTCTTTTTGGACATATTAGAGCGATCTTATAATCCTAAAGTCCACTGTGGTAGTAGCCATGCCTCACTTTTAGCAGAGTCTCTGCCAGTTGCGACAATCGTAAAAAAATGAAACGAAAACTTTGAAGCGCGATTTCTTTAAACACCATTTCCGCTGCGAAAAGCAGCATTTTCTTTTGAAGTATTTGAGTTTCTGAAACCATTTTTTGGTGAATTCTTTACCAAAGCTATAAGCGCATTCCTACCCAGAACAGGCGGGTTCTCACGAAAATGTATTTTGTTATTCCCACTTTTTTCTCTCAACAATATACAAAAATTGTGTCCGTGCTATGTTTATATATATATATATATATATATATATATATATATTTAAATATATATATATATATATATATAGATAGATAGATAGATAGATAGATAGATAGATAGATAGATAGATAGATAGATAGATAGATAGATAGATAGATAGATAGATAGATAGATATATTGTAAAACCCAACGGTTATGAATACCAATGGAGCGAAAGTGTGGCAGGGCTGGCTGCCGATGCTGCACCGATTCAAATATGTATTCCGCTTTCTTCTGAGCTACTATTATACGCACGTTTATACCCCTCAAGCTTAACTTGAATCATGTTTCAGCAGGGCGCTGGCACACGGTATAGGACAGATCATGCCTTGATTTCAAATAAAATGTGCAGGAGGTCTGTTTTTCCTGCATACGGGTAATTATCGAAATGTTGCAATTTTTTAGATCCAATCATCACGCGTATTGCGTGTTGCGACCCCAGTGTGTCTCAGGAACCTAATGAATCAGGCCCTGAATGATGGCCGCAGTGAAAACGAAAGTTTATTGTTTCCCCTATTGGCAAATGATGTTGCTGAAATTGATCTGAACATCGCGGAAAATACACTCACGTGCACCACGCTACGTAGAACAAACATTGAGTCCTGCATGCGAATACTAACTAAATTGCCAAAACGGTCAGGTAAGTTTGATGAGGTAAACTTTTGCACAACTTATTCAAACCCATCGATATCCACTTTATCACATCCAACGCACTAAACCTATCTTATTCTTAGACCTTTCATCTCGCTGGATCTTTCGTGTCGGTGGACATTCAGGCTCGATTGCACCTAACGTCTCGGTGGATCTTTCGTCTCGCTTAACACGTGACCGATGGGACCTTAGATCTCGGTGGAACTTCCGTGTCACGGGCATTTAGGCCGACAACGAGAAAGAGTTGCGTGCCTGTGTCAGTGTTTTGGCGCAGCACGTTTTTCCCCATCGACTACACGTTACGTCATCCCCGATGGCATGCTTTTCAAAAAGATATATTCCGTCGTCGGCGCATGACTGCTTTTGGTGGTGCCTGCAACCCTTCGTCCGTTTGTCAGTGGCCCATGCACAATGACGCCACATCGGGTCACCTTGAATTTCCCCGCCTCTTGCATCCTATTCGCGAGCGTTTGTACTGGCCTGCATTGCGACGCCAGAATCAGCAATACGTCCCATTTCTCACCAGTGTCAACAGCGCAAGCGCCCTACTCTTCCTTCTGCAGGCCTGTCAATTTCCCTAAAGTACCTTTCAAGAAACTGGGTAGTGACTTGATTGGCCCGCTCAAAAGTCCTCCTTCGGGAACCGCTGGATACTCGTGTGTGTTGACTACTTGAGGCGTTAGCTGAGACATTTCCCAGTGTGTCAGCAAGAGCGGCAAATGTTTCTAATTTTTGCTGAACCTCGTTGTTCTTCACCATGGCGCACCCGGTGTCAAAATGAGCGACAGAGAGAGGTCGTTTACGGCTCACGTCATAGAGGAACTTCTCGGTTTGTTCGGCTCCCAGCACAAACATGCAACGCCCTGGCACCACCAAAAAATGGTCTTACCGAGCACCGGAACTGCCAATGACCAACACGATGGCTAAATACGTCGTTTGAGATAAAAAAAAAACTGGAATGCGGTGTTGCCCTTTGTCAACTACGCTGACAACACAGCCAAACTCGAGGTGATAATGTACGCCTATTTGTTGTTGCTTTACGCCCGACCACCTAAGTATTTTCTCTAAATGATCGTGCCGTTTTCTGTACACAGTATTATGTGGGTCTCAGACTGCCACGCTGAAAAAGCCCGTTGACGGGCTCGTCTTCCCATGCTTCCCCCTCAGGCTCGAATGAAATCATGGTACGACCGACGACACCCATCCACCATGTATCTTTTCTTCTGTTCCTGTTCATTATCGGCAATTCAAAATATGTTCAATGCTTCTTTATCACCATTCGGGATTGGTTACACAAGACTAAGCTTAGTTTAAATAAAAGTAAAACGAACTATAATATTTTCAAGCCCATCAACAACGTGGAAACTAATTGTATACATATTCAGTATGACAGCATACCAATCAATCAAGTTTCTTCCCATAAATTTCTCGGTGTGTGGTTTAAGGAAAATCTTTCGTGGTCGGTTCATATTTCCAAAATTTCTTCTGAACTAAGTAAAATTGTTGGCTTATTTTATAGGACTTCTAATCTACTGCCGGTTTGGTTAAAAGTTTCAATGTATAATGCCCTGTTTTTTCAAGACTTTCTTATTGTAACCTTGTTTGGGGTACGACCACGTCTTCAAATTACGAAAAATTACTTTTCCTGCAAAAAAGAGCCTTGCGGCTATTGAGGGATATTATGGTGCACCACGAAAGTTACGTACGCAACCATTGTTTGTTAAACACTCCGTATTAAACGCAGACTAAGTGTATTATCTGCGGCTTCTTCAATACATTCACCAGAATCGCTTGTACTCTGTTCCTGATAGCAAGATAGGTTAGAATTTCGCGTGGTAAAACTAAGAGATCCGCGAACGCGAATAAATTATAACGAATAAAAACTGAGTTGTCAAGTACCCAACGGCCTAAACAAATTTTCCTTTCCTGATGAGTTTTTCTATCTCGAAAGATCTTTAAGAAAACGGCCAAACAACATCTGACTGAAGGTGAAATACTAATGTGAAAATGCAATTTACAGTCTTCTGTATATATGCGTATGTGTATGTATGTATGTCCGTGGATGTAAGTGTATATATCTATATTTCTTTTTCACACAGATACTTGAATCCAATGAGTTACTTTATTTCATTCGTATGCACGAAATTGTACTTGTAGAAGTATCAATTTGTATTTTCCCATGATTGTGCACATGTTTTGTATTCTAGTAAGTGCAACTGCTTATATATTAGTTTTGTATTTTGATTGCTGACCTTTCTATGTATTGAGTGTTTTTGCGTTTGTATCTTACTCCTTACAGGGTTAGGGTACCGATGCCTCGTCAGGCTTAACCGCCTTTTGCCTCGGTCCCCTCTTTTCTATGAAAAGAAAATAAACTTCACTTCATATATAGTGTGAGATATGACGTTAGGCTTTACAGTTCCCGCACCCCTCCAGAGGTTTTCGGCAACAAACACCGGCCCTTTTGCCCTGATTAAGAAGCTTACCGACGTCAACTACATGGTCGCCCAGTTGACATTCAAATCACGTCGTTCCGCAGAAAACGAGATCTTGCTTGCCGCCAGTCTAAAACTTTGCAACACGGAATCCGCTTAACGACGCTCAGGGATGAGCTCTCCTACCCCGCGGAGTTTAAAAAATACCATAAATAGTATAGTCATGGTCAATATTTCTAGTTTTATGATGCATTTCTATAGATAATATCTCCGAGGCCAACACCTAAAAAAGCGGAGGGAGGTTGACAAGGAGGAGGGTGAAAAAGCACTGACGAAGAGGAGTCTGCGCACCATTTCCCTTTATTCTGTCTACGATTTTCAAGCTTCAGACGTCAGCTGCTTGAGGTGCCGCTACATAGCCTAGGATTGGCATTATCAGTGCCCGCTCTATTCTAATTTGGGGCTTCAGAAACGGGATATTGCTGCGGGGATGTTTGTTCTGCTCTTGTGCGCGTCATGCAAAATTCCAAAAATTCACAACGTAATTCGATTCCTATTCCGGCACCTCTCCAAAGCTCTCCAAAATCTCCATTTCTGAATATTTTTATTACTTTCTTGTCCCCCCTCCTGCTCCTCCTTCTTCTCCTTCTTCTTCTTTATTCACGTATTTCTTCTTTTGCTTTTTCTGTTTTATTTTAATGATGACTAATTTTCAAACTCGATTCCTCAAACACAAGAAGAAAAACTTTCAAAATTTTTCTAATTTTCCTTGGGTAATGTGCTCAGTTAGTATTCTCTTTCTGTTCAACGACTGATGTTTTGTCTATCGCCTGATTGGATATGCGCCATTGATATAAGGAACAGGAACAATATCAGCATGTTTGGTCCCGCTAAATTCTCGGTGTCATGGCGCCCCTGACCTAAATACAGAACTTGCATCTGTTTTGTAACACCATACTTTTCATTGACTGCGCAGTTGTAAGATGTAATGGGAAGATACTTTTCCTCTCGAAAGGAGCTCAGGAATTGGTGTCAAGCGCGACACATAACTTAAGGTGTGAGAGAGAGAATGCATTTAATGGCAAAAGTGACGTTAGTGGAGCCATATCGCATAGCATGCTACGCCATATGAAGAAACGGAAACATGAGGGTCTGTGAGCTAAAATGACCAAGTAAATATATAAAATAGGTGTATAATAAATAGTTAAGTGGATACATAAAAGAAAAATAAAAAAATAAATGAATGATTGAATATTTAAATAAATAAATGAGTAAATAAATATTGAAAGAATGAGGTGATGTGAACGAGTGTTGAAGCACATTTACTTAGTTTGGAGAGCACAAACACAGAGTTTGGAAGTGAAATTGTTCACAGCACTGGTTCTAAGGCAGTAATATGCAAGAACACCAACAGAGCTTTGTTAGCCCGTACGGCCTGGCGTGTGTCCGAACAAGGGCTGAAAACTGCCCTTAGTTCAAGGCCTACGTGGTGTTGCATACACAAATATGTTAGGAAAGTCTGCCTTGGCACTGTGAAGTTTGGACAGGTACAGATGATATGTTTGATGTCTTCTGTTGAATGGCATGTTGGACAGAGTGGTGAAGGGGTGGTGTGAGGGCGGGATGGCGATTGGCCAGGTTGATGTGCATTTTTATAGTAAGCCTTCCTTCGGCTACTTCAACAGGAAAATCTTGGTCCGTCTTTCTATCTGTCTGTCAGTATGTCTGTCGGTCTTTCCCTCGATTCAGGTGCCCTGCCAAAGTGAAACAGCTTTTGCAGAATAGCTTTTTATACCCAAAGAATTGTACCATCGTTGAGCGTAAAGAGCATTTTACCTTTATCTGAAGAAAGACATCAATACAGAAGTGATATTTGCAGTGTTTTATGTATTACAAATACAGGATTGGCTCTATATTGAAAAAGGACCCATCTCCCCGCGAGGGGGACTCGAGTAAATGCGTCACATAGGGGTTGGGTGTATTGCGTTAAGGTTTAGTGTTTGGGGAGTTGGTGGTAGTGAATGCGTTGTATCAGCAGCTTCTTGACGTAGTTTGAATGAGTCAAGGTTATAAGCCGCGTTGGTAGCCTTTCATTCTGTGTCGGGTTTGTGGCGCAGTGGGAAGAGCTCCATGTACCTCGCGTTCCGCCCACAGGTAGTGAATGCGTTGTATCAGCAGCTTCTTGACGTAGTTTGAATGACTCAAGGATATAAGGCGCGTTCGTAGCCTTCCATTCTGTGTCGGCTTTCTGGCGCAGTGGGTAGAGCACGATGTAACTTGCGTTCCGCCCGCAGGGTTGTGGGATCGAAACCAGGCGCCGGTAAGTATTATTTTTTTATATAGTGTAGGGGGAGGGGTGCGGACCTGTTGTTGAGAGCGAGGAGGCTAGCGTGATGTGGGAGAGGAGGAGTGGGGAAGAGGGCGCACCTAGAACGGCTGTTGCGGACGCCGAGGCACGCCGACAACGCCGGGTGACATCGTGAGGTAAAGGAATGCTCTGCATTTAAAAATACCCCCAGGGAAAATACAAGAGTGGTCGCCCGCGATTACAACAGCGGTATTTTAAAACATCAAACGGAAAAAGTAACGAAACGTATCAATAGATAGTTAAGACGTCGCGCTTTGAACTTCAGTACGGTGCTCGATTTAAGCGCGCCCTCACCGTACGGCAGCACTGGTACACAGGCATTCCAAGTGGAGCAGCGGAACACAGTAAATTTAAATTGGCTTGTGGAAACCGTGAGGGTGTTTGTGTTAGGAGTAGCGAGAAAGGATACAAACAGCATGAGAGGTGTGCAGAAACGAGAAGGGAGACATTTACTTTGCAGGCTTCCAGACGACTACCGGCTTCCGTCGATATTTGCAAGAGAAGGAGCAGATACTCAAACAATCGTTTTGTTAGGCGTATTGAAAAACGCCCTTTGGCAAACATATCTTTACCTCAAATTCTAAACCGAAAACTGGAGAGAGAGACAAACACTGAATTGAATAATGAGAAGGAGGATGTTCTTAGGGCCTCCACCCAGTGAGAGACATCCTTATTTCAAGATGCCTTGCAGCTGGATGGTCGTCCGGGCCTGTTCCACCAGTCGGCTCTAGTACGATAGCTCGGAGCTGGTCAGCTGGTCATATGTAGGGTTAGAATTTGGGGTTAGAGTAGTGGTCAGTCGGCACTCTCATTCCACGCGGATAGTGTGTCTTTATTTCCAAGAGGAATGAAATCTGCTCATAGCGACAACACAAATGCTGAGTCACGGTCATATTATGAACTAAAATGGTTTGCCGGTCGCCCAACTTGATGTAGCCGAATGGCTCAGAGTTTGCTTCAGAAATTGAAAAATATTTTGGACAATGTGGACACGCCAAGGGGCCAAACAATATTTTATACAATGTAATACATAAAGCAAAAAAGGCGTGTATCGCAGTTCTCAGAACAAATTTCTGCTCGAGACATTGAAATTTTGTTCAAATATTTATGTTATCCTTCCTTTTATTTGTGACATCAACTCTATCTTTAAATAGAGAGAAAAAATCTGCGAGAAATCTGTGGATGGCGGTAAAAAATGATACTTTTATATTGAATAAAGTGTCATATACAAATACAAACGCTTTTTAACAAAAAAATAAAAGAACGATTCGGCACAAAATTATAATGTTTTCACATACAAAAATCAAATTCGTTCAAACGGGTCGTTCATCCTCAATCCCAGCCACAGAGGCCGCATAAACAATAACACGAGTGAGTCTAGATTACGGCCCATGTACATGCTCGCTGGTAAAGTGTGGCGCTTCAGAGTCGAATCAGTTGGGTAATCTTCCAGCCTGCTGAGACACTTTTCCATAAAAGTGAGAAACGAGAATGCCATACGAAGAAAACGGTGCTCGTAACATGTTTCCAAATGGTCAATATTTATTCGGAACCCTACTCAAGTTGGGGCTTCATAACCGCACTTCCGCTTTAATGTGTAAACCCCAAACCCTTCCATTAAAACTAGAATTGTTAACCCGCGACGTCTGGGGCACTGGCGCGAAACGACAGTTCATGTTGAATTAGACTCATTGCATGCAGCCTCACCATAAAACGGACCATCTACCTGTGTGAAAAAAAATTCTTGGCACTCTACTTTCCGTCTCTTGTGTGGCTGATATGGTAAAGTGCATGTGTCCCCACAGTCAATCAACGCGTGTCAGCGTTGTCGGTTGTATTCGGCAATCTTAGATACTATGAAAAGTATAACCGCGTAAATCCTTTTGCTGACTCAGTAGCACGCTTTTTTGTATGTAGTATCTGATAAAGCTTTGTAATCATAGGCATAGCGGTTCCAGAAAATGAAGTACCAAACCAATTTTTCGGTCCTGCAGAGGTAAGAGAAATAGACCAAATAATGAGCGGTCCAAATCATTGGCGCATCAAAAAATGAACTCTATTTCATTTTAATAAGGCTGAAGAAGTCATTACTCTTCTGTGTGTTAAATTCCTCCTTCATGCTGCTACGTTTGTTTGCATCTCTGCAAGCGTTACGTTCTCTTTTTAAACATTGGAGAACAATGCCAAATCATTTGCAATGCTTTGGTGGTTGCGGATTGCGGGCGGTCGGGAGTGTCTTCTTCAATGTCAGATTCGCTTTGCGGCAGCGCGGACACTTATCGCAAAATGTCGCCGTTCGTCAGCTCCGCCGGACAACACAAGACGAACGCGATGATGCTACTGCTTATAGTAAATTTCTCCTTGTGCCTAAAAACGTTGTGTCTACAAAAAACTGGCACCGTACGACCCGTTTCCGGCTCTACAGGTTGGTTAGGGCGTACTAATATGCACAATAATGGCCTCCAAGATCAAAGTTTTTTACACCGGCGAAATTATAACCTATCCCTATCCAATCCTCAGCGGGCCCGGTGGCTTACGATTCAAAATTGTGTCATCTAAGAGTCGCACCTTTGCTTTTTTGCGGGAAACGTTTCTCCGGAAAGTGGAAATTTCTGGTTTGTTTTGTCCCCAAATATTCGTTGTAATATACATTACGCGTATAGGACAACTGGCAGCACGGGAACATCTGGAATAAACACCAAATATGAATTTTCGGAGTCCGAAAAAACGGTCGGCTACTGTATATGCCCCAAAACCTCTTCTTACTCAAGATTTTTTTAGTACAAAGCACCAGTTGAGAACGTTGGTGTTGAAGATTTACGCATGACAGGAACTAAGAAAAGAGCATGAGGCATACAGCTGTTAT
Source organism: Haemaphysalis longicornis (assembly GCA_013339765.2). Classification (NCBI taxonomy): domain Eukaryota; kingdom Metazoa; phylum Arthropoda; class Arachnida; order Ixodida; family Ixodidae; genus Haemaphysalis; species Haemaphysalis longicornis. The sequence continues at coordinate 159,179,346 of CM023453.1, read as the reverse complement.
AAGAGCCAAAATCACCTGTGTTGAAAAGGTGACGTGATGCCGATAGCGGTTTCGCCTGAACAAGTGAGTTTTAACGGTGGGTTCACACACAATGGTACCTTTTAAGTGCGAATGCACTTCTTAAGCGACCCTGAATCACGCGTCCACCGCCGTCCGTCCGTCCGCACCACATACCCACTTAGGGCGATTGGCCAAGAAGAGTTCCTAATTTCTTTAGCACATACCCACTTAGGGCAATTGGCCAAGAAGAATTCTTTCGCATCACGAGTCGCCGTACAGTGCCGTCTACACCGACGCGTACTCGGGCGACGGAATCGTGGTCGTCACCCTCTACCTCGCGCCAAACATGTCGCGCGACGACGTCGACGAATACGTGGACGCGGCGATGGAGAGTGTGGCCAGGCGCATAAAGCCCTCGGACCCGGTCGTGGTTGTTGGGGACTTTAACGTGGACGTGCGAAAGGGCAGCGAGTGGTTGATTTAATATATGCTCGCCAACCACTCCATGACGTGCCTACCGCTCGAGGCTCCCACCACCATCAACGGCAGCTACATCGACCTGGCCTTTGCGAGGAACTGTCTGATACGCGCGGTCTTGCAACAACTCTTGACCGTACATTTCAGTGACCACAAGGCGGTCATAATGACCGTCAACTACAACGACAACACCAACAAGTGCTGAATAAAGAATACTGTCGTTTCACTTTACTTGCGTGTGTGTGTGATCTCGAACATACACTTTAATTCACCAAGATTTCCAGAGAACGACTAACGGGGTGTGTGAATCCCCACTTGATCACGCGGGGGTGTTAAATGCAACTAACGGGCTAATGCCAACACAGTTCAACATAACTCCCCCTCATAGCATCACCCGTGCATTCGCACTTCCCCATGCTCCCCTTCAGGGAAATGCGGGTGTTTTTTACTTCCCCGCAGTGGTCTTGCCAAGAACTGGGCCGGTGATGGATTCGGAAAAAAATCACTAAGGAGGAGGAATAAACTTTATTGAAGCCATAAAGGACTTCAGGTGATCAAACTGGGCTGGTCCCTACGTGCAAGGTCCTATTGGTCTTGCAGGCCTCATCCGTTAAGGATATCAGCTGGCGCTGAACCTCCGCATTCGAGGCCCTGATAGCCGTCTCCCAGGGGTTGGGGTGGTCTCGCAGTCGTGCAGCATCTTGTGGTGCTGGAATGTTGGGGCAGGCAAAGACCATGTGGTAGATAGTGCCGCGGGTCTTTTCGCAGTTGGGACATGCGGGTGAGGGGTAGAGCTGGGGTAGAGCAGGTTCATTCTGGATGGTGTTGGGTAGGTGTTCATCTGTAGCAGACGCCACTTGACTTGCTCCCCGTTGTCAAGCAAATGATTAGGTGGTGTTAGAGTGCGCCGCTGCTCCCGATAGTGTTTTGTAATGCTCCTAAAGGTTGTTAGGGGGTTAGGTGGGTACAGCCACTCTTCCGGATCTTCGTCCCCCGAAACCATGGCACGGGCGCTAGCTTCTTCGCGTGCCAAAGGATGGGCTTCGGCATTGCCTCTCACTTCGGTCTCAGTATGGGACGGAGTCCAGATGATGCTGATGGTCCGCTTCCCTTCTGGTGAGTAATGGGTGTCGAGGATGTGATGAGCTTCAGGGCAAATGCGACCACGTAGGTAGGCATGGCAGGCGTCTTGGGAGTCGGTGTAGATGTAGCGAGGATGTTGTATGATAGCTAGAACGATGGCCACCTGCTCACCGATCAGAATCTCTCACTTACACTCGTGCGAAGAGAAGCTGCTTTCGAGTTGTCGTCCCCAGTACATACCACGGCTACTACTTCCCCTGCACAGAACAGGGCTGCGTCTGTGTAGGCTACTGGGGCTATGTACTGAAGCATCTTGCGGAGTGCATCGACGCGTGCTTCTCGCCTGCCCTTGTGCTTCGTTGGGTGCATGTTTTATGGTATTGGGTGGACGTAGATAAGGGGCGTCCAGGCAGGTGATATTTGCCTGGGTGCTTCACCAACGTGGATGGGCTTGAGGTTCTGTCGCGGAAAGGACCGACCCGGGACCACGAACGGGAGCCGCCGCTTTAATGGGACAGGATGGAACACTATGTACAGTGATGGTGATTCGAGAGGTATGTCGAAGGGATCACTTCTTCCTCCTTGCCGTGATTTCCAACAGGTTCAGTTGAGTAAGGATGGTATTTCCTGCTGGTGTTTTACCAATTCGAATATTGTCCAAATTGCAGTCACAGGGACCGAATACAAGACAGTCATTGGCAAGGCGCGTCACACAAACTGGGAAAATATTGGGACAGCCCGGGCGACCTCTACCCAGTCAGACTCAGGCTACAGTTGTTGTGCTACCCAACTAAAAAAAGATATCATCAGGCACACCATCGAAATTACCACCACTGAAGATATTCCCTACATTGACAACCATCCTCTTGGAATATGGGAAGCCCACCGGCAGTTGACCAAGCGAGGAAACGACAACGCACGAAAAAAATCTACGAAACCGCCTCCCGGAAATCAACGCAAAAGCATCTGACTACGCAAAAGAACTGGCCAAGGAAAACTGGCTAAGATATGTGACGAGGTTAGTGGCCGCCTATCCATCAATCAAATATGGAAAAACGTTTGCCAACTGGTTGACCCAGCGAAAGGAAAATTAGAGGCAAAACGGGGGATCCCTCGCACTATCAATGCCTACAAAGGCACCCACGAACAGCTTATTGATAACCTGGCTTCACTCTACCTCCGATGCAAAACACCCGCATCAAAGACATGTCACCCAGGCTACAGCGGCCCTCCAAACACCACACTGGATGAACCGATCTCCTTGCAAGAACTGAAGGAAGCGCTAGCCTCGACTTATAAGAACAGTGCACCAGAGCCGACTCTATATCCTCAAAGCCCTTGCGAACTTGGAAGACGCCGGCCTCGAATCACTCCTCCGCCACATGAACCAAGCCTAGGAACAGGGTTCCATTCCCTGGGAATGGGGACACTCAAGTGTAACTTTCATCAAGAAGCCAGGCAAACCACTCACTATTAAAATCTGAGACCAATATTCCTGACGTCTTGCGTGGGCAAGTTAATGGAGAAAATTATACACTCCCGCTTACAAAACTTCCTCGAAGAGACCGGGCAACTCCCACACAACATGGTTGGCTTCCACCCACATCTTAGCACCCAGGACGTCTTCCTTCTACTCAAAGAAGACATATTTGACAAGACCACCCAGAACACTAACAGAATATTGGCACTGGATATAAAAGGCGCTTTAGATAACGTGCTACATATGGGGATCCTTGCTACACTAAACAGCACTGACTGACGTGAGCGCGGTTATAACTACATTCGCTTATTTTTAACAGGAATCACTGCGCAAATAAAGACAGGGGGCTTGTATTCGGACACCTTCCTTATCGGACACGTGGGCACACCGCAAGGGGCAGTCCTCTTTCCACTCCTCTTTAAATTCTGCCTTCTCCACCTACCGAAGAATCTGCAAAACATCCCAAACCTCAAGGTAGCCTTCTATGTAGATTATATTACCTTCTGGACCCCCAAACCGGATGCCCTAGGCAAGCTACAAGGTACACTCCAAGAAGCCGTTGAATTACTAATTACTAATTACTAATTACTGAACATATGCATGTCATGGGCCTCAAATATGCACCTCACAAGACAGAACTGCTGTTTATGAAGAGAGGCAATTCTCACGACCCTGCAATCCAACAAGTCTACCTCACCATAGAAGACCAAAAGGTATACCCTGCGTGCAAGCCAGTCCGGATTCTGGGTCTCCAGATTCAAGCCAACAACAGATGGACCCATCAGATCAGCCTCCTCAAGCAACAATGAGACCAACTAGGCCACATCATCTGGAGAGTTACGACTAGACATCGCGGAATGAGGGAAGCCGACACCCTCCGCCTGGTACAAGCCTTCGCCATTTCCCGAGTAGTCTACGTGACTCCCTCCATAGATCTTTTAAAAACGGAGCAAGGCCGACTAGACGCTTTACTCCGGAAAGTTACAAAAACAGCCTTGCATCTTGCAGCGTCGTCATCCACGAATATACATGTAGAGATGGGCGCCCACAAAAGCCTTTCAGAATTGGTTGAGGCTGACCACGTCAACCGAACGAGTATGAGGGGCCCACAAACAAAGAATTGGATAGACCCTTCACCACCTCGAAGTTATGGGCAGCCATTGACGAAAGTATTTCAAAAACTGCTCCTGGAGAAGATAACATTACCTACAAGTTCCTCTCTAACTTTTGCGCCAGAACGGCCGAGGAGCTTCTATGGCACATCAATGAAGCCTGTGAAATATCGCGTATAACCGAAGGAATTGAAAACGACCAAGGTCCGCTTCATCCCGAAGCCAGGCAAGCCCCTTTCATCCAGAAACTTCGGCCCATTTAGGTCACGTCATGCGTGGGCAAAGTTATGGAAATAATGGTCCTGCACAAGCTACAACGAAACCTCGAAGAGACAGACAAAATGCTGGCAAACATATTCAGTTTCCGCAAACACCTCGGAATACAGGACGTCATGGCACAACTACATAAACTTGTCATCAAGCAGGCAACCAGAGCGAGCCCTAGCGCCATCCTCGCGCTCGACCTTAAGGGGGCGTTTGATCACGTCATTCACTCCAGGGTCCTGCGGAATCGGATGGGAACCGAATGTGGAGCCAGAGCTTTTCTTTACGTCTGCAGTTTCTTTGAGGGCCGGGCTCCAATACTGATCATGGGGGACACCGAGACGAAGACAATCACGTTTGGCGAACGAAGGACGCCGCAGGAATCCGTCATATCGCTCTGCTGTTCAACATGGCGCCACTACCCCTACCCCAACTGCTGAATCAGATCGATGGCGTAGACCACGCACTCTATGCCGACAACATCATGGTCTGGACAAAAAGAGCCGGATCGGAGGGTTGGATGGAAGAAAGTTTACAGAAAGCAGCAACGACTGTCCACGAATATGCTATATTGTGTGGCCCGAGCTGCACCCCCCGAAAATCCGAGCTCCCTATAGTCGAGCCGGGTGCAGGCAAGAAATCCAGATGCAGCGCAAAAATCAAGAATAATGGTGTCCAAATCGAACCCACTCGACAATGCCCAAATCCTAGGCCCTATTCTCAGGAACGACGGGAAGGTGGACGCAGCCGTGAACAAGATCAGCTTAACGTCCGACGTCCGAACACGTCTTGGGAATGCTGCGGCACGTTGCAAAGAAGAACAGAGGAATAAAAGAACAGGCCTTGTACAGGCCATAGGGATCACAAGGATCACATACTCGGCCCCATACTTGAACCTATCAAGTGCACAGAAGAAAAGGCTTAACACCGTCGTGAGAAAGCAACCAAACAAGCCCTCGGACTGCCAGAATATACATCATATAAACGGCTGTATGAGATGGAAGTCCATAATACCGTGGACGAGCCCGTGGGGGCACACCTTTTGAACGAAAAAATGCGCTTAAGTGAGACTAAACACAGGAGAGAAGTCCTAAGAAAGATTGGTTGGAAACCAGAGACAACGCAGGCAATGGATCGGCTCCCGGAACAATGGCGGGCCAAGATCACTACAAAACACCTCCCCCGAAACATGGCGCCTCGAGAAAACGACGTCAGAACAGAGGCGCGTGCCCAAGCCCTGGAAACACAACTGGGCAAGAACCCCAACGTTATATATGCTGACGCGGCTTTGACCATAGGCAGGGCGTCCATAGCCGTAACGGACAGGGATATCTCATCGCCACGGCATCAGTGAAATCCACGAACACCACCACTGCCGAGGAAGGGGCAATCCCGGCACTATCCCAACCCGGGAGTTTCCCCGTATCCGGGCAGCAAAAGGGGCCTACGCAGGCACCGCGGGGGGTTATTTCCTCCAGGCGCAAGAATCTAACAAAGCCGAACAAAGGAGCGGGAGATTAACACCGCACACTCCAGGCTTGTCGGAGAACATCGCTCCGGACAAATGTCCCCCCGGATACAAAGGGAGGGGGGGACTTAAAACACCCGACCATTTACAAAAATGTCATATTATAGAGAACAAGCAAAACTGCCAGACCCACACATACCAAACCCAGATCAGCCTTTTTAAAAAAGGGAAAGGGGATCTTTGCCCCCGAAGCCACACAAAAAATGCCCTTAATCTGGCAATACCCTTTTTGTACCACAACGGCAAAAACCTTCTATTAAAGAATGCAAAACCCCTGCCAAAAACCCAGATCCCATGATCCCTTCCCCCCAAAACCACGGCAGGGAATCCTTCGGTTGGGAGCCAGGCGGATATGGGGTTTCAGGATCTGGCCGGGAATTGGGCCGAAAAAGGGCCCCACCCATCGACGGCCAAAACAAGGACTTTTCCCCTCTTTAAAGTTTTTGCTACTACATTTGCCCCCTTCCTGTTGCTTGTTCCACCAGGGAGGAATACTTCTTCGGAAAAAAATTTAACAAAAAGTATTTTGGGGTTTTTCCCTTTTACTTGCCCCCGAAGGGGAGCACCGGCACCAAGTGGCCTGCCCGCAAGTAGCGGAGGCCCGAACAGACTTTTCTTGCCCAGCGATGGCGGGGAATCCACATTGGGCCTCTTCCATGTGTGGCCTGTGCACATACCCAGTTTGCGAAGCCCATGGCCACGCCCACATTATTTAAACGAGTTGGTGTTGGCGATGGTCTTCCTTACAACCCCCGGGAACAAAAGACCTCCGGCGCTCAGGGAGATGAAACTCGACGGGGCAATGTAAGGGTTGAGGGCTGAACAGGCATACGGCCCGGAAGCGTCGGGCGCGGGTGAGAGGTAAACCAATTTTACTGGAGCGTCCGCGACGATGGGGGGGGACCCGGTGCGGAAACTTTTCGTAAAGCCTGGCAAAGGGGAACCCCGCCAGAAAGGACCCGGTGAGTAGGAGGACGGGAGTGTTTCGCGTGGTGCAGAGGCGTTTTCCGTAGTTAAGAGGGGGCCAACACGACCCTTGGCTTTTGGAAACGGGAGAGGGGGATTACCATCGGGCCATAGTAAGTAGGTGAGTGTGAGAAGGCTCACGGCCTAAAAAGAAAAACAAAGAGGCCGGCGGGGCCTGCGTGGCGGGTTGATGGTAGGCACGAAGGAGTTGGCCCAGCGGAATGGCCCCGCAGTCAAGAAGATGTCAAGATGGGGTTGAAACGTTGGTCAGTCCTTTGGCGAGGGTATACCCCGTGGGGGGAGGATTGCGGCGGGGGAAAAAGGGTCTTAATTAGAAAAAACCCCTTTGAACAGGAGAGGGCCCCCCCCCATGCCTAAAAGAACCGAAGTAAAGGGGGCTCTTGGTGGGTAAGCAGGAGGGGGCAGTTCGGGTCCGGGAAAGATCGCAGAAAACCCCCCCGGGTTTCCCATCGGTGCAAGGAAGAGGTCCATAAAGGTCGATTCCAAACCGGTCGAATGGTCTTGCTGGACCGGTAAGGGCTGAAAAGGGCCCAGTTCCTTGGCGGGGAGGATATTTTCGGCGTTGGCATCGAACACACGAAGGCGTATTGACGAACGAAGCGGACATCCTCGCCAGTAGACCGCAACGAAAACCCGGGGATGTTTTGGGGCACCAGCATGGGCGCAATGTGGCTCTTCGTGAAAATAGGCACACATTTCAGAGCGTAGGGGGCGCGGAATTACTAAGAGCCACTTGCGACCTTGGGGTTGGTATTCGAGGGAAAAAGCAGTCCGTCGCGAAGGGAAAATGCGACGTTGCCGGCGTAGTGCCCAGAGCAGCGTTCGTTGATGAGCCAGACAGAAAGCCCAAACATGGAGGAAATCCAAGGGTCTTTTTTTGCTCGGACGACATAGAGTGGATCTCCAATGGCGACACGTAGCAGTCGGAGCTCGAGACCCGGTCGCTGTCATGAGGCAGCGGGGAGCGCGAAAGGCATCAGCATCATTGTGCCGCCGGCCTGAGCGATACGTGACGCGAATGTCATACTCCTGTAACGCAAAGCCCAGCGCGCTAGCCGCCCAGAAGGATCTTTGAGCGAGGACAACCAACAAAGCGCGTGGTGATCTGTGACAACATGGACAGGGCGCCCGTAGAGGTACGGGCGGAACTTCGCAAGCGCCCAAATAAGGGCCAGGCATTCTCTCTCGGTCACAGAATAATTTGTCTCGGCCTTTGTTAGCGTGCGACTTGCATAAGCAACGACATACTCGTCATATCCTGCCTTCGCTGAGCGAGAACTCCCCCCAAACCAACTCCGCTCGCGTCCGTGTGAATTTGGTAGGGGCCTCAGGATCGAAATGGCGCAGGATTGGCGGAGATGTGAGGAGATGGCGCAGTTTAGTAAATGCGTCGTCGCAGGCCGTGGACCACTCACAGATGCCGCCTTCTTTGCTGAGGAGCTTTGTCAAAGGCGCGATGAGAGATGCAAAGTTGCGAACGAATCGGCGAAAGTATGAACACAGCCCAATGAAGCTGCGGAGGGCCTTCACAGTTGTCGGTTTGGGGAAATTCCGCCACAGCACGTAACTTGGCAGGATCCGGCAGGACACCAGCTTTAGAGACAACGTGGCCAAGGATAGTAAGCTCTCGGGCAGCAAAACGGCACTTCTTCAGGTTGAGCTGAAGGCCTGCGGTCGTCAAGCACGTCAAAATTGCTCAAGTCGAATCAGATGCGTCGAAAAATCGGGAGAGAAGATCACAATATCATCGAGGTAACAAAGGCACGTCTGCCATTTGAGTCCACGGAGAATATTATCCATCATCCGCTCGAAGGTTGCAGGCGCATTGCAGAGGCCAAACGGCATAACGTTAAACTCGTACAGGCCGTCAGGAGTAATAAAGGCCGTTTTTGCACGATCAGCCTCTGCCAGGGGAAACCTGCCAATAACCCGAGCGTAAATCAATGGAGGAAAAGAACTCTGCGCCTTGTAGACAATCAAGGGCGTCATCAATTCGCGGCAACGGATATACGTCTTTGCAAGTTATCTTGTTGAGCCGGGGGTAATCGACGCAAAACCGAATAGAGCCGTCCTTCTTCTTGACAAATACTACCGGGGATGCCCATGGACTGGTGGGGGGTCGAATCACACCGCGTTGGAGCATGTCCTCGACTTGTTCATCGATTACGCGGCGTTCAGTGGGGGAAACACGGTAGGGACGTTGCCGTAAGGGTGCGTGACCACCGGGATCGATGGTGTGTTCGACTGTGGTGGTACGTCCCAGACCAGCTGGACAGAATCAAAAGACGTCCGAAATCGGTTCAGCAGGGAGAAGCTGGTCTCGTTGGGCGGTGAAAGGTCGGCATCAATGGCGCGAAGGAAGACGTCTGCAGACGGGGAGGATTTTGCTCCTGAAGGAGCACACAGCCCCCTGATTTCAAGCGGGTTGAATCGTCGGGACAGCCACAGCGACAACAGAATGAACGGTCTCGACATGGCCGACGCACTCTCCGCGTTGCAAGGTGCACGGACACGACCCGTAGTTGGAAAGGAGAAGTGTAGTTTGGCTGTTACGGATGGGAAGCAGGGAAAAGGAAGCCGAAGACACGTCGCTGGTGAAACAGGTAGAAGGCGTAAAGAGTACTGCCCCATTGGACAGAAGTGGGCAGGATAAAGAAGCTAGCACGGCAGAATGAGGAGGAATGCTAACTTCTTCCGTGAGGACCAGTTTGATGGCAGAAGGAGGGGGGGTTCACCGGTGGTATGATCCATGAACGGGAAGAGCTCTATTCGGCACGGCCACAGTCGATGACAGCTCTATGTTCAGAAAGGAAGTCCCACCCCAGTATGACATCGTGGGAACAGGAAGGCAGGACAACGAACTGAACAGCATACATGACGTCCCGAATAACGACACGGGCAGTGCACAGCCAGTTGGGTCAATGGGATGAGCCGTAGCAGTCCGTAATGAGAATCCAAGATGCGGCGTCCTAACCCCCTTTAAGCGGCGGCAAAGTTTGGCGTCCATGACAGAAACGGCGGCTCCAGTATCGACAAGGGCTAAGATTTCAGCGCCATCTATGGTAATACGAATGACGTTTGCGGGAGAGGGAGGAGGCCTTGGGCAGATCGACGACGGCGCAGTTCTTGCCTCCGGAACTGCGGCGCCTAGTTTTCCGCTTCCGTTGGAACAGGACGACGACGCATGGGAGATAGTGAGCGGCGTCGCGGAGATGAAGACCGACGGCTTCCGAAGTCACGACTATCGGGCGGCATAGACGTCATCGGCGAATACTCCTGCATGAGTGGGGAATGGGGGTAGGAAGAAGCTGCGGCAGGGTTGCGTCCTGTCACCGTGGCGCGGCGGCAATAGCGTGCCACGTGTCCAGGAGCCCTACAGGCAAAGCAAATTGGGCGATTGTCCAGCGTCCTCCCAAAGGGGTTTGGGGAGCGAGGGACCAGACAACACCGGCGGACGTAAAGGCCGGGTGGTGGGGAAAACGACGGGGCTCCGAGGCATGTACCTGGCAGCGACTTCAGCGTAAGGTCGTTGAGGGATAGAGTCGGCAAAGTGTATTGGAGCGGCCATCGTCACGGGGGGCATAGAGTCTCCCTAAGGCAGGGTTGAAGTCGCTGGAGCTTGGGGTATGGTGGCGGCATAGGGCACAGGGGCAAAACGGGGCTTGACGGCAGTGCAGCTGGGAGGGAGTCAGCGACTTGCTGCTGGATAACGGTCCTGAGTTCAGGGCTGAGAGAAGATTTTTGCTCGGGCACATAGTTGATGATGGACAACTGCCGAGCCACTTCCTCTCGCACAAACTGCTGGATCCGTTGAAACAAGGTACCGTCGCCGTCATCAGCGGCCAAGCTGGAGACAAACTGATTTTCGGGGAGGGGTGCCGAGTGAGAGCCCTTTGCTTCCGCAACTCGTCGTAACTCTGACAAATAGTAACGACCTCGGGCCCCAGTTTGGGGGTTTTTCGCCAACAGCATATGGAAAGGGATCGTCGTCTATGCCTTTCAGAATGTGTTTTATCCTTTCTGGTTCGGGCATGGCACTGTCAATCTTACGGCACAGGGCGACAACATCCTCAATGTAAGAAGTGAAGTTTTCACCCCTTTTTTGTGCCCGCTCACGCAAAAGCTGCTCTGAGAGGATTTTCGAGCAGCGGGGCGGCGAATGATTTTATGAAGTCGTCTTTAAACTCGGCCACGTTTTAAGACGTGCCGCGTTGTTCCAGAACCATTGCTCTGCGAGCCCAGTCAAGGAAAATTCGACATTATTCAGCTTGAGGCGGTCGTCCCAGTGGTTATGGGTACTCATCTTTCAAAAGTAGCAAGCCAGTCCTCTGCGTCTTTCTCGTCGGTGCCGTTGAATGAGGGAGGGTCCCGCTCACGAATTGCACCCCCGCGACGATGGGTGTTGGGGCAGGCCGGGGGTCTCGTTGCGAGACATGCTGGGAGGGTCGAGTGTCCGGTTGCGGAGCTCCAGCGTAAGAGAACGAAGATCGTTGCACCTCCACCAAAACTATAAAGGTTTTCAGGCTTTATTCTTCAGCGCACCAGCAGCAGCGGTAGCACCGAAGCACCAAGTCGCGCTGACCAGCAAGTCGAGACGGAGAGCCAACGAGACGAGACTTCTTCTTCGTCCCAGCGATGGCGATGGGACATCCACGAGTTGGTGCCTCTTCCGTGTGGCTTCTGTGTCACATACCCACGTATTGCGAATGACCAGTGCTGCCCCCGCTCCCTTTTTCATATTTTGGGGTGGTCTTCCTTACAATATGAATGCCTCAAAAAAAATAAACTTTGTAGTGAGATACAGATTAATAAAGCAAAAGTAGAATAAACAAATTAGTAGTGGCTTAGCTCTGCTATGCCAGGATATAGGTAGCGTGAGCTAAGGTTCAGCATCCAGTCCAGTTCAGTCCAGTCCATTCCAGCTAATTAAGTCTAATACAGTCCAGTCCAGTCCAGTCCAGTCCAGTCTAGTCCAGTCACTGCTCCCCGCGCATGCTCAGCACCCGGGTCTTCACGAGCCACGCGAAGCGCCTATCAAGCGGCTCCCTTGCACCGTCAGACTTGGCTACTGCGCAATTGAGGCGCAGACATGGGCACGCGGCAGTGCGTCTGTCGCGGCTGACGCAACACAATCATACACAATCCACTTTAAAACAATCAAATCCAGATTCAATCCAATCAAAGCCAAGTCAAGCCAAGCCAACCAAAGCCAAGCCAAGCCAAGCCAAACCAAGCCAATCCAATCCAATTCAGTCCAATCGAATCCATTCCAATGTCCCTCGCGGTTGCGCAGGACGGCCCTTCATGGCACACGCGAAACTGCTCAACATCGGCCAGGGTGGCTTAAACTAAAAAACTCGTTGGATTTGATTGGCCCCCGTAGCCACTTGTACTGCAATGGCGCGAGAGAACGCATTGAAAGATGCGCCGCGCCCTATTCGCGCACCATTGACGCGCCCTGCCAGGGAGCGACTACATCATCTCAATAATAATCAAATGGAATGAATAGAATTTTTAAAGCATTTTTACCCTTCCCCGGAATGTTATCATGAGCTCATTATCACCTCCACAGCTCCGCCTCACCCGAGTTTCGCTCAAACTCGGCCCTTCTTGAATAGCACCCCAGAGCAGCTCGAGTATCTGAATGAATTGGGAGACTGCGAAGGATTGATAAGCGCTGCGCTTCGGCTCGGGCCTCGAGCTCCAGAAGGAGTTCCTGACTCGAGCGGCTGAAGTGGTCGAAACCCTCTGGGTTGCGCCCACCGCGCTAATCCTCTACGTAAATAAGAGTTATTTCTCTCTCTCTCTCGGCTGTCTAGGATGCCTCGATGCCAGTGCCACCGTACAGGGTGGAGACACCCTTTGAACGGCCTTGCGTCGCCGCTCCTTCCCTGGGCGCCATATTAGGTGAAAGTGCTCAACGCATAGCGGTAATACTAAGCTCAGCGTGGGCGGCCACCTCTCTTGCTGTGCGAGGCCGCTTCTGGGGCCGTGTTCTCGCGTAACCTGTACTTTAAACGCGGGTTCCGTGGCCAACCATCAGTTCTCATGAGCAGTGAAAACTACCAGGCTGACCGGCTGACATGGCCCGCAGCGCCACGTCCAGGAAAAAAAATTACTAAGTTGTTTTCGTTTCCCACAAGAGTCACTAACGCGAAATAAACAGGCACATGTAACTTCACCAGTAATCCGCATTGCAGCGAAAAATATTGTGCGCTGTATTGCTACAGTGCTTTGCTGCGGGTACGAGCAAGTTACGCAAAATAGGGCGCCAAGGTATACAAGTCCCCACCCCGTCCCCTGCCCGTCCCCTCCCCGCCCCACTCGTTTATTTCCTTGGGCTTGATGGGAAAACTTCGCAATCCAAGTCTGGTGTATAGGCAGCGTTGGTAAATGTGGCCAACTACTCCACAGTGATAGTACAGAGGAAGATGGTAGGGGACTCGGCACACGCCCGTTTTTCTGGAGGTGGAATGTTGCACCGTACCTCTTCGGGCGGGCAACACTGGACGACGGTAGGACGAGTCCTGTTGACGAGTTGTAACCAGAGGGCAGGTGCAGCGAGCTGCAGCGGCGTTCGCGATAGCGCATGGCTTTTGGGGTGCTTCCGGTTACGTAAAAATCCCCAATGCGTTTTGAACTCCTCTACAGATCACGTCAATTATAAAAGGAACTTCGGGTTGCGGCAACGTCGGAAATGTTTCTGCAGCTGTGCGAGAACTATGTCTTGTAGCGGCTTGTTCCTAAAAGCCTTTCAACAATCGATCCTCAATCGAGTTCATTTACTGGGTGGGCGTACTATCTCATACAAAATTCAAGTGTCTGCCACCAGTGTTCGGTATCAAAGAAGTACTGAAACCAATTTTCGATGCTAATATTAGTGCACAGTTCACTGCCTTTGCTTACCAAAATACCCTGGCTGAAACATGAGCGACCTGCGATGCGAAGAACATGCTTTAAATGGATCTCATTTATTGCACCTACGGAACAGCACACAGAGTGGGACTCAGCAAATGGACATTAGCGTGCCATCATCCCGTGGTAGTCAAAAGAAGTGACGCGCACAGTCCTCGACAAAAATTAGTGACCTCACTTCACACGCGTGGCCCCGTGAGCGGCGACCGGGCGCCGCCGCTTTCACAAACGGGTGCACGTAGCTAGAGTTACAGGCATAACCGCTGGAGGAAAGGCACTGTTGGCAAACATAGTGTTCCACAGACGAGAAAGGAAGCGATGATATAGCACGGAATCACAATAGAAGTCGCGATAAGGACTTTTATTGAAAGGCGTCATCAAATTTCCACCGCAATTCCAGGATTATCACCTTTAGGCAGCTCAACCGTTTAACTCCGGCAGCGGCACGTTCGAAACAACCCCCTCACCGGCATCCGCAGCGTTTTGACGTCCGCACAAAGCGGTGAGGTCATGCTGGTATTCTGTGATGTGTGCCTTTTGGGCTGAAATCTCGGGAAATTGAAATAAACAATTTTTATTTGGTTCAATGTAATTAATTATCACCGGCTGAAGTATATAAAGTGCTATGTCGGGTTTGTCAGACCATTAGGCATCGATAAAAAGAATAAAAATGGTTCAAAAATTTTTTATGTTAGTACTGAAATAAATTACACTATATCATGCTGTCTGCAATCTTGCTATGTGTGGGTAGAAGCATATATAGGTATCGTTATAAAAAAATAACCGCTAAGGAATTGCGATTCCTCTTGCCTCTTAATTTGTTTAGAAAAAATAGGTACTTGTGAGCGAAATCTCACTCCTTCAATTTTCAATCAAAATAAATGATTTTCTTATCAGCAAAAGCAAATATACTAAGTAAATGTGTATGGTCTATTTGGTCCTCAATAGCTCCAGAACGCGTCAATGAAAAACACCAATCCCTAAGCCCTACGGGAAAGATTGCGGCCCTGTTTGGCTCCTGTGACTATCAGGCCCAAAAGGCCGTGATCGGGCGATCACATGCAGAACCCTAAGCGAAGATGGCTTCGTTCTAGGCCCTTTAACGAACTGTTTGTACGGTCCGTACCTCAAAGAGGGAGCCTGGCTATATTTATTGTATCACAGCCCCCGACACATGGAAAGCTAAAAGTTTACTTTCGGGTAAGTTTCCAGTTTTGCGAGTTTAATGGGTGTTTTCAGCGCAATAAAAAAATGAAGGCCATCCCGCTAAGCGAAAGTGGATATCCAGCGCAGCTGTTGTAAACCACTATTCATGCTGATTCATGGGGGAAGGTATGTATGTTCCTCTTTGTATCGGCGGGTGTGTCGCTTACACTCGGATCCTCTGGCGGCAAATTCTGGGCCCTGAAGCATGATACCGGCGTCTTGGGCGAGAACTGCAGGGTCCTGCGTAGCGCGACGCATCGCCATAGTTCTCGAATGACATCAACCCCCTCCCCTTTGGAGAGCAGCTGCAAAACTAATCTTTACCAAAACACATGGGGGGGGTCCCATTGGTTACCTGTGCCTTATCATCTATCATGCGGTTTCGATGCTTCTTTTGTTTTTACACGAATACGGAGCTCTATTCTGGACGCCTGATTACCCTCGCGCATGCGCTCAGCCTCTTGTACGAGAACAGCTGTGTCCTGCCTGGGTTTTTTTGTTTGGGACATGAAATTTTCGAACCAACAAGAGGCTAACAGCTTCGCTGTAAAAGATGAAGGAGGCTCACACTAATGCGTAAGGCTTGAACGTAGCAAAGCTGCACGTGGCTGTCACTACAACCACGAAGGTTTAACTCCATGTTTGTATCCTATTACTTTTTCTTTACGGACGCAACAACCATTAGTCCTTCATTTTTGCTACACCCCGCACGGGGCACCTTGAGTATTCATGGTGACGGTGAGCAGCGACACCGCGGACCCCGAGTGAAGGGTAGAAGCCGTAAACGGTGGCCGTCGGAGCCTTGGTCAAGCTCCGGCCGATGGGCTCCCTGCCTGTCTACCAGGCAGGGAGCTCCGGGACCTCTTTGACTACCAGGGTAAGGTCAAAGGAGAAAGTACCCCAGTCTCCCTGCTTTTATACTATGCTTTATGGTATTGTCTAAACCCCCCCCCCCAACCGTGATCGGCCCCCTAAAAGGGGCCGCACCGAAGTACCGTTTCCTCTATTGCCGTCGTTAACCTTTCCTGAACCGGATCATTTTTCTCGATTTCTTGTCATGGAGTCCCTCAATCCAACCCACCCTCTTCCATCTCAGTCAGTCTTCTTGATCGCAAAATATATTGAAGCCATAATAGGAAAATCATATAAGTGCAAAAACAAAGGTCTGGTGAACTACTAATCGAGGTAAATGACAAGCAGCAGTCCACGAAGCTTCTAGCTCAGACTAGACTGGCTGATCTAGACATCAGGGTCACACCCCATCGGAGCCTCAACAGCTCGCAAGGTGTGATATCCGAGACGGATCTCTTGAACGAAACGGATGCGGATCTCCTTGCCGGCTTGAAGGATCAGGGCGTCACTGCCGTGAGACGCATCACCATCCGCAGAGACGACAAGGAGATTCCCACCAAAGACATTATCTTGACTTTCGACCGCGCAATTCTTCCACAATACATAAATGCAGGTTTTATCCGTTGCTCCATCCGTCCGTTCATCCCGAACCCGCGGCACTGTTTTAAGTGCCAGCGGTTCGGGCATGGTACGAACTCTTGCCGTGGCCGAACGACGTGTGCAAAGTCCGCGGCGCACGATCATCCGAGCGAGAACTGCTCAGCCGAAACTCTCACTTGTGTAAACTGCGGGGGCCGCATGCGGCATACTCCCGCAAGTGCGAAGAATTTCAACTAGAAAAGAAAATCATCAACATCAAAGTCACTGAAAACATCACCTTCCCAGAGGCGCGAAAGAGGTTCGCCTCTTTCCCCCTGGGGAGATACGCCGACGCGGCTCGCCGGGGGGCGGAGCGGCGTCTCGTTTCCACAGGGAACCAGTTCAGCGAGTCTGACCTGGTCCCTCGCCCGCCCCCCCCCCCCCCCTGGGTTGCCTCTGGAGCCAACCCGCCACCACGCCGCTTGCTGAGGCAGCAGCGGTTGTGGTGGCAACCTCTTCCGTCGGGACCGGTGCCGCTCCCGCCTCTGTCTCCCCGCCCTCCAGTGCGTTGGAGGGTACACAGGTGATGGACACCACGGGCCCCGCACCGGTTCTCACCGCCACCGCACCGCCTGTGCCACCTCTGGCGCCCCGGACGCCCTCGGCTGTGGCGGCTCAAACGAAGGGCTCCCGAGGGGGGGCCAAGTCCAGGGGGCCCGGTCCGTCGGGCACCCCTCGGACATCATACGACGAGATGGATGTCGGGCGTTCCTGCCTGCAACGCAGCGCAAGGAACGCGTCCCGACACCAAAGCCTCCCGACAAGCCAAAAAAGGCGAGAGTCACAGCCCCGAAAGACGACACATAAACAAACACACACACTCCAGTACCTCTCACACTAAATAATGGGAAGAGAAAACATAATTCAATGGAACTGTAGAGGCCTTCTTAAAAATCTTGACGATGTATACGAAATACTGGATGCTAATCAGCCAAGTGTGATGTGTCTTCAGGAGACGCATTTAATTCCAAGCACACAAATTTCTTAAATAGGTACATGGTCTTCAGAAAGGACAGGGATGGCTGCACACACTCTTCGGGCGGTGTAGCCATAATAGCCCGGAAATTCCTAGCATGCCACCCTGTCGCTCTCAACACCGTCCTTGAGGCTGTAGCAATACGCACAATAATTATTTAATAGGTTAATAACGGTATGCTCCATATACATTCCTCCTGATGTCACACTTTTGAGCTCTGACTTCGAGGCGCTGGTCGACCATCTGCCCGAACCGTACATCCTAACAGGCGAGCTTAATGCACACAACTCTCTTTGGGGCTCCTCTAGAACGGATGCCCGAGGTCGCCTGATAGAGAAATTTCTTACATGTTCAGGAGCATGCCTTTTCAACCAAAAACAGCCTACATACCATAACTTAGGACATAATACGTACTCACATCTCGACTTGGCTATTGGTTCTGCAATTCTCTTTCCATGTCTTGAGTGGGGCGTGGGCACGGACCCATATGGTAGTGACCACTTCCCCACATCCCTAACATACATAGGTAAAGGCCCATGCAGTCCATCTTCCCATAACAGGTTTAATGAATCAAAAGCAAACTGGAGTACATTCACAGAAACATCTAAACTACACCACACAACCATAAAACACCTACACGTTGAGGAAGCAGCCTAACTCGTCACGGCGCACATAGTCGGCGCCGCCGAAAAGTCCAAGCCCCAGGCCTCCAGTGCGTCCCGCAACCCAAGCAGGCCCTGGTGGAACGAGGACTGCAGGCGGGCGCGAGAGGCCCAGAACAAGGCGTGGGGTGTCCTTCGCCGGTACCCCACGTCAGGTAACCTCATTTCGTTTAAACGGGCAAAGGCTCTTGGGAAGCGAGTGCGTCGTGAGGCGAAAAGGGAGAGTTGGCGCACCTTCCTCACTTCCATCAACTCATACACCGACGCACACAAAGTCTGGACACGAATACGAAAACTAAAAGGACAACAGACACACAGCCTGCCCCTTGTTAGTACAACAGGGGACACACTGGAAGACCAGGCTAACACACTTGCACAACACTTCGAACACGTGTCCAGTTCAGCACACTATAAAAACTTTCATGAAACACAAGACATCTGTAGAAAAGAAGTCCCTGCGTGATAACAACAAGTCGCACACTTCTTACAATTCTCCTTTTTCAATTCGTGAGCTGAAGGTTGCTCTGAACGCATGTAAGCCTTCAGCTCCAGTGCAGACAAAATCACATACACCATGATACAACACCTACACCCAGACACTCTTGAAACACTCCTACATCTATACAACAACATATGGCTTCCGGGGCACATTCCTCGCTCTTGGAGAGAGGCCATAGTAGTGGCTTTCCTGAAGGAAGGAAAGGACCCTTCCTCTCCCGCTAGCTATCGGCCCATCGCACTCACAAGCTGCCTGTGCAAGCTCCTCGAGAAGATGATAAACAGGAGACTCATGTACTTTTTTGAGTACAATGGTCTTCTCGAGAGCTGCCAGGCAGGCTTCAGGGCGGGGCGGTCCACCAACGGCCAACTCGTCGCGCTCGAGTCCTATATAAAGGACGCCTTCATTCACAAGCAGTTTTGCACAACGGTATGTTTTGACCTTGAGAAGGCCTATGACACCGCTTGGCGTTAGTTGACCTCTGTGACCTAAAGTCTTTCGGTGTTTCGGGCCATATGCTCAACACCCTTGCTAGTTATTTGTCCGAAAGAACGTTTCGCGTGAGAGTAGGTAGCGCACTCTCAAGAGTTCATGTGCAAGAAAACGGCGTTCCGCAAGGTGGAGTGCTAAGCTGCACTCTGTTCATAGTTAAGATGAACTCCCTTGGGAAGGCACTGCCACCTACAATTTCTTATTCAATGTATGTAGACGACATCCAGGTATCTTTTAAATCATGTAATATGTCCATCTGTGAGCGTCAAGTTCAGCTCGGTGTCAAAAAACTTGCCAGCTGGGCAGACAAGAATAGTTTTAAACTTAACCCAGAAAAAAGCACCTGTGCTGTCTTCTCCAGGAGGCGTGGGATCCATCCGGACCCAGACATTATCCTTAATGGCGTATCGATTCCTGTGAGGAAGGAACACAAGTTTTTAGGTGTGGTGTTGGATGAAAGGCTTACGTTCATCCCTCACATTAAACAATTGAAACATAAATGTCTAAAGGCTCTCAACATTCTTAAAATCTTGTCCCACCAGTCGTATGGAACGGATAAGCAACTCCTGTTACGTATTTTCAGAAGCCTAGTGGGGTCTAGATTGGACTATGGGAGTGTTGTGTATGGGTCAGCCACTAAAACAGCACTTAGAATGCTCGACCCAGTGCTTCACTTGGGGCTTCGCCTCTCTTGTGGCGCATTCCGTACGAGCCCTGTACAGAGTCTTTACGCAGAGTGTGACAAATGGTGCTTATCACACCAGCGAACCTATGTTGACTTGTTATATGCCTCTAAAATTTCATCAATGGACAACCATCCTTTTAAACCGGTTTTTAATGATACATCCACATCAAAGCTCTTTTTAAATCGCCCATCCATTCCTGTTCCCTTCTCGCTCAGAGTAAGGGACGAGGTCACTATTCATGAGGTCTCCTTTGTAGACACATTCAAGTCATCTATCACCGATCTTGTAGCAACTTGGCATCTTCGTCCTGTTGCATGTGAGTTGTCTTTCTTAAAATACAATACGAACAGGACACCAAAAAGTGGGATTTTGCAGCATTTCATGTATCTGCAGGATAAATACAAGGCTGCAGAGTTTTTCAGCGATGCATCTAAAACGTCCACTGCGGTGTCTTGTGCTGCGCATGGGCCCAATTTTGAAGCATGTAGAACAATGAATGTTAATACAAGTATTTTTACGGCAGAAGGATATGGCATATTTCTGGTTGTAAGTCACATAGTTGAACATCGTATTCCTACATCCGTCATTTATACAGATTCGTTGAGCGTCGTCCGTGCATTATCATCCGGAAAGTCATCAAAAAACCATGTCATTAATCTTGTCTTCAAAACAATTATGGTAGCTTATTCCTCAAACCTTGGGGTGACTAAGTGTTGGGTGCCAGGCCATTCTGGCATTGGCGGTAATGAAGTGGCGGATGAAATGGCCGCCAATGCTGCACTCCGAAACACAGTAGACATGGCAACACTACCTTACACAGACCTCAAGCCACACATTAGACAACAACTCCGTAAAACTTGGCAAGCAGACTGGAGCTACAGACAGACAACAAACTGCACGTAATAAAACCACACTTGGGACAATACACAACTGACTCACACAACAGACACACCGAAGTGACCCTAGCAAGGTTACGGATAGGCCACACACATGCAACACACTCGCACTTGCTCACTGGGTCTCCAAGACCCATCTGCAGCAGGTGTGGAGAGGGCCTATCCGTAATCCACGTACTCTTCCAATGCAAGGCACTTGACACAACACGACGCAAACACTTCCCACAACTATACAGACAACACGTTCCGTTTCACCCATTGTACTTTCTAGGAGACGAGCCCATGTTTTCCATCAAGCTTGTTTTTAAGTTTCTCACCGATGTCAATTTTTTACATCTCATCTCTTATCATGCATCATGACAACCTGGCCCTTTACACCAGTCATCTTCATTAGCTTGTTTTGTCTTGTGTATGTTTATTGAAACCCTCTACTTTTACTTTCACATCCCTGTTATAAAATCACTTTTGTTTGGCGCTCTTTGCCCTTAGCTGGCCTTGCGCCATTAAAATCCAGATATCATCATCATCATCATTTTTGCTACAACAGTGAGCTCCATTCACTGTTTTGTACAGTTATAATCTATGGACATTCCCTTGGAGGGGCATACGCTATGGCATGTGTTGCTTGTTTTGAGCAAGTGTGAAAGCGATTAGGGCGAACGCTAGAGTCTTTCTCCCTAGGTCTGACTCTACGATTCTGAGAAAATTCGAAGCGGCGACCGCCACGCTAGCCCTAAAAGTAGGGTTAGCTGTGGTGACGGGTTGGTTTCCTCGGCAAGCTCGCTACACCGCTCCAGCTCGCCCACACCGACGCCGCCGCAGCGACCGGTGTTGCGTTCACAAGCCTGTTGCCGCGTGTTCACAGCGGCCTTGCCCTTCCGACCATGACATCCACGGCGATGACCGTTCAAGTTGAAGGCATCGAAATACCCCCGGAATCGTACAACGCTAGCAAATGGACCCTTATACAAAGACGACAGCAAGCCCACCAAGTGACGCAGGCGACCGGCACCTCGCCTTCTTCTAGCCCGGTACATCAAAGCAACACCCGTGGGAAAACAAGACACGCCCGCAAACTACCGCCCCTAACTTCACTCCCGGCCACGGATATTAAAGTGGTTTTCTGACCTCGTGGAGGACTTAATATCTCCGAGACCTCCGCCCTAACCATCGCCACCGCCATTCAACAACAAGCTGGCTTGGACATGAATGACACGGACCAGCCGCGACTTCACAAAAAAGCCAACTTCACGGTCGTCAGCACCCCGTCTGAAGAGAGAGCAACACGATACGCAGCCCTCCAAAGTCATCAGCTGGCTGACTGCACCTACCCCTTGGCCACACACATTCCGGCCCCATCTTCAGGTATCGTGTTTGACCTCCACACTCAAGAGACGTCCGACGAGATCACGGAACAAGTCATCCATTACAACCCCCACTTCAAGGTTCTAAATGCGCACCGCATGGGCACCACCTGTCTTGTTCAGATCTTGTTCGATGGACCCAGGGTGTCGTACTGGGTCAGGTACAGCACGACGACCCACCGATGCAAGCCAGTGCGCCGGAAAGTGGAAACGTGTGCCCTGTGCTGGAGCACTGGACACAGGCAGGATGTCTGCCCCCAGCGAAACCCCCCCCAATCGGTGCCCAACGTGCGGTACTCCTGACGCCACTGAAACACACGTATGTGCTCCCAAATGCATTGTCTGCGATGGAGCACACGCCACGGGCTCTCCGGACTGTCCTCGACGTTTTCGTCCAAGACCCAAACCAACGTATGCACAGATGTTGCAATGGAAAACCCCGAAGAACCAACACCATGAAGATCAACCCTCCTCGAGTCCTGCTCAACATGCCAGGATCACCGTGAACACCCATCGACAGCTCTCTCCGCCGAATCAACCCCACACCCAAATCAACCATCAGGAGGAGCCAGAACCACCCATCGTAGAGCCACGCTCCCGCCTCTCTACCTCAAACGGGCCTAGGATGCATCAGCGAGGACCCTCCCGCCAGCCAACCAACCTCTCGCAGGTGAGCGTCCCAAGGGCCTCCAATCCAGTGGTCACTCAACGACCCCCCCTCCCATCAGCACCCGCCTCCCAAATTCCCCCTGCTGTACTGCAAGAAATGCAGGCCATGCGCGCTGAGCTCACGGCAATGAGAGCTGAAAATGCCTCCCTACGACAAACCCTGGCCCAACTTCGCATCTCCCAGCCCAATGCAGAACCCCCTCCAAAGCGAAAGGCGCAATCCCCCCCCTGAGCACGCTGCAAATACGACCCCCTGGGAAGAGAGACTCACGCGTCTCGAGCAGCTTCTTATAGAGCAAGCGCAACTTATCTAAAACCTCTTGCAGAGCCAAGCAACAATGCAATCTCACATGGAATCCATAAAACAAGAGGTGATTATGCACTTCCGTGCAACAGC
The DNA here is from genome assembly GCA_013339765.2 of Haemaphysalis longicornis. Classification (NCBI taxonomy): domain Eukaryota; kingdom Metazoa; phylum Arthropoda; class Arachnida; order Ixodida; family Ixodidae; genus Haemaphysalis; species Haemaphysalis longicornis. The sequence continues at coordinate 159,156,162 of CM023453.1, read as the reverse complement.
TGCACAGACGAATGCCCTTCCTCCTCCAACCAACTTACTTTTGACATAACTGAGAATGGCTCGCCGTAAAGGGATTTTGGATTGGCAGTGAAACTGTCGTGGTTTTGGCAGAAAGAGAGCCCCCCTGGAATGCCTCCTCGAATCCCAAGACGAACAACCACACATCATCACCATACAAGACCCCGCCGGTCCAGTAACGTGTCGGGGTATACCACTTATCAACATACCAACGACACAGCCATTCTTGTACAGCGCACATCTCAGGAAAACGGGACAGCCTTGTTGAAAGCCCTATCCTTCATGACGTCCTAATTATCTTCCCTGCCACCAGCTCTCCACCGCCAATTTACATACTCAACATCTATAGTAAACCCTCGGAACATCATCACAACTTCAAACCCCTCTTTGTAGCCGCCAAAGCTCATGCTGCGCAGCCCCCCCCCTCATTATTACTTGGACTTCAACGCTCCCGACACGGCCTGGGGCTATCCACGCGATACTAAGAAAGGAAGACACCTCTGGGAGCTCCTCCCAACTCAGGATTTTACTCTAGACACACCTCCTGATCAGCCAACGCTAGAAGGAAATAGCGTCCAAAGAGACACTACACCGGACCTCACGATCAGCTATCACACAGGGCCAACCACCTCGCAGCGTCTAGACCATACACTAGGCAGCGATCACCGCATTATACAGTTACAAACTTCTAACCAACCCCCTAACCCCCCGCGCAAACTCCAAAGTCATATAACCGATTGGGCTGCCCTCCGGGAATTTCGTGATTCCAACTCCAGTGACACAACACTTACACCTCTAGCACAGTGAACACAGCAACTTCTCCAAGATGTTCACACGCACCAACGTCCCCTAGACCCAGCCATACCATCTCCCCATGTAGACGCCAGACTACACCACATGTGGGAAGCTCTTGGCAGCCTTAAACGCCGTTGGCGTAAGCACCGTTACAACAGACGACTCAAAACCCGCATTGCCCACCTCGTAAAGTCTATAGAAACCCACTCCCAAACGCTAGTCCAGGCAGCCTGGGACACTATGCGACAGCATTCGAAACGCCCTCAGCGTGAAGCGCACATGGGCTCTCCTAAGACACCTGATGGATCCCACTTCCTCTCGAACTATCCAATCTACTCGTATAACCCAACTAGCCCGTCAGTTAACCCACTCCAATCCCACCTGGCCCCATGCACTAACCCAGCAGTACGTCCCAGCAGGCTCACCTGAGCCACTGCCTCAATACACTGGCCCCCCTAACGAACCCCTTGATCTACCAATCCTTGAAGCCGAAGTGAGGGCAGTCCTACATGACCTCCGACTGCAGTCAGCTCCAGGTGGTGAGCGCATTATCAATAAAATGCTCCGTAATCTAGACGACCCTTCAATAAAATATCTCACCAATCTGTTTAACGCTCAATGGGACGAAGGAACCCTCCCCCCGAGTTTACTCACGCAGAGGTCACTCATTGCTAAACCAGGGAAACCCCTCTCCCACATTAACCTTCGGCCTATATCGCTTACTTCCTGCTTAGGAAAACTGATAGAGCGAATAGTATTTGCCCGGCTCAATATCTACACTGAGGACAAACAGTTACTTTCCCCGCACATGTATGGATTCCGTGCAGGACTTGAGGCTAATGACGTGTCCTGCGCTTGTACACGGATCTCCTCCAGCAAACCCCCAAACACGACTATTCGGCCATCTAAGCCCTAGACTTACAAAAAGCATTTGATCAGGTAACACATCAAGCTATACTTCGAGGCCTTGCCAGCATAGCTCCTGGTGATCGTACATAAAATTATGTGAAGGCATTCCTCTCAAATCGCACGGCACGCTACAAATTCAGTGACCTCCAATCGCCCACTTACCAACTCCAGTACATCAGCACTCCACAAGGTTCAGTCCTCTCCCCCCTCCTCTTTAATCTCGCTGTCTCCCATCTTCGCCCCATCCTGGACAATATCCCTCGGCTATGCTATAGTATGTACGCTGATGACATCACGCTTTGGGTAACTGGGGGCAGCGACGCAGATATTGAAGCAACACTTCAAGCAAGAGTATCAGCGGTAGAACAGGCAGCCCAGGAAGCTGGTTTAACATGTTAGGCATCAAAATCCGAACTCCTCATGCTATCCCCACACGCCACCACCCTTAAAACAGCACCCAGCGTGCATGTATTTCTGGATAATGCTCCTATAGCAACTGTGAATCGCATAAACATACTCGGCCTAGTCATACAATCGAATCGCCGAAACACATCAGTCCTACACACCCTTTCCTCGCATGTAACGCAAATCATAGGCCTCCTGAGGCGCGTAACTGCTAGGGGCCACGGCCCGACGGAAAAGGACCGCTGCCGATTTATCCAGGCATTTCTACTGAGCCGCATTACATACTCCCTCCCATATCTGTCCCTTTCTACCACGGAGGTCACCAAAGTAGATGGACTCATCCGTAAGGCCTGCAGGGCTGCTCTCGGCTTGCCTCATCACGCATCCACTGCCAACCTATGGGCCACCGGAACCTACAATTCCTTGGACGAAATAGTCGAATCGCACCGTACGGGCCAGATACATCGCCTGGGTAAACACACACCTGGCCAACTCTTACTTAAGGAGGCACAAATACATACTCCTCTTACATCAACCCCCACGGCTCGCATTCCACCTGATTACAGAGATTGCATAACAATCCGTCCACTCCCCCGTAATATGAACCTTACTCATCATACTGCCCGACGAGCTGCTCGAGCGCGTGCCCTCGTTTCCACTTTCCCCCCTTCGCCAAACACCTTCTACGTAGATGCTGCAGCACACAGGCACAAGCTGGCCTTCACTGTAGCTGTCGTCTCCTCGCCGACTACTACTCCTCTCACGTATCTCACTATTTCCACCACAACCCCAAACGTTGCGGAAGAGGTGGCCATGGCCCTAGCTCTCGCACACCGGCCTCCCCCTGATCTAATATTATGTGATTCAAAAACGGCCATCAAAAATTTTGCTAGCGGCACTATCTCCACGCTAGCCTGCAAAATTCTGCTTCAAAATTCCGCCCCCGAGCATCCTACGCAGCTCCTCTGGTTACCGGCACACACGGGACTAGACGGCGCGGAGTGGGCTCATAAGGCTGCACGAGCACTCGTCACCCGTGCTCCTGACGAGACCACTTCCGGTCAAGGAGTTTACTCCGCCAGGGACTCCCTCACCACTTACAGGGAGGTTACAAATTACAACCGCCTCTCCCGCAACACGTCGCCCCCGGCTCAGCCATCTCTAACCCCCTCGGAGGAACGGCTGTGGCGCCTCCTCCAAACGGAATCGCTCCCCAACCGAGACCTCCTTCATCACATCTATCCATCCGCCTACCCCTCTCCGTTCTGCCCACATTGTGGCGCTAAATCCACAGTGCAACACCACATGTGGGCCTGCCCCTCTGACCCCCACCCCACCATAACTTCCCCTGACCACTGGACGGAGGCCCTGGGCCGCTCGGACGAAGACTCCCAGCGCCCACTGGTCACCCGAGCCCAAGCCGTGGTTGCGGCCCTTCGGGCCGCCATGGTGGCTCTTAGGCCAGTGGTGTCAATAAAAGTTTTTATCTCTCTCTCTCTCTCTTTCTTGGCGAAGCTTGATCAATCTTCCTTAGTGGGCACGCTTGGCATGAGAAACGTGCGCCGTGGACGCTGGGCGGTCGCCTCGAGGCATGCACACACGAGCGCTTGGCATTTTCTTGGTTTTGAACTGCTGAAATGACGCAATATAGGCAAATTCCCCCAAGTGGATAGGCTAGGCCTTAATGACGTGTGCAGGGGACGCTGGGTGGTCGTTACGAGGCGTGCACGCACGAGTTATAGGGATTTTCTTGGTTTTGGTAACTGCAGGGCGGACGCCGCGCTCACGTCAGGCACCCATGGTCGCGAACTCGCAATTTCTTGGTAACGACGGACACAAAAAATTACAATATGCCAATCAGCTTCGTTGTTAAACAAGTGCTACTATACGGCACCTGCATTGTTCGGGGCGGCGCATTATAGGGACACAATATATGCCATACCTTTTCACGCGATCGGGCATAGGAGAGTAGACATTTAGAGTTTATTCAGGTTTTTGTTAGGCACTTAAAAAGCAGTATTCTCTCCTTGAACGTTTTTTAAGCGCGTAAGAAGCAGTATTCGCATATTGAACTTCCTCGTAAAACATTTTCTTTCCGACTGGTGTATCATCGCCTTATACACATCACAGGATATATTGAAAATATACAGAAGCATTTGCCGGTCCCTCATTCCTAGCTTTGTACGCCAGACGTACGCGAGGTCATTTAAAAATATCTTCTGTATTTTGTTTAGAGACGTGCCGCTTATTTTATGAACAGTAATCAGGCATCTGTATGTAATTATGGTTGGTACGCAGAAGAAAGTCTTTGAGTCTTCTTTATCAACCCGCTTATATAGAACTTGCCCTTTCTAGTGAAAGAAGCTGTTTTAGACACAACTTAGCTTGCACTTGAGGTCGGCCTCGGGGCAATACTTTTCAGTTTTTTGATAAAATAGAAGTTCAAGCCAATGGACGTTTAGTTGGCGCGAGTCTAGAAGCGACGAAATTTTATTATAACTCCAGAACTACCCTTCTGAGTTGTCTATGTCGAGTTTGGTCAATACATTTATGTATATAAGTAAACATCACGGAAATGTATACCTAGTTTTAGTTTGTATCCGCACGTTTATTCCCTTTTTCGGAAAGGAAACAAGGAATTGGTCCTGACATACTTTGAATCAATTTATACTACCTTATTTCTTCCTGAAATTGAGGTGGTTTGCGGATTAAACTACCTCCCAAATTTCGAACGTCAGTACTATGAATGTTTATAATTCAAAGGAAATTATCGCGTTCAGCCGCTTTCTATATACTCTGCTGTTGTTTTGACACCATGGGTTGGTTCTGTGGAGTTATCAAAGTAGAACTGGTGCAAGCAAAACCGCTGCTCATTAAAAATTACACAGAATCGCTCTGCGCTTCTACGAATATGAATGCGAGAGCGTAGTTTCACCTTCTGTTGATCTGATGTTGAACATTCAGGGGAAATTTGTGGCCGCTCCGTACCATAGAACGGCCAACTGAAGAATACCCTCCTAATGTCGTTCCGCTCCCTCGCCTGGCACCGCCTCTTTTCCGCTTCCCCTCCTCCTCGTGAATTTACCTCTCATAGCTACTGTGTTTTTACTTGAGGCAGGGGCAAACGCTCTCCCAGCACGCGCATCGTCGCTTTTTCTGTAAACCGTCTTCCTACCTTTCTCTATCACTGCAGTTGCATTCCGCGGGGACTCCGGCTCGTGCTCTGATTTTATGTGCAGCACGGTGTACCACCCAATAATAGCAGCTCAGCAATGGTTTCATGAAATCTAGATATCTAAGCCTTTCGCCCTAAAAAGGCCTTCTAGCCAACCCTATGAGTAGTTCTAGATACTTCTTTATTGAAAACATCTGCGCAGAAACATACAAACACACCACGAATAGAAACGTACGACACAGGCGCATACTATCAACTACGTTTTATAGAAATGTAGCCTAATATATATAGGGAGCATGGAAAACAGCAAAGACAGATTCGCCAGTAACCCGAATGCGGAGGAACCGCAAACGAGGGCATTCAACACACTCTCCACTGATTATCACAGCGCACCCGCCCGCTCTCAGTGAGCGGTACTGACGGCTGGCCCGCGCAAGCGTCATCACCACGAACACCCTTATGGAAACATTATAGTACCTCCCGAGTCTGCGCATGTCTGGTAAAATATAGGCGTGTTGTGTCTATAAAGTCTTTTACACGTACGACAATGATCGCCGAGGTATGAATTTAGTGGATTCTTAACCGCAGACATCTGTTCTTCCAACCTTCCGTTTAATCACGTGCTGTTTTGTCCCGCGTAGCACCTCCCACATAAGACGGGTATAGTATACACTACCCCCGTAACACATTCCACCAGCGTCTACCTGTGCAAAACCAACTATTCGCCATTGCGCCCGCCGTCACTCCTCGGACGAAGCTGCTTTCTCACCATCGGAGACATCTCACTGAGATTAAACGGGGCGAAAAGACTACTCAGGCCACGAACCACGTAGCCACTTTCTTGTTACATGGGACATTTCATGTACGTATGGGACAACAACCAGCGTAATGTTTGCCAGCAAAGTGGGATCCGGGCATTCGTTGGTCCGCAAGACCTTAAGACTTCTCAAAAGCTTCTGATATCCCCAAGATATCAGGCGCTTCGTGTGCCCAGCCTTGATTAACCTAAGAAACTGGCCCTCGAAACTCTCTCCAACTGTCTGGTACCACGATTTACATAGCGCCGATCGGGTGGACGACACCGCAAAAGCGTTGCGCAGAATCTTTGAATGACCAGCCACACCCAGTGTTATGGGGAGGGGGGGGTCTCCGAGCCAGTTTTATAGGGCAAGGCCCCATGATCCTCCTCTAAATGAAAGCTCAAGTCAAGGAACTGGAGCTCCTTGTAGCTCACGAATCAAATGGACCCTGCAAAAGCGAAAATATCTATTTCAAGTTTTGTGGCTACTTATCATTTGTAGTGGGACAGCATAAGCTTGTTGCTGTTTTTACTGATACAATTGTGTCTGGAAAGTGTAACAATGCGCGTAAATGTAATCTAAGAATAGTCTATACTTAAAAAACGTTCCTGACTGACTGACTGACTGACTGACTGACTGACTGACTGACTGACTGACTGACTGACTGACTGACTGACTGACTGACTGACTGACCGACTGACTGACTGAGTGACTCATTAACTGCCGTGCAGAGATATTGGACATCGAGACGTGATGTTTCGGGGGTACATTTTAATAATGGCGCAGGGGCTTACTAGTGCGGTATGGTATCAACGGCGCTCCATAACAAACAAAAAGGGGAAAACGTGTTCTCGGATATTCGTGCTTACATCACTTGCCAATTGATATGCTAAAAACGCCTTTAGTGACTTATGTAACGCCAAAAATATTTAACAAGTGCTTCACACGTTTTGTCCAATCATCTCCGGTTGTGAAAATCCGCGTGTCGGAGGAAAGTGTGTTTGAACAGATTTCCGAACGTACATTGGCGCGATGGATATTGCGAATTTGTTAACGGTGTTAAATATTACTTTAGAAAATACACAATATCGTATAACTTTTTTGCCCTAATCCACCTTTTACCGGGCGTGGAGGAAAGTCCTCAAAATCCTGAAATGGGCTATCAATATCCTGCAAAAGAGGTAATCCTAGATGCTTAAAATTTTGGAGTGCATTCCTGTCATTACACACTAAACAAAATTGAAGTCACAAAATAATATTTCTTATATTTTGTAAATATATACGAGGCCCGTTTAGATGCGTAATAGTTTTAGTTTGGCGTAGCTAACGTTTTAGAGTATTAAAAAGCTGTAGAAGACCATCCCCTGTTGGGCTTATTATGAATGGCTGTAAATTACGTGCTTCCCGACTTTGTGAATGGGGCTCACCGTTTGGGTATAGTCAAGTTGTTCATGCTTAAAAATGCTATACAGAAATTCCCCTAATGCTAATATCATGATTTTGTCTGATTGAACTGAAAGAGCTAAAGACTTGAAGAAGCGAGAGTGTATAGCTGTCATGCCCTAACAGAGCATTTGAACTCGTTTTTTATTACAAACCGAGGTGAGTGAAAGAAAAGAGAGTGTCTACTTGCAATGATGAAAATGACAGTGATAGAAGAGTGTGGTACGCACAATTCGCAAGAAAAAGAACGCCTTTTAAAAGAGACGACAAAAAGAACGTGCGAAGCCGACGACATGCGCGAGATACTCCGCCAAGTTGACTCACACCAGCTAGGGCGCCGAGGGCTAGTGACCGCGCCACGAGCTCGTGCCGGCCACCAGGCAATTGAAAGCCGCCAGCGACAGCGGATGGCGGAAGAAGCGATCCAGAGAGGAACCCCGAGAGTGAAAATGACTGAGAAGCGTGGAGCGTGACCGGGATGCGCGGTGGTAGGGCGACCGGGCCCGTGCCGTGCCACAAGACTTCCTCCACAGGTGCAACCTCCAAGAGGATTCCTCCGCGAGCAATTCGTCTAGCGGTGCATTGGTAAAATACAGCGTCGCTTCCAGAGAGCTGCGTTCCCCACGACGGTTACGGGAGCGCGAGCGCGCGGTTCTACCACGGGCTACGGGACGTACCCCCAAGCTACCACACGTATGACCCAGAGACTGGACGTGCCGGCGCCCTTAAACTAAAACCACGTACTGTGTGTCTTTTTTACTTTACTCCTCAACACAGACTTTTTGCCTTTTATTTGAACTCTTGCTACCGTTTTCTCTACCTCTTCACTGCTTTTACCCATTGTTAGTTTGCAGTCTCTGTCCGTTGTATACAAAGTCTCGTTCACTGAGTTTCTTCTTGTATTTATTATTGTTCATGAACCTCAGAATAAATGGCGTCCGCGACAGGACGAGGCTTGTGTGTTGTGTACATCTCTAAAGACCTGACATGGACACGGCAGAAATAATTGAGCTGGAAAGGCGCTTGGGGTTAAGCGGCGACAAGCTTGAACACTGGGTGGTTGAGGAGCAGAGTTAGTGGCACGACGAGGAAGCCCTAAATGGCGAGGCGAAGGCTCGTGAGGAGCAAGCGCTGAAAGACCTATACGAGATAAGAAAGCACATTTCCGGAATACATAAAGATCATGACAAGCACAAGCGCGTGGATGAAAAAATTGAAAACCAAACTTTTCAGCTGCAGCTGCAGCTTACTTCAGGGCCTGCTTCAAACAGAGGGTCATAGAGATACCCCAAACGAACGCAGATGGAGACATCTTCTTTGGTTGTCCGCGATTTCGTTCAACCGGCTGGTAGTGACGACCGTAAAGCGGCTGTGCATGAAATCCTGCCTCAGGAGCGCAGCTCAGTACAAAAAAGTGTCCCAATCCGAGACAGTGGCTGTCCTACAACCCCATACTTTCACCCAGAGGCCCCAGAAAGTTTCGAATAGTAAGCACCCACCGCTTACCCTAAGTTGTAATTTCTGTCCGCCAGACGGGTGACATTTAAAAATAAAAAAAAGATATGTGGGGAGGCAATAAGGGCAAAGCTAAAGCCCAACAGCTTACAAAAAAAGGCCACCGGCATAGGTAGAGAAGCTTACGTGAATCTATCTCCCAGAGCTACCATGATTCCATTCACGCGGTGATAGCTTGTGGTAGTTGATAAAATCAGAGCCGGGCCACCCACATGTACAGAAATGGTAGGGTATGGCACCGCAGTCATTGCCGGAAAAAACACACACTTACTTCCGGCTTGCCTTTTGGGATAATTTTTCGTCCGTGTATGCCGCTGTTCCTCACGTTAAAACTGAGTCATGAAGTTGGTGCCTTGCGTCATTATGAATGAATGCATGAATCTCTTGTAAAGAAGGAAAGGAAAGACCACCAGCAAGGGTAGTTTGTTTCACCTAAGGGTGGACACCGGCACGCCAGCTGGTGGGGATAGTGAGGAATGGAGAACACTAATGTAAAGGAAAGGGAGGATAGAGAGAAGAGGATAAATATAAAAATATATACAGGTTTGACAGCACATACATGTGCAATGTTTTCAAGGTAAACACTAAAACACGTAGACAAAAAATGTAAAAAACAAAGAACATACACACACACATATAGTTTTTATGGGGAGAAAGCGGAGACATTGGAGCAGTCCTGAGGTATCCAGGTAAGACGCCAGGGCCTAATGCACTCCGTCCCGCTCTCCAGCACTGCCAGGTGGCCACAGAAATTCTTCGAGGGACCAAGCCTCTCTCGAGGCTGTTTGCCGGGGCTCCCAGCTATGATGGGGATTGAGGAGTGGTCGTCCCTGCACGGCCTGGACGCACAGCGGTCGGAGGGGGTTATCAGCAGGCAGAAGTTCTCCCACGCTTCGAAGGACAAGGTTTAGGTGTTCCCGCTGCTGCCGTAAACTCCACCGCCCTCCTCTCGGCCGTGCTGGGGATACCTGGCTGCTGTGCTGTGCTAGGCTAGGCTGGGTGGACTTGGCTGCCATGCCGCAGCTGCTGACGTCCGGCGTTCTTGCCGCAGCTGCTGCTCCTCGGCTGCTGGGGCATCAATGTTGCCGGCCGGCGTGACAGGGGGCGGCTTGAGCTGCCCGGCTGCCCGCACGTCGCTCGAGCGTCCACGCGAGAAGTTGGCGCCTGCGATCGTGCTAGGGCAGCACACACTCCGCGCTCTTCCTGCCACCGCAGACAGGAGCGGTCGAGCACAGTGTGGGGGCCCCCGCACTTAGTGCAGAAAGGCTTCGCTGCCGTGCACATTGCCATGGGGTGGGTGCCTCCGCATCGCCAGCACCTTCTCTCGCGGTTGCACCTGTGAGAAGGTTTTTGTGGACTCGTGCTTTGCCATGGGACGTTTGAAGTGCATTTATCAGTACTCGATATTCTCTGACTACTCACCCCAATGACGGTGTACATGGTGTAGAGGACCGTCAAAATATATTTTTCAACTTAAAATGCTAAACGAGGGTGAGGAGACGTGTCGTGCGAATAATTCTTAAGGATAAAAATAAATGCCTTTTAGAGAAGACGACAAAAATAACCTACGAAGCCAACGACACGTGTTAGAGGCTCCACCAAGTTCATTGACACCAGCTACGGCGCCGAGCTCTCGCGACCGCGGCAGGACCGCGCACCGGCCACCAGCCAATTGAAAGCGGCCAGCGACAGCATCTGGTGGCATAAACGATTCACAGAAGGAAACAGAGAGGCAACAGAGACTGAAAAGTGTGGAGCGTGACCCGGAAGCGCGGTGGTCGGGCGACCGCCCCCGGGCCGTGCCCCAAGCGGTTCTCTACTTGCGCAACCTCCAAAACATCTGCCCCGCAAGGGATTGGCAAAAGACAGCGTCGCTTCCAGAGAGCTGCGCTCCCACGACGGTTACGGAAGCTCGAGCCACACGAGTCAGTGCAGATTCCAAGCACTTATTTCAAAGGCTCTGCGTTCGCACTATTTGCACGCTGCCGGTTGAGATAGCGCGCGAAGTTTTACTCTAGTTTTCTTTGCTTTGTCTTGTTTTGCTCTTGTTATCGAAAACGCAGTATAACCCGAAATTTTATTCAATAATTCCAGCACACGTTCCCGTCCAAATTGCCATCCTGTTTAAAAAGGGCACTAAAGCCATAGTGTGAAGGTTGTTAAAAAGTGAAGACAGTGTGTGAAAGACAAGGCCATTCATCTGGCAACGGGCAAAATAAACACTACCTAAATAAGCCGTAAACCCTAAATGCACAGTAAAATTTCCACTTTTCGAAATCGATATAGGTACGCCTTTAACAAATGTTGAATGTGCTTAACGTTTTATCTAATATTTTAGTGGAGTATTTACCACTGAACAGCCATTGGGCAATTCAATAACCACTGAGCAAATTCCGATACCATTCCCAGATGTTCTCATAGTTGTCACTGAAAATGGTGTAGCTCGTGTGATTGACCCCTTGGCTGACAGCACAAGCCCATGTCCTAATGACATCAGTTCTAAATTGCTAGAACTCACCCATCGTCTTTGAACCCTTCGATTATCCCTAATTTTCCAGCAGTGAATCTACACAGGATGAATACCGCAGGAATTGAAAAAACGCCCATGTAGTACCGATTTTTAAATCTGGTGATAGCACCCATCCCAGTACCGTAAAATGTCCCTCACATCAATCTGCTGCAAGCTACTAAGCCACATTCTTTATCACCATATCACGGCTGACATCAACGAAAATATTCCTTTTTTGAAAAGTAACATAATTTTATGCACGAGTGATCATGCCAAACACAGCTTTTTGGGCTTGTGAATGATCTTCAGTACTCAGCATACTTCACTTCACGTCTACGCTAAATTCAATGATGATTCGAAAGCTTTCGACGGTGTCCGTCATAAACGACTACTGCTGAAGCTATCCGGTCTTCACCTTGAGAGCCGGATGACAAAGTGGATCGAATTATTTTTAACTAACCGTTTTCAGTCAGTTCAAATCGATAATCATGAGTCTAATCGCATGCCTGTAAGATCCGGTGTGTCACAAGGATCTGTTCTAGGCCGCCTACTGTTCTTAATATACATAAATGACATTGCTAGTAATCTAGCCTCAAACGCACACCTTTTCGCAGATGATTGCGTGATTTTTAGAGAAATTACACATCTGGCTGATATAACTAGGCTCCAGTCAGATTTAACAAGTTTATAATAGTGGTGTTGTTCCTTTAAAATGGAGATTAATACTGATAAAACTATGCTTGTAACGTTTACTTCGGCTAACAATTTAACCCCAAATCATTACACTATTTCGAATACCCGTATATACTCAGTGGTGTGATTTGGAATCTAGGTATTTTTCTTAGTTCAAACTTAACCTCGGAAACTCATATGGAATACATAACCTATAAAGCTTTTAAAAGACTCGGCCCCCTAAAACAACCTTTACACCTTGGATACCCTGAAACTAAACTGCACGCGTTCATTTCTGTAATTCGTCCTTCGTTAGAACACGCTTCTATATTATACCACACGCACCAGGAATATCTAACAGCCTTACTCCAGTCAGTACAGAACAAAGCGGCTGGGTTTATTTTTTCGTTTTATTCCCGCTATACTGCTGTTTCGGCAATAAAAGCGTCCCTGAAACTGCCCCTCTCGCAGTCCGATAAAAATACTGTTGCTCATCATTTTTTCATGCTCTTTGTCACAATGGTTGATTGCCTTCAAACAGTCATGTTCATCCAGGTAGTTACGTATCAGCACGCATCGATCATGCCCATAAAGTCAGGCCCATGTTCGCGAAAACTAACCAATACCAAAATTCACCGTTAGCGCTTAGTATTGCCCAGCGGAATATGTTGCCTGACACTGTGGCAAACCTAAACGAGCTGTCCTAGTTCGAGAGTGCTCTGTTAGCGTTTTGATAAAATGAAGAGCCACTCTAGTTCTGTACCCATATTCTTTTGTGCTTGTTTACACCCTTGCTATACGTACTGGCTTTTCACACTGGAATCATTTCACATATGTAACTCGTATGCAATTTTCCGTTTGGTGTGCCATACCCCCCTATGTATTGCCTTATGGCCCTTAGTGTATCTCAATAAATAAATAAAACGATGTTTTTAGAAGAACTTTTTTGATTCTGAGTTCACGTACTACACACGCCACCACTCGGAAAAGCATTCGGTGTTTTCTGGTACCACAAACAGCCCATATGGTCTCTCTAGAGTTGGGTTGTCGCACAAGAAAGTCGAGTTGACATAAAGAAACAACTGCGCTTTCCTCGCCATTCGTATTTCCTCGGAGTTATGTCTCTTTCATCATATATAATTCTACAAGAATAGAAGGCTCACTGAACGTGTTAGCGGAATCGTAAACTGGGCAGTCAGGGGGCGGGGGTGCCTTGAGCTTGGCCTGCAGTTGTGCATCACATCAATGCCAGAAATGATGCTTCTCGAACGGGGCAGAGCTATCGCTATGAAGTATCTTCAGCGTTTTGGTAGTGCAGAAGGAAGGTACCTATGAGTAGAAAAAAATGGCGCAGCTTGCACTAGTCGTACAAGAATGAAGAACCACAGAGCAGGTGACCGCTTTCCTATCGTCGGAGACCCGGCTAATGCACCTCCTATTTATTACCGGACTCGCATATGAAAGCTCTCCATGATTGGCAGGCGCCGAAAGTTGCGTTTTTAGGCGTTCACATCTGTCCTAAAGTTGTGGGGCTGGGACGGCTATGTTAAGCCAAGATATAAATTAAGCGATCTTTCGTATATCCGCAGTGTGCCTCATTCTGTTGGATGACGTAGGGAGCACGTGCACAACGGGCGCCAGAATGTAAGTATAATGTCAAGCCCACCCATGGACATTTTCACTCTGAGGCTGCAGTGCAGGGGATCACTGCGGTTTTTTATGCTGTTTTTATTGTCACTTTTACAGGTACAAATACATATACTGGATTACACAATGCATTACGGGGGACAAACAAAAGCGCGGAATATTAATCAAACTACATCACCATTCTGTAACATAAAACGCTTCATGGCCGCAGAAAAGTATGCAGCTTTCAAATCTACCGGTATGAAATGCTGGCACCATAAAATGTTATTAGCAGCGGACCGTATACATTTATAGCAACTCGTAAATTAAAAAAAAAATATTTGTTGCAGCTCTCGTACTGAGTTCGGGTAACTTAAAAATGCTTAGTGGTAGAGGGTCGTAATGTTTTACTCTTCTGTTTATTGTATAAGCAACGCTCATTACGTAAACAGAGTGCAGCGGAACTCCGCGCATGTGTTTGAGCAGCAGTTTACTGGTATCAGTCCTTTTTTAAAATGTAATATTCTTTGCCCTCTAGTGTAACTGGCTGAGAGGTTTCAAAAATCTTCGGTTTTATACTTGTAGATGGCTATGCAAAATGCGAAATATAGGATACGCAAGGTGGCTGCGTTGAAACATTTCCGAGCTTTTTGTAACGTGGGGCAGCCATACGGCACCTTCGAGCATGTCTTATCAATATGAGATTTGCAGTTTATATCTGAGTCAAACTTGACACCTAAATATTAAAACGTGGTTACACTCTGCAACAGCGTAGATTCTAACTCTAAATTAAAGCTACAAAACAGGGGCTGTACCTGCCAGGAGTGGAAGACCTCCATAAATTTAGTTTTTTTCTGTATCACTATATTTAGGTGGTTTCGTTTAAACTATGAATTAACTTTCTGAAACTCTTCGTTGATTTCCGATTAGATCTTATTTAGGCTGTCTTAAACAAAAAATCAGTGCCGTGTCGTCCGCATACATTAGGGCTTCCGCTTACAGCAACACAGAGAGAAAGTCATTGACAGAGTGAAAAAAGGTTAGTTCAATAAACTGAGCCCTGTGGTACTGCTCCGACCACTGACTCGGTAGAGGACTACAAAGCCATCTATCACTACTCGTTGCTATCGTTAGGAAAGGTAGCAATTATGAAAGTTATGGATTCCGCCTCTAAAGCCACAATCATACACCTACCTTATGTTGTGGTTGACTGACTCAAAGGCCTTCCATATGTCTAAGAAAACTACTACGGCTAGATTATTGTTTAGGGCCTTATTAACTTGTTGGGTTAATACCAGAACCCCAGAAGAAGTGCATCTGTGCAAACCGTAAACCATGCAGGTTTTGGCAATTTATACTACGTTTGGAAGCGTATGATCTAATTTTCGCGGAGAGTATCGTTTA
Organism: Haemaphysalis longicornis; assembly: GCA_013339765.2. Lineage (NCBI taxonomy): Eukaryota > Metazoa > Arthropoda > Arachnida > Ixodida > Ixodidae > Haemaphysalis > Haemaphysalis longicornis. The sequence continues at coordinate 159,140,891 of CM023453.1, read as the reverse complement.
AACTATCGTATTAATCCCCCCTAACACAGATATTGCCTTGTAGCTCGAGGTACTGGAGCGGTCGCCATCTTTGTATACAGGGACGACTTTGCCCAAGTGAAGTTCATGTGGGTACGTGCCACAGTCTTGCCCGTGGCGAAACATTCGCTGGTAATATATAATAAGGTGGACTGCCAAATATAAAGTATAATAAATATATAATAAGGTGGACTGCCAAAATGTCAATATTTTTTTATAAATTTAGGTGTAATAGTGTCAGGCCCGGCCGCTTCTCTACCATCTAAATTCGTCACCACTGATAAGAGGTGTGGCAGTTTTATTTTAAACATGCCAAGGATATTGAAGACTTGTCGATAAGGGCGCGTATGACCCGACGTGTCAGAAAACTGGGCAACCAACCACCGCCCGACATCTCCAAAATAGTTGTTAAAACTATCCAGCGTGTCCTGTGTTATGACGTCATGCAACACGCATTTATAGTAAAATAACCCAACTACATCCTTGACGATCTCCCAGACACTTTTGGGGGGTGCCTTCACCTTCTTCATTTCATTTAATCTATTTTACCCTCAAGGCCAGGGGCTTTAGAGAGAGGAGTGGGAAAAACAACAAAAATACAACAAAAGCAGCATGAGTGATGATATACATTATCAGATAGTGCCGGAGAAAACGGTGTCAACTAAGTTCCTTTGGAATTGTAGAGGCTCTGTGATGGCAGCTGTTGGCCCGAGAAGGTGGTTCCAGTCCTGCGATGTCCTCGGTACCAATGACTGCGAGCATGTCTTAGTGTGAAAATGCATTACCCCTACTTTATGTTGATGATCAGTGCGTGAAGAGACATAAAATGGTGAAGGAATGAAAGATGTGCGGAGAACCGGAGTATGGTAAAAAAAATTGTGGAAGAAACAAAGGCGGAAGTACCCGCGACGAGTTGCTAGTTCTGGTAAACAAAGTGAGTTTTTCATGGAAGTGACACTCGATGTACGACTATAATTACGGTAGATGAACGGGCGGCATTATTTTAAACGCGTTCAAGTTAGTTAGTCAGAGTTTCACAGCCGGGGTCCCAAGTTGGGGAAGCATATAGAAGTTTTGGGCGGAATAATGTTTGATACAGCAGTGTTTTTAGGGCAACAGGGGCAGTAGAAAATGTGCGGCGGAGGTAGGCTAGCGTTTGATTGGCATTGCAATTACGTTATCAATGTGAACAAACCAGGTGAAATCTGAGGATATGTGTACTCCTAAATAACGGTAAGATGTTACAAACTCGAGAATACAACTGTTAAGGTTATAGGAAGGTATAGCAGAAGGTTTAAGTCTTGAAACCCGCAAATTTTGCACTTGTTAGTGTTGAGTTCCATCTTCCATATGTTGCACCAGGACGTGATTGCGTTAATATCTGTTTGCAAAAAAGATATTAGTTTTGACGAGCTTAGTGTAAGTATTCTTTTTTCCGCTTCCTCACCATGAAAACTGGTTTATTTCTATAAAACATGAATTGCTTTGTGTAATATCATTGTTCATATGCTGCTCCCATTTGTGAAACAACTGGTCCTTTTGTTTTAGTGTCTCCAAAAGAGCAGGTGTCACGTAGGGGCATAGTGGGGTTAATATATTTATCTTTGGTTGTAATGGTGCTTAATAAGGCAGCATTTCAACGAGCGCATGAAATTCCCTTACTTAGCATTACCATCTTCACTATATAGCGCAGAAATCGATTTGAGGATTTTGTTCTTGTACTAGCTTGTGATCGAACTCGCTAGTGAACTTTCCCACTGGACGGTTTAGCATTAGGTTGTTCAGTTTAAAGGCAACAAAAATAGGCTTGTGGTCAGCTACCGAAGGAGGAAGCACACCAGAAGACACATCTATGTCCACGTTGCAAAGGTCGTGGTCAATAAGGGTTTTTGACATACTACTGGTACGTGTAGGTTCAGTTGTTACATCGCGCATGTTAAACAATTTTCGCACCAATGTGAATTCATTTGCCGTATTGCTGGACAAGTCAATTCTATTAGCACAGCCTCAAAATCTTTCACAAATGTTTGGACTGAAGAACCGGGCGTGCGGTGCACGACAGCAATGGTTGGTCCTTTTTCAATCTTGATAAACAGTGTCTCTATTTTTGCGCTTGACACAGACGCGGCATGTATAACACTGCACGCAATGTTCCCCGTACAAACAAGGCAACGTCCCCCCTCCCGCGCCACTAAGTTTCATAGTTGCGATAACAACCTGAATTCCTGCATAGAAATTGTATCATCAGCTTTCAACCACGTTTCATTCAGACCGGTTATGTCGAAAGCAGCTTCTAGTCTTTCATTACAAGTAACCAGACTGCTTAAATTCCTGCTCAAACTTCGTAGATTAAAATAAAAAAAAGAAAATGTGGCACTGTTTTGACTTTTGAAATCTGTTAGATGAAGCATATTGACAGAACTTGGGCTCTGCTCATTGTTTGTGGCCTTACAGAATTTTTTTGGGGTCATCTTCAGAATGAATGTGTACAGCCATTGGGTTTTCAGCTTTCCGCATCAAAATATGGGCCTAGGATGTCCACTTAAATTTCCGGTATTTTGCTGCTTGTGTCTCACGAGCCTTGCGGAACAATATCATATTTTCTAAGCAGAGGTGTTCATTGACGTAGATAGGGTGTGCGCCCATAAAAGACAGGTGACTCGTGCCTTTTCTTCTATTTTAACTACAGATAGGAAACTATCACGGGATGTTCTGGTGGCTAACCTTACCACTACGTTTGGCTTATCCTCGTCTCTCGATTGGACATGATGGGCTGCATCAACGTCTCCATTACCTGAATCGAGTCCTAGACAATTGGCCATTTTACCCACTGTCTCATTCAGGTTTTCGTCTTCAGCGCATGACAATTCCAGTATTTACAATTTCATGTTTCTTCAATACTGCTTGAGTTCAATTATCTCCCTTTTTGCATCCTCCAGTGTCCGTGACATCTCTCGCTTTTGCTTCGCAAGCTCTTGGTTGTGGCCCTTGACGTTCGTTAGCTCCCGTCGAAATTGCTGAACATCTTTTTTAAACTATTAGAAGGTCCTACTCATCAAGTGTAAAGATTCGCACAATTTACCGATCTTGGGTTTTATTTCCGAGATGAAGTCTTCCATCTTTTCAGCCACAACTCTAATGCCAAACGTGAACGTATCGAGCTTAGTGGATAGTACAAATATGATCTTGACGACTTCCTTTATACTATTAGGAGCCTATTCAGCCCCTCCTTCACTACATCGTTATCAGGGTCAAGATATGCGCCTGCCATGCCGTAAACAAAGCATATAGGCAGCGTAACAGCACACTCGCAAGCACGTATGGCAGCGGTAGCATCGGCACTTACATAATAGGCAACGAAAAGTGCAACCAACCTGAAAAACAGACGAACGCCTCTATTCCACGTGTGTAAGCTGCCACTGCCACTGGAAAATATATTAGTATCACGCCCACCAGGCACCACCGATAAAATTAGATACGGCACCTGTTGCTCAGAGATGGTGGGTGCAGCAGTGACGTGCGAGCTCGGGAAGAACTGGTTTGAATTCCAAGAATTGGCTGTGGCTCCGCAGAAGATGTCGCCAGTCTGTTAAAGTGCGCCAGCCAGTTATTTTTGTCGAGCCTCAGTCCAGGGCCGCACGGCAAAGTCTTCCCGGGCAACGTCGACATGCAGATCGCCAATCGAAAAACGGACGAGTGCTGTTATTCCGTGTCCGTAAGCCGCCGCTGCCGCCGCCAAAGTCGCTACCGCTGCCAGAGGGCTGGGGTGCCTTTGTTTTGTGAAGAAAGCGCGAATTTGGCAGTATGACAACCGGGGCATTCAAACATATAGATCCCTTCTTTGTAACTTATATTTCTTTGTCTGTACTTTTGTTTACCGAGTTTTTACGGTTGCTGCAGAGCCTTGGAGTTTTTCTTGCGTTCTTTCTTCTTTTTGTGGTTACATCACATTGCGGATGTATGAAGCGTTTTAAATGTAAACATGTAGCGTTTGAAAGGAAGTCCCTCGTGTATTTTCACGGTCTTGAACTAAACTTTTTTAGTCAAGTATTGACTGGATGCCTGTTCGTTTTCATGGTAGATTTATGTGTAAGGTTTGTGTGTCGCGTTCCCTACTTAGCATGGCTTTCGTGGTATCGGCCCGTGTACAGCTTGACGTGGGCGAGCCAGATTTTTATTGTTTTGTGCACTGGGAATGGCTTATACTAAAGAACAAGACGGGATAGGAGGAGGTGCCACAGGGGTTCTGGGGAGATTGCAGCGGCTGACGCCGTTGCGCGAGAGGGGTCTGAGCAGTTGCAGCCCGCTGGTCTTGCCGAAGTGATCAAAAAGATGTCCGTAATGTCCGCGAAAAATTACCCGAGTGCTCGGTTTGGCGCCGACGGCACCCGGAAAGGCACAAGTAGCGCCACGCTTGAACCCGCGTCTCAATATTGAGGTTCCCCCCTATTCCGGCCATATAGACGCTAAATATGTTTACGAATATCTGCAGAAACTGGATGTGTACCAAACGTCGGTAGGCGAATCGAATGACGACCTCCTGACGCAAGTTCATGCCCGTGGCACTAGTCGGAAGCGCTACGCGTTGCAGGCGATGGCAACCGGTTTTCGAGTCGATGGCAGATTGTAAGGCCCGCTTCCGCGCTACGTTCATCCCATCCCAATGCGAACACCGTAAGTGAGACGAGCTTGTTTTTCGCACACCGGCCCCCGAGGAGAGCTTCATCGAGCATGTGCGGGCGAGGCGAAAGAAAGAACTAAAGTACCAACAGGCCGAATCCGAGGCTGCTGACGTGGACAAGGCAACACTCGTGTACAGAGAATGCACATCGAGGGTCTCGCACAAGAAGCCGGTGGGGTTCAGGCGGATTTCATAGCCGAGCTTCGCTACGGGCTAGTTCCCTCAGTATGCAGAGATGGCGCAGGTGGACACTTCCTCGTCTCCCCCGTTGGTGGCAGTGCAAATAGCCAGCCGCTAACCTTTTGCACTGGTAGACTAAGGCTGTGCAGTGTCTCTAGGCGAAGAAGAAGTGTTTGATGCATGCTGGAGAAAAAAAATATTGTCCCTACAAAAATAAAAACCACCTAAAAAACAATGGGAACAACCCTGCACGAGCCAAGCTATAACAGGTAATGCCGATCAGAAAAATAGAAGAACAGGAAGCCGAGGCTTTAAACCCTTTTGGAAAAAAACGAGTGGGTTACAAAAAAGAGAGAAGAAAGAAAAATTCAGGATTTTGCTTTTCTCGGCGAAAAAACAACGCAACTCTTCACCAACACGGAGATCACTCATGAATGCAAGGAGACGAAGTGCCTCAGATAACACGCACGGCACACAACCTCCGACACTCCACTCTTCTCCTATACCATCCCAAAGCCACCCATACATCACTACAAAGAAAGGCGCATAGTGCGCATTCTGCAGCCCCCCTCCATTGAAAAAAAGAATAATAACAATAAAATCCCAAGAAGTTCGGATAGACCACCTCCAACAACCCTCAAAGTTCCCTGAACACAATATCCAGCACCAGGAGCGGAACACCGTCCTCTAGGTCGCCCACAATTACGCCCCACAGGACCGAGTCCCCCCTGCCAACACCAAACCCGAGTCCGTCCCAACAGGCCACAAGGCGCACAGTTCAGAGTCCGCAGTTGAGAGTCCATCGTCAAATCCGATCACCTCAGAGTTCATAAATAGAGCTGCAGACTTATCATCAATGGTCCCATAGAAAGTTCCCCACATGCGGCCGCTTCCGGAAACGGCCGTAACAAAACGGTGTCCCCAGGGCGGAATCAGGCAGAGCCCAGATATGCCCCGGCAACAACACTGGATCTGCACGACACGAGCGGCGGCGCCTCCCTGCCCAGCACGTAGTTCACCGTTCGGGAATCTCCACCTCCAAGGACAACTTTTTTGAATAAATTTGAATTTTGAATTGAATTTGAAATGTATAAAGAAAAAAATCAGCCCAAACAACCTATGGTGAAGATCAAGGCACCCAAAGATCTAAATTTCCGAAGCTGTTTAGTCTCTGTTGCAACTGTAACTAAGGGCAGCCCAATACAAGTACATGGCAGCCAAACCGAAAAAAGATTCCATCTCCCTCGTTTCAAAAAGAAAGTACAAAACGTTGGGCTATCAATAAATATTTATGAAACATACCCTGAAAGAAGGAGTAAGAACAAAACTGAAATACAAAAGTCAATCCGTCAGCTTGATGGACTGGGGGGGGGGCACATACCAATCAATATAGAGGCTGGTAGAAATGTTGCTGAATGATCTGAAACAGTGCCTCAAAACGCCCTCGAGTCCCGAGTCAAGTGGTAGAACGACGTGATCGAGACAAGGAAATATGCTGCACAATCTCTAACCGTGACCACACTACCACATACCCGTTCAGAGGATGTGCCATCAGAACTGAAATATGACATTATAGGGAACATGGCTAAATCAAAACAAGGCAACATAGTCAGGATATTTTTCGTCCAACTGCATCCCGCCAGACCGAGTCCACACCCCTACAACCAATGCCAAGCTAGCATTTTTTACAGATTAAATATTGCCGTCCTTGTAGCCATGTGCACCTACGATGTATACGATGAAATGAAAAATGATACCAGCTGGCAACCCAATATACACTCTATTTGAAACCACACAGTTCGTGTGGTTTCAATCGATAATTACCAATAATTACCCGGATCGATAATTACCCGGAGCATCGATAATTACCCGGAGGCAACACTGGCGCGTTCGAGCCGATGCGGAAAGACCCAAGGCCAGCGCTAAGGCAGAAAGAGTAGACGCTGCCAATATACTCCACAGACCTGCAACCCTTCTACGTATGGACAACTCCTCAATGAGAATTACGACGGGCAGATCACTCCGTCCGCTAGGCATTAGCCCAACGCGTCATGTGGAATAAGTGAGCGGGCGCTTCACCATCGAGGTCACTACATATTATGATGCGTCGCTGCAACTGCCAGGACCAAGTACCCATGCCTGTAAAAATCGCCTTCAGAGGAGCCTCAGCCCAAAAAAGGCCACTCATTGTAATTCCCGCAAGTATGTACCAGCGCCCTAGAGGGTGATTGGCGGGCAGACAGATCCCTTCAAAGAACCCCTTCGCTTCACTTGGGGATCACAGGGGCAAATGTAAGCATCGGGGTTAGGCCCTACGAGACATGCTTGCGCTTAGCACCGGGTTCGCCGAAAGCAGAGAGAGCTGTGAGATGGTCGCCATTGATGGCAGTAGGCGCAGGGTGTGTTTTGTTGACCTGCCTGGGTTGTCTTCTGCGGTCGTGCTAGGGGAGATTTCCTCTCGAAGTAGGGCATCGTGGTCTACATGGAAAGGAACGGCTATCAATATGGGCATTAAACCACCTTCATTCCTTTGGAGAACGCACCAATGAACGGTTCGCAAACACACGGGGCAACTAATCTGTACAGCGCTGCGGAAGGACAGGGAGAGGGGTCACGAATGGTAAGCAATGGTGGAGAAGTGGCTGGATTATCAGGACTGGATGACTAGCACTGGATGATCAGCTCCAAATCTTGGCGGAAAGTGTGCTCCCTTAACGGGAGGGGATGGAGGAAGCGCATGCGGCGATTTCTGTGGTGTCATTGGCGGCGTGTGGTGCCGCGAGAAAGAGAGGCAAGGGCCCGACAGAAGGGTCGACGCCAGCTGCAAAGAGAAGGAAATGTGGCATCTCGCAGCGGCTATTTCTCACCTACCGAAAACCGAGGGAGAAAGGAATCTGCCGCGGAGAGACGTACTGAATAGGAAGAACTTACTGAGGCCCATGATGCAGAGGGTCTGTGCCGGGGGTGTTGAAACAGTTTTGGAGTGGCGTAGCTTGCACTGGTAACGCTCTTGGGTTTCACGCGTATCTGCAGGACTATGGCTTAGTACTTCGCTACATTCCCCAACTGCACGACGAAGAGGAGGTGACATCCTCCTTGAGTGTCGCTGTCCCGACGAGGTTGCGGAAACGGTTCATGCGATAATTTCACGACTCGGCGCTTGCAGGATATGAAAGCGGCAGTAAGACTTAGCTTAAGTTATGCCATGTCACGACCTAGCCAGGACTGATGAGACAAACTGCTAATCTCGCGCTTGCCCTCTTTGTCAGGTAGCGAAGCCTTGTGCTGGGAAACCAGTTTGTTTCATGAAGCCAGCGGAACCAGCTACCTGTGGGAGATTATAGCGAGCGACGAATTGGTACGCCTCCCAATGTCAGCGGGAGGAAACCGGTTCGTTCTGGTAATGATGCACGCCTTTTATAAGTGGGTGGAGATCTGTTCCCTTAAAAAGCAAGTGTCCCGGCGGATTGTAGAAACGTTATTCGAGGAATTCACCGGCTTATGGAAAGTCTTTTCGGAGAGTTGTCTTGCGTTGTACAGTCGGCACAGGAAAATGAGTCGTAATCATGGTGAGACCAGCACTACTGAGAGGGTGAACCAGAACCTGAAGCATAACCCAGGAGCATAAGGACTGGAATGCGCATTTGCTTGAGATGGCTTTGGCTACTAAGATAACGTGTATAGCTCAAGGGATCTGACACTCAGAAGCAGAAACTTCATTAAAGGTGTCGATTAACGTAGGCTTACGTATCAGATGCAGTCGCTGAAAAGCGACGTGCTCGTGGGTCCTGTCCACATCAGTGATCTGAAAGCGTATCACGTTACACAAGCGATCAAGAACAGCTGCTGGCAAAACCGGTAAGGGGAGTCCCACTTCGGACAACCGAGCGGCCAGAGATAGGGTTCCGACCCATTGTTAAGACGTGAAGGCGCAGTAGTATTTACTTCTCACATGTCTGAGTCCGACCTGATTCTACCCTGGAGCAACCCGAAGCGCAGCGTAGTCATCGCTTCTAGTTTCATCGCGACATCTGCCTGGTGGTGTGTGGAGTCGCTTCGTACCTGGTTGCAATGCCTGCCTTTGCCTGCTCACAGCTGGTGCTCTCGGTGCCTCCCGTGAGCCTCGTCGCGCCGCCGGGCTGTTGGTGGGAGGCGTACGTTCACGCCTGGGGGTTGTGAGTCCAGCCTGGGCCTGCCCAGAAGCGGGCATTTCTGGTGCGACGCGGGATCCTTTGGCTATTGTCGCGGCGTCCTGCTGTCCCTCTGAGATTCGAGGCGTCTGTGGTTCACCTCCACGTCGATGGCGGAGGCCTATTCGTGGAAGGGAGGCCTTTATTTCTTTATAGATTGCGTGTTCCTTGTAATCAAAAAACAAAAAGAAATTGATGGAATGAAACCCGCTGCAGGAAAGCTATGGCACGTTAACAGCCAATAAAAATAAATAAAAAGGAAGCAAAAGCCTAAAGGTATTTTTTTATTAAAAACAATTTGTAGATGAGAAAACAACAGTGACACGTAGCACAAAACCAAACTTTCCAGGCTTACCCAAATCGCAGGCAGCAAGCTAATGGCGAACTAGTGAAGCAGCATTGGCAAAAGTAAATCAGGATCAGTACAAATAAAACACACACTAACGCATCCCCGCACACTGAAAAAGGAAAAGGTAAACAGCGCACATACTATGTGGCTTCGCACAGTTCAGAAAAAAGGTCTACGAACGCTATATAGCTCACAACAGTCAACAATATAGTGTCACCTGTGATTAGCTTGTCGAAGAATATCTCGCAACGTTTCAAAAGCGAAGAGAAAAAGCATGCCACTACACCTTTCCCACTACATCAGGAAAAGACAGACAACGCATGTTGCGCTTGTACGAGAGAACTCCAGTCCCGAACACCGAATTAGGTAGGGACCACAATCTTCTTAAACCAAATTCTGCAGTCCCGCTGCACACACCATACTAAAAAATGCTATTAGTATGATATTGCAGCCCCGAACACTACAAAGAACGAAAACCGCTCACACTAACAAGAAAAAAACAATTAAGCACATCACTCGCGGTGAAGTACCTCTTGGCTCGGGGTGCTGGATATCTGTCGCACTTCAGGCTGTGCCTTTGAAATAAACGCAACCAGTTCAGTTAAAATTTTAACTGCTACGCAGTCATTCAATACTGTCCGTAAATGGGATGTTTGCAGAGCTTGTCGTATTACGTGGTGGATTCGTCGAATATACACAACTGTTCTTGTACAATCTTGTAGATAGTGAGAAATGGAAAGTGCGTCTTGTCCACAGAAGCGTCGACCGGTTGCCCGAAGTTGTGACCTATAAAATTATTGTGGGAACCATCCATGTCCACTGATCAATGGGGATAGCTTTTTTGGTGGAGGGAAGAAGGACGGAACGTGTAATACATTGGTTATTCATCTGTACAGTTCTGCGTTGCAATTTTCAGTCGACCACCTTCGCTGCCATTGCAGGTGACCCCTTTTGTTATTGCGATCTCATCATGCGTTTAGACAGTTTACCGCGGGCATCGTCTCCTCTCGTACTGCACCTGTCGCTACCTTGTCTGCCAGCTTGTTACCCCAACATCTCAGTATCCCGGTACGTGGTAAAGATGAACAGAAACAACATTCGCAAGAAAAAGGATGAGCATTTTTAATTTGGGAACTACGGTGGATTAATTAAACGGGTTCGCTTTTCTCCTCCTCCTCCTTGCCCAAGGCTACTTTTCTACATCGAACGAAGAGATTGGGGCAACGAGCCGGTAACGGCGTGGTGTTGTAATAAAATCACTCCTAGACATGATAACAAAGCCAGCACCACCTGAAGTAGATGTATGCGATTCATCTGTGTAGGCCTGTAGGCGAGGGATCCGTTATCTTTGGTTAGCGTCGGCAGCGCGTAAGCCTGTCGCTGCAAATTGGAATCAATCTGGCTGTATGAGTGAGAGAGTCACTGGGAAGGTCTACGTCAGAAAGTTCGCAAATAAATGAGTTCAACGTGATGAAGCGAAGTCAGTATGAGTGAGTGAGAGAGTATGAGTGAGATAGTCACTGGGAAGGTCTACGTCAGAAAGTTCGCAAATAAATGAGTTGAACGTGATGAAGCGTGATGAATTGCCACTCAAAAAACAGGAGAAACGAAAGGACTTGAATGTCTAGGTTATGTCTAGAGGAAAGGTACTAGCTATCACCTCTAGATCAGCCGTTCTTGATGTTGTGTACGCTCTTGTGACCGCAAACAGTGTAGATCTGAGAAGCAAGCGTATTCTTGCAAGAAGCATTCATTGCTGACTGGTATACCACCACGCAGGAGCGGCGTACAAAACAGCCATCATCACAACTAAATGATGTGACAGGCGAAGATGCTGTTTATTTACAATGGTGTGCATACGACTAAAGTATGTGATGGACAGCGCAAGGTTTTCGAGGCAAGGCCTGCTGAGCTCCTTGCGTAGCTCGGACCCTCGCGTGGAGGAGTCACTGAACACCTCAAGGTGCTCTGACCCGGTGGTGGAGTAGTCGTGTGTCTCCAGTTCCGGGTGGAGCAGCGGAAAGCCGGTACCGCGGCACTGTCGAGAGAAACCTGGCCGTCTCTAGGAATGCCGCGCCGGACCACTGAAAACTTCCACCTGCTCGCCGCAACGACTGAACGACTGAACACCTTTCCGGTTCTCGGCCCACCCACTGCCGTACAGGTCAGCCCCAGAGGTTAACAAGTGTTTCTATATCCCGGTAGAAATTCTTCGTTGATTGACCCGCTCCCCAAGTTTTAAAAGGGAAGAAATGGGGGGTGCCTCGGCATAGAGTTAGTACTACTGACTCTAGAGGAAGAGCTGCCCGGCCAGCCATGCATTGAAACCGCGCGAAACCCGAGCGCAGCCATGATGCCACCTTTACAGCGGTGCCCGCTGTCTTTTTGCTTACTAGAGTTTGCAGCAGCATTTGGTATTCACCTAGCAAACAAAAAAGTCTGTTATGGCACCCTCCATTGGAGCGAATGCACAGTGACAGCTTTGGTGTGTAATAACGTTGTGTGAAGGTTTTCCTGTTGTAGGTAGTGAACTTTTGTGGCATGCTAACGCGTTAGATGCAGTGTTGAATTCTCCGCAACTTGGAAGGGTAGCGCGTAGATTGGCGGGTAGTTTGTACGCTCGGAGAGGTAGCGTTTGCAGAGGCGTCATGGTAGTTCGGTCGTCCCTTCGGAGTGGAGCGGTCGTGTTTGTTCGCGCTCTTCTGTTTTAAGGGACTTCCCACCAAGCACATCATCCTGACTTTTGATGGCGCAGCACACGCACAATATATAAATGCCAGCTTTATCCAGTGCTCCATCCATTTGTACATCTCGAACATACTGCGCTGTTTTAAGAGCCAATGGTTCAGGCAGGGTACAAACTCCTGCCGCGGCAAAACAACCTGTGCCAAATGCGCCGCACAGGACCACCGCACTGACAATTGCAACTCTGCTAACCGCACTTGTGCTAACTGTGGAGGTCCACAAGCGGCTTACTCAAGGAAAAGCGAGAAATTTCAACTTGAAAAGAAAGTGATCAACAAGAAAGTGACAGATAACATCTCCTTCCCAGAGGCACGAAAGAGGTTCGCATCTTTCTTTCGCTCTGGGGCGAAGTACGCAGATGCAGTTCGCCGGGGGGCGGAGCGCCGTCTGGTTTCCAGAGGGCCCAGTTCAGCGAGACGGCCCTGGTCCCGCCCCGCCCCCGCTGGGATGCCTCAGGCAGCCCAAGCCGTCACCACACCGCTTGCGGAGACAGCAGTTTGTGGTGCCAACCGCTTGCGTCGGAACCGATGCCGCTCCCTCGCCGGCATCCGCGTGCTCCACTGCGTTGGAGGGTGCCGAGGGGATAGACACCGGTGATAGGGCTGCTGTACGCGCGGGCAGGCGCCTGGATTTGGATGTCGCCCAGCTTTCGCTCTACCTGTATGAGTGCCCAAGTTTCAGCTCCCATTCCCCCCTACCCATCCGTCGGCTGCACGCAATCCGTCTGTTCGGACCGCCGCAGACTTCGCTTATGGTCACAGCAAGCTCTCCTCCGCGCTTCACCATTCCCGTCGAGCCTTCTCGTCTCCCGTACGCAGCATTACGCCAGCCAACAGTGTTCGTGTTGTGGCGTGTGCGACGGAATTTACCACAGTGGTACTACTCCTCTCTAGTATTTCATAACCTTTCTAATCTTTACTTTTCTCTCTCCTATCCCATTTTCCTTACTCTTCCCGCTTCCGGACTGTGTTATTTCCATGTGAGGTCCCATTAAAGCTAAATAACATCCCCAGGTAATTTATGTTTCTTCTTCCTTTAAGATGTAAAAACAAAGCACTCTTCCCTGTTTGCTTTTTCCCCCTTATTTTATTCCTGGTTGCTTTCCCTTTGTTCGTGCATGCGCTGTTCCTGTACATTTTCTTCGTGTGGGGTTAAAGAATGTAGTTTGTATCTAGCACTAGTAATTGGTTGTCCCGTTTCTACAGCGCTATTTTTACATGTTTCACACGTCCTCCTCTCCGCTCTGCCCACCTTTCTGGATGCGTCAGCTCATTCTTTTTGCGATGTATTCTGGTGCTCTTTACGACTGCTTGCTTTTCTAGCGAATAGAATTTCGATCTGGACAGTGCTTCGAAGAAATGCGTGAAAATGAATGTCGTATTTGTTGGTGCGCTTTATAGTAAAAAAAAAACACGCTTTCTCAGATAATGTAAGTGCCTACCAAGGAGGGCCTGCTGCACGTGTGTCAAATTTTCGTGCCCGATTTGAATGCTGTTTGATAGTGGCCCTCGCATTACCTTATCTTGAATAACCATTAAGACCCAATCTTCCTATTACTATGTTATGTGCATCAAAAAACTCACTCGAGCGGTTTTTCTTTTTTTTTTGGTAAGCTTAGAAGATTGGGTATTGGTTGTTTGCTTAGGGACGCTACACAAGATATATTTTAATGTTGCCAATTGGCATTAGGTCGGAATTACCTCTTTATTAGCAGCTTAAACAAAATCTCAACAAAAGCAAACCAGAGACTGAAGGGTATCATTCAAAACATGCAGTGCCATTCGGGGTTGGCGGTAACTCTAGCTTTCAGTACATGCAAACACAAAGAGAGTAGTGCAAGTGTTCATTAGTAGCACCGAAGCGCTCTCTGCCCCTTATAATTCCACGTCCTCCGCCTGCTCTCAGAATGAGGAAAAAAGAAACGCATGTGGGGAACTGACTTGCTCGAGCACAGCCATGACAGTTGTAAAGCTTTAAAGCCAATAAACAGATTGGGCTAGCAGGCAAAAAGCTTCTGGAAGGAAAACCGGTTTGAGTATAAAAATATTTTGAAGTAGAGAAGTGGAGAGAAACAAAATAAACTAGTACAAAGAGACCCAGCATAAACGAAATGACAGGCAGCATGTACGACAGGCATAAATGATTGGAAGCATAAACAAAGCAAGTGCCATTCTTAGAGTCAGTTTGGCACAAGAGCTTGCCAGAAAGGAGCTGCTCCACTTCAAAAAAAAACATTGTGCACACTATTTACATCATGTAAGCTGCAAATCAGTCATATTTCAGTTGTAGACATGGTGCAGCGGAAGCAAATAAATAAATTCTCGGATTGAAGAAGCAGATTAAAGTGCATAAGAGGAAAAACTTAGATTCTGTACGGCGTTACCAGCGTGTAGCATCCTTCGTTTACGAATTTTATCATTTTACTGCCTATTTTTACGCCGTTGGTTTTTTTTTTGTCTGTGGCGTTGTCTTTGTACTTGCCATTTCCACGCCCTGGTTTTTTTTTATTTTCTCTTCCTTATTCTATCCTTTATTTTACACCAGTCCGTTTTTTACCCTTCCAAGCCACTTTTTCCTATTTACATGCGTTGCGCCGCCAACCAGACCGTTCTCATTCTTTCCTTGAGTAACCCCCCTACATTTCTTCTTGTATTTCTTCGTTTCTTTCAACTCGCACACTATGTAATTTTAGACTCGCTATAAGCATTACGCACTTCCATAAAGGCCTGGTTGAAATACTGGTGGTAAAATAAAGGTTGATGAGAATTGCTCCTGCATAAGGGCCCGTTGCCTTTTCTCTGTTTCTGTGTGCTTGTTCTCGCGCCAAAGAGCAATTTACTATATGTCCTGTACGTATGAATGGTAATGTAGTGATGTATGTGTGCAGGATTTTATTGGGTTCAGCTTGCAGGAACAACTTCTCATGTCTCAAACACAACCTAATGAAGAATGAGAGGGCATGGCTGTCAATGTCAAGTTTCTCTCTGTTGCATTGCCGGAATTTCCACAGAGGGCACGCCGCCGCCACCACGGTGCGCTTTCTCGTTCAGGACACACACGTATGGATCTTCTTCACGCCAACGCCAGTGCCCACCACCGGCGAAAACGTCTCCCTACGCGAGCCTACCTTTCGAATTTCACCACCGAACGCAAGAGCCAAAGCACCTACAATCTCGCCGTACCCAACGCCAATCCTGAGCCCCGACTGGCAGCAGCGAACAACAAGGAGTGACGGAGCACTACTTAAGGAGACGCTGTCACGGAGTCAGTCAGGGCACGCCGCTGCCACCATTGCGATTACAATGCGCTTCCTCGTGCAGGCCCTACTCGTATCGATCTTCTTCACGTATCGATCTTCTTCAAAAACTTCTCCCTGCGCGAGCCTACTCTTCCTTCAATTTCACCACCCGACGCAACAGCCAAAGTCCCAACAAACCCTCCGCACCAAACGCCAATCCTGATCCCCGTCTGGCAGCAGCGAACAAGGAGTGACGGAGGTCCACTTAAGGTGCCCCGTCCCGGATCCAGTCGGGGCACGCCGCCACCACCACTGTGGTTACTATGCGCTTTGTCATACAGGTCAGTTACCTGCCCAGGGCAGCTTTTTTTTCGTTCAAGTGACCAGTTTCTCATTGTGGTGTCATGTCTCCCTGGTTTTCAAAATAGCCGGCGCGTAGTTCTGTGCTCGTGTTTGTGTTCTTTCTGTGCAAACATTCGCGTTGCCTGCCTCTTGCTTCTGCTGTCAGGTGACATAGGAGTAAACCCCGGACACGAAGGTGATGACTCACTTCCCAACTATCATATTTATGGCACACGCACTTTCAAACATAGATGTCGCGCAGGCCGCAATAGTAGCCGAACTCAAGGGGATTCGAACCACCCAAAATAACCTTCAGGGAATAATGAACCCTCTTTACTAGCGTATCGACGCGTTAGAAAAAAGCGATGACGCGAATCAGTCGTATGTCGGTGGATCCGTTCCAAGCTCCAGTTCCTGTCTGAACAAATTAACCTGAGAAATCAAGAAGCTGGCTGTGAAGTGCGATGACGCGGAAAACCGTCTCCGCCGTTCGAGCCTAGGTTTTTTCGGAATCGCAGACAAAAAAGGTAAAACACGGTCCGACTCCGAATCACATATAACGTCCCTATGTTCCCGAAGGCTGGGCGTGAACATAGAAAGTTCGGGCATAGAACGCACGCATCACCTAGGCCGCTTTGAACCAGGTAAAATTTATCAGAATATTGCGAAGTTCCCCTACTTTAGAGATAAATTTGATGTTTTCTCCTCCTCACCAAAGCTGAAAGACTCGCCTATCTCGATTCGCGAGGGCTACTCAGCTCGAGTTTCGATGGCATGGATAAAACTTTACTTGTATGGCCAACAGTGTAACACATCGTTCCAAAGCTGTTTTGATAAATTGCTTCTCTAAGATAAGACGTTCACTTACCATGCCGAAACAGATTCTATATTCGAAGTTAAATTATAGCTATTGCCACGCACCCGCCACAGCGCCCTGAGTCCTATAGACGATACCCATGTTCATAAACTTACGACAGTATAGCTATTCTGTTGGCAAATGTTCGCAGCTATCTCCCTACAAAGGAAATCATCGAGTTTTTCCTAGAGGATAACGACACCGACATTGCCATACTAACCGAACCGAGTCATGGCTGACTCTCAACATACAGGACCAAGAGCTGCTCCAAAGTAATTCGGCGCACACAATTCACAGGCTCGACAGGGTGGGGCGGAGCGGCCGAGGCGGGACCATCCTCATCAAAAAGAACATTTCATCATATCTGTTGCCCTCAACGTTCAATCAGAAAATTGGATGTGCAGTTGCTCCACTACCGACCAGAACGAGCATAATCATCGCCTGCGTTCGCGCTCCAGATAGCGAAAACTCGTTTACTTCCGAACTACCGTCGTTGATTCTTGACCTAACATCTCGCTTCCCACGAACCAATCTGATAGTAACCGGCGATGTCAACTTTTTCTATATAAACTGGAACAACTTAACTGCGTACTCCCGACTTTCTAATGATTTTCTAGAGGTGATTCTTACATTTAACCTTAGCAAAACAGTCAGCAAACCAACCCGAGGCAATATCATTCTAGATCTTGTTCTTTTGTCCAATCCCAAACTAACGAAGTCCCCAACAAGCCTACCAACTCTGAGTGACCACTGTGTAGTATCTTTTATTATCTGAATTCCCATTCCAACTGTCCAACCGTCCCTCAAATACATGCGCGACTACAACGAAGCTAACTACACCGCAATCAACTCCGAGCTCGAGTTCTTCCACCAGGTCTTCCAGCTGGATGCCTCTTTCAGGACAGTAGACGAAAACTGGATGATCTTCAAGAATAAGCTCCTACGGTTGGCCGACGCACAAGTGCCCCTTGTCAAAATCCGTGGTGACGGTTACAAGCCGTGGTTTACCAACTCCCTCAGGAAGCTGCTACAGAAAAAAAATGCCTGTTTCGAGCAGCCAAGCATTAGCAACTACCTTCAAAATGTGAAGAATATTTCGAATGCCAACGCGAATACATTATTCAATTAAACCAAGAAAAGAATACGTTTAACCACCATGACCTACAAAAAATTCTCGAAACCAACCCGCCAAAAGTTTGTAAAATTCTACAACCAAAAAGTAGCCGTACCCATAACATTTGCCTCTCCTACCTAGATGGCTAGCATGTTCCACTTGAGCAGCGTGCCGACGTCATCAAGCAGTATTTTTTTTTTGTTTTTACCCGCGAACGCGACCTCGATAGTTCCGTTCTTTCCAGCTTTATATTTCTAAAATGCTTCCCGTCACGGTTATCCCGAAGGTATAATGAAGTTAATCGATAGTTTAAAGGTGTCAAGTGATCCAGGATGCGATAACCTAACTAGCAAGATAATCAAAGAATCCAAAATAACCTCTACCAAGATTTTGCACATAATCTTTGCCCTATCGATTGCTACCAGTGCACATCAGAACTACTGGACACTTTACAGAATAGTTCCGGTTTACAAATAAGGCAACCACTCCAATCCTTGCAACTTCCGCATTATTTCGCTAACATGCATTGCGTATAGATGACAAGAACGCATATTATATTCCAAAATTGCGCGTCACCTCGAAAGCAACAAATTCTTTTTTCCTTAACAACACGGATTGCGGCCCGGGATTTTATGTGAAACCCAACTTTTTGAGTTCGCCACTGACCTTCACCTCAACCTTGACTCTTTCTTTCAAACTGACGTCGTTTACCTGGACTTTTCTAAAGCTTGTGATCGCATTCCTCATCAGCGACTACTAGCAAAACGTTCTAGCCTAAACATTGACTTCTTAGTACTATCATGGATTCGATCTTTTATTACTAACCACTCCCAGTTCACCGTAATCGGATGCCACCACTCAGCCTTAACCAAAGGTATCTCCGGAATTCCTCAAGGCTCGGTACTAGCTCCCCTACTCTTCTTAATTTTCATAAACGACCTGCCTAACAGAATTTCATCGTCCATTCGTTTGTTCGCGGATGGCTGCGTTTTCTACCGCCAGAGAGAATGCAACAGCGATGCAGAACTACTTCAACATGACCTTAATAGAATACAAAGGTTGTGCTCAAAAATTTAATTTAGCTACACATTGATAAGTGCAAACTCATGCACACAACACAAAAACGTTCCACCATAACCAATGCATATACGTTATTATCTTCCACACTCTCTTCGACAGACTCATACTGTTATCTGGGAGTTCTCATCACAAAAATTTTATCATTGTGCCAACACATCGAAAATGGTACATCTGATGTATACATACTCCTCGGCTTCATCAGAAGATCCCTTGCTTCATGTCCTTACCTACCTGGACACTCGTCTAGGAATCATTTGTCAGGAGCAAACCAGAATATGCATCATCCATCTGGAACCCTTGCCACACGTACTTAATCAACTCCCTCGAAACTGTGTAGAACCGCGCTGTTCGCTTTATCGCTTCCAAATACAGCCCTCACCACAGCATCGGCAACGTGCATGTATGTATCGGTTTATTTTTGGGCGCAGGGGCAACGATGGCCAAAGAGCGCCAACAATAGGTTTGTTCATTTTAAATGATGTTTTAGTAAAATGCTGCTCTAAATGTGATGACAATAAAAAAGGTTAGTGTGGGGGTGTATAGAGCCCCTTCTTTAAAGCAACATTAAAATTGGGGAAATGAGGATGGCAGCGTAAGAATCTAAAGAATTTATAGACACTGATAGCTTCCTCCTACTCTGAGGGGCCCTGACCTTACAAGTCGTATGATATGCGCTTAAACACTCGGATCCTACCTTGCGAAGACAGACGAATCTTGTGATTTTGAAGTAAAACCTGGACTTTTTGCCTCTGCTATTCTTGGCCTCCTGAAAGCAGTATAGCAGACGTTTCCTATGAGCGATGCATTCCTGCCACCTAAATAGCGTTTTTCAACGAAAAAAGGGCTGCTTGAAGGTCTAGGCACAGTGCCTCGGTAGTAGGGTAGTAATCTCGCTCCGTCCACAGCGTGGTATCATCCGAATAGACGGTGACAAGCGCGCCGCTAGATTTTTGTACATCAATTTGAACCTTTATCGTGGTCTTATTGAAGGAAAGAATGGTATTTTGGAGCCTTGTGGTGCACCGAGGTCAGTGAAGTAGGTCTTCGGATGACCATTATTTATTCGGATATAGAAGGTTATATTTAGGAAAAAGCCGGCAGCGTAATTGTGTGTCCGCTTGAACGTGTAATTGTACCTCATTTCTCCCGTGTGGCTTTGTGAGAAGCTCAGTGAAAAGCCTTCTGTAGATGAACTCCCACTAGAACATGTGGTTGCCCTGATGGCGGCGTAGTCGAGCTGAATTGATAAGCAGTTGAGCCGCCACAGCCTATCATGAGTACCCATGTTGGGAAGGAAACAAATCTGGACACAATGAAAGGGGTGTGTCGTTTCTTTAAATTCATCTTCGCAGCGCACAGATCACGGGACAAAGGGGAGGTTTATAACACAGGACAAGCGCTGTGTCATAAACCTACCCTTTGTACCATGATCTGTGCGCAGCAAAGATGAATCTGTACCAACTAGCCCGGTTTTCCATGTTACTGCAGTTCTTTTCTCCAAAGTTTTAAGTAACGTGATTGGTGGCCATTCTACGAAAAAGTTACCCTGTGGTAGAGGTTAGGGGAAGTGGTCGGAAGTTAGGTACGTGATTGCGTGGTATCCCGTGTTTCGGGATCGCCTGTGTAGCCGAGTGTTTCATAGAGGCACCGATGAAACCAGATATTCAAAACATCGACGAGGGCCTGGGGGAGGAGTTGCTTGTCTTGCCCGTTTAGGTTTTCAAGCGTAGTCTACCTGATACCGTCTTTAGCAGGAGCGCTGTGCTAGTTACCCTGGTGGAGGGCAGTCTCCACTTCATCATGGTGAACAAGGATACTTTCTGTTTTCGTTTGTAACAGTTACGTGAGGGTGGGAAGGTGGAAGCGTAAAAAAGTAAAATGCTTTTGAGTAATCGATGGAAATTTCTAATCTGTACAGCTGTTGCTCAAAAGAGTTAACGATTGCCTCTATTGGGGCTAAAAGAGCAGTGTCAGTTAAAAGGCCCTTAAAAAATTTAAACTGGGCAGTGGTTAATATTTTTTGGCGATCAAGGAAATAAATCATGCGAATGGGTTTAAGCTTCTCTAGGCTTTTTGAAAATATAGGAAGTATCGCGAACGGCCTATTATTTCTGAATTCGTTTTTATTGCCTCCCTTGGGCAAAACGATTACATTAGCCATTTGTAGTTTTCAAGAAAAAGTACCTGCAGTAAAAAGAAGGTAAAGATATCCTCGAACACCAGTGAAACAAGGTCTAGAACACACTTATTCGGCCGTATTCCAAGTCATCTACGTCAAGGCAGCCACTTTTCCGAGAAAGAAAAGCGCTCACATTATTCAAAGTAGGGCGTGGCCAAGAAGGCTGAATCATGCGTGCTTCAATTCATTGTGTTTGCATAAGCTGGATTGTGAACGCATTTGCATACTGATATGAAGTAATCGTTGAAGGCATTTGCTAGCTCTGTAGTCTTTAAAATATCATTGATCCAAATAACCTCGATTGTCATGTGATAGTCATCTGCATTACGATTCAAAACTGAAATATTGTTCTTCCAAGCAATATCTGATTGTTACATTACATCAATACTGAATAAATTGTGCATGTATCTTCTATTTTCGTAACTGAGGAGGCTAATCGGTTGTATCCATGGGCCTTGAATTATTTGAACTTGTCCTTGTCTTTGGTTTGAATAAATTTCTTGTACAATCTATTTTTATGTGTTTTTCCTCCAAACACTTTTTGTTATCCACGGTTTCTTGCCTTTGGATACGCAGTTGAATGATTTGTACGGAAAGCAATTGTAGTATGCCATTTCGAGCTTTACATGAAAAGAAAAAAAATCGTAAGGTGTATCAGTATCTATGGTGTGCATAACATCTCACAACTTGACTAGAGATATCGCTTCACGAAAATTGTCTAAGACTACTCTGCTGATATTACGAGTAGCCTGACAACCATCTGGAACTTAATTTAAGGAAAGAAAGGTATATACCACACAAATAGGGAGAATACCACTGATTTCCACGTTAGGATCACACGAAAAAGAAATAGATTTATAAATATTGGCGATAAAAACATCAAGTAAAGTAGAGAAACTGTTTTGGCTGCGTGTAGGACGCATGTAGGAGCAATGTAATGGAGATATCCTTTTGTAGTCCATAGTGACTGCCTAATTGTGGGGACTAGTCTCTGCTGGAGCGTTGTTTGGGCCTTTCACTCAAACACCAAGGTGGGGAGACTATTCGCACCTAGCGGTTGCGTTCGCGGGTGATGTAGGGCACGCAGTTTCTAATGTATTTTGCAGGTACTTATTCATCGGAGTCAGCTCTTGGTTGCTTATTTCATTGTCCGGCAGTTGCGACGTAATTGGCTGGTGTGCGGCGTCGACATCGCACTATTTTTTGGAGCCATTGGGGTCCATGCGGGATGAGTTGTTGGCATTGTTTGCCGTATTCTTGCGTGCCTTTGTTTTGGAACGCGACCCTGCACGGCAAATTGACGGCACCTGGCTCTGTTTTCACGTATTTCGAATGCTTTTTTGCTGTTGTCTGCGTTCTTTGGTTTGGGAAGCTACTACTAGTAGCCGGGTGGCCTGTTTATTTGCCTTCAAAGCACTATCAAGCGGCTTGGAGATTTTATTTTAGTTGAACGCGTGCACGAGGCGACATTCGTACCATCCTGAGGATTCGTCAGGACAGTGGCATGCCATATGATCTGCCTTATGGCATTTCAAATATACCAGAATTTTTGGTTTGCATAGGTCGACGTCAAGGATGTCGTAATGATATGTGATGGTGCTGAAGGGTTTCGTGGAATTAAACGTGTTGGGCGGCCTATTGCTGTGTCAGAGAGTTTCGGCGTCTGAGATGTCAACAAGGGCCTTGTAAAGGCAGGACAGCAGCTGGTCATTGTTATTATGAAGCGAATGCTAATAACTTCTTTACTCGTCGAGATTTTATGGCTGTGACGAGTCATTTGCATAGGAACATGCTTTGTGTGTGGGCTAAGTTGCACGGTGATCAAGGTGATAGTGCAGAGCTAAAAAGCTTGCTTTTCGTCTTACACCGGAATAACAATGGGGTTTGCCGAGACGTTTTTTTTTTCAGTGAGGTTGCGTCATATATCTTGGCTTGGTAATCGTGTGGTCAAGGATTTTTCCGAGTGTAATTTTCTGTATATTGGTCGCAGGCACACCCTTGGTACTTGGTAACGTGGCAGACACACATTCCTATGTTGTGGTGGGGTTTTCTTTCTTGCGTTTTTCTTGCCAGAAGATCCAGCCGTCTTCGTCTTTAGAGATGTCATTGTCGCATTCTTTTTGCAGAGCGCCAAACTTACGCGCAAAATGTCGTCATTCTAGTGCACATTCGTTGCATAATACTGTTATCGGTGATAGTGGTACCTTTATTCTCATTTTTTTGGAGTACTTGTCGATTGTCCGGAGTCCATACCTATTCTGCCATGGATTTATTTCTTGTGTTAGGGATCAGCAAAGACACTTTGTAGAGATAAGTATGTTGTTGTCTGTGTTCTTTCATCGCAAATGCTGAAGAAGGCGAAATGGGCAGGTTTATTCATCATAATTCTAGATTTGTTTCATATTTTTTGAACACCACTGTCATCTTTCCGATTGTAGTTTCCTAAACGCTTTTGCAAATCTTGTACAGAGTCGTGTTAGCAAGACTGTCTCGAATGGAAATGTCAAATGGCGGAGGTAATATCTGTTTGTCCGTAATCCTGTGTTTTAGCAGTCAAGCTTCCTGAATACCCCATCCAGACATATTCTGAATAATTTTGGCATTGTGGTATCACTCTAGCGTATGATCTATCAGATAGGGGATTTTTGCATTTCCTTCGCAAAGAATATCCAACCCATGCCATAGGTCGGCAAAACAGAAAGAATTCACTCAAACTCAATCACATTTTTTTATTTAACCTGTACTCAATCAAACCAAGACTCAAAAAGTTCGTCTGTTCACAAAATCACTCGTACTGACTCATCAAATACTCATTTGTAATCGTACTCACTTGTACTCAAACTCATTTGTCCTCACGAGAATTCGTACTCAATCTGTACTCATGAGCACTGAATCTGTACTCATGAGTACTCACTCTGTACTCATCAGTACTCAAGGAGTACTACTGCTCATGAGTACTGCTCATGAGTACTACTCATTCTGCACTCACGAGTACTACTCATTCTGCATTCATGAGTACTCAATCAGTACTCATCAGTACTCAATTTGTATTGCTCACGAATAATCAACTTATCTGCACTGTTAGCTAGGTCGTAGCTCGAATGAAAGACTAAGCAGAAAAAATAAATTTATTAATTGATTAGAAAAACACAGGTTACATATAAATCAGGACAAAGGAAGAAAACGTCTGACGCGGTGCACTGTCGTTGGGCGACTTACTGTGCGAAGGCAAGTACACTGTTGAGAAAGCGAAACGGAACGTAAGCACTCGCGTTGCGCCTGGCGTCTCGTCTTGTTCTTCTGCGTGTCTTCGGGTGGCAGCTTTTGTCGTCCATTTTCGTTTCCGGGCGCGCTGATACGTATCCTAATCATGCTCTGAATCCAAAATGCGCCTGCCCCCAGGCACAATGAAGTGTTCGCGTAGATTGACGTCCGTTCGTATCCAGATTACTGTCCGCTTGTTCACAGATGCTCGATGCTGGCGTTTGTTTTTTGCTGTTCCAGATACTAGAAACTTCGATAAGAGGGTGTTCGTCTCGTTGAGTTTCGGTGAATTTGAAATCTGCTTGATTTTATTGTGTGTGTGCCGTGGGATTCACTTCGTGCGACCTGAAATTGACAGTGTTTACTGCGTTGCGTTGGTTGCGCCGCTTCCGTCGGCGATTGTGTTCGTGTAGCTCGTCGTGTGCTTGATGCATATGGGGGCGTAGACGTCTGATTTGTCCGGTGGCGAGCTGCGCTGTGTAGGGATGGCATAGTTCGGCGCGCTGAGGACGTTGCTTGAATTGACGCGTGCGTTGCGTATGGTGCGGGAGCCGTTTGGCATTTCGTTTAGTGTGTGGTAGTAGGGCGTTTTCGTAGGGTGGCATGGCTGATCGGTCAAAGTCGTTGTGGCTCCGTGCTCGCAGTCGCCATGGTTGTTTCGAAACTGAAACCGTTGTGGTGGGTAAGCGGGCGTAGTTCGTGCGGTCCGTTCGGTCCCATATTCCTCGGCGTCGCAAGCGTGACTTCATCGTTAGGGCATTCGATGCTTCGTCTGGATCGGGTTCATTCGTTGCCATTCTTGCCGTGTCCCTTTTGTCGCTCAAGACCTCGTCTTTTGCCCGTTGTTTCGAGAATGCTATTATCGCTATCTCTCCCATACAAGCAGGCTCCATTTATCGTGAGTCCACTTGCGCGCGGTTGCGTCATCTTGTACGAAATGGTGTTTGTCGTGTGAGTCTCGATCGGAGCAGCGGGTGCCGGTGATCTTGTTTTTCTGGCTCGGACATGCCGCATGCGCTGGCCGTGTCGTTGCTCGTTGACGGACCTACTTGCACGAGAGTCATGTCGTTCGGAGAGCTCGTACTTTCCTGCAGGGTTGAACCGCGTGTGCTGGGTCTTTTGTTGCTTGCGGCCAGGTGATTTCTGCGATTGTAACATTCGCTGGCCAAGTGCGGATAGCACCTGCAGTGGGAGCGGAGGATGTCGCGAACAGCAGTTTTCTCCGTGTGTGCTGGCTTGGTGGCGTTCCGTGCGTTGTGCATTTCGTTCTCCGTGGTCA